>JAECWM010000269.1:262500-892500 GCA_018150695.1 Drosophila oshimai | reverse complement strand
AGAAAAAAGAGTTACAAAGTACTTTTATTGGTTAAAAGGTTTTAAAAATTTACATAGTTTGTTTCCATTTTTTAACAACCTACGTATTCGAAAGCAGGGACTGTAATCATTAAAAGTTTTATTTATAAAACTCACAAAATAATCAATATTCCTGATTTTTATTTTTTTTTACTTACACGATTATTTCTGATTTTTATTTTTCTTTACTCAGCCATAAACGTTATGTATGATTTTTATTGCGTTATTGTGTGAGTAAAAAAAAATAAAACTCACAAATAAAACTCGAAACGCCGTAGCGGCCGTTGTATCTTACACCCAGCGCCACAAAAAAGCCGCAGTCTAAATATTCACATACTTGAATGTTTTTTTGCTTGGGTTTCTATAAATGTTTTCCGAATTGCCCAATTATTTTTTTATTGATTAATGGATTTTTTTTAAATAAAAGTGCATTGCAATTTTTATTTAATGAATGTACGTTTTTTAGAAAAAGGTTTTTTTCCAGACTCTTATCAATTTTGGTGACTTTTCATTATTGTGACTAGTTTAAGAAAAAAAAATAATCAACAAATAATGATTTTTTTCCAAAAGTTTACTTAATTTTCTATAATCTTATATATATTTTGTATCAAAATAATGTTAATTTTGTTTTTTTAATTTAAATAAGTACTTTGTAGTACGCCCTTTTGCATTAATTACACATTTTACCCTATTGGGCATCGAATTGTACAAAGCGCTAAAATATTCCTTAGTGATATCGTCGGACCATACATTTCTTTATCACATCCTCCAGTTCTATCATAATTTAAGGCTTCCTCTTTTTTATTTTCGCTGCCGTAAGGGCCCAGACATTCTCTATTGGGTTGAGGTCAGGGCTGTTTCCGGTTCAATTTAGGGACTTAATGTCAAATTCTATCTTTGATTTTGATTTCTTTGTTAAAAAGAAGGTCAAAATTATTTCATTAAGTTGTTTTAATAACTAAAGCTCACCGAAATACTTACAGATCGAGCCCGATTGCAAGGTGCAGAATCATCTTGAAAAATAGGATTTTTTTCTTTCTCACTTATTGCCCTAAAGCTAGGCACAACTCCACCTAATATTATATCTTTACATTTTTCCGCATTCACCATACCCTGGATCATTAAAATGTATTTAGTTTTATATTTAGATATGCAACCCCATATCATAATGTATGGTGATTGTTTAACGGTTCCCACATAGCAATTTTCCAAATATCGTTCGCCCTTTCTACGGCGCCCCTTGCACGAGGCATCAGGTCCAATAAGATTGAATTTTGACTCATCCGAAAAAAGGACTCGTGACCACTCGGAATCACTCCAATATTTTTTTTTCCTTGGCCCAGTTTTTTTTTAAAGACCCGGAAACAGTCCTGACCTCAACCCAGTAGAGAATGTCTGGGCCCTTACGGCAGCGAAAATAAAACAAACGAAGCCTTAAACCATGATAGAATTGGAGGATGTGATAGAGAAATGTATGGTCCGACGATATCACTAAGGAATATTTTAGCGCTTTGTACAATTCGATGCCCAATAGGGTAAAATGTGTAATTAAAGCAAAATGGCGTACTACAAAGTTCTAATTTAAATTAAAAAAACAAAATTAACATTATTTTGATACAAAATATATATAAGATTATAGAAAATTAAGTAAACTTTTGGAAAAAAGCATTATTTGTTGAGTATATGCACTATTATAATTATAATAATTTTTTTCATAAACTAGTCATAATAATGAAAAGTCACCAAAATTAATAAGGGTCTGGAAAAAAACCTTTTTCTGAAGAACTAACATTCATAAATTCAAAATTGCAATGCACTTTAATTAAAAATAATCCATTTATCAATAAAAAAAATAATTGGGCAATTCGGAAAACATTTATAGAAACCCCAAGCAAAAAAACATTCAAGTATGTGAATATTTAGACTGCGGTTTTTTTTGTGGCACTGGGAGTATAGCCCGTTACACAGTCGAGCACCGGCCGAGCGATATTTGTTCATTGCCATGTTTTTGGACCTTACGTGCAGGATTGAAGACGCTACAATGAACCAATCGACATCAATTTTTTTTTTAAATGTTCCTTAGGGTTTCCTCTAATGAATGATCCCCGATCAGCCAAAAATATTGAAAAATGTTTATTTAAAAAAATAATTAGTGAAGAAAAAAATGCGAAAATGTACATTTTTTTTTTCAAAACCTCATAATTTTGGAATTTAGTTTTTTTTTTATGATCGTAGGTACATTGAATAGATAATACGATACAAATTAAGAATGTGTTCGGTTTTTGTGTTTCAGATCACGGGTTTTGAGCCAATCGTGCACGGAAGCGAAATGCATGCCGCCACCAATGGGCGCCCCCCCCCCCCCCTTTTTGGATTTTTTCAAGTTCGAAAATTGTATTCTTTAAATAAATAAATGTTCATATTTAGACGCAAATTTCAGCGCTCTATCTTTAACAGTTTTCTCAAAAAAAATTCCTAAAAAAAAGTGCACTTTTTGACCCCACAAGGTGATAACCTGCCTTAAACTCTTTTATAGTCTTTTGGGGGTTATGGACCGCAATCTTGAACCATTGCGACCTGAAGATTTCGCGGTTCGATTTTTATCAGCTTTTGCTATTAGTTCCGAGTTCGTGCTTAACATACAAACCTCTTGGTGGTAGCTCTGAAGAAGTCGCGGTCCATTCGCAGGCTGCAAATGATGCTCCGCAGACGTCGACCAAAAATGCCCTGATCACAGAATTTTTAACTCAATAGACCTTGCAAGTGAAGACGAGGATGAAGGTCTTGATGACAAGCTAAAAATTGCGTTTCGCGAAATTGAGTCCAACAATCCAAAGCGTGTTAATATAGACAATATTATTATGGAATATTGGGAGGACAAAAAATACAATTACCCAAATCTGTATCAGCTCGCTAAAGTGGTACATGCTGTTCCCCCAACGCAAGTCAGCGTGGAGCGATCATTTTCGGCGCTCAAGATGGTGTTATCCGACCTACGATGCCACCGTCTACAAAAACTTTTATTCGTCAAATTAAATCCAATATAAAACGAAATTTCTTTATTGTGTTTTATTTAACTATAATTTATTAAAAATAATGTAATCTGTTTTAGCTGAAGAATTACACACAATTCAATTTACTACAGCACTGCAGGTTCTTTTCCAATAGTAATCGGGGGTGATTCTTGAAGACTTGTTAGTACCGATAATATTTCTGACGGGCTGGACAATTTTGGAAACCGATATTGAGTTTGTCGTAAACAAATTTTCAATAATCCCCCACAATAACGATTTTTCAGTACAATTTTAATTTTAAAGCCGCCAAAAAAACTATCCTCAATGGACACTTTTTCGGCATCAAGCTTGTACAGCGGTCAACACCTCCAAAAAACGTTAAAAACATATTTTCATCCATGGACCGCGACTTCTTCAGAGCTACCACCAAGAAGTTGTGTACGTTAAGCACGAACTCGTAACTAATAGCAAAAGCTGATAAAAATCAAACCGCGAAATCTTCAAGTAACAATGGTTCAAGACAGCGGTCTATAACACGAAAAACGTAAAAAAAAATGTTCATCCATGGACCGCGAATTTTGAAGAAGACTAAACTCGTAACTTATATGTGCCAAAGACTGATAAAAAAAACCGCGAAATTTTTAGGTCGCAATGGTTAAAGACTTCCCTAATCTTCAAAGGTCTGTCTGTAAGATCCAGTCCAAAGATGTTGATTTTAATTAAAGAAAATTTTTCATTTTGACCAATCTTTTGCTTTGGAGGAAAAAGAATGCACTTGCTTTTGCAATATGACTTTCAAGTTCTTTTTAGTCAAGTGCAATTTGTGAGGACATGAAAAACAATTTGCTTTGATATAAAGCCTTGCCCAGAAATTCCATGCAAAATTAATAATTTTGACCTATAATCCATTAAAACTGCGGTTTATCCTTATATTGACACTATTTTATTGATACACATTGATACTTCACGGATTTCGTTATAAGATGATGTATTAATCCTATCATAATTCCTTATTCAACGGCCGCTACGGCGTTTCGAGTTTTATTTTTGAGTTTTATAAAATAAAACTTACGCAATTCCTGAGTTTTTTTTTTTTTACTTACTCAATAACGATTATTGCCTGAGTTTTAAAAATAAAAATCAGAAAATAATCATTATCGTCGAATTTTACATAATAAAAATTAAAAATATAAATCATGGCCGATTTGCATGGTTTAAGCGAATTTTAGTCCAATGGTGTAATTGGTTTTTTTGTACGACTTTTCTATTTTAGTGATTTTTTTGATCAAGGAAATCAGAATTAATCATTATTTTCGGTCCCTGTTCAAAAGTTATCACTTATAGAGGTTGATCAATTTTAGACCACTAAATATTCTACTAAGGGGTTTTTTTTTAAAGTTGTCTATAATTGCTATTTTTTTTTAAGAATGGGTTGAATCTCTGTAGTAGTTTTTATTTGCGATACTCGAATACTGTAAACCAGGGATGCCCAAATGCTGCTTATGACAGAGCAACTCACCAATTAGTCCGGTCAATATAGACATAAAAATGAGCTTAAATAACATTAATTCCGACAGAGCTAAATTTTTGTGGATTCCTTTGGTTTACCCCAAGGAACAAATTGTGAAAAGTCCCCATCGATCCCAGGTGTGCTAATTGAGTTATTCAAGGTCACAGGTGAAAATTGACTTTTTTGAGTTTTTCTCAAAAACGGTAAGGTTTATCGAAAAATAAACAAGGGGAAAGTTGTAGATCTTGAAATGCTCTAAAAAAATGATCCTGATGATTTTTTCTGTAGGACCCACCATTTTCCAGATTTCGCGCTTGTAAGCATCACATAATGAGCACACATACGCCACGTATACACACAGTGTACGTGGTGATAAGATCACGTCCACGTCGTTGCTCCTGTGGCAAGCTAAGAGTTGTATTTTGATGTGATCTTGTTAATAATAAATACATTGAATATGTGAATACAAACATTTTATTACATAACATTATTTTCATCGAAATTTCTTCGTTCAAAAATCGGTAAAAAAAATGCCTATAATTTCAGAAAGTTTGTGTTTGTCGAGCACTTCCGGACAAACTTATTGCCGCATCCACGACCAGTTAGGCAGTGTTGAAGATTTATTTGTAAGAAGTAAAAATTGGTATCATGCACAAAAATCGGCCGGCTACAACCCGAGATATAGGTTTTTTTTTTTTTTTTTTTTTTTTTTTATAATTTTTTGGAAAAATATTAAAAATTTTTTTTTTTTTTTTTTTTTTTTTTTTTTTTTTTTTTTTTTTTTTTTAAATTTTGGGGTGTTTTGTGGGGGGGTGGGGGGGGGTTTTTTTTGTTGGGGGTGAAGGGTAACCGATCTACGAAAAACTTGTAAAGGGCCATACACTGTGTGTACACGAAAATGAAAGGTGAGCTGGTAAAAAAAAAGCACTAGAATGTCAAGAAGTTATAAAGCTACCTCCATTAATCAAAAAAAAAAAAAAAAAAAAAGAGGTTTTTTTTTTTAAAAATATTATTATTTTAAACTTGTAAACTTATGTACACTTACTTTTAATTCAATAAACATAATACGTCATGGATTTCTTGTGTTTAATTGGCTTAACCAAACTCCCCCCCCCCCCCGGGGGGTTGTTTTTTTTTTTTTTTTTTTTTTTTTTTTTTTTTTTTTTTTTTTTTTTTTTTTTTTTTTTTTAAATTTTTATAGGTTTTTTTTTTTGTTTTTTTTTTTTTTTTTTATTTTATTTTTTCCAATAATTTTAAAAATTAATTAAAAAAAAAATTTTTAATTTAAAACCCCCCCCCCCCCCCTTCCCCCCCAAAAAAAAATTTTAGGCGATATACTGTGTGTACACGTGTTATTAAATGTCTAGATTGACCGGACTAAATACGCATAAATAAATACAAAAATACATAGACATTCGGCTAAACGAGCTAACTGTAAAGCATTTGAAAGTGTTGTTGCTCAGTTCAGCGAATGCGCGGAGAACAGAAGAAAATGAAAAATTGTTCTTGTATTCTGCCTTGCCGATGAATAAGCCATGTGCATGTACACGCGACTGGCTCGTCCTATACCTAAATACAAAAACAAAAGAGCTCGCAGAGCTATGGGCTGGGCATCCCTGCTGAAAACGTTGCAAATGTCTGTCTCTTCGTCCGTCCGTCCGTACAAACGTCGAGATATCGGGAACTATAAGAGCTAGAACCACCAAAATCAAAAGCGCAGATCAAGTTTGTTTTAAAACCTGACCACGCCCCTTTAAACGCCCACAAATCGCGAAACTCTGTGGCGTCCACATTTTTAGTGCTAGAGAAAAGTGGCCTAAATAAATGTTGTTTGTATTGAAAATATCTACACAGATACAGATAGAAATTGTGTATGCAAGTGCGGTAAAAATGCATTGTGCCTAAAAGCAGTCTACACTCTTTTTTTTAAGAGGGCTAGCGACTCTAGCGTTTTTTCTTCTTTTTTTTTAATTCTTTATATTTTTATTTGCGATGCTCGAAGAGTAAGCAAATACTGTAAACGTTGAAATGTCTGTCTGTCCGTCCGTCTGTCCGTCCGTCCGTACAAACGTCGAGATCTCGCCCCTTTTTACGCCCATAAACCGCGAAACTCAGTGGTGTCCACATTTTAAATGCTAGAGAAAAGTGACTTTTATAAATGTTGTTTGTATTGAAAATATCTACCCAAATATCTAAAAAGTTTGAAAATCTGGCCATTTTCAAGAAATTGTGTATACAAGTGCGTTGAAAAGTTTTCTTGCGCCCGAAAGTAGGCCAAACTTTTTTTTTAAGAGGGCGCCAAAAACTGATTGCGCTCGAAAGTCGGCCACACTTTTTTGAAGAGGGCAATGAGTATCGCAAATCTTATAGTCGGAAAACCCGACTATAGCGTTCTTTCTTGTTTTTTATGTATATATTATTCTAGCGCCACCAAATTGGACGGTCTCACTTAACCTTGCCGTGTCTCTATTAAAAAATCAGACCTTAGATAGAAAAGTAACAGGACAAAAAGTGGAACTATACTTGCGAGCTTAAACAAATAAAGGCACCTGGTCCTCATAGGATACCATCGAAATTTATAAAGTACGCTACACCTCAGTTCAAATCCTTTAAATTTTTAACCACCATTTACAGGACAAACTCAGAGACGCAAAACTGGCCATAAATTGCACATGAAAATATGTTTTGGGTAAAACAGACGTTCCAATGAGTAGCACGTACAAACTCTTCAGTGCAGCAATGCGGTCAATCCTTTGTTACGGCGCGCAGGGCTGAGCATCTCCCCTTATGAAGAAGTCGAAAGACTGTTAAGATTCTACCTTAAAAAAGATTTTTCGCCTGCAAAATGGGGGAGCAAGAAAACATCGTGCACTTTATAGGACTCTGCCCCATTTTGCGGGAGGTCCTGCTGCAATTTAAGAAGGCGCAGCTGCAACCGCAGGACGTGTTCATCACACTGGATGGGAACTGTTGGTCGGCTCTATTAACTACATCAGCCAGGCACTCAAGTATCGTAGCAACATTTTGATGGAAGAATTTTAAATACTTACTCCGCTCACCTAGGTTTAAACTGTATGGTGGAACGATCTGATATCTGCGGAAGCCCCGGGAAGTCAGGTGTAGTTCACTGAACAGTTTTGACTCTGGGAAAGCGGAGATCGACGGACGGTTAAGACGACCAAGTCGATATATATCTACTCCTTTTCTTGTTTGTAAAAATAAATTTAAATCACTTTAATTTTACATTTGTAATGCCTTTTCCTCAATGTATTTTTAATAAATAAAGAAAACTTATACTACTACAACACAATTTCTTGAAACTGGCCAGAATTTCAAAATTTAGATATTTGTAGATCTTTTCAATACAAACAACACTTGTTAAGGCCACTTTTCTCAAGCATTATCTAATTGTTTGGATTAAGAAATAAATATTCATCCTTTCTGTACGATTGTACTAGGGGAGTTCAACACACTCAAAAAGAACATATGCTCAAAATTGCATAGCGATTGCCCAATTTATGCGATTTGTATCACCTCCACCAGGTCGAAAACGTAGTTTGGAGAAATAAGCGTTTAAAGTTTGCGTTGCAGCCCAGCGCATTCGGGACGTCGCTGCCCGAAAACTTTTGAAATTTTGAAGATATTTTTTTATGAAATTTTGAGAGCGAATTCTCAAAACATATACCAATTCAGAATGCAACAAAAAAATATTTGTTTGTCCCTAATTATGATTTGCTCGAGTTCTGAGTCCGCGCGTTTGTTTCCCAGACGACGTAGAGCGCATAGATTAAGTCGATAACTTTAATCATCTATAACTTACAAAAAACTTGAAAATCAAACATAAAATTTGTAGGACATAATACAAGTTTATGAAAAAAAAATTTTTTAATTAGATGTCTCCCCTTAACCCAAACCTTAAAACCAAAAATTACGGATAAAAGTTCAAAGAATATACTTTGATAATATTTTTTAATTTTATTTTTTTTTAATTTTGTTTTACAGTGTACGGATTTTGGAAGAAAAAGATTTGCTGCCAGATAAATATTAAACGCACACATGACATTTTTAATTCAAACAATATTTATTAAGGACACTTTTCTCAAGCATTAAAAATGTACGCACCACAGAGTTTTGCGCTTTGTGAACGTTAAAAGAGGAGTGGTCGAGATGTGAAAAAATATATTTTTTTTTTTAGTCTTTTTCGGCTTTTGTAGGTCATCATGCATTACCTTAAAATAAAATAAAAATGTAATTGAAAATAAATTAAACGTTTACTGAAAATGTAGTTGTGTTTTATAATCTTTGATCGTGTTGTAATTTGAGTTTATTTATTTATTTATTCATTCCGCCAATGGATTAAATCCTTATCTGGCTAGTTATAAACTTAATTCTAAGACTAAGAACTATATAATTTGCTAAATTTATGTACAATTGAGTTGCTCAAGTTTTCTACAATTAAGTTGCTCAATTTATGTACAATTTATTGTCCGTATAAATTAATAATATTTTCCTTTATGTAAAATAGTATACTTGAGTATTTAAACGTAGTTTAAATTCTGCCAGTTGTTTCTGTTGCAGTCGCTTTTTTGACAATTTTGTTTGATTTTTGCAACTGGAAACTTAACCAATTGCCATAACTGTGCAGCCACTAGTTCGGTTACCGTTGTATGTTGCCTTTGTCGTTTTTTGCTTTTTTCTTTACGTGATCGCTTTGACCGATTTTTTGGCTTGGGTTGGCACTTTTAAGTTGGCGGAAGAAGGCAACGTGGGGCCGCAGAAAAAGACGAAAAACATGTTGCCCAAATGTTGTTGCTCCTGCTGGTTCCAGTTGCATTTGCAGTAAGCCACTATTGTTGTTTTAGATGATGATAGTTATGCAACAATTGGAAATATTTTCGGTCTACAGTTGAACTTTTGCTAAAAACCAATTTAGAAATGTCTGCCTTGTAAATACGCTTAAAATTACACCTTGCAAGAAATTTATGTCCATGAAAAAGCACATTAATGGGACTATGTGGATCTTATATTTTGATCTCGGTATGCTAGATAGTATTTAGTATTCCTAATGAAATAAAACCTTGCCTTTAAAATAGCGGCTTAACATAAAAATGGGACTATTTTATTGAGTTGCAATACTTTGTCAAAATAAATATTTTTGAAAAATATTGAGCACTGTCTAACTAAATGCCAAACCACATAAGGCTCAAATAAAGAATAAAGAAGTTATAGAACATTTAGCTAAGCTGCAAATATAGTCTATAAACATATACTACATACACGTGTTTGTGAATGTAAAAAACTACAAATCTAGTTTATGTAGCACCCAATAGGTGGCAACTCTATCGTTTTTTCTTGTTTTGTTTTGTTTAAGGGAACGTTCTCTTTGTTTTGGTCGAAATGAAGGCAAAGTTCATCAATTTTTTGTGGGATAATGAAAAGGCGTACGAACTTCGGGTTTTGCTTTTTGAATTCGGTTATTATTCAAGATTTTTTTTAAATTTATTTGATGGTGAAATTCAAAATGGCGGCTGCAAAATGGCGGCTTTCGTCTGCCTCCGCGCGGCAAACATCGTCCAAAAATTACGAGCCTGCAGCCTCTTGTAGTCAATTGAAATAAAAAATTGTTATCATTAGTTAAAGTTAATATACTTTTGTAAGGCACTAACCTAATGGCATCAAATTGCGGCCATAAATTGACCGCGTAATGAACGTTCGAATTTTAAAGTTCGATTTTCGTACATTTTTTTTCAGTTAAACCACGTTGAAAAATTATAGATAAATTATTGTTTATTTCCGGAGTAGCTTAGTGCCCAATAAAAAAGCATATACTTTCATACAAATTTTACATGAAGAAAATCGGTTCACAGGATGAAGCTGTGGACGCGGAATTTTTTTGAAAAACATGGTTTCGAGAAAAACGCGTTTAAAGTTTTTTTCTTGTACCGCAGCGCGCGTAACGCATGTGTATTTGAGACGCTCTCATTCACAAACTATTCATCGTATCAAAAAATCCTTTCACACACATATTCTACGGATATGTGGCTTTCAATTTTTGCAAAAAAAAAAAATCGATTTTTTGATCCAAAACAAAGAGAACGTTCCCTTAAGAGGGCAATGAGTATTGCAAATCTTATAGTCGGGAAACCCGACAATAGCGTTCTTTCTTGTTTTTCATTAGCATTACTTTTCTCAAAAGTAATGCCCGATTGAATTAAAAGTTTAATTAGAAAGAAGGGTCCTTGCACAAAGTATTAAATAATAAGCTTTTGCAAAACAGTTCGAATTAGGCATAACTTAATACATGCGAGTTGATTTTGTTTTTTATTTAATTATTGATTTTATTTGCGATACTCGAAGAGTAAGCAAATACTGTAAACGTTGAAATGTCTGTCTATCCGTCCGTCCGTCTGTCTGTCTGTCTGTCTGTCTGTCTGTGCGCACAAACATCGAGATCTCAGGAACTTTAAGAGCTAGAACCACCAAATTTTGCACACAGACTTCTATAAGCAAGACGCAGATCAAGTTTGTTTCAAAACCTGACCACGCCCCTTTTTACGCCCACAAACCGCAAAACTCTGTGGTGTCCACATTTTAATTGCTAGAGAAAAGTGGCTCTTATAAATGTTGTTTGTATTGAAAATATCTACCCAAATATCTACATATTTTGATCTGGCCATTTTTAAGAAATTGTGTATACAAGTGCGTTGCAAATTTTTATTGCGCTCGAAAGTGGGCTAAACTTTTTTTTAAAGAGGGCTCTTAAAATTGATTGCGCTTGAAAGTAGCCTACACTTTTTGAAGAGGGCTAGCTTGCTGTTTTTAAAGAGGGCAATGAGTATCGCAAATCTTATAGTCTTGAAACTCGACTATAGCGTTCTTTCTTGTTTTTATTTACAATTAAATGTTTCTGTTATGTTTTGTTTATGAATTTATTAATAAATAATTAAAGAACAAACAAAAAAAATTTGGGCTCATTTGCTTTGATAATAATTTTTTTATGCGAGCCAACAGTTAACAGTTGCAAACATGTTCTAACACTTGCACGCCTCTGAATATAGTCGCACCAATGTATTTTTTAGGCTGTTGCACAGTGTAATATCCGCAGACATAAGCTACCACAGCGTTATTAACAACTCTTTGGAAGCCAACCACCCGTCAACAGATTCTGCCCTTCTGAAGGAGAAAACGAGCTTAGAATTAACCGAATGCTAGGAATTGATACATTTTCATGTTTATTTATAGCACTGACCAGTTAGTTGACCAATCCCCGAAAGTAACGCTTAAGGAGTTCAAAACAATAAGGGCCCGGGGCAGCTAAACTATATGACCATTAGACAATTTAATTTCAACAAAGAATAAAGAAAAAGCTGATTTAAAATAAAAAGAAGCTACCAGCTCTGCTCGGCTTGGTTGGTGGGATCAAGCCCAAGTTTAGAAACAAGGTTTAGAAACAAGAAATCCATAAAGAATCGCATAACTTCAGGCAAACGTATCGAAAGGCCCCTCTCCTTCGGCTTAAAATTCAACTCAGCTTCAGCCTAGGCTTTTTGACTGGGAAGACAGCTTGAACGTTTCTCCCACAAAGAAACCAGTCAATAAAATTTTTTTTTTAAAAACTTTTCTAATGGGACGCAGAGGCTATCCAGTCGGGGCCAATGAAACATTAAACCGAGTCTGCCGATTTTTAATCCCCATGCTTTGAGCCGTTTCTGCTTCTCCAACTAAAGTTTGTCGATGACTAATCACTCGAATATTGCCGCTATCCATCGAGTGAGCTCTGAGATTCTGCCTCCAGGTCGTGTTTAATTAATTGTATTCCCTTAAAAAGAGTCTTAAACATTTTTTATTGTTTTTGTAAAACAGTAATTTTGTCTCAACCGATTTTGAAATCCAATTTCACATCAAAGGTTTGCAAAGTTTAAACGTAATGTTTTTTTTTATGTATTGAATAATAATATATTTAGCTAAACATTATATTATTTATAATTTGGTTGATATCATTTTAAGCTAAAAAGATTTTTA
The DNA here is from genome assembly GCA_018150695.1 of Drosophila oshimai. Lineage (NCBI taxonomy): Eukaryota > Metazoa > Arthropoda > Insecta > Diptera > Drosophilidae > Drosophila > Drosophila oshimai. The sequence continues at coordinate 879,936 of JAECWM010000269.1, read as the reverse complement.
AAACATGTACAAATAAAGTACCTGAATTCGTAGGGTGTACATCGTTTGCGTAGAAATCGGGTAAGCTTTACTCTGCTCTCGTTTACTTTGTCTTTTCTTGGGTTCTCTTGGTTGCTTTGCTTGATTGGTTCTTCTCGTTCGCCTCTATCCACCTTTGCTCTCCCGCCGGAAAAAACCTGTTTCTGACTGCTTTAGGTTTTTTTTTTGTTCTTAAGTAAAGTTTTGCAGTGTCGTTTCTTAAAGGGGTAGATTCATTTAGGCTTTAAAAAATACTTTTCTTTTTATTTGCTTAAATTGCGTTATTTGTTATTATTATAAGAACATCATCACACATTTTTTCGAGCCTAATTCATAATAGTTTGTAAAACATATGGGCATTTCCTGAGATCGCGAACGTAGGTTCGTACGCCTTTATTGTAAAAAAAAATTAAAACATAATTTTTAATATTTATTTTTTTCTTTTGCTATTCTTCATCATTTTTATTTGCGATACTCGAAGAGTAAGCAAATACTGTAAACGATCAAATGTCTGTCTGTCCGTCCGTCCGTCCGTCTGTCCGCACAAGCATCGAGATCTCGGGAACTATAAGAGCTAGAACCACCAAATTTTGCACACAGACTTCTATGAGCAAGGCGCAGATCAAGTTTGTTTCAAAACCTGACCACGCCCCTTTTTACGCCCACAAACCGCGAAACTCTGTGGTGTCCACATTTTTAATGCTAGAGAAAAGTGGCTTAAATAAATGTTGTTTGTTTTGAAAATATCTACCCATTATATTTAAAAATTTTGAAAATCTGGTCATTTTCAAAAATTGTGTATACAAGTGCGTTAAAAATTGATTGTGCCTAAAAGCAGGCTACACTCTTTTCGAAAGGGGTAGTGACTCTACCGTTTTTTTTGTTTTGTTTTTTTAAAGAGGGCAATGAGTATCGCAAATCTTATAGTCGGGAAACCCGACTATAGCGTGCTTTCTTGTTGTACTTCTATATTGTGTGCAAAATATGGAGATCACCTTGTTTTAGTTTTTAAAATAATAGAAAAAACCTGTGGTCGCGAACAGATGCCAAATATAAGTCGATTTGGCTGACTGTAGTAAAGTTTAATATCTGCGAGCTGGAGCGGAATAATTTAAAGCTGTTAAATTATTTTAAATGATGAATAACGTAGCTTTCTATCGAGTATTTGCACTATAAATTATCTTTATTGGTTTTTTTGATTAATTTAAATTCCCGGTCGCGAACCTACGATTTGTTTATCAGTATATTTAATTTTTTTTCTATACCTATAGCCTTTGAGTTATATTTTTTTTTTGCCAATTAGGGGAGACCGGGGCTTGTGTGCCGAAGGGGTAAGTGTGCCGAGTGCCCTTTTTGAAAAGAGCTTAAAGCCCAGTGGCGTCATTAACACTTTTTTGTAGAGCATAAGGTCGCGCTTTTACCGACGTAATTTGGATTATTTAGGTGTTGCGGTTTGCCCACGAGCACACTTTTTCTGTTTTCGACGCCGGAAAGTAAATTATTCATGTTATTTTTATTTGCGATACTCGAAGAGTAAGCAAATACTGTAAACGATCAAATGTCTGTCTGTCCGTCCGTCCGTCCGCACAAGCATCGAGATCTCGGGAACTATTAGAGCTAGAGCCACCAAATTTTGCACACAGACTTCTATAAGCAAGGCGCAGATCAAGTTTGTTTCAAAACCTGGCCACGCCCCTTTTAACGCCCACAAACCGCGAAAATCTGTGGCGCTCTCATTTTGTATGCAATCGTTACGGTTTAAAAAGAAATATAATGATATGTGCAGTGTCTAACTACATTCCGAACCACTTTATGCTCTAATAAATAATAAAGAAGTTATAGAACATTTTGGTATGCCTTAAATCTAGTCTCAGTACGTGGCAACCTGGCAATAGGTGGCGCTAAAAATTGATTGCACTCGAAAGTAGGCTACACATTTTTGAAGAGGGCTAGCTAGCTGTTTTTAAAGAGGGCAATGAGTATCGCAAATCTTATAGTCGGGAAACCCGACTATAGCGTTCTTTCTTGTTGCTAATATTCTTTACAAACAATTATCATCCGATTTCCGAAAACGTGGTACCGCTGGAAAGGGTATTCAAAACCCTACAAAACAGTGTGACTTTTTCCGTGGTGATCTATCTTTTGTGTTTATGAATCGTAATTTTTTCGAAACAAATGCATTGGGGTAAGTGTGCCGAGTTTAGTGTGCGGCAAGTTGGCCGAGTTGTAAATGCAATGTATAGCAATGTGCGCTTTCATATGCGTTAAATGCTAACCTTTATCTAGCAAAATGGGACATTAATGATTACAATTAAAAATATATGAACATGTAATAATTTTTTACAATAAAAAAATAATTTTTTCCTAAATATTTTTTTTTTTAATAAAAAGACTAAAAAGTAAAGTGGGGAGTTTTTTTTGTACAACAATAATAAAAACTTATGTACATTAACTATTTTCAATCAACAAACATTATACGTTCATGAATATCATGTAATCATGATCACCAAACTCGGCATACTTACCCCGGCCCTGGGGTAACTGTGCCGATTTTTTCTGTCTTAGTTTTTTCTTAATACCTTTTTTTCTTGATTGTTTTTGATTCATAAGAAAATTCACAGATGTGCTTAAGGGTTCTACCTTAATGACAGCGCAAACCGTTTCCAAAAAAGTTTGACCACAACAATTAAAAAAATTCCTAAGTCCAAACTCTGCACACTAGCCCCGGTCTCCCCTACCTAATATACTTTTCCAAGTTTTAATTAGTTTTATGAAAAAAAATATTACATTTTTTTGTACATTGCTTAGACAAGTTTAGTTCCTATGGTTTAGGAAAAACATTTCTTTTTTAATCGGTAGGTAGTGGCACTGAAAACATTAAAGCGCATTTTACCCACTTTAAATTTGTAATATTTTTATACCTTACACTTCGTCTATCATTTAAAACAGCCGATTTTTGCCCACGACCTCGATTCTCTTTATTCTTCTGATAGTTTTCAGCATTAAATATAATTTAAAGACTGCATTCAACTATAACTTCAATCTCTTTATACGTTTTTCCTTGATTTCTTAGGCTGAATATTATGTTTTTATTTTCCACGGAGTAGTGTTTGCCTTTACCGTTTTTAAAAATAATTTTAATTAATCAATACGATTGATAAATAGATCGAACTTAATTATTGCGTCCTTATTTTTTAGTTTTGTTTAGTTTTTTCTTCTTTTTGATGACCCTGCTCCCAGCACTACTATTTTTATGAACAGCATTTTTGAATGGTATTTTTACTAAATCATGAAAAACAAGAAAAAGGGTTTCGAATTTAACAAAAGTTGTTCGGTTTTAAAATGCTTACACTCTGCGCTTTTTAAAAAGGCATCGCTTATTACATTTGAAAGACTAAAAAGGTTTCATAAACAGTTTTGAAAGACGTGAGGTGCGGCACTACTATTTTATTGAACACAACTGTATGTAACCATATGTAACATGTTGTTGTTTATTTGCGATATTCGAAGAGTAAGCAAATACTGTGAACGTTGAAAATGTCGGTCTGTCCGTACATCCCTCCGGACGAACGTCGAGATTTCGGGAACCACAAGAGCTAGGGCCAGCGAATTTTGACCAATTTTAACCCACGCAGATCAAGTTTGTTTCAAAACCCGACCACACCCCTTTTAACGCCCACAAACAGCGAAACCAATATTTTAAGTGCTAAAGAAAAGTGCGCTTAATAAATGTTGTTTTTATTAAAAATATCTACACAGATAACTAAAAATTATGAAAATCTGGCCAGTTTCAAGAAATTTTGTATGCAAGTGCTTTAAAAATTTATTGCGCTTGAAAGCAGGCTACACAATTTTTTTGAAAGGGCTAGCGACTTTGGCGCTATATCTTGTTTTGTTTTTTTTTAAGAGGGCATTGAGTATCGGAAATCTGATAGTCGGGTATCCCGAGTTACCCGAGTAACCCGACTATATCGTTCTTTCTTGTTGTTATTTTAAACCTTATGATGCTAAATTTTTTATTTGCGATACTCGAAGAGTAAGCAATTACTGTAAACGTTGAAATGTCTGTCTGTCCGTCCGACTGTCCGTACGAGCCCCTAGATCTCGGGAACCATAAGAGCTAGAGCCATCAAATTTTGCACACAGACTTCTATAAGCAAGGCCCAGATCAAGTTTGTTTCAAAACCTGACCACGCCCCTTTTTACGCCCACAAACCGCGAAACTCTATGGTGTCCACATTTTTAATGCTAGAGAAAAGTGGCTCTTATAAATGTTGTTTGTATTGAAAATATCTACCCAAATATCTACATATTTTGATCTGGCCATTTTTAAGAAATTGTGTATACAAGTGCGTTAAAAATTTTTATTGCGCTTTTATTGGCTAAACTTTTTTGTAAAGGGCGCTAAAAATTGATTGCGCTCGAAAGTAGGCTACACTTTTTTGAAGAGGGCTAGCTAGCTGTTTTTAAAGAGGGCAACGAGTATCGCAAATCTTATAGTCGGGAAACCCGACTAAAGCGTTCTTTCTTGTTAAATTTGAATATGTTGTTCTTTTATATCACCACGTTTTATGCTGTAAAGAGTAAATTTAACAAAGTTTTCTGTACTTTAATGAATTGTAGGGGAACGTGGGGCATAACGGGGCAATTTTCAGTTATGATTTTTTTTCACATACAAAATATGTTTTTTGTGTAAACTTTTTTTTCTAAAAATCTTCATTAACTCATATTATAATGAAAAAAATTTTAGAACATCAAAAATCATGTGATTGAATTATATTTTTTTAGAAAAAAAGTTTTCATCCCGTTATGCCCCGAGCACGGGGCATAACGGGATACTTCTTTCTATTTGTTATAAAATTAATTTAAGTTGCGAATATTTGCATTAAATGTTTTTATTGTTAATAAATAAGACAGTCAGTTGTTGTCAAAATTTTTTGTATTATTGCAAAATATGAAAAAGTGGTAAAATAGTGATATTAATTAATTAATTAATTAGTGAAATTAATTTTTGTTGATTTTGTTTGAAAAAATCGCTCTGCAGATTTGTAATAATAGTCGTCGAAAATGAATAAATTGAAATTTCAAAACAAGTACATAAATAACAGCCTTCATCGTCATAACCACATCTTGAGTTTGCTTACTGCAAAAGATTGTGCCCCGTTATGCCCCGCCCGTATTGCCCCCGGTAACACTTTTTTGATAAACCCTTATAAAAAAAAAACTAGCGCATGGAATGAAAAAAAGAAATATGCGATGTAAAGCTGAAACAACATATTATATCTTGGAATGAACCCAATATTTATAAAATATAAACAAATATTACTTACTTAGATATGCAAAATCTCGAAAGTTACAATTCGACCGGAATTTACACCATATATGCTGCAAAAAATATGCTGACGCAATAATTGTGCCGGTTTCACTTTCAAAATGTCGCATATGATGTAAAACTATGTTGATGTAAATTTCAATAGATGGCGCGACAGTGTGGGACAATTATTAATTTCATCCCGTTCTGCCCCTTGCCCCGTTATGCCCCATGTTCCCCTATATTGGCTAAAGTGTTTTAACCAATTACTAGCAAAGTACTACAAAAATTAGATTGCATTAATATTATTTTTTCCACGTAAAATCACAATCATTATTTACCCACATATCTGATTTTTTTGAGTGTAGAAACAGTTATAAAAGCGAAGTTTAAATAAAGGACTGTTGTTCTGAAATCGCTTAAATTGCTGCAAATATTAAAAAATTACATATGAAATTGAATGAAATGTATGTATATTATTTTTCCAACACTGCACTGTGGGCCAGAAATTGCACATTTTGGCCAAAAACTAAAGATATTGAATGAAACTATAATGAGATCTTGTTTAGAATACTTTAAGCTATTTTATGCCAACATTTTAAACAAATTGATTTGTACGTTTTTTTATGGCAGATTTTTAAAGTTAAAATATTGCAAAATTTTTTGAAAATTACAGCCAAAATGTCGTTGCCTACAGCAATACGAAACATTACAAAAACGTACATACCTTATTTAGCGAATAAAAAATATAATATTGAAATTATTCCAATCACATCTTTTAAAAATTTTAAATATCTATAAGCTAAACTGTTTTTTTTTTTTATAAAAATGTACTTTGCTTTAAACCTGCAAAAAAGTACCCTTCGCGATTTGAGTAAAACTTTTAAAACAAATTATTTAATCAGTTGTCAAGTCCCCCAGGGGCACAGGTTTAGGCGACTCTTCTTTTTTTTTTTTTTTTTTTTTTTTTTATTATGAATTTTCAAAGTCAGGACTTGAAAAATGCTCAAAATCCAGTCAAAACTGTCAAAACTCTTAGAATTTTATTGTTTGGTAACTAAAATGCATGAATTAAAATATATTGCTTACTTTTAAAAAATTTAAAAAATTTTTAAATATTAAAAAATTCAATTAAATAAAACTTTTTTTAATTTTTAGTGTTGTAAAAATGTTACCCGGGCTTAGCCGGGTTTTAAAAATTTTTTTGGTTTTGCTTTTTTCATAACATTTTACGTAGTGCCCACGGAAAGTTTACATATTTAAAGGTCGATAAAAATGTAACCACTTAATATTTTTTTAAGGATTTTTTTTTTAAGCTGCGACTTTTTGTTGTTGAGCTTGTGTTAAATTTTTTATAAATAAAAAACTTAAGAATAGGAAATATTTTTCAATTTTGGCTCATATTATCTATATTATTATTATTATTATTAAAAAAAGGTAAAAAATTTAAATTTTGTTTTTTCTAAAAGTTTAATCTAGCTACGCAGTGGAAGAAATGCCAGATTTTTGGCCAAAATTTGAACTTTCTGAACCACTCAATCTCCCAATTGGTGTAAACAAAGCCCCGTTGCTTCATTAGGCCAAGGCGAACCCAAAAATGCCGCCTGTATTTCCGCGTCCTAACAATACTTCACTCGTATGTACATACATCTGGACGCAGTTGTCAACAGCTGTATGCGTATTGCTCTGTATTGCTCTCCATTGGTCTGATATTCTCTTGCATTTAAGTACGTGCCTTTCCAGCTACCTCTTCCTCGGGTTTTTCACTTTACTATTATAATTTTCGGGCAAGGTCATCAGCGAGACAAAGTCAACGGCCGCCAATGACCCTTCTCTCGCTCTCTAGCTCTTACGCTGGCTCTCCTTTATAACTCTGCTGCTGTTTCATTTCTTGTTCTTGGCACGAGAGAAAGAGGCAATGACGGAGGAGTGGTAAGGAAGGTGGGTAAGCAATGCAGTCAGCATGACGTGTTGTTTTTTACTGTTCTCTTCTTCGTTACATATGCTTTTGTTTGAGTTTTTTTTTTAAGTATGAGTACTTTTATGTCTTGGCAACAAGTCGTCGTGCTACTTCTTCTTTTGCAGTCAATCTTTAAACGTATTTGGCCTTTCTTCAGTCCGCTCCTTCACATCGTGATTCAGAGCTCTTTGGCTCTTATTTTCTTCGTTCTTTTCTTCCCTTCCCACTATTACTTCCTTATGTATTGCTCTCGATAGGTTCTTTCTTCAGAAAATGTGTGGAACGATCTCTTTCGCTCTGTTCTGCGAGCTTTTATATAGCAAGTCGACTTTCAGGCCTAAACAATTTTTCTGCTACCGCCTTACCATGCAGATTCCAAATTAAATTTTCCATGTCCGAAGATTTTCAAAATACAATAATTGTTGAGGAACTCTGCTAGTTAAGTACATATGTTTGTATCAAAAGGAAATGTCTTGACGACATTAAAGTGGTTTGGGCCTGAAAATCATCTTTCTGGCCCTAGAATATTATTTTTAATTTAACTTTAAATTTTAAGGATCTTGTAAAAAAAATTTATTTGTTTTGCCCCAATAGATTATTGCGAGCCACAAGGCTGTTGTTATGCCGTCTAGGCTCATCTACAAGCGTTTCTGAGCGTTGATTTCACGAGAATAGTATCCAAACATCACCGTTATGCGAAAATAAAGTTCAATGTCAAAGAATAATGTTCGAAAATATATATTTGTGGGCAAAAAACCCGTTTTTGGTGCATAAACTTTAGTTTATAAGATATTGACTTGAAACTTTTTTTTTTTTTTTTTTTAAACTTAAATAAAATTTTTATTTTTGTTGTTTTTTTTAAATTTGTCCCGCGCACAATAACAATCAATTTTAGTTTACATAATTGTTAACAATTTTAATTTTAATAACAATTTTGTTATACCTCAGGGAAAGAACTATATGTGCACTTTTTAATTTGCTTATCCTTTCTATGAATTTAACGGTATATTTTTTGTAAGCATGCCAGTTTGTACTATTATCTGTCATGAAGTTCTTGCACTCCAGTATTTTTTCCGCTTCATTCTTTGTACCGTTTTAAAAAAAGTATGTGTTGCAACTCTAGGTTTTCAAAGGAAATAAGTATATGTGCAAGTTGATATTATTGCGCTTTCGCGTGTCGGCAAGCTTAGAAGTGTAACCATAAAAATTTCTTAACTTAGCAGAAACTAAGTTACATTGTTTTTCTCCGTTTGGAAAGAAAAATGTGCATTTTATGTTTAATTTTTACGGTAGAATGCCATTTGGAACGCAATTTTCGGGGAAAGATCGCGGGCTGATCAAGGGGCTGGCCGAATCTGGCAAGAACATCTCTTATATTGCCGCCAGACTTAATCGGCATAGAAACACAATTGCGAACTTCCTTAAAAATCCGGAGATGTATGGGAAATCGGTGCAAGGTGCAAGAGGCAAATTTGGCGTCCAGCTGTTCAAGACAACAAGTCTTGCATGAAGATTAAAGGACAACTGAAGCTTCCCGCGACGCTGTACCGAGATTATTGAAGCGACACATAACAGCAGTGAGGATTAGCTGAACAATACAAGTTTTGGTCAGAGGAGATAACAAAAGTTATATTTTGGGACGAAAAAAAATTTAACTTAGACGGCCCTGACTCCTGCCAAAAGTATTGGCGCGACAAAAGGCAGCCACGGCAGCACTTCCATAAACGAAATCATGATGGGTGATCACTTTTGGTTTGGGCAGGATTTGGTTATGCTGGAAAGTGTACCCTCTGTTTTATACAAATCAGGACCTATGCAGAAATGTATGTAGAGTTGTTGGAAACAGTGCTGATTGAATTTTCTGGAAACCGTTACGGGGATGACTGGATTTCCCAGCATGACAACGCTTCAATCCAAACGGCACGAAAAACAATGTACTTTTTTGATGACAGGAAAATATATTTATTTTATTATATTTATTTATATTTATTTTATTTATATTTATTTACTTATGGCGAATATCATGTTTTTAAAAAAGTTATACGGTAAAAGAAACGTTCTTGTAGATGCAAAAACTTGGTTACGACGACCTTCAAACTTCTTTTTCACGAAACAGCGTTTTGAAAGTCGGTGCCCCGATTCGGAAAACCGTGGGCACGTTTTTAGTGAAGTTTTTTTTATGCATATAGCTAAGAATCTATTTATCCAGTCAACTACTATAATTTTTTTTTATGAGTTACAATTTTCTTTAAGCTAAAAATTAAAGTAAAAACCATGATTTTTCGAATTTTGACTTTGAAAGGTCGTCATTTATATATATATATATTTTTTTTAATCTCTTTATACTAGTCCATTGTGTATGAATGTTAACTAATAAATAAACTTGGTTTTGTGAATTTCTGGCTGACAGAAGTGGCTAAATCGAAGGCACCGCAAACCCCTAAAAATAAAAGGTCTCTACTTTAGCGCCCTCTACAGTTCACAAACAATACTTAAAAAAAAGTATAGTTATTTATTTTTATAGTTTAAGGATGGTTTTCAACGGTTTTTTTTATTTGGAGCAAGTACGCCTTTAAGTTTTCCTTGGGCCTTGCGTCGCATGCATCTGCAATATGTATGTTTTTTCGTAAAAGGAGTATGGTTGGTTGTATGACAATACGGACAATTTTGTAGTTAATTTCGACTGCGCTATTGAAATGTTATGCTCCACAAAACACAAACACAATTGTAAGCTCAAACATATAAAGATACATATCATAGTTAGACAACAAGACACATTAATAAAAAAATATTAGCTCATTTACATTAATAAATACCTTCGCAAGGAATTTCCATTCTCAGATTTTTGGAACTATTTTTTTTAAATAAATAAATAAAAAACGCAAAATTTGCCAATTTTTCCCGCCAATTTAACCACAGTGCAAGGTCTCTCAAGTAGAGCTTGGCAAACATCGAATTTTGGAACATCGATGTTTTCAAACATCGATGTTGAGATAACATCAAGAAAAGCAGTTTGTTTACTGCGGATGGTTTGAGAGAACATCTGCGATCAGACACCAGTTGTCCTGCTTTGCTGAACATCCTTTCTGAGTCGCAAGACGTTGCAGGCACACACCGAGATTTCTTCGCTAGAAATTTTAAGACATCTTCGTCGGTATTCTAGAAAAAACTAGTTAATATTTGCATTCAAATCAGTATAAAGGGTTTTACCTTCCAATAAAGCAATGGATCTACTTCCTCGTCGGCATTTTGTTTGACCAAGTACTGCCTTAGCATGATTATGGAATCAGATCTGTTGGAAGATGGCTTTGTCCATTGTTACGCTTTGTTCTGTCGCCTCCAACACCACCAGAATGTCCAACCACACTTGAAAACGTGTACTAAACAATTTATCAAAAAATGCAATGTTTAAATAGTCTACGCTAAATTAAAAATTAAGCGTTGTACTTACAGTTTTGCCTCCTTTTCTAAATGTGCTATTAGAGAAGGGAAACAAAAAGAACGATGTTGGGCAGAAACATCGATACATCGATGTTGAGATCGCTGTTAGAAATATCGTATCGATGCTTGCTATTTTTCCTGGAATATCGATACATCGACGATAGATCGATGTATCGTCCAAGCTCTACTCTCAAGAGTCTGACTTTGTTGCTGTGGCAACACTACAGAGTTGCCACCTAAAATTTTTGGAAGACGGTTTTTTACAAATTAAGGTATCTGGATTCCATTAGTATGGGCCATTCTTAAAAACTAATTAAAAAAAGTATTGGTTTATGGACCAAAATCGGGTTTTTTGCCCAAAGTGCACTGGTTGAAATAAGCTACGTGCCTGTGTAGGTGTTTTTGGTTCTTTCGTCTTTACGGAGTTACGGCTCCACAGCACTTCCGCGTAGATGCTACATTTCCATGGCCGGAAATCTAGCTCCTGCAATTTTTGATCTGGAACAAAAAACAAAACATTTTTCAATTCCATATTACAGTGGTAACAAACGTACGTAGGGGTTTTTCGATAAATAAATTTTCTGTAAAATGGCAACCATTTGAAAAAAAAACTGAAATTTCATCACGGAATTATTTAAAAAAAAAAAATATACACAATATCAAAAAATCCCTACGTACGTTTGTGAACATGAATATTTCAAATATAATGTGAAATTTTCGAATCGATTGGTAGAAATTTACTCGACTTATGTTTCCGGCCAGCTCAAAAAAAGTGGTTTGGAGATAAACGCGTGTAAAGTTTTCGGTGCTCAGAGTTTACGTCAGAGGTCTCGCGGTAAAAACTCGAAATTGAGACATTTAGAAATTTTTCCCACCTTTCATACTTTGGAATATTATTATTTACATCACAGATGACCTTTTGCATCAAAAAAAAATTTTTTCGATTTTTTGAAAACTCTACTGTGTGCTAACTCCTTAAGAGTTATACTACCGATCTATAAAATAAATAAAATATTTTTATTTCCAATGCTCAAAAGTGTTTCGTTAATTCTGTGAACGTTTTAAATGTCTGTCTGTCCGCCCGTCTGTCCGTACGAACGTCGACATCTCGTGAACTATCAGAGTTAGAACACGTTTGGGAGTTATTCAACAAAACTATTTCTAATTTTACTCATTTAAGGAAGGGGAGACCGGGGCTAATTGGACCCTTTTTCACTTATGGATTTTTTCTGGTTAAATGGCGAATGTTAAAAAAAAAAATGGAAAACACCAAAGTATCAGATGAACATTCAGCTACATCCATGATTTTTTTCAAACCAATCTAAGAGTGGCAGAGCATTTTGTAGGGTGTTGTCAAAAGGTCCAACTTGCCCCAGGTACGAGGTAAGTCGAACCCTTGTGCGGGGCAAGTTGGACCCTTTAAAAAAAAAGTTTTCTACTTTGGATAAATCGTTTTTATTACTGTACTTTGGTCAGTAATAGTCATTTATACGTTGATAAGGGATATAACCATAAATTTTATTACGGGTTCTTCGGTTCTTCTATTTGTTTTTTTTTGTAAGTTCTCATCAGTAAAACCAGTTTGGTAAGTTTGTATTACACAAAATTTTAGTTTCAAAAATAGTAACAGAGTGTAATTATTGTAAATCGGGATAAATTTTTGTTTGTTCACACAAAATTAATTGACTTGCACACTCCAAGGAATAAATCTAGGGGACCAACTTACCCCATTGAAAAAGTTCCAACTAGCCCCGTTGCTTTTTCCAAGCTGTATTGTACCATAACTTATATTAGAATTAACAGACAAATTAAAGAGTGGGCTGTTTTTATGGCTTACAGACACACGTAGCACACAGTGAGCCCCAAGAGGTCACAGGTTTGATTAAAATGGTGACGAAAACTAACGATGGATCTTGGTTCGTATGTGTCCCCAGATTACAGAACTGAAGAGAAGTAAATCCTAGCTGATCGGTTTCGCGAGATATTTGTAAATGTAATTTTTTACAAGACTAAATTACAACATAAAAAAAAAAACATCGAACCGGACCGAACATTTTTTTTCTGTTAGAGTTGGTTTTCTACATTAAGAAAAAAATACAACAAAAAAAAATTTTTAGGCGAATTTTTTTAACGATTTTTTAAGTTTAAGAAAAAAATGTTCAAAAGCCTTTACTAGATTTCTTCATATCTCGGGTTGTAGTCGGCCGATTTGGATGTTTGATACCAATTATAACTACCAACAAACTAATCTTTAACTTTTCCATACAGATCATTTGCATTCGATAAGTAATTTGTCAGCAAGAGCTCGACAAACACAAAATTTGCGAATTTATCGGTTTTTTCACCATATCTAAAACACTAGAAGAAAAGTCGATGAAAACAATGGTATGTAATAAAATATTTGTATTCACATACACAACCAATATGTTACTAACAAATCCACATAAAAATATCACTCTTAGCTTGCCCCAGGACCAAGGACGAGGACGTGGTAATAGGATGGTCCCATTTACAAGTTTTTGTTGATTTTTGTAATTTATATTTTTTTGTATTTTTTTAAAGTGTTTTTTGTTTATTTTCTTAGTTTATATATTTTTTTTGTATTTTGAATTTCATTATTTTTATTTTCCTAAAAAAAAAAAATTACAAATAAAAAATAAATGATATTAAAAAAATTTTAAAAAAAATTAAAAAAAAAAAAAATAATAATATACAAGATACAAAAAAATTATATAAACTAATAAAAAAACAAAAAACACTTAAAAAAATACTAAATACAAAAACAAAAAAAAATTTTCAAAATGGGACCATCCTATTACCACGTCCTCGTCCTTGGTCCTGGGGCAAGCTAAGAGTGATATTTTGATGTGGATTTGTTAATAACATATTGGTTGTGTATGTGAATACAAATATTTTATTACATACCATTGTTTTCATCGACTTTTCTTCTAGTGTTTTAGATATGGTGAAAAACCCGATAAATTCGCAAATTTTGTGTTTGTCGAGCTCTTGCTGACAAATTACTTATCGAATGCAAATGATCTGTATGGAAAAGTTAAAGATTAGTTTGTTGGTAGTTATAATTGGTATCAAACATCCAAATCGGCCGACTACAACCCGAGATATGAAAAAATCTAGTAAAGGCCTTTGAACATTTTTTTCTTAAACTTAAAAAAATCGTTAAAAAAAATTCGCTTAAAAAATTCTTTTGTTGTATTTTTTTCTTAATGTAGAAAACCAACTCTAACAGAAAAATTAACTTTTCGGTCCGGTTCAATGTTTTTTTTTTTATGTTGTAATTTAGTCTTGTAAAAAATTACATTTACAAATATCTCGCGAAACCGATCAGCTAGGATTTACTTCTCTTCAGTTCTGTAATCTGGGGACACATACGAACCAAGATCCATCGTTAGTTTTCGTCACCATTTTCATCAAACCTGTGACCTCTTGGGGCTCACTGTGAGCAATGGTGAATTTACCTTTGAGAAAAAACAACATTAAATAGTGGAAAAAACACAAACTTAGAGATCTGAAATAGATAGTACAAGTTTACTATAAAAAACAAAATCTTTTATACTTGTCGAAATAACGGTACCATTTCAATGAAACTTTGTTTGTGAGTTGGTATTCACAGTGCACGAACACCATAAAAAGATGGCAGCTCTAGAGTAATTTAAAGTAATTAAAAACGCATTTTTTCTACTTGCCCCAGGGTCCAACTAGCCCCGGTCTCCCCTAGATTATATTTTTGACACTTTTCGGAGCAGTTAACTGTTAAAAAAAATATTAAAAGTTAATGAAATATCATTCCCGAGTTTCATGCGATAGGGACACATCTTAAAAAAGTTTCTGGAAAGTTTGGATAAATCGGCAAAGTAGTTTGGAATCGTGGGTACCAGCTTGTTAAACATGGAATCGTGAAATACGCGTTTTAAGTTAAAGGTACTGAAGTTCAAACGCTTTGGAGCCTCGCAAGGTAATACGGTTTATCGGCCACTTCCCGTACCCTTTGAAGGAAAAGTAGGTTTCTACCTATTCTTGAATGTACTCAAAAATTAATTTGTTTTTGTTTTATTTTAATGCTTCATATAATTGTCAAACTCAATGTTTGGAAATTGTGCACAGAATAAAAGAATGCAATACTCTTGGAATTTTCTTGTTTGGTACCAAATACAAATTAATTAAAATGACGTGCATACTTTTTAAGTCTTTAAAAGCTTAAAAATGAAAAAAAAAAAAAAAACGATGAAATTAAATTTTGTATGTTGTAAAAATTTAAACTAAGCTAAGCGGGTGTTTGAACAAATTTTTTGGTTTAGATTTTTTTATAATCTTTTACGTAGTGCCCACCGAATGTGGGCATATTGAGAGGTTGATAAAACTTTAGCCACATAGTTTTATTTAAAGTTAAATTTTTTTTTATTTGTTTATTGTTGATAAGCTTTTGTTGAAATTAATTAGATGAAAAATTAGGAACCATTTTTAAACATTGGCTTGTTTCTTGCGTTAGCTTTGCGTTAAAAATTTAATGCACTTGAAAGCAGGATACACTATTTTTTTTTAAGAGTGCTACCGACTCTAACGTTTTTTCTTGTTTTGTTTTTTTAAAGAGGGCAGTGAGTATCGCAAATCGGGTTTCGCGACTTAATAGTTCTTTCGTGTTTTTTTTTTAAGTTTAATCTTTTTAGAACAAAATGGCCAAATTTCAGGGGAAGAAATGCCTGTTTTTTGTCCAAAATGTGAACTTTCTGGCCCACTGTGCACTAGTAGTTTACAGTTGACGGCATTTGACGGTTGCATTTGGAGTATCTGCGCGGGATATTCGAAAAAGTTACTGACTTTTACGTGGCAAACTACATAGTGGCATGTTTTTTTCGCCAGATGGCGGTAGCCACCTTAATTGTAAGTAGTGTATGATTTGTGGTATTTAAAAAAAAACTCAGAATACAAAACAGGTGGGGTCAGACGCGGAGCCAGGGGGGGTTTTGGGGGTTTCCGCAACCAGGACTATTATATTCCAATTTCAAAGAAATCGGAAGACTACTTGCAAAACGTGTTTGCTTTGACGGAGTCTTGTCTGCATGCTATAAGTATAGCAATAAACAAAAACGTATCAAAAATGTATTTTCTAAATAAAACTAAAGTGTTTCTAATTAGATGCTCGGTCATTAAGGAAATAATAGGAAATAATAAGTACGTGCGCCTGTATGCAGGCAATGATAAGCGGGAACTTAATAGTCGGAGAACCCGACTAGGGCGCTCTTTGTGGTTAGAATTAAGTACAACGCGTATACATAAAGATAAAAACAGCGATGTTTAATCGTTTGTGTAGAACTAACATTAAGAGTACGCCAAGTTACTTAAATTTTATTTATTTTTTAAACGAAAAATACTAAGTAATGGTTCACTTTTAGGGGTTATATGCCTTCATCATTTTCAAAAAAAAAACAACATTTTTATATTGCTTTATCTTGAAGAACAGCTCCTTGAGAATTTTTTCCGAAATTATCATAGGGATTTGAGCAGTAGAAGGAAAGTTACAGCGCTTCTAGCCACGCGCCTCTTCCCGGCTTCAAACTAAACTTGAAACTTTAAACGCGAATATCTCGAAAGGGAAATTAATTTTTTAGTATAACTTTTAGCGACTAAAAAAATAATTTTTTGCATAATACGTTCCCACAAAAAAAAAACAAGAAAGGAAGCTATCCGACTATCAGACTTGCGATACTCATTGTCCTCTTTCCGGCGCAGTACATTTTTATGTGTAGATATTTTCAATACAAACAATATAAATTACACTACTTTTCTCTAGCATTAAAAATGTGGGCACCACAGAGTTCCGCGGTTTGTGGTCGGGTTTTGAAAACAAACTTGATCTTCGTGGGGTATATAAAAATCTGTGTGCAAAATTTTGTGGCTCTAGCTCTTATAGTTGCTGAGGTCTCGGCGTTTGTACGGACGGACGGACGGACAGACATCGACAACGTTTACAGTATTTGCTTACTCTTCGAGTATCGCAAATAAAAATTATAAAAACGATCGTTCATATACGTGAAATTACTCTAAACGAATGCAATCTAAATTACGCACTCCTAACTCTCAATAATTTGGCTCAATGACGAACAACCGTTTTAGTTTATCGATTACATAATGCCAAAAACAGTTTGATAAACTAAGCCAAAACTCAATGGTTGCATCTAACTTGGTCAACGCCGAAAGCGATCGCAACCACCTTGTCCCAAAACAACTTGCCACGTTTATTGAATCTTTTACCCAGCAGTTCAGCAGTTGATGTTTATGTTGGTTAGTATTGTATCGTTTTCTTGAAGTTTTCATTTACTCGTCGGTTTACTTTTGATATTAACTAAACGCACGCAGCCAAACCAGGCAAGAGTCGTATTACCTAGCAGCAAAATCAGCAGCAATACCAAATACTTAAACGAGTTCCAAGAGCACACAAGACCAGGTACAAAATATGAAAAGAACGAAACTTAAGCGAGTCCAAATAAAGTCGGGACTTGAAAAAAATAAAAGAAAATGTGCGATACATTTTCAGCGCGTCGCTTTGCTGGTGGGCGGTCGTATACTGTTGTCGCAGCATCTTCACATAATCGCACACACTCACAAACACTTTTAGTTTAGTTAATCTGGGGACACATACCATGAATTGTGTATTCAAGTGCGTTAAAAATATTTATTGCGCTCGAAAGTAGGCTAAACTTTTTTTGATGAGGGCGATAAAAATTGATTGCGCTCCAAAGTAGGCTACACTTTTTTGAAAAGGGCTAGCTTGCTGTTTTTAATGAGGGCAATGAGTATCGCAAATCTCATAGTCGGGAAACCCGATGAAGAAAATAAATTTTGTTGGGGGGGGGGAGGGAGGGTTTGAACCCCCAAATTCCCCCCCTGGATCCGCGCCTGTACACGTCCATTTGCAGTTATCTTTTGTTGATTTTGATATTTTGCGGTGGAGTTTGATTATGGCAATGGGGTGAAAGCCTGTGATAAATACTGATAAAGTCTCAGATGATGGAAAATGGAAGTGCAGTTTAGCCACTTCACTAGTGCAAATAAAAAAAAAAATTATGCAGCAGACAAATACCTGCCTGAAACATTGCAGTACTCCGACAATTCTGAGAGTTGTATGTTAAACTTCATGGCTGAGAATAATCGTATTGCTGTCCGAATATCGGAATGTGTCTGGGTCGTTAGAGCATTCGTTTTGCTGTTAAGTGTACCAGGCTGCAATGTTGATAAAGTTGTCTTCTGACTTCATGTGCTTGGGGACCAAACTGGTTGGCTTTGCTTGCTGCGTTTTTGAACTGCTTAGTGCTTAGTACACTGCAAACATTGATTATTATTTTGTATATATATTATTTAACAAATATATTGTTCTGTCGATGTTGAAATGAGAATCGAGCTCTTGGAAGTTATAAGAGCTAGGAAAATCCAGTTGCAAGTTGCGGAGGCATTTACACACTTGCAAACTCTTTTATGTTCCGGTCATCAACTAAAAACCTCGATTTGTTTAGTTTTAGTTTATTATTCTCGTGACTCGTAGAGTAAAAGAGAATACTGTAAACGTTGCAAACGTCTGTCTGTCCGTCCGTCCCTTCGTGAAACTCTGCGGGGCCCACATTTGTAATGCTAGAGAAAAGGCCTTTATAAATGTTGTTTATATAGAAAATATCTACACAGATTTCCAAAAATTTTAAAAATCTGACCAGTTTTAAGAAATTGTGAATACAAGCGCATAAAAAATGTATTGCGCTTGAAAGCAGGCAACAATTTTTTTTTAAAGTGGGCAATGAGTAACGAAAATCTGATAGTAGGGAAACACGACTACAGCATCCTTTCTTGTTTTAATTAAGGTGTTATAATTTTGTTCAGTGAAGTTTATGCACCATTACTGGTTTTCTTTACCATTATTAATTTTAATTTTTTTTGATATTACAAAGTAACAGTGGTTACATTGATGCCAGACCAGAGAAGAGACCTGACGCACCTGTTGAAAATCAAGTTCTTTCAGTTGTCTGCATATGCATTTTTACATATATATACGTACATACATACATAAGTACATGTGTACATAAATCGAAGTTTTAACTTATCTCACAATTTGTACACTCGCTACTCAGAAAAAAGGTGGGTATATTGCGTTTGTGCAAAGGAATTAACTAGGAAAATATGTAATTTTTGTGTAGTACCTATTAATTAAAATTCTAACAACATTGACCCGGTCCAATATTCTCTTACATTCAAAAGTTGGCACCACAGGGTTTCAAGGTTTGTGGGCATTAAAAAGGCCGTGGTCAAATTTTGAAACAAACTTCATCTCTGTGGGGTTTTTAAAAGTCTGTGTGCAACATTTGGTGGTTCCAGCTCTCGTAGTTTCCGGGATCTCCATGTTCGCACGGATGGACGGACAGACAAACAGACATTTTTTTATACTTATACAAGTAACGGGAAAAACAAATCTCACTATCGTTTTTATATTCGCAGGTTAAATATACATTTACTTTCATTGTGTCGTTTTGATGATTGAAGAATGCCAAAAATATATTTGTTTCGCATTTTTAAATTTGGCGCTATTTGATAACTTTCTGGATATGAGAATGCAACCGTAGAGTAAGAGAGCACAACTATGCTGACTGAAGTCCAATATCCTCCAAATTTAAAATTTAACATTTTAACATTTAGGAACCGATGTTCGAGCTGGACATTTTAAACACCTTAACTTTAATTATTATTATTTGGTCCAAACAGATATGAAAAATCATCAAACAGATAATCATTTTTGTTCTCTGTACTTGTACATAGGCAGCCTCAGATACTTAAACAGACAGACACCTTACTCGTACAGTAAAAGAGAATACTGTGAACGTTGGAAAAGTCTCTCTGTCCAAGAATCTGTAGAAACGTCGAGATCTCGGGAACGATAAGAGCTACTGCCACCATATTTAGCACTTTTAACCCGATATTATTTTCTTAAAACATAAAAACTACACTTATTTTAGCAATCCTTTAATTTGATTAATTTAAATGAGAAAACATGGTAACATGAATAAAAACAAGGAAGAACGCTATAGTCGGGTTTACCGACTATCAGATTTGCGATACTCATTGCCCTCTTAAAAAAAAAAAAAAAACAAAAAAAACACTAGAGTCGCCAGCCCTCCACCTTTAAAAAAGTGTAGCCTGCTTTTGGGCACAATCAATTTTTAAAACACTTGTGTACACAATTTTTGAAAATGGCCAGATTTTCAAAATTTTTAGATAACTGTGTAGATATTTTCAATACAATCAACATTAATTTATGTCACTTTTCTCAAGCATTAAAAATGTAGGCACCACAGAGTTTTGCGGTTTGTGGGCGTTAAAAGGGGCGTGGTCGGGTTTTGAAACAAACTTGATCAACGTGGGGTATATAGAATTCTGTGTGCAAAATTTGGTGGATCTAGCTCTTATGGTTCCCGAGATCTAGGAGCTCGTACGGACGGACGGACGGACAGACTGTCTGTATGTTCTTTTCCTATTATTCCTATAAGAATGCCAATTTATGATGCAATTTTTATCACAAAGTACAGTATATGTTGAACAACCTAAAAAAATAAAAGATCTCTAAAGTCGTGTCTAAAAGTATAGGAAACAACACAAATAAAACGATGAAAAAAATGTAGAGTGCGACACGAAGCGAACGACACAATGCGTTCACTCCAATTGCTAGTAAACCATAAACATTTTTGACTTAAAAAAATCATTATATGACTTTTATTATTCACAGCTTTTTTTTTTTAAATATTGGGTTTTGTGTGCTTCATTATTATGCATAATTCGTTTAAAGTTGCAAATGAAATGGAAAATTAAAAAGTTACTTCTATTTTGTGAAGAGTGCAACATAACACGTTATGAGCGATTATCTCACAAAAAGGAACTATAACGAAATTATGATTTATGTCATTTGAAAGTAGGGGAGACCGGGGCTAGTTGGTTCCTGGGGCAAGTAGAAAAATTCATTTTTAATTACTTTAAATTACTCTAGAGTATTACGGTGTATGTGCACTGTGAATACCAACTGGTTCAGGCCACGTCAACTGAACCTAAAATTTGAAAAAAATTTTCTGATTCGAAAAACTTTGAAAGCTTGGGACAGTACCTAAATACACTTTTACCAGTTTTTCGAAATTCCGCACCGTTTTCGATATTTTAAGCTTCAAAGATCAAAAAATTTGATTTTAAGGCTTTGGAGAAAAATTCATAACTCTCGCACGGTTTGACATAATATGTCAAACAAAAAAAAAATAAAAAAAAAATAATTCGGACTGTTCATTTTAGACGGTTTAAAGCTGGAAAAAAATTGTTCAGTCTTTATAGACACCCAACCGTGAAAGTTCCCCACTCAATGTACCCAATTAGAGTACCGAACCAACCCCCATTGTTACCGTTTTGTAAGGGTGCTGTTGCTGTCGTTGACTGTAAACAGATCTGCAATAAAAATTTAACGCTCGCCGTATTCGTGTTACGCATAATTGAAAGAAACTTTCTATTCAGTGGACAAACTCCGACGTCAACAACGATATTATCCACCCCCACCAGGAAGGCCCAAGTTTGCACAGGAGAAAAGGGAACGAGGAGTCCTACCCCGGAGCTTATGCCCCACAAACATGTCAATGTCTTGAATATTATTGACATCAATTTTCATCCACACAAATCCTTCACCCACACAAGTCCTTCACCCATAACGGAATTCATGAGACGTCATATTTATTTGTGATAATCGAAGAGTTAGCAAATACTGTGTTCTTTGCAAATGTCTGTCTGTCCGTCCGTCCTTCCGTACGAACGTTGAGATCTCGGGAACTATAAGAGCTCGAGCGACCAAATTTTGCACACAGATTTCTATATATCCCACGCAGATCAAGTTTGTTTCAAAGCCTGACCACGCCCCTTTTAACGCCCACAAGCCGCGAAGCTCTGTGGTGCCCACATTTATAATGCTAGAAAAAAGGAACCTAAATAAAAGTTGTTTGTATTGAAAATATCAACATAGATAACCAACATTTTTGAAAATCTGGTCAGTTTCATGGAATTGTGTATACAAGTAGGGGGAGACCGGGGCTAGTTGATCCCTGGGGCAAGTAGAAAAAATTCATTTTAAATACTTTAAATTACTCTTGAGCTGCCATCTTTTTATGGTGTTCGTGCACTGTGAATACCAACTCACACACAAAGTTTCATTGAAATGGTACCGTTATTTCGACGAGTATAAATGATTTTCTAAGTTTGTGTTTTTTCCAGCATTTAATGTTGTTTTTTCTCAAAGGAAAATTCACCAATATCACATGTATCTGTAAGCTATAAAAATAGCCCACTTTTTAATTTGTCCGTTAATTCTAATATTAGTTATGGTACAATAAAGCTTGGAAAAAGCAACGGGGCTAGTTGGAACTTTTTAAATGGGGTTAGTTGGCCCCCTAGATTTATTCCTTAGCGTGTGCTAATCAATTAATTTTGTATGAACAAACAAAAATTAACCCGATTCACAATAATTACACTCTTTTACTATTTTTAAAACTAAAATTTCGTGTAATATAAACTTACCAAACTTGTTTTGCTGATGAGAACTTACAAAAAGAAACAAATAGAGGAACCGAAGAACCCGTAATGAAGTTTATAGTTTTATCCCTTATTAACGTATAAATGACTATCACTGACCAAAGGGGCCCAACTTGCCCCGCACAAGGTTCCAACTTACCCCGTATTTATGGCAAGTTGGCACCTTCGACAACACCCTACAAAATGCTCTGCCACTCTTGAAGGACTGCTTAGATTGGTTTGAAAAAAATCAAGAATGTAGCTGAATGTTCATCTGATACTATGCTGCATACCATTTTTTTTTTAACAAACGCCATTAAGCCAGAAAAAATTCATAAGTGGAAAAGGTGCCAACTAGCCCCGGTCTCCCCTACGTAAAAAATGTATAGCGCTTAATAGCAGGCTACACTTTTTTTTTTAAAGAGCGACTAAAGCGTTTTTTCTTGTTTTGTTTTTTTAAAGAGGGCAGTGAGTATCGCAAATCTGACAGTTGGGAGACCCGACTATTGCGTCCTCTCTTGTTTTTTTTTAAGGGATCACGTTCTCGCAAAAGAGGACAGCAAAATTTTAAAAACCTGAAGGTCAACCCCTTTTGAAGTTGTGTTGATGGCCTGTCAAAGTCAGGGTCTAATAAAAATCGATAATCGACAGACAGCGGACGACGAACGCCAAAGGAGCAATGGAGCTTAACTCGGGTGGGTTCTCGGTCAGCGGACTTGTCGTTCCTTCAGCTTGCCGCAATAAACTGGCTGAACTGAGCCAAGCTAAGCTCTGGTTTTGGTAAGCCGTTTTGGAACTTTTGACTTCAGTTAAGGCTTATCCAAATGCAGCAAACGCTGCAATTGTTGCTATACCCAAGGAATTTTAGTTTTACAAATTAAGGTGTTAACTGAAGAGCTAAACTTTAAAGTAGGACATTGGTTGCATTACATAAAATAATTAACCTGATTATCTCTTCAAAAAACAAGAAAGGACGCTAAAGTCGGCTTTTCCGACTTTCAGATTCTTGTAACTCATTGCCCTTTAAAAAAAATATGCACTTTTTATGGCCCGTGAACATCAGGTCAAAAAGAACGTCACAAAAATATTGTGCAAAAATCATTTAAGTTAACTGTTTACATTTTAAAATCACGACAACCCTTTTTTAGCTTATAAATAAAATTTTTAACAGTATTCGGTATAGATATGTATTGAACAAAAAATAAAAAATGCGATTAAACTTTAAACAAAATGTTTGAAACGTCGTTTTTCGAAATTAATTTACTTTCTCCTTCTAAACATAGTTAAAAAATTATTTAAAAAATATTTTAAGCAAAAAAAAAAACAAGAAAAAAACAAGAAAGAACGCTACACTTTTTTATAAGAGAGATATATCGTTCTTTCTTGTTTTTAAGAAAGGAAGAAAGTTTTGTTTAAAAATTCAAAGGATCCTAGCGAAAAAAATTTATTTGCGTTCTACCAAGTTAAAAATGCCAAGCCAAAGTCTGTTATTTTGAACTCTCACCACATCTGGAGCACTCTTCATGTGCTGATTCCGCCACTTAGGTGTCCAAAACTAATGATAATTAACAAGAAAGAACGCTATAGTCGGGTTTCCCGACTATATGATTTGCGATACTCATTGCCCTTTTTAAAAACCGGTAGCTAGCCTACTTTCGGGCCCAATCAATTTTTAGCGCCCTCTTCAAAAATGTTTTGCCTACTTTCGGGCGCAATAAAAATTTTCAACGCACTTGTATACAAAATTTCTTTAAAATTTTAAAATTTTTTAGATATTTGGGTAGACATTTTCAATACGAACAACATTTATAAGGGCCACTTTTCTCTAGCATTAAAAATGTGGACACCACAGAGTTTTTCCCGGTTTGTGGGCGTAAAAAGGGGCGTGGTCCGGTTTTGAAACAAACTTGGTCTGCGCTTTGCTTATAGAAGTCTGTGTGCAAAATTTGGTGGTTCTAGCTCTTATAGTTCCCGAGATCTCGACGTTTGTACGGACGGACAGACGGACGGACAGACAGACAGACATTTCAACGTTTACAGTATTTGCTTACTCTTCGAGTATCGCAAATAAAAATTTGTGGCAAATATTGGGAAATAATATTCGAAAACAAGGCAGTCCAAAGTTTTTGCGATGTCGTTGTCAGAAATGAAGAAAGTGAAATTTGTTTATAATTATTGTTACGTTGGCTATGTTTTGCCGATCGGGATTTTTTTTATCTCGAAATTTGTAAAAAATATGCAACCTTTTACAAAAATTTTCAATTTTACCATGTTTTTTCATAGTTTAAAAGCTGTAAAAATTCGAAAAATTACAATTTTCAAAATCCGGATCGGGAAAACATAGCGACATGTTTTCTGAATAATTGTGCCAAAAATGAGATGAATCCGATAAATATTACTGGACTGCCTTAAAAAAACAAAACGAGAAAAAACGATAGAGTCGCCACCTATGGGGCTAGATTATCTACATTTGTAAATTTTACATTCACAAACACGTGTCTGTAAAATATGTATGTAGACTAGATTCAAGGCATAGAAAATGTTCTATAACTTCTTTATTATTTATTAGAGCATAAAATGGTTCGGAATGTAGTAAGACAGTGCACATATCATTATATTTCTTTTAAAACCGCAAAGATGGCATAAAAAAATGAGAGCGCCACAGATTTTCGCGGTTTGTGGGCGTTAAAAGGGGCGTGGCCAGGTTTTGAAACAAACTTGATCTGCGCCTTGCTTATAGAAGTCTGTGTGCAAAATTTGGTGGCTCTAGCTCTTATAGTTCCCGAGATCTCGATGTTTGTGCGGACGGACGGACATTTGATCGTTTACAGTATTTGCTTACTCTTCGAGTATCGCAAATAAAAAGTATCAACAAAATATTGACGAAATATATTGCTACAAACACCCACAAAATTTGTGGAGTCAATACCAAAACGGCTAAAAATGATTGTTAACCAGACGGGTGATCATTCTGCATATTTAATTTTTTTAGTTTCTGTAATGTTTATATTTTTTTATGTTTGTAATTAAATCTTTAAAAATATTTAAAGTACATAAACAAATTGTAATTTGGAACGTTAATGATGTTTTGTGCGTATAAATTATTATAATAACCTCAAATGTTAAGTTTTTACAGATTGATAAAGTGTTTGATAGTAAGTGCAGTGCACCGCATAAAAGCTCAAAAATATAAAAATTAGAAAAAACAAGGGAGAGCGCTACAGTCGGGTTTCCCGACTATCAGATTTGCGAAACAAGAAAAAACGATATAGTCGCTAGCTCTCTTAAAAAAAGTTTAGCATGCTTTTAGGCACAATACATTTTTAACGCACTTGTATACACAATTTCTTAAAACTGGCCAGATTTTCAATCTTAAGATATTTGGGTAGATATTTTCAACACAAACAATATTTATTCAGACTTCTTTTCGTACAAGAATAATCTGAAATTTTAAACACCGTCCTTTTTGGGAAATTTTGGTTTGCAGAGCATTTTGTCTGGTCTCGTCGACAGCTTCTTCTGATTTCCTTGGGTAGCAAAGGCTATGATCTAGTCATATTCGGATAATGATTTCTATAGGACGTTTGTAGCCCATTTTGTTATCTTTAATATAAGTTAGTTTTGGAACCGATATTTTACGGACATTTCGTGTCTTCTGCTGCTTAGTACAAATTTGGTTTGGGAGCAGTTTGGCCATTATTTACGTCTGATTTTCTTTTACGAAGCGTTTGATTATGGATTTATCACCATTTCAGTAAAATTCCGTTAAGGGGGTATTCTGGTCTAGATATGTACATGAATTTTAGGTCATTTTTGAAGTGCTGTAAAAAAAAGCAAGCAATTTTTTTTACCAATTTTTTGTACATTATTTATTCACATTAGAAGCATACAAAAAAAATAAAAAAATTTTGAAAAAACCAAAAAACCGTTATTTATCAGCTGATGGAGTGGGGCGTCTCAAAAATTTGGTGCGTGACCATACCCACGATTGTAACTCTCCTAGCAATCGGAAATCAAAAAATAAAAAAGATTAACAATCTACAATAATGTCGCAATGGCAGGAGCTACGGAAAAGTTAAAAAAAATTTTTTTTAACACTTTTTTGAACATTTATTGATTTTTTAAAAATATTAAAAATGAAAATTTGGGGATGGCCGTAGCTCCGACCATAGACAAGTCCCTAAAGAAGACTCACTTAAAATTTCAAGTAAATCGGTTCGGCAGAACCTGAGAAATCGTGGAAATCAGATTTAAAAAGACAGTTTTAAGAAAAACGCGTTTAAAGTTTCAAGTGCAGCCCAACCGACTTGGATGCCTGCTCAGCAAAATACTTATTTCTCCGAAAATAATTTGAATTTGGGAAAATCCTCTCGTAGACATATTCTTAAATTTTTAAAGTAGATTTTTTTTATTTCTAGATCAGAATACCCTCTTAAGTTTTTTTGTTTTTTGTATTCAAAAATACCAATATTCAAACTGTAATCGCCGTAAGAGAAGTATTTTTTGTTAATCATAGATAATTATTTTTTCAGTGTAATGCAAAAAAAAAATCAGCTGATACTTTGTTCAACAGGATAGAAGACGAAAAAGTTATCTAATAATCACGATTCACGAAATAATGTTACCCAAAGTTCCTGTACGGAAAAAGCTTCGACATGGAAATAGTCAACAATTTTTGTTTGTTTTAGTTTTTAGTGTTATTTCTTAAAATAGAAGAAGAGTGAATGTTCTTACTTCATATTAGGACACTGCTTAAAAAAAGATTGTTTAAATTTTTTGGATATCCTTGCTGGTATAGGAGCAGTGTCGATTTAAAATTATAGTTTATTCTTGTACGAAACAAGCTTCGTGCGACTGTAGTTCTCGAGATCTCGACGTTTGTATGGACAGACAGACATTTGCAACGTTTACAGTATTTGCTTACTCTTCGAGTATCGCAAAAAAAAAACTGAATGCTGACCACCAGGCGCGGATCGAAGCGGTGGATAAGGGGGTTCAAACCAAATTTTTGACACTATAACACCTCATTATAATACAAGAAACAAGTACATAAATATTTTGAAAACCCCCCCCAAGACATTTTTCTGGAATCGCCCCCGCTGGCCACTCACACCTTCTCACCTTTCTCACGCCGCCTCTCTTATCGCTCTCTTCTTTTGGTAGCGTACCCATGCAATAAATAAATATGCATACATATGTATATGTACATATGTATGTATGTAGCACGTCACCAAGAGTATTTTTGTTCTTTTTCTAACCCCAAGTAAAACACAAAAAAATACGCTCTTTCTCTCTGTCACTTATCTTTTGACTCTCCGGCAGCGCATGTGTGCGTCTTATTCCGTGCTAGTGTCTCTTTGGTGCATGTGTATGTGTGCTGGGCTGCCTCTTCTTAATCGTTTCTGCATCTTCTTCGTTGTTTGCTTCGCCGTCGTAGTGGTTGTTGTTGCTGTATGCAAGGTCGTTTGCGTACAAAATTCAACATTATTTGAAGGTCGTATCTTGCCCGTTCTGCGCGTCGCTTCTCGCTCTTTTCCACCCTCCTTGTCGCTGAATACATAGGTTTTGTCTTAGTGCAGTGCGTGGGTTTTTGTCTCCGCTATAAAAATATAAAGTAAATAAATTTGGGATCAAATGAGTTCAATTAAATATTTTGTTTACAGTGGGCAATAAAAGTCTTTATTCGGCTAATATTTTTGCCACCTGGCAAACTCAATAGAGCATTTTCAAAAACTAAAATGGCAGTTTTATATAATTTGTACAAAGGCTCACAGCCAAAACGGACCACTAAAACTTTAACAATCTGTAAAATCTGAACTAATAAGGTTGTCATAATAGTTTAAACGGACGATACATCATTATTGTTCCAAATTATTATTAATATACTTAAAATATTTTTAAAGCATTTAAAAAAAAAAATAACCAAAAATTAAGGTCACAGTCAAAATGAACCAGGCAGCCAAACGTAGAAAAAGATTAAAATTATAGCAACTACAAAAAATGCAAATATGCAGAATGATCAGCCGTCTGGATAATAACTATATTAAGCCGTTTCGGCATTGATTCTAAAAATTTTTGGGTTGTTCCAGTTTTATATTTGCTCAATATTTTTTTTTAATTTTTCTTTTACATATATATGAGCCCATGATTTTGAAAGTGGTATAAGTCATATTTTTTTGTTTCGAGATATTTACAGTTTTGCATTTAAAAGGATTAAAAAATATTCTTGCATTATGGATTATGATTTGTCGACAGTAAAGTAGTTCCAACAAACAAGTATTTATTATGATTGTGCAATTTATAGCCATCGTTAAAAGAAAATGTGGTTTTGAAAGGTTTAAATGACTTGTACCACTTTCAAAATTAACTGCATCACTTTATAAATGACTTATTCACCAATGAAACAATTTTATTAGTAATTAATTAATTATTATTCCATCATATCTTTACTTTTTATTTGCGATACTCGAAGAGTAAGCAAATACTGTAAACGATCAAATGTCTGTCTGTCCGTCCGTCCGTCCGTCCGTCCGTCCGTCCGTACAAACGTCGAGATCTCGGGAACTATAAGAGCTAGAACCACCAAATTTTACGCACAGACTTGTATTAGCAAAGCGCAGATCAAAACCTGACCACGCCCCTTTTTACGCCCACAAACCGCGAAACTCTGTGGTGTCCACATTTTTAATGCTAGAGAAAAGTGGCCCTTATAAATGTTATTTGTATTGAAAATATCTACTCAAATATCTAAAAATTTTCAAAATCTGGCCATTTTCAAGAAACTGTATATACAAGTGCGTAAACAATTTTTATTGCGCCCGAAAGTAGGCTTACCATTTTTTTTGAAGAGGGCGCTAAAAATTGATTGCGCTTGAAAGTAGGCTACATTTTAGCTGTTTTTAAGGAGGGCAATGAGTATCGCAAATCTTATAGTCGGGAAACCCGACTATAGCGTTCTTTCTTGTTTCTTTTGTTATTGGTCTAATGGTTGTGTATAATGGTAGTAAATCAATATTTCCGTATATTCTAGGTCTTCCTTTTTTAGGTGAGAGATCTAATACTTTGAATTCGGAGTTGTCATTCAAGGAAGTTTTATAAAACATCTTATATCGGGCAATTTTTAAAAATTTGATCCATTGTATTTTTAACCAAGGCCCAGCTTCTCCATTGGTGTTTTGCTTTCTATTATTCGTTGATTCTTTAAGTTGTCTTGTAGAAATAAGATTTTGTTGATCCATTTGTACTACCGAAAGTGGGTTTCTCATTTTACATGATTTTATTATATTATAATAATGCTCAGGGATATATAAATAATTCGATTTTATAATTTTAGCTTCTATCAAACCAAAATCGCGATCATTTGACCAAAAAGAATTGCCCGATACCATAAATTTATGATCAATTGTTTCAACATTATTATCAGATGACTGAACAATTTTTAACCATATTAAAGCTATGTTAATGTAATGATTTAATGACTTATACCACTATCAAAACGAACAATATCTGAATTTCAGTTAACAACTAAAAAGAAACACATTTAAGAGGGTTAATTGCAGCATAATGCTAATCCCGATTATGTTTTTTATTAAGACTATGATTAGTAATAGGTGATAAAGTAGATTTTTAAAATTTTTGACTTATACCACTTTCAAAATCAAGGGCTCATATAACGTTGTCAAATATCTCCCTTCCGCTTTTTTGCTCTTTATTCAATGCTTTATAAAAAGTGTTATAGTGATCGGGTTTAGTTCAAATATACACCGTTTTGTTCGATAATCTGTCTTCATCTAGACGGCAACTTCATAATACCCCCTCGTAAAAACCACCCTCCTTATTTGAGAAGAACTCGGACAGCCACTTTTCACAAGCCTCTTTTGAGTCCAATTTTACACCACCGAGGGCATTCGCCATGGACAGGAACGGGTGGTAATCACTTGGCGCTATGTCCGGGCTATATGGTGGATGCGATAAAACCTCCCATCCGAGCTCCCGTAGCTTCTGACGAGTCATCAACGAAGTGTGTGGTCTGGCGTTGTCCTGGTGGAACACTAACCAGTAGAATTAGGCGTCTGGCCATATGGGAGCAGCTCATAGTGGATGATTCCCTTCCAATCCCACCAAACACACAGCAAAACCTTCCTGGACGTCAATCCCGGCTTGGCCACTGCACAGTGGGCCAGAAAGTTCATATTTTGGCCAAAA
The DNA here is from genome assembly GCA_018150695.1 of Drosophila oshimai. Lineage (NCBI taxonomy): Eukaryota > Metazoa > Arthropoda > Insecta > Diptera > Drosophilidae > Drosophila > Drosophila oshimai. The sequence goes on along the minus strand of JAECWM010000269.1, from coordinate 849,406 downwards.
TCTGGCATTTCTTCCACGGCGTAGCTAGGAAGCTGAAATTTGGCCATTATGTTCTTAAAAGATTAAACTTTTGGAAAAACAAAACTTAAATTTTGTACTATTTTTTTAAGATTTAAATAATCTTAGCCAAAGTTGAAAAATATTTCCTATTTTTTAGTTTTTTTAATTATAAAAAAAAAACTACTACAGGGATTCAACCCAATTTAACACAAACTCAACAACAAAAGATCGCAACTAAAAAAAAATATATCCTTAAAAAAATATTAAGTGGTTAAATATTTATCAACCTTTAAATATGCCAACTTTGCGTGAGAACTACCTTGAGGTTTATGAAAAAATCGAACGGAAAAAAATATTTTTACCGCTAACTTTGTTTGCGTCTATACTTTTGCAACCACAAAATATTAAAAAAATTATTTTTATTTTATTAAATTTTTTTAACTTTTTGGCTGCTAAATCATATTTTAACACCTGGATATACAAGTATGCAACAAAATGTCGATTTGGTTGTTGTGTATAGAACTTTGGTTGTTTTGTATAGAACATTTAGAGTGAAGCATACTTTTAGGCCTTTTTAAGTTCACAAATTCACTAAAATCATGTTTGACTTCCAATTGGGTCTCAACTTTAAAACTTCATTAAAAAAAATTAAGAGAGGCGCACAAAACCCGCGCCCCCGGGCGACTTGACAACTGATTAAACTATTTATTAAAAAAGTTTTACTCAAATCGCGAAAGGTACTTTTTTGCACAATTAAAGCAAAGTACATTTTTATAAAAAAAACAGCTAATCCTACAGATTTTTTCAATTTTTAAAATATGTGTTTGAAATAATTTCGATATTATATTTTTTATTTGCTAAATAAGTTATGTGTGAAACTTTTGTAAATGTTTCGTATTGCTGTAGGCAACGACATTTTGGCTGCAATTTTCAAAAAATTGTGCAATATTTTACGAAGTTTTAACTTTAAAAATATGCCATAAAAAAACGTACAAATCAATTTGTTTGAAAAGTTGGCATAAAATAGCTTGAAGTATTCTAAACAAGATCTCATACTAGTTTTATTAAAATTCTTAAAAAAAAAAGGTATTTTTGGCCAAAATGTGAAATTTCTGGCCCATAGTGCACTGTTTGGGACGATTCACCGGTCTTCGATCACGACCGTTTTCGCTTGATATTGTCGTATGTGATCCATTTTTCGTCGCCAGTCACCATCCGCTTTAAGAATGAGCCGAGTTCGTTCCGTTTCAGCAGCATATCGTCTTCTACATCAATTTCTAATGCAAACGGATTTTCAGAGTCTGAGGCTGAATCACTATCACTGTTGCTAGCATCAAAATCGGGAACATTGTTATTATTGTTCATGTTACATGAACAAGTCTGGTGGTTCCAAAAGTTCGATTACGTCTGCTGGTAGGGGTAGTTTATTTTGCTATTTTTACATATCGGCGCAAAATGGAGCAAAAAAGCTTAGTAAAACTAGTTTATACACACTTTGCACTTTAATGACACATAGTAGTTACTTTTTGGCACAAGTTGGCACAAAATTTGTTATGATCCACAACAGACAGGTTAGCAGGTTAGCTTTTTTCTACTTGTGGACAACACCAATAAACACACACAAAGAACACTTTATCAAACATGAACAAAGTCTTCTTAGGCAAATATTCTACATACCTTTGTCTTTCTTTTCCATATTTTTTGTGAAAATTGCTTAAACCACAACAATTTTGGCACGCTCTCAAGTAAACAAAATCTTTCCCGCGCTTTTTAGTTTCGCACACATGCAATCAAACAGCTGACTTTGAAGGGCTGCCAAAATTTCAGGGATGCATCAAAACAATTAAAGTATTTTTATTCATTTTAGTCAAAGAATATACTATTCAAATTTTATTATTAAAATAGGTTTACTTTCTATGAAAAATTTGACTTTTCGTCTAAAATCGGCTCGCTGACCCAATGTGGATTGGTAGGATTTTAAATTTTATACCATATATTAAGGTAAAAATTACCTCTTGACGCAAAAGTACGTAGTCCTATAATTGAAGCATTCTTAAATCCATGTTGGCTGGCCTGTCGAACGACCACAACGCTTTAATTTTTTTTTTTTATTTATTGGGTTGTGTTGTGTGTTTGGTAGTAGTGTTTTCCTTGACCTATTTACAAACAAATTGTAATCAATTTCCAAAAATGATGTAAATCAATACGATGGTAACTAGAGCGAAGTTTATTATTACGTCCTTGTTTTTTAATTTTTTTTAGTTTTTTCTTCTTTTTGATGAGCCTTCTCCCAGCACTAAGGTGCTGCCCACAACTATACGACACCCCAAAAACTTTTGTTTCAGCCCTCGCCAAAATCCAGTTCGTCACGGTGAGAGAAAATTTTAAATGCAGATGGGAAGAACAAAGTGTAATGTGTAAAAATGAGGCATCATTCCCGGAGAGATCCTCTCCTGGAAGATGAGCCTTTGGATTTTCCAAAAATGCTCACTTTTTTGCCTTTTCGCTTCTGTATCATAACTACACGACATTTTTGCTATTTTTTTTTTTTTTTGTCTCCCACGGATGTTGGACAACAAAATGTTGTTTACAGAAGTGTAAATACATGTGTTAAGAGTAATTTAAGATTTAATTTTACAACCTTGTGACTATGCATTTTTTGATATCCGGCTTATAATAATTTTAAAGGACTTTGACTTTTTGACTTTGACTTTAGGTGACCCAGGATCCTTTTTTGGTTTCGATTTAGGCCTTAACATTCGACAGCACCATCACACAGAATAACTAAAAAAAAACCGATTCCAATTCCCAACTTTTTGCTGCCAAAATTTTGAAAAAGTATTTTTTAATGCAATTTTGGTCACTGTTAACGCCAGGATGGTTAGGGGCTACTTGTCTAATAAATTACGAATTTTTTTACAGTGTGGCTATTTTAATAATGGCGTTAACAGTGACCAAAATTGCATTAATTGCACTTCTGTAAACTAAATTTTGTTGTCCAACATCCGTGGGAGACAAAAAAAAAAAAATAGCAAAAGTGTCGTGTAGTTATGATACAGAAGCGAAAAGGCAAAAAAGTGAGCATTTTTGGAAAATCCAACGGCTCATCTTCCAGGAGAGGATCTCTCCGGGAATGATGCCTCATTTTTACACATTACACTTTGTTCTTCCCATCTGCATTTAAAATTTTCTCTCACCGTGACGAACTGGATTTTGGCGAGGGCTGAAACAAAAGTTTTTGGGGTGTCGTATAGTTGTGGGCAGCACCTTACTATTTTTATGAACAACACTTTTGAAGGGTATTTTTACTAAACCATGGAAAACACGAAAAAGGGTTTTGAAATTAACGTGACTCTTTTGCGATACTCGAGGAGTATGCAAATACTGAAAACCTCCGCACGAAGACCAAATTAAGCACGCAGACATCTATATACCCCCGCAGATCAAGTTTGTTTCAAAACCCGACCACGCGTCTTTTAACGCCCACAAGCCCCGAAACTCTGTGGTGCCCACATTTTTACTGCAAGAGAAAAATGGCCTTAATAAATGTTGTTTGTAATGAAAACATCTACACAGATATCTAAAAATTTCAAAATTTCTGCGCTTGAAAGCAGGCTACACTTTTTTTAAGAGGGCTAGCACCTCTAGCGATTTTTCTTGATTTGTTTTTTTTAAAGAGGGCAATCAGTATTGTAAATCTGAAAGTCGGGAAACCCGACCATAGCGTCCTTTCTTGTTCATATAGTTTTGAAAGAGGTGAGGTGCGGCACTACTGTTTCATTGAACATTGTCCATTTGTTGTCTTAAAACAGAGAAAAATCTAATTTAAAAATCGGTTACATGTAAAAAAAAAGTTAGTCTATAAAATTTTCGTAATTGAAGTGTATCAAAAGTTTTGACAAATTCAACAACAAGAAACTTGATTTTTGCAATAACTTTTTCGGAAAACGAGCTTCTGTGCGCCACTGTGGGTCAATGACATTTTCCGTTGCTGACCATTTGCCTATATTTGTACATGGCAAAAGCTATTGTTTGTGCTTAAAGCGACATGGATGGCACAGACAGGAAAGAGACGGGGAGCTGTGGGTGAGCGATACAGAGTGAAAGAGCTGCTGATAAGAAGTGAAAGAACAAAATAGACGCAAGCGTACATATGTAACCGGTATTTTGAACCTGGCTCAATTAGTATAAGCGGCGGTGGATGGTCGGGCAAGGTCGCCAGGTTGGGAGGCTAATAGACCTTTGTTCGTGTTGCTAGGCGCTCAAGTGGCTGAGAAATCCGCTAACGAAGAAAATTAAGACCCTTTGTAGAAGTCGGCCCAACTACAACTATTAAATTGAATTTTCTTTAAACTCCCAGTCGCTGGCAAGCTTGAACTAAACTTGGTATTACCATATTTTAATATTTTCGCAAAAGTCAGACTGGTAGTCATCTTCCCAAAATTATATATTATTATGTTAAAAGGTTTGTTTAATGTACTTATCTAACTAGTGTTCCTTTTTACATATTTTCTTTTCAGTTTTACAACACAATGGAACTGCACCAACGACATCTCTCCAACTTTTACAAATTGCACAACTGAGAACAAAAAGTCTTCGATAAACAACTAAACCAAACGAAAATCTGTCCTACATTGTCATCACCACATTACAGAATAAGCATGCCTAACATGTCAAGCATCAAGTCGGAGCAGCAGAGTGCTTCCATTGGAGGAAATGGCAGCTATCAACTACCGGTCAACATGTGCACCACCATCTCGGCAACTACGACGACAACTTTGGGAGGAGACGTCAAAGGAGCCACAGGATCTCGACACAACGTCTCCGTGACGAACATCAAGTGCGAGCTGGACGAGCTGCCCACTCCAAACGGTAACCTAGTGCCGTTGATCCCAAACTACGGGCACGGCAACCTGCGCATTCCGCTAAGTGGTCAACCGAGACACGAGGAGGTGTCTGATTCAGAGGTGGAGCTGGCGAACATCGAGAGCCTAAAGGTGCGACGAAGGGCGGCGGATAAGAACGGACCTCGGCCCATGTCCTGGGAGGGCGAGCTGAGCGATTCTGAGGTTGACGGAGGCGAGGAACTGATGGAAATGGAGCCGACTATCAAGAGCGAGGTGGTCGCGACAACCGCCGCTCCCATGCAGCCTGCCTGCGCCCTGCAGCCGATTAAGACGGAGCTGGAGAACATTGCTGGCGAGCTGCAGCAGCAAGGGAAGTCATACCCCATGTCCAACTGCCAGTTGCACTCTGCCTCGAAAATTAAGCTGGCACCCACGCAGAGCGATCCGATCAACCTAAAGTTTGAGCCGCCGTTGGGCGACAACTCGCCGCTGCTGGCTGCTCGCAGTAAGTCGAGCAGCGGAAGCCACCTGCCGCTGCCCGCGAATCCCAGTCCTGACTCCGCCATACATTCCGTATATACGCACAGCTCGCCTTCGCAGTCGCCGCTAACGTCGCGGCACGCCCCTTACACCCCCTCGCTAAGCCGCAACAACAGTGACGCCTCGCACAGCAGCTGCTACAGCTACAGCTCGGAGTTCAGTCCTACCCACTCGCCCATCCAAGCGCGGCATGCCCCGCCCGCCGGGACACTGTACGGAAACGGCGGCGTGCACCACCACAGCGTGCTGTACCGCCCGCTTAAAGTGGAGGCCTCGTCCACGGTACCATCTAGCAGTCAGGAGGCGCAGAACCTAAGCATGGATTCTGCCTCCGCCGGCTTAGATGCCGTGGGCTCGGGATCCTCGCTCCCCGCCTCGCCGGCAGGCATCTCGCGCCAGCAACTTATTAACTCGCCGTGCCCCATCTGCGGCGACAAGATAAGCGGCTTTCACTATGGAATCTTTTCCTGTGAGTCCTGCAAGGGCTTCTTCAAGCGCACCGTACAGAACCGCAAGAACTACGTGTGCGTGCGTGGCGGACCTTGCCAGGTGAGCATCTCCACTCGCAAGAAGTGCCCGGCCTGCCGATTCGAGAAGTGCCTGCAAAAGGGCATGAAGCTGGAAGCCATTCGGGAGGATCGAACACGCGGCGGCCGCTCCACGTACCAGTGCTCTTACACGCTGCCCAGCTCAATGCTCAGTCCTCTGCTCAGTCCTGACCAAGCGGCTGCAGCTGCCGCCGCTGCAGCAGTGGCCAGCCAGCAGCAACAACAACAACAACAGCATCGGATCCATCAATTAAATGGCTTTGGAGGCGTACCCATCTCCTCCTCGACTTCGCTGCCAGCCAGTCCTAGTTTGGGGGGAGCTTCCATCAAGTCGGAGGATACAGCGGAGTCGAAACGCAGTCTAAGAACCGGAAGCGTTCCACCTTTACTGCAGGTGAGTTTAAGATACAAAATACAAAAATATATATAAACTAAAAAAAAACAAGAAGAACAAGGGGTTCACTATAAATTGAACATTTTCCCTTTTAAAAAAAAACAAAAAACGAAATCGCCACCATGCTAAAAAAAACGAAAAAAAAAGTCGACGGGCACATTAAAGCATAGAAAATGTTCTATAACTTCTTTATTATTTATTAGAGCACAAATGGTTGGGTAGTAAGACAACATATAAATATCTAAAAAAAAAAAACATATAATATATATACATATGTATATAATACAAAAAATATAAAACACAAAAAATCAACAAACATTTTTGTTTTCAATGTTTTCATCGAATTTTCTTTGATTGTTTAAGAATCGGTAAAATAAAACCGAAAATTTTATAAATTTTGTGTTTGTCGAGCTCTTGCTGACAAATTACTCATGAGTCAGAATTTCTCAAACGGGCCACCTAAAAATGTTCAAACGCGTTTTAATTTGAAAACTACTTTTTTGCATAGTACTTTCAATATAAAAAAGGTAATTTGAAGAATTTTGGGCAAACAATTTTTTTTGCAGGACATATTGACAATCAAAGTTGTGTTTTAAATAATTTTCTTTTATTTTCTTTTGTTTTCAATCATTTATCACAGCCAAGTTTATGGACCGATTTTAGCAAATCCACTGAAAAAGGAACCGTCATTGAACACACATTCAGACACATTTTTTTCGGTCGATAAAGTTAAAAATTAGGTATTTTTATTTAAGTTTGTTTGTTAAACCATCGTCTTCTGCGCCTTCAACCGATTTGAAGAAAATCTCAATGATGGTCCCTGTCATTTCCAAAATTATCGCGTTGAGAAAAAAAAATGGCCCGCAGTTAATAACAAAGTTTTTGGAACTAGAACGTCTTACAGTGTGTTTTTTTTACCCCTAAACTGGTAGTTATTCAAAAAGTCATTTTTATTTGCGATACTCGAAGAGTAAGCAAATACTGTGAACGTTGGAATGTCTGTCTGTCCGTACGTCCGTCCGTACGAGCTCCTAGATCTCGGGAACCATAAGAGCTAGAACCACCAAATTTTGCACACAGAATTCTATAAACCCCGCGTAGTTTGTTTCAAAACCTGACCACGCCCCTTTTAACGCCCACAAACCGCGAAACTCTGTGGTGCCCACATTTTTAATGGTAAAGAAAAGTGGCCTAAATAAATTTTGTTTGTATTGAAAATATCTACACAGTTAAATTTGGAAAATTCGGCAATTTTCAAAAATTGTGTACACAAGTATGTTAAAAATTGATTGTGCCTAAAAGCAGGCTACACTTTATTAAAGGTGGAAGGCTGGCGACTAGCGTTTTTTTTTTTTTTTTTTTTTTAAGAGGGCAATGAGTATTGCAAATCTGATAGTCGAGAAACCCGACTATAGCGTTCTTCCTTTTTTTATTTTAATAATTTAGTGATACCATATCAAACAAGAAAGAACGCTATAGTCGGGTTTCCCGACTATAAGATTTGCGATACTCGTTGCCCTCTTTAAAAACAGCAAGCTAGCCCTCTTCAAAAAAGTGTAGCCTACTTTCGAGCGCCCTCTTCAAAAAAAAGTGTAGCCTACTTTTGAGCGCAATAAAAATTTCAACGCACTTGTATGCACAATTTCTTGAAAATGGTCAGATTAAAATTTTTAGATATTTGGGTAAATATTTTCAATACAAACAACATTTATAAGGGCCACTTTTCTCTAGCATTAAAAGTGTGGATACCACAGAGTTTTTCCCGGTTTGTGGGCGTAAAAAGGGGCGTGGTCAGGTCTCTCGAGATCTCGATGTTTGTGCGGACGGACGGACAGACAGACGGACAGACAGACATTTCAACGTTTACAGTATTTGCTTACTCTTCGAGTATCGCAAATAAAAAGATTAAATTCTTCATCAAAACCAGTTTACCAAAAAATTTTAGCGTGGCTGTTTTAACTAAGAACGAAATCGAAACTTTGATCGTACATTTTTCGGTAAACTGGTTTTGATGAAGAATTTAATCTCTTTTGATATGGTTAATTATTAAAATAAAAAAATGACTTTTTGAATAACTACCAGTTTAGGGGTAAAAAACTGCGGGCCATTTTTTTTCTCAACGCGATAATTTTGGAAATGACAGGAACTATCATTGAGATTTTTTTTAAATCGGTTGAAGGCGCAGAAGACGATGGTTTCTTTTTTTAACAAACAAACTTAAATAAAAATACCTAATTTTTAACTTTATCGACCAAAAAAAAAAGCCAAAAAAAATGTGTCTGAATGTGTGTTCAATGACGGTTCCATTTTCGGTGGATTTGCTAAAATCGGTCCATAAACTTGGCTGTGATAAATAATTTAAAATAAAAGAAAATAAAAGAAAATTCATTAAAACACAACTTTGTTTGACAATATCTCCTGCAAAAAAAATTATTGGCCTAAATCCTTCAAATTACCTTTTTTATATTGAGAGTACTATGCAAGAAAGTAGTTATTTGCGATACTCGAAGAGTGGTGCCCACATTTTTAATCCTAGAGAAAAGTGGCCTAAATAAATGTTGTTGGGGAGGGCTGGCGACTAACGTTTTTTCTTGTTTTGTTTTTTTTTTAAGAGGGGAATAAGTATAGCAAATCTGATAGTCGAGGAACCCGATTGATTTGTTTGTAGTGATACTTGGAATCATGCTCCTTAATCGGTCGACTTTTTTCTAAAATTTAAAAAAATCGTAAAAAAAAAAATGAAGAGCCTCAAATCCCAGCTGATCGCGTTCGCGAGATAATCGTAAATTTAATATTTTACAAAACTAAGTTACAACATAAAAAAAAACAAAAAAGCACGCTTTTGTCGGGTTTCCCGACTATCAGATTCGCGTTACTCATTGCCCTCTTTAAAAAAAAAATTGTTGCCTGCCTTCTAGCGCAATAAATTTTAAACGCACTTGTGTACAAAATTTCTTAAAATTGGCCAGATTTTCAACATTTTTAGATATCGGTGTAGATATTTTCAATACAAACAACATTTATTTTCTCTCTGGCATTAAGAATGTGGACACCACTGAGTTTCGCGGTTTGTCGGCGTTAAAAGGGGCGTGGTCAGGTTTTGAAACATACTTGATTTGCGTGGGGTATTTATAATTCTATGTGCAAATTGGTGGTGGTTCTAGCTCTTATAGTTCCTGAGATGTCGACGTTTGTACGGACGGACATACAGACATTTGCAACTTTCAAAGTGTTTGCTTACTCGAGTATTGCAAATAAAAATCCTCGAGGAATTTCTTAAAGAGTGGATTAATGGGTATAGTTCAAACTTATGAATTGCTAATAAAAAAAAAAGATATTTACGTTTTTTTGGTTTTGGGTTTACTGTATGTGCCCCACAGGTATATTTTTTTATTTTTATATAGCTAAGTAGGACTTCAATTTGTTTCTAAATTGTTAAAACGATTTGAGCAAAATGTACAAAGCTATGAACGTTATTGTAGTCCTATTGTACTCCAAGGGGGTAAGAAAAAGAACAAACTTTAAACGCGTTTTCCTCAAAACTACGTTATAAAATTCCGTGCTAACTAGCATTTAAAAACCACTGGTTTTGGCAGACATATTTTGAATAAAACAAAACCCGCTCCCTACGCGTGTCTATTTTTAATTTTAAGATTTTATTTTGAAAGGTCATACAAAATTAATAGTTCAAAAAATTGTTGACTGCGAAAAAGTGAACAACCCAAAACGTCTTAATTTAAAGATGTTCTAGGAAAAGCCTTGTCAAAGATATATTTGCCAAAAGAATTTGATGAAAAAATAACTAAATGTTACTAAGTTTCAGTCAAATAGGTTTAGCCAGCTTTCTGGAAAAATATGTTGGTGACTTATAAAGGCATGTTTCAAAAAAATTTAAAGCTACTTATAAAGGAAGAAATATGAAAAACAAAAATGTAAAAAATAAAGTGAAATGTTAAAATTTTGCACCTTATTCAATGATTTTATTGATCTTTTTTTTTTTAAATATGTTTACAGACCTTTCGATTTTTGTAGTTCCCCAAAATAATTGGGCATATTGTGAGTGTAGCTTTGCACAAAGGCAGAAAGATTAGCGTTAAAATGTGGGCACCACAGAGTTTCGCGTTTTGTGGGTGTCAAAAGAGGAGTGGTCGGGTTGTGAAACAATCTTGTTTATGCTTACTCTTCGAGTATCGCAAATAAAAATGTCCAAAAGAACTGTTTTTTTGTTGTCCTTGTACTAAGTGCCCTAAAAACTCAAAGACTATTAAACCAACAATTCGTAAATTGGAATTTTCTCAAAGAGAATAGATTGACCTTTTCAAAAACAAATGACCTTATTTAAATAAACTCTTTTAAACTACAAAAAAAAAAATCAAAACTTTTTAGTTTTTTTAATAGCTTGATTTGTTTTGACTTTAAATACAATACAAAAACATTTTAAAATTATTTTAAGTAAGAAGCTCAAAAAAAAATGTGCTTTAAAGTAGAACCAACTTCTTTTCAGCGCCCAGTCTAAACAAATTGGGTTGAAAGCGGACCTTTTTTTTTCGAAAACTAGTGTTAAAAAACAAAATAACAACGCAACAGGGTTAACACCAATTTTAATTTAATTTATTGGGTTTATAGTTAACAATGAACTGCTAACTTTTCTTAACAACTATTTACTAAAATAAATATAACTTAAATAAGAGTATAACAAAGCAAGATTACACAGTTTACAGCCTATCGCCTCCCAAGCCAATGATACCAATTTCGGAAGTAGGACTTCAGATTTCGAAAATACCATTAAAAATTTTTCTATGGAACAGTTTTTTTAAAGATTTTTAAAGTTAAAAAAAAATTTCGGCTATCTCTTTAAGTTTTCATTTATATCTCGAGTTTTGGCCAACCGATCCCGGTGCATTTACAACATTTACACCAATAGACCAATCTTTAACATTGTCATACTAAACAATTGGATTGGATAAGTCATTTATCTGCATGAGCTCGACAAACACAAACTTTGTGAAAATTTTGGGCTGTTAAACGACTGTAAAACCCTGCTATATCCTTAAAAACTCGAAAAAATCCGTTGAAAAATCACTATTGGTTTTAACTGAATTTCGGTAACCGAAATAATCGGACAAGCTAATCATGCAAGAAATTCATTGGAAATTAGATTTCTTGTGGATTTTAAAGTTAGGCATTTTAGTTTTGTTCGGCCGTTAAGCACCGAATTTGAACTTTATCCCAGTAGGCTTATGAACTGTAAACTGTTAACAGTGTTGTCGGATCAAAAAAAAAGCTAGAAAAAGCCAATAAAATAAAGATAAACAAATATTTATTTTGTATATTTGTAAAGTTCAATTACGATTTAGAAAAAGCACTTGTGTGTGTTAACAAAGGGAAACTCAGGATAATTTTCTATATATAGGGTCTTAAAACAAATCAGTAAAAATGTACATAGAGAAAAATACATAATTTGCTACAATTTGCTAAAATTACAACTCAGTGTTAAACTAAACCATTTAAATGCACTTTAGAAAGTGTTTCTTCTTAAAACGTAAGAAGATTTCATATTTACATCGCTTTTGTGGGACTGGGTTGTAATTCGCCTTTAAATGAACTACACACGCTCCCACAAGGTTATTTTATATTATTATATATTTTATTAGTATTATTTGATGAAATTAATTATAATTGTATTTAAGTTTCTTAGTTTGCGTTTTCTTGTATCTTGATTGGAGTTTTCTTTGATTGCCGAGAGCGTCGTTTCTCAGCGCGTCTTAACGTCGTAGTTTTTAACAGAGAGCGTCGTATTCTCTGCACGTCTTCACCGTTCGCGTCTTCAAATCTTTCTCTCCTCCTCTTCGTCTTATGGCAGGCTTGCCACGTCGTTGGGTTTTCTTTCGTCGTCGCTGGATCAGCTGGGATGGCTAGCCGTTCGGCGTTCCCAGACCATTCCCACACTTTTTGATGGTGTAACTTACACTTACGTTATTTAGCTTTTTCAATATTAAATTCAGCTTCTTTTATATCCGAAAGTTGCCAACACTGCCCACATTTAACAGTCCCGTAAGCGCTAGGCCTACTGGGATATAGTTCAAATTCAGTGCTTAACGGCCGAAAAAAACTAAAATGCCTAACTTTAAAAACCACAAGAAATCTAATTTCCAATGAATTTCTTGCATGATTAGCTTGTCCGATTATTTCGGTTACCGAAATTCAGTTAAAACCAATAGTGATTTTTCAACGGATTTTTCGAGTTTTTAAGGATATAGCAGCCGTTTTACAGTCGTTTAACAGCCCAAAATTTTCACAAAGTTTGTGTTTGTCGAGCTCTTGAAGATAAATGACTTATCCAATCCAATTGTTTAGTATGACAATGTTAAAGATTGGTCTATTGGTAGTAAAATGTTGTAAAATGCACCGGGATCGGTTGGCCAAAACTCGAGATATAAATGAAAACTTAAAGAGACAGCCGAATTTTTTTTTTTAACTTTAAAAAATCTTTAAAAAAAACTGTTCTATAGAAAAAATTTTTAATGGTATTTTCGAAATCTAGAAGTCCTACTCTACCAGAAATTGGTAGAATTGGCTTGGGAGCATTTTTTTTTTTAAATTTTGTAAACTAGTGTTATTAGTACAGACTATTCGAAGACTCAAGAAAGGAGTAAATTTTAGCTGATAAACATTCTATTGAATTTTCCAAAGATATTACAGTATACAATAAATTATAATTTGAACATAGAACCCTAAAGGACTCGTGAACTTCAAAGTTTGATCTACAAATTGGCAGGTGAATTGGGCGAAAAGTTCGGGTAAATCTTAAAGGGACAGCGATGTCAATGTAGCTGAGGAGAAGGGAGGAGTTTACCTCACCTGTAAGGAGTTTGTGTAAAAAAATGACTCCACCACACATTCTGCGATGTTTTAGGGATTGTAAATCAATTAATTTTAATCTAGATTCATAGGGTGGCAAGTGTCTAGTCGGATCCCAGTTCAGCTGACGCAGAGCGAATAATAGAAACTGCTTTTGAACTGACTCAATTAATATTTGTTGTTCATTGTATTGAGGGCTCCATACAATCGAGCAATATTCCAAAATAGGGCGAACCATGGAAACATACAAAGTCTTTGTTGTGTATGGATCGTCGAACTCCTTGGCCCAACGTTTAATGAAGGCTAGAACCCCCCTAGCTTTACCAATGGTAACAGAAATGTGACTTTTAAAACATAATTTGCTATCGAATAAAACACCTAGATCATTTACTTTGGAAATACGTTCCAAAATACAATTACCAAGATCGTAAGGTTGAATATGAGCTGCAGTTCGATAAAAGGACATAGATTTGCATTTTGCATAGTTAAGGTGTAACAAGTTGATGGAGCACCAAGACTGTAATTCATTTAGATCCGATTGCAGGCGGTGATGAGAGATTTGATCGGAGTTATGATAGGCAAATTTTTACGTCATCAGCATACATTAAAGTAGTGGCAAAAGATATGACGTTGGGAAATCGTTTATGAAAAGTACAAAAAGTAGTGGACCTAAGTGACTGCCTTGGGGGACACCAGAGAACACATTTACAACAGAAGACAATTGATTGTTAAAGAGAACACGTTGAGTTCTATTCGAGAGATATGCCGAAATCCAGTTTAGTAAAATTGGTGGAAATCCTAGAAGAGACAGTTTGTGAAGGAGAAGGCTATGGTTTACTGAATCAAATGCCTTGCTGAAATCTGTAAAGATAACATCAGTTTGGCATTTATTAAGGAAACTACGATGAATAAGACAAGAGAATTCAAGGAGATTAGTTGTAGTTGACCGATGCTTAACAAAGCCATGCTGAGCTGGAGAGATTATGGAAGTACACATATGTTGAATTTGGCAGGTTACCAACTGTTCGAAAAGCTTAGGTATAGCAGAGAGTTTAGCTATACCGCGATAATTTTCAACTTCGGATCTTGAGCCTTTTTTATGCAGAGGAATGATAAAAGATTCGCTCCAAATTCTCGGGAATTCTGAACGAAGCAGAGATTGATTGAATAGAAAAGTGATTGGCCAGGACAAAGCTTCGGCACAGTTTCTAAGGACACAGCTTGGTATCTTATCAGGACCCGGTGAAAACGATATTTCAAGGGACAGAAGGGCTTTGAGAACGTCATTGACTACAAAATTCGGAACATAGATATTATTAATGTGGGGTAGAGGGTAAGGATAAGGAGTAGAGGAGCTATAGGACTGTGAAGAGTAGGTTGACTGAAAAAATTTGGCAAAAAGATTAGATATGTTAGAAGAAGAGGATTCAGTAGAGCTTTTATAATGAAGAGATGAGGGATAACAATTACACTTTCTTTTAGAATTAACAAAGGAATAAAAATGTTTAGGATCCGTGCGAATGTTCTCTCTGCATTGAGCAATGTAGCGAGCGTAGCTCTGGTTAGCGGCAAGTGTAAACTCTGAGCGGATCGAGACGTACTTCGCCAGGTCTACTGAGAGGTTGGTTTTTAAATATTTTTTGTATAGCCTCGATTTTTTGTTTTTAAGGTACGATAAGTTCTTGTTAAACCATGGGGGCTTGGACGAGTCAATAACGGGTACATCAGGGACGAAAATGTTGATCGACGAGTGCAAGGACTCATAGAACGTTGACACTGCAGTCTCTAGATCATAACATGATTTTAAAGGTGACCAATCAATGGCACCCAAGTGTTGGCTCAAACCGTTAAAATTGGCTCTACGGAAACATTTGACTCGTGTGGCCGATGTACTACGAGTTTCTGCATTAATCTCAACTTTCAATAATAAAGTTGGGTGATATGGATCTTCTGGAGTGGAAAAGGGTGAGCATCTGAGCACACTTGTAAGGGTCTCATTATTTACAAAGATTAAATCAAGGAGCCTGTCTCTATTGTTCTCAACAAAGTTAATCTGACCCAAAGACAAATCAGATAGGCCGTCGATGAAATCATGTTGACTCTCAGTAAAAAGGAAATTGGAGTCCGGTGATGTCACCCAAAGCAGGTTAGGCAAGTTAAAGTCACCCATTACAATTAAAAGATCTTCATCACCAATTGCAGGTGAAACTAACTCAATTTTAGAAAGGTGCATTAAATACAGAGATATGTCAGATTTAGGCGGAATGTAAGAGCAAGTTAAATAAATGTTAGTACTATTTATGAATATTTTGACTGCTATAAATTCTATGGAATGAACATTTTCAATAGTAAAAAGCTCTGAAGACAGTGAATTGTGAACTGCAATTAAAACGCCTCCACCTAGGGTGGGGCGGTCAACTCTATAAACAACAAAATTATCAGCAAATATTTCTTGATCAGAGACGAAAGAATTAAGCCAAGTTTCAGTTAAAGCTATAACGTCTGCATCGGTGGAAAGACTGTTAACATACACCTTACTCAGTTTTCCCAGTAGACTTCGCACATTTTGGTAGAGTATTGACAAGTTATTTAGTTTTTTGAAGCAGCTGAACTCGAGCCCCGAATCTTGTCCTTTTGGAGATACTCGTGAACTAACGTATTCACTGGCCAAATTTTAGAATCAAGTGCTTTAGGGAAAAAATGGTCTGTAAGAAGAATTTTAAATGAAGATATGTTACGCTTCTGCTTAAAATTAAATTTGTAGACCGAAATAGCGTTATCCGGAGCAAGAAGTTTTTCGCATAGGTAGATTCTCACATCCTCGGCAGTGGCTTCTGGGTTGAGTCTGGATACGAATAGGGATTTTTGCATGACCCCGCTTAGAGGGATGCCGGAGACCGCAGAAGTCCCCAAATTTTTTCTCTGGCCACTTGGAACACCACTCAAAGGGATGTTAGAGCGACCAGGAGCCACCTGGCTTGGGCCTGGCTGATCATTGATAACAGGAACTGCACTTGATGCAGAGACTGAGTCGACAGGAACCAGCTGCAATCCAGGAGTGGCGAGGTTTTGTTCCGGTGGAATATTACCAGGGGATGCCGCAGCCAATGCCGCATGAGACTGCATTGGTAAATTGACTGAAGATCCAGATGGAGTAGTTTGAGCAGGTGGAAGAGACGGTGTTAGATAATTTGGAGAATGTTCCATGTTGTTAGCGCCAGTAGGAGTAGAGAGTATCGTGGTTGGCAGCCCGTTTGCAGGTAGTTGCAGATTATTTGGAATCTTCCTTTTCGGTGATTCACTAAGAATCTTAAGGCCAAGAAACTGGGATTCCACTGCGAGGAATTTGTCGTTCATAGAGGTGAGGAGTTTTCGAACCTCCATAAATCCGGTCCTAGTTTGCCTCATGAAGGTGCGCATTTCATCCGTCATCTCACGGCAAGACGTACAAGACCAGGTAAAGCCGACTTTTTTGGAGATTAAATCCCCAACACGGCCATTAAAACCGGCCCCGGCACACTTAACGTGCGAGCAGTTGTCGCACAACCAGCATGAAAGATATGTTTCTCCGCTGATAATGTTTTTATACTCGCATTTATTAGCAGTGCAAATGATAGTCATTTTGGCTGAGTATCAGGTATCAGGATAAGAAGTAGATTTACGCTTGGTGTTAACAAAGTTATAAAACTGTTTCGGGTCCTGCGAGAACTGGACCTTGCAACGATTTAAATAATTTTTATAGCACTGCGCGTTAAGCACGGTAAATTTTGACCGAGCACTTAGATATTTTGAAAAAACAGATTGAGAACCGGAGTCTTTATATTTCCTGTAAAGTCTGGACTTAACATTTCTTAGGTGTGATAGTACTCGGAACACAAGATTTAAAAAATGATTTAATTGCAGTATAAAAAATATTTATGGCATCAGCCATGTTATTGCATGAGTAGAGATCGGACCAATTGAAGCCAGATATAAAGTTATTAAGCCTAGAAAAGTTTGCCTTACGAAAACAATGTATTCGTTTAGTTGACTTTTCTGATTTTTCTTCTATCACCCGTGTCGACTGTCACATCGAAAGTAGGATGATATGGATCTTCAGGTTGCGTAAGTGGTGGTACCCTGGATAGAAATACGGCTTCAGGATTCGAGACAAAGCACAAGTCCAGTAAGCGGCCTAGTGTGTTTCGAACATGGTTTACTTGACTCAAAGATATGTCAAGCAAGCCGTCAATAAAGTCATGTTGTGCAATAGGAAGTAAGACATTTGATTTTTCATCTGTGGACCACGTAGTTCCAGGTATGTTGAAATCACCTAGAACTAATAACTGATCCCTATCGGACAGCTTATTTGAAACGGACTGTATCACAGAAAGATGATTTAAGTATTCTTGGAGCTCAGAAGACGGCGGAACATAAGAGCAAGTGATATATATAAACTTTCCCGGAAAGGTCAGCTTTATACAAATAAATTCAATATTATTAGATTCCTTAACACATACCTCTTCCGACGTGAGGTTGGAGTCCACGGCAATTAGGACTCCACCTCCCCGTTTGGAAGGACGGTCAAGCCTATATATTGTGTACTTACCGGGAAAAACTTCGGAGCTAAGAATCTCCGGCTTTAACCAGGTTTCTGTAAACACAATTACATGGGATGCAAATGAAAAGCTATCAGAATACAATTTAGTTAGCTTGCTACGCAAGCCTCTTGCATTTTGATAGGAAAGAAGGAGGTTTTTGGTTAGTTTTTTGAAGAAGAAGAAGAGGAAGATGGCACAATGGTCTGGCCACGACTGGGAAGTCTTATTCCCGTGGGCTCTTTCTTTTTTTTCTTAGCTTCGAACTCCTTTACCACCAAATTGTCCGGCCAGAATTTGGCAGAGCTTATGGTAGCAAAGTACTCGGGTGGGGCAGTGATCTTGAAAGATGAAATATCCCTAGCATAAGAGAAGTTAAAATTTTCCACCTTAACGTTTTCGGCTTTTGTTTTGTCTTGTATATAAGACAGTACATCAGAAGATGTTTGATCAGGGGAAAGCCGAGAAACAAATATTTGTTTCTTTAACAATCAACATCAAAAGTTTAATTTAATTCAATTTCTTTGTTTAAACCAAAGCGTTTGAAAGTTACTATCTAACTATCAATTTTCATTAACTTATTTAGGAAATTATGGATGTTGAGCATCTCTGGCAGTATACCGATGCCGAGCTGGCGCGCATTAATCAACCGCTGTCTGCTTTTGCCTCCGGCAGCTCCTCGTCGTCGTCATCGTCCGCCGCTTCCCCAATCACAAACGGACAGCCTCATTTGACTAACCCACTGCTGGCCAGTGCTGGCCTCTCATCCAACGGCGAGAACGCCAACCCCGATCTAATCGCCCATTTGTGCAACGTGGCTGATCACCGCCTCTACAAGATTGTCAAATGGTGTAAGAGCTTGCCGCTTTTCAAAAATATTTCGGTTCGTATAGGCATTATTTTAATCTCTTTTTAAATTTTTTTACATCTTTAACTATTCCAGATCGATGACCAGATCTGCTTGCTAATTAATTCTTGGTGCGAGCTCTTACTCTTCTCCTGCTGTTTTAGATCGATTGACACGCCCGGCGAAATTAAAATGTCACAAGGCAGAAAGATAACCCTATCGCAAGCCAAATCAAATGGATTGCAGGTGAGTAAAGCCTTACATAAAAGATCAAAAAAGGGAAGGTCCACTTATAGTCCGGTCAATTTAGGCATTGAAATAGCCTTAATTCCGACAGAGCTAAGTTTTGGTGGAGGCCTTTGGTTTACCACAAGGAACAAATTGTCAAAAGTCCCCATCGATCCGAGGTGTGCAATTGAATTATTCAAGATCAAAGGTCAAAATATTAGAGTTTTTTTTTTACTTTCTTTCAAATACTGCAAACGTTAAAACGTCGGTCTCTCCGTCCGTCTATCCGCACAAACATCGAGATTTCGAGAACTATAAAAGCTAGAATGACCAAATTTTGCACACAGACTCTGTGATGTCCAAATTAGAGAAAAGTTGCGCTCGATAGTAGGCTAAACTTTTTTTGAAAAGGGTGTTAAAAATACACTTTTTTTTTAAAGAGGGCAATGAGTGTCGCAAATCTGATAGTCGAGAAACCCGAGTTGTAGCCGGCCGATAAATAAATAAAAAAATCTTCAACATTTCCTAATTAATCTGGTGGATTGGATAATTAATTTGTCTGCAAGAGCTCGACAAACACAAGCTTTCTGAAATGTTCGTCCTTTTTACCGTCTTTTGATCACTCAAAGAATGTTATAATGTTATGTAACAAAATGTTTGTATTCACATATTCAATCTATTTATTATTAACAAATCCACATCAAAATATCAATCTTAGTGTTTGTCCTCAAACCTTTATCTGCTTGTCCGCGCAGGAGTCCCGAATGCTCCTGGGGCCGTGCAGATGTTGTTTTAACCGACGAGACGATCGGGAGTTGCTGCCGTTTCCGCGGCTTAACGAGTAGTAACACACGGGTTGATTCTGCGACAATAACTAACTTTATTGGTATAATGGCACTAGCTTATATACTACTTTGTATGCGGAAATATAGTGTAAAGTGTGGTGATAACCGTGTCATGGATTGCACCGGCTCAGTGGGTCAGCATCGTTCTGCTGACTCGATGCTTGCACCAGCTTGTTGCCAGTGGGTCAGCTTTTGGCCCTTCCGCACTGGCTCAATGGGTCAGCGCAATTCTGCTGTAGCCAGCGTTTGGTGGTTCTTCAGTTGTGCTGACGTACGTTGGTGAGACGGCCACTTGGTGAGTCGGCCACTTGGTTGGTGAGTGGTTCTTTTGCTAGTAGGAGAATCTGCTGATCAGCAGTTACTAGCTTACCGCCTGGTAGCCAGTCCAAGGTCAGCTTTGTTGAGCTGACTAGGTATATGTGGGTGCATGGGAATTTTTGTGTTGTTCCCAGGTAAATCGGCGTTGCTGTTCGCAGCAATGTTGCGGATGCTAGTATTGGCAACATTGGTTACGAACATTCTCCCCCTATTGAGCGGTAGACGCTCAATTAAAGAAGGTGTTGTAAGCAAGGTCGATTATGTGTCCCAATAGGGATCTGTGAGCGTTGTCGTGAGGACTAAAATTGTGGCCCCCTAAATACATATCCTGTACTAGGTAGTCACTGTAAATTAATGATACCTGAGAATCCTTGCACGGTAGTGCTTGATATGTGATTGGCTGCTGCCATGTCGTGCGTCTCGGCCTCCTAGTTTCCTTGTTCCAGATTATGAGACTGTGTTCTCTAACATGACCATATGGTTTAGCCACTGTGTTCTCGATAATTAGTCTGGGAATGCTTGCGATGCCACGCAGAAGATGTTCCCTGGCTAGAAGTAGTAACGTTAAATACTGTTGACAATTTTCGGGGACGCAGCAGGATTTGTTGTAAACTTGCTGATCACTAGTTGCGCTTTTTATTGTAGGTGTCGTTGGCTTTCCAGTTGGCTGAGGCAACTCGTATTTGGTGATAGCCAACGATTCCAACTCCGATGATTCGGTTTGAACATTTGTTGCCTTACTAGCTGCATTTTTAAGAACCTGCGGCTGCGTACAATTTTGTAGAGCACTCGGTTGCAGATTAAGACGATTGTTATCTTGTGCTTCTAGACGTGCGCCATGTTCTGAGATTTCTTCTACAGTACTATGGTTTGTTGATTCGGTAACGTCCTCTTGCTTCAGCGGACCCATTAGCATCCAACCCAGCCTTGAGTTTAGAGCCATAGGTTTTCCAGGTCCCAATATGAAAGATCCTTCTTTTATTACGGCCGCATACAGCGCAGCTCCCATGTTCAGGTCGATTGGACCAGGTTGCCGAAAATCAGGGTCGGCTAGCTGAAGATTCTTTGGAAAGGTGAGAGTATTTCTTATCGGCACTGACGGCTGATCTGAAGCTATAGTGGGGACAATAAAAACCTCCACCTGTGATTCAAAATCTGAAGTGTTTGACGACAGCCTTAGTACCGCTCGCGTTGCTGTTGTCTGTCTTCCTCCAATTCCTGAGACTTTCAACGTTGTTGTTTCTTTAAGGGAGAGCATGTTTGCCATTTTCCTAGAGATCAGATTCACTTGCGATCCTCCATCTAAGATCGCGCGACAAGATGGGATTTTTCCGGTTGGTCCCTCAAGTATTACCTTTGCGGTTGGTAGCAGTACGTAGCCTCTCGAATCCTCGTTAGAAACGACGGTTAGTAATCCAGATACCGGATGGTTTGTTGGTCCAAAATTATGCAACATTGTATGGTGTTTTTGCTGACAATGGTGACAGGTTTGCGACGATGAACAGTTTTCTACCATATGAGAGGTGGAAAGACAGTTCGTGCATCCTCCTATCTTCAACATAACCTGGCGACGAGTTTTAGGATACATTTCCTGAAACTGGCTGCAGAACATTAAGCGATGTTCCCCTTGGTAACAGATTCCGCATCTCCTGTCGCGGTTTATTGATTGTTTGCGGACTGCAACTATGTGTTGATTATCTAGTGTTTCTAGCATGCATGCACGCTTCTCTAGAAACGATAACATACTGTCGAGTGTCGGCACTTCTGTGGGTGCGTCCGCGGAGTTTTCTAATTCTGATAGTGTCAGTGGATCTAGTTTCCGTCGAATATGGAACCCGACAATTGGATCCCATGTTTTTGTACATACCTCCAGGTTTTTTAATGTGCTGAGTGTCTTTTGAATATTATCGTGAACGGCTCGTATCTGTCGAGCTGAACCATCTATTGGTTTTTGGTCCACGATCTTGGCTATGGCTGCATACACTAGAATTTTCCCGTTTTGGTATCTCGTAACGAGTCGTTTCCATGTATCATCATAGCCGCCTTGCGAGAAGTCTGTATCTATTAGGATGTTGCGTGCTTCTCCGCGTAGAGCACTCTGGAGCAAGTGCAACTTTTCAGTACCCGAATATGGTTTATTGTGCACTAGTTCCACAAATAAATCATAAAACCTTGGCCATTCTAAGTATTCGCCTCCAAATTCCGGTATGTTGACCGGTGGATGGGATATTTTCAGCTGTGCTTCAGGTTCGTGGAGCAGTAACGTTTCGTAATCATCAGAAACATTCTGGCATTGAGATAATTCCTTTTTGGCTGCCGCTACGGATCCCGGCACGCCGTATAGGGCGTCTTGTGCGTCCCTTAGTGCTACCCACTGGCGGTCAAGATGCCGCTGTAGTGCTGGTGTAATTGTGGTCGCGGTTGTTGCCAAGGCTACTGTGGATTCTAGCTCGGTGCATCTCCGCCTTAAGATGTGTATGACTCGGTTGATTTCGGGGTCATCGTGAACTTGGCCTTCCGGTTGTGGTTTCTTGGGTTGTTTTTTATCCTCGCGTGGAGGCCTGATTGGTTCACTACTGCTTGGCATATTGTCCTTAAAGATTTGTTTATATTTCTCAACTGTTTCCCTTAGGCCTTCAAAACGTTTGAAGTATTCATTATCAGCTGGGAGCGCTGCGTCTCTTAATGTCTGGTCTGTCTCTTGATATAGAGTCCATAATTCAGACAACTGTGCTAGTCTCCTAGCATAATATCCTTCTCGAGTCCTTCTGTCGCTTGAATCCTTTCCATAGTTTTTGATTAACTGTTGCATCTGTTTATGCAAATCGAGTTGCTCCTCTAATAGCTGACTATGAAGTTCAGCCCGGGCTTGGCTGGTCTCCATTATAAATGACGTTGACATTTGACCAGTTGCGGTGGTATGGTTAACGGTACTTCTTACCAGCTTAATATTTTGATGCCTTCATAACTGTTTCATAAAATTGTGTTTAGGTTCATTGTAGAATCCTGTGAAGCTAGATTTAACTGTAGCGTCTCAGTGTGAGTGGTGCTGTTGCTGTTGCTGGCGCAGGCTGTTGTGTCCCAATATGGGTGGAGTATCCTGTAACGCTGGAGTAAGCGCTCCTGCGAGTTAATATGTTGTCTCGACGAGGAGTAGTCCTGTAACGCTGGAGTAGCGGTCCTGCGAGTTAATAGGTTGTCTCGACAAGAAAGGGTCCTGTAACGCTGGAATAGCGGTCCTGCGAGTTAATAGGTTGTCTCGACAAGGAAGGGTCCTGTAACGCTGGATTAGCGGTCCTGCGAGTTAATAGGTTGTCTCGACAAGGAAGGGTCCTGTAACGCTGGATTAGCGGTCCTGCGAGTTAATAGGTTGTCTCGACAAGGAAGGGTCCTGTAACGCTGGATTAGCGGTCCTGCGAGTTAATAGGTTGTCTCGACAAGGAAGGGTCCTGTAACGCTGGATTAGCGGTCTGCAACGCTGGATCTACGCTCCTGTGAGGTCTGGTGGTCTCACAAGGAGACGGTCCGATAACGTTGGTGTATACGCTCCTGTGAGATCTGGTCTCAACAAGAGGATGTCCTGTAACGCTGGAGGAAGCGCTCCTGCGAGTTAATAGGTTGTCTCGACAAGGAGGGATTCTGTACCGCTGGATACTGCGGTGTGTGTTCGAAGTGTGATCTCTTGTATTGAGATCACGTCGGGGTCACCAATGTTTGTCCTCAAACCTTTATCTGCTTGTCCGCGCAGGAGTCCCGAATGCTCCTGGGGCCGTGCAGATGTTGTTTTAACCGACGAGACGATCGGGAGTTGCTGCCGTTTCCGCGGCTTAACGAGTAGTAACACACGGGTTGATTCTGCGACAATAACTAACTTTATTGGTATAATGGCACTAGCTTATATACTACTTTGTATGCGGAAATATAGTGTAAAGTGTGGTGATAACCGTGTCATGGATTGCACCGGCTCAGTGGGTCAGCATCGTTCTGCTGACTCGATGCTTGCACCAGCTTGTTGCCAGTGGGTCAGCTTTTGGCCCTTCCGCACTGGCTCAATGGGTCAGCGCAATTCTGCTGTAGCCAGCGTTTGGTGGTTCTTCAGTTGTGCTGACGTACGTTGGTGAGACGGCCACTTGGTGAGTCGGCCACTTGGTTGGTGAGTGGTTCTTTTGCTAGTAGGAGAATCTGCTGATCAGCAGTTACTAGCTTACCGCCTGGTAGCCAGTCCAAGGTCAGCTTTGTTGAGCTGACTAGGTATATGTGGGTGCATGGGAATTTTTGTGTTGTTCCCAGGTAAATCGGCGTTGCTGTTCGCAGCAATGTTGCGGATGCTAGTATTGGCAACATTGGTTACGAACACTTAGCTTGCCACAGGAGCAACTACGTGGACGTGGCGATAAGATGGTCCCATTTTTTTAAATTTCTGTTTTTTTTTATTTTATAATTTTATAATAATAATTTTTAAAATAAATAAAATACAAAATACATAAAAATTATATAAATAAAAAAAATAAAACAAGAAATATTAAAAAAAAATACGACAAAATATAAAACAATAATTTTAAAAATTCAAGCAATTCAGCTGGAGTTTATTACAGCAATTGGCTGATATGATTAATATACGTAAGTATTTATCGGTTCTGTATGGGTTTTCTCAGCCACTTAGGTTTTCTATGTACGTATTTACTTTCACAATGAATTTTGCAATTCCTTATTCAGTCCCGAACTGTCAGTTTTGTCCAAAACCCTTCAGTTTATTTTTTATTTGTTTAGTTCCGTTTCGCCAACGGATTACACAAAAATCCTTATCTTTTAACTCTTTATAATAGAGTAAATCTAAGACTTATTCGCACAATAATTCAGATAAAAGTAGCTCTTACTTGTCGATATAAACTATGGTTCAGCACACAGGGTATCATTTCTTCAATATCGATAGGAAACTCGTGTGCATACACTTTTGATTTTCCAACAACCAAGCCCTGTTTTTTTTTCGTTTGAAAGATATTCCCTTTCTGTTTGGCCTGCCACATAATTAAGTTGAAGTTCTACCGTTCACCAGGTCTCTTAAAATCATTTTAGCCTCGTTTTTTTTTTTGTTTTAAATCCCAATTTCTGTTTTGTTAGTATTCAAGCATAAATATTGAATTGAGGTAGAGATTTTTACCAGGATTCTCTTGCTTTAGTACCGAACTTGTGTCGATGAAAGGTCTCAATATGTGGAATTTGTTTGACGAGAAGGAGAACTACGAAGAAGTCAAGTCCCCGTAAACTTGCTCCTTCGCAGAGTTGCGTGGCGAAAAGTAGCGTATCAATGGTACGTTTACAAGCTATGCGCTTGCGAAGGACACGACGGAACGGACTCAGTACCGGGTAAAGCCTTGGTTTCCATTCAGTACAGGAACTACTGGGAGGGTGAGTCCGATCCCTCGAAGAAGTTTGAGTTCGAGACGGGTGAAAACGAGGTGGTAAAGGGTCTGGAGGCTGCCGTGCGCACCATGCGCACCTACGAGCAGGCCAACTTCATAGTTTCCCGCAAGCTGCTCGATTACAAGTGCATGGAAAATTTCAAGGGGGATGCCCTGTTCCAGTTGCATGTCCTCTTCTACTCGACCGAAGAGACAAAGATATCCAAGTTGGAGCGCGACAAGTTCTATGTCGTTATTTTAGAGGGCAAGAATTGGGTTAAACGCTTTTTACGCTTTTCCATTGCGGTGAAGGTTTTCGAGAAAGGGATCGCACCCTTGCAGTCCTGCCGCCTGGCCAATGGCGAGGAGAGGCGCAAGAAAACGGATCTGCCTATCAAACTAATCGTAGGGCAAAGTGCGCCTGCAGAATGATGAATGAGCTGCGCCGCCTTTCCAAACAAAAACCATCCTGCAGGGCCCTCTTCCACGAATGACGCGCCCTGGAGGAGTTGGGACAACATGAGAGTGCCTAAAAGGCCTTCCAGCAGACGCAGTCGATGAATCCAGAGAACCAGGAGATCAAGGATGAGATAGTCAAGAAGGAACACCGGGATCTGTGAAAGCTGGTCACGACGTATTTCTCTCAGCGTGATTAGTAAAACATCTATCTCCCATTCGATTTGTATTTTTTTAATATTTCTTGTTTCATTTTTTATTTTATATAGTTTATATGTATTTTGTATTTTTTTAATTTTAAATGTTATTATTATAAAATTATAAAAAAAGAAAAACAGATAAATTAAAAAAAATGGGACCATCTTATCACCACGTCCACGTCGTTGGTCCTACTAATAATAATTGAATATAATAAATAGATTGAATATGTGAATACAAACATTTTATTACATAACACTATTTTCATCGAAATTTCTTCGAGTGTTCAAGACTCGGTAAAACATTTTACCGAACATTTTAGAAAGTATGTGTTTGTCGAGTTTTTGCAGACAAATTTATTATACAATATACCAGATCAGTTAGGCAATGTTGAAGATTTATTTGTAAGAAGTAAAAAATGGTATCTTGGTCAAAAATCGGCCGCTACAACTCGAGTTATAAAAAAAACTTGAAAAGGCCATACACTGTGTGTTAAGGTGGCGTATGTGTGCATATTATGTAATACGCGATTCCTACAAGGGCAATATCTGGGAAATGGTGGTTCCTACAGAAAAAATCATCAGGATCATTTTTATAAACCATTTCAATATCTACAACTTTGCTCCAATATATTTTTCGATAAAACTTACCGTTTTTGAGAAAAACCCAAGAAAGTAAAAAAGCCCCAATATTTTTACCTTTGACCTTGAATAATTCAATTTGCACACCTCGGATCGATGGGGACTTTTGACAATTTGTTCCTTGTGGTAAACCAAAGGCCTCCATCAAAATTTAGCTCTGTCAGAATTAAGGCTATTTAAGCTAGAGTTTTACGCCGATGGCTTCAGCTTCGGCGGCGGCGTAAATTACCCAGCGGCGGCGGCGTATCCGTTAGAAAGAACCAGCGGCGGCGGCCGTTGAATTTGTCGGCGGCTAGCGGCGTAAGCATTTAGTAAACTGCATTTTTTTTTGTATTCCTTTTATATTTTCTTTGCAAAATAACACATTAAATTAAAATTAAAGCAACAATACAGTATTTTCTTGACTTAATTGGTTTCAGTTTCCAGTCTTTTCACGGCTTCAGTGACTTTAAGTTCAAAACTGCGTACACTATTGAATAAAAATTAAAAAATAATAACAGTAATTTCTTGATTAAAGTTTTGAGATTCAAAGAAATCCATTAGGGTTTTTTTCTTTAAAATAAATTTGAGAGGTTTATCATTTAAGGTAATTTTTCCGAAATTTTAGACATTATTTTCTTTAAAATTTTAAAACTTACTTCATGAAATTATTTACGCACTTTTGCAACTGAACTAAAAAGTGTAAGTCTCAGCTGTTTAATGTTTTAGAGATGGGACACATGTAGGGAGATGGGAGATGAAACATTTAATCAATAACTTTAAACGATTATTGTCGAAAAATTTTTTACGATATATTAATATTAACCTTTTTATTTATAAAGTGAATAAAAAGTTGTATGACGCCGACCAACGCATAGATCGGCGGCGTATATGTCTAATTTAAACCGATTTTTACGTCGAAATTGACCGGACTATTATTTTGGTCCGCTAAAGACGATTTAAAGTCCAATTTTTTTTTTTTTTTTTTTTTTTTAAGTCCAATTTACCCTAATTAAATAAAACAGTTCTAGCTCGTCTTAATTTTATCGTAACATCAAAAAAAAGATTTTATTATTGAGTGGTATTTGATTTTAGGGTTATGAAAAATCCCCACATGCTGAAGCAAAAGTTTTTTCTGATTTGTTTCCGTTGTGTCAAAATACAGACATCTCTGACCCTTATTATTCCGCGAAAATGAATGGCGCCCACAATTTTAAGCTAGAGAAAAGTGGGCTCGATCAACGTTGTTTGTATTGAAATTTATCTACACATATATCCAATACCAAAAAATTTTTAAAAATGTTAAAGACATTTAGAGAAAGAGAAAGTATTAGAGACCTGTATGGATGCATATATAGGGCTTTTTAAATCATTCACTTAAAAAAGGTGTAAAATTGCTGTACACTTTTTTTCTGAATGATTTTGAATGCTATACTCTTTATTTTTTTGTAAAAATAGTATTTTTTATGTAAAGTCTAATTACGTTAATTCTTATGTTTTAAAGTTACAAAGTCAGCTGTTGTCTTGTCAAGAATTCGACTTTTTTGGTGCAATTATTTAGATAGCGAATGATGGTGAATCAATAGTTCATGGCCAACCGTGGTTGGCAATTATTTTGTTGTTTTTTCTGAGTACAGCGTTCCTTCTTGTTTCTTAACGCTGGAACTAGCTGTAAACAAATTAACCGATACGCTGTTTTCTTCCATTAGATGGAGGTCAACATAGGTGCAAACTTATAATCAACTTACATTTAGTTTCATATTTATTTTTTTTGATCACCAGTACCAACAACATAATAACTCATTTGCATTGCAGACCTGCATTGAACGGATGCTGAATCTGACAGATCACCTGAGACGATTACGCGTTGATCGCTACGAATATGTTGCCATGAAGGTGATTGTGCTGTTGCAGTCAGGTAAAAAAAACACCTGTCGAATTTGACCTGTAAGTAATCAATGTTTGTCCCCTCAGATACGACGGAATTGCAGGAGGCGGTGAAGGTGCGAGAGTGTCAGGAAAAGGCCTTACAGAGTTTGCAGGCCTATACCCTGGCTCACTATCCCGATACGCCGTCAAAGTTTGGAGAACTTCTTCTGCGCATTCCCGATCTGCAGCGCACGTGCCAGGTAAGTGTTGATCGGTTTGTACATATGTGATTAGTGAGATTATATCCAAACCAATTTTTTTCACATAGCTGGGCAAGGAGATGCTGACGATCAAAACACGCGATGGTGCTGATTTCAATTTGCTTATGGAGCTTTTGCGCGGAGAACATTGACATTTGATTACAGAAACGGAAGTCCGCTGCCGCTGGCACAAGTTTTACATATTAAGTATTAGATACATATATTTTAGAGTTAACTTCTCTACCTATAAGCTCTGAAAACATGTGCCTAATAACCAAAGCCACGATAGCAGCCACATCAGGCCCACTGGTCGAAATTGAAACTAAGCGCAAGATTGCCAAATTTTTACACCAATATATATTTTGATATAAGCCATGTGCAGGGCCCTCGATTGCTGTTGTTGTTGGCTAGAGTTTCAGTAAGAAAAG
Source organism: Drosophila oshimai (assembly GCA_018150695.1). Lineage (NCBI taxonomy): Eukaryota > Metazoa > Arthropoda > Insecta > Diptera > Drosophilidae > Drosophila > Drosophila oshimai. The sequence goes on along the minus strand of JAECWM010000269.1, from coordinate 820,168 downwards.
TATATATTGATTTTGCTATATATACATATTTGACTTATGTATAGTGTAAACTAAAGCACACATGGAAAATGAAAAGACTAAAAAATTGATTTAAAAAATTACTTTTACTTTTACGAAAGGCGAAAAACGAATAGGCAGCAAAAAACTAAGGCATCAAACTAAATTTAGTTACAGCAGCTTACGACTTTTTTATACCAACCTATATAAGGGTAATTATTCAAAATATTTTTAATAAAATGCCAAAACCAACCTGGTTTGAAAAAGAGCTGCTAGAATTTTTGATAATAAATCTAAATATAAATACATTATTATAAAACGGATAATGAAATCCAATTTTTAAATGTTGTAGCATATAGTTTTAGTGCAATTTCACCCATGTCTACATATTTAATTATACATCTTTAGCCAGATGCGTTCGCAAAACTACTATATCCAACAAAAGACCACTCGAAATCCCCAGCCCTGGTTGGCTAAGACTATTCCAGTTATGCTGTTTGTCGCATAAAAAACAGAACTACAAACATAAATCAAATTTATCATTTTACAGCTGTATTTTTGTTTTGCATTAATTTCTTCTTTATAGCTATTATTATTATTATTATTATTAATATTATGATTATTATTATAATGTAACTCTTACTTAAAAAGCCGAAGCAAATCCTGTAACAGGATTTAAAACACGTATGAGAACAAAAAAAGAGTAATTGTTTGCTTACAAATTAGATAGTTGGACATGAATCTTTCATTTGTGTATGTCTTCTTGTGACTTTCTGCCCCACCAGAAAAATAACATGACAACAAAAAAACAAAAAAATTCAAATCAAAACTACTTACAACTTCTTAAAGTTGAAGGCAGAAGGCCAAGCGATCTTGAAGAGAGTGATTTCAGATTTAACAAATGTACATCCAATTGACATTTTAACGGGGGCATATTTTTTCGTTCAGTTTTAAGAAAACTATTTTATATTTTCTAAAAAAAACAATTCAGTAAACCAACTCATAATATTTTCATCATACACATTTTTTAAAAATTGTTTTATGAAAAGGCCACCTATTTTGTCAGTCATTATTACTAACATAATGATCTCAGTTCACGTCAATGGTCTTCTGCCTTATCCAGCTCCTGTCCGTTAATGTAAACTCTAATTAATATTGAAAATAGTTAAATGTTAATTTAAAGAACTAAATCTTAATATAACGTTTTCCATAGTTAAATGGTAACCCCCACGCAAATAATTAAGACCAATCAAATCAAAATTATTTTATAATTTCCGGTGCGAACCAAAAGCACACAAAATCCAAACCTGGTTATGAGACAACAAAACCGAGTTTTAAAAGAATTTCGAACGCCAATGGCTAATACTTTTCTACTTAAGTATTTTGCTTAGTTAATTAAAGTTAGATCAAAGTGGCTAATTTAAAAATTTGGGGTGTTATAAGATTTCTTCGTTTATAGTGCTTGGTTTTGCTACATACCTACTCATCCCATAGTAAATATTTGAATAAATTTGCTATTAAATCAATGTAATTATTTAAATTCATACAACAATTGATAATAATTGTCAACGCAATATTTTGTAATAAAAAATATCAAAAATGCAAAAACTATATTTTTTTGGGTTATTTTCTATTTTTACCCATTTTTTAAAACAGCTGCTTCTACAAACCTAGTACTTAGGAAATTTTTAGAGTACAAAATTGATATATATATGGGACGTTTCACGTCAACCGGCCCAGAGCTCTGCCCAAAATTCTACTGAACGAAAATGGACTTATTATATCTTAAAATTTTTGTCAATTCATACCCTTTCGAATGAAAAGTGGCGTTTTGAAAAATTCAAAATGGCGTCCTTACTGTGACTCTAAATGCACAAGTATTTGTGGACTTAGCAAACAAATATATTAAATACTTTATGAAAAACAGTATATCTCGATGGATATTGACTGATTCTTATAGTTTTGAGGTTGCTGGTTACGAATCTGAAGTCAGATTTTTAAAATTCAAAATGGCGGATTAAATATATATATATTTTTTTTTTCCATAGGATGTGAAAATCTGCTCTCAGGTACCCTGTAGCCATGCTTCAGGGTTATGCGGGTTATGAAGCATGGCTACAGGGTGCCTGAGAGCAGGTTTTCACATCCTACGCAAAAAAAAAAAAAAAAAAATTTTTTATCCGCCATTTTGAATTTTAAAAATCTGACTTCAGATTCGTAATCAGCAACCTCAAAACTACAAGAATCAGTCAATATCCATCGAGATATACTGTTTTTCATAAAGTATTTAATATATTTGTTTGCTAAGTCCACAAATACTTGTGCATTTAGAGTCACAGTAAGGACGCCATTTTGAATTTTTCAAAACGCCACTTTTCATTCGAAAGGGTATGAATTGACAAAAATTTTAAGATATAATAAGTCCATTTTCGTTCAGTAGAATTTTGGGCAGAGCTCTGGGCCGGTTGATGTGAAACGTCCCATATATATATATATAATATATATATATGAAGTTGGACTCAAAAGAGGCTTGTGAAAAGTGGCTGTCCGAGTTTTTCTCAAATAAGGAGGGTGGTTTCTACGAGGGGGTATTATGAAGTTGCCGTCTAGATGAAGACAGATTATCAAACAAAAGGGTGCATATTTGAACTAAATCCGATCACTATAACACTATAACAAAAAAGCGGAAGGGAGATAATTGACAACCTTATGGTATATATACATATATGGCACGCATATTAGCGCACTTTAACGGTGTTGTCTTGGATAAAAACGCGTAAAATGCATAAAAATAGTGATAAAATACGTTTCGTCAACATAAACAACGATACCAAGCAGTTTCTCCACCAAACACACGCATTAATAAAAAAAAAAAAAGGATGACCGCAACCAGCAACTTAACGGTGCCCATAACCACGATTTACAGAGATTTTTCCAAGAGACCGATAAATTATGTATTGCATGAATTAAGGTTAAACACGCCATTAAATCATCAAATACAACACCGCAAACAAAATGAAACAATCATCTTTTTGACAGAATTCACACCCTTAATTATTATCTTATCCATAAAGGTGCGTACAACTAGAGCGTGCCCACAACCGGCACACTTACGCTTCAAATTGCATAGAAATCTGCCAATATTGGTTAGCATCATTAAAAAAAAACCCAGCAGCCTTTTTAAAATGAAAACTTCAAATAACTCTTATTTTCGGTCCCTGCCTTATAGAAAATAATCTATGGACAAAAGTAGTTTTTACTTTGTCGATGAATCTAAGTGTCAAAAATAATGTTTTACCCTCAACATTTGGAAAAGAAAAATGCTGTTATTTTATTTGAAAAAAAAAAAAGTTAAGTAGCCATTGCATGGAATAGATAGGAAAACTATCCGCTTTTTAACAATATCTTATAGTAATCTAGGTTGAACTTTATTCCAGTTGATCGTCCATATCATGTGCTGTCTTGCTTATCAAAGGATGTAGCCTTACGTAGGATGCCTAGGGGCTAGTTATTTCAAAATTTAATTTTTTGTTCTACTTGTTGGTTCTTCAAATAAAATCACCTCAGAATCACACCCATCACATCAAAAAATAACAGTGCTCTTCTTGTTTAGGAACATCCGAGTTTTAAAAACCAAAGTGAGCATTGTACTGCCAAAGAAAAGATTGCTGTGAGTCTTCAAGAAGAAGAAAAAAGACTTTGGGAAATTGCGAAAAGCTTTAAAGGAAAAAATTTAAAGATGATGCAAAAGTTTGCCCAAATTAATTTGAGGCCCGGAGGCGAATGCGTAATATTTTGAGGCTGTTTTTCTTGGCGTGGTGTGGGGCTAATACACCAAAAATTTTTTGTTATGACCCGACTCAGTTAAAAACAAGAAAGAACGCTATAGTCGGGTTTCCCGACTATAAGATTTGCGATACTCATTGCCCTTTTTAACCCTTTCATCCCCAGCGTTGCCTGTGGGCAATTTCAAATGTTTAACGGCTAACGGTAATCGTTTCTTCTATTATAGTCTGCTCATTCTTCGATTTTACGGTACTTATATGTGTTAACTCAAAGTATAAACAATAACATTTTAGTTTTGAAATCAGTTGACGGAAATATTTTCAAAAAGCTGAACGTGCGTCGGGGAAAAAACTGATTTTTGCCAGCTAAGATTTTTTAAAAATGAGTGATTATTCTATAAAATTACTATAAAAAGGATAAAAGTAAATATACAATATTGTTAATAAATAATTTAGCTAAATTATGGTAAAGTTAAATTATATTTATTTTCAATTTAAAAAAAATTTCCATACAACAAGTAACGCCCACTAGCGCCAAAACTAGTGGGCGTGGCACCTTAAAATTTTTGCTCAAATATTTCTAAAGCCAATAAAAAACGAATAAAATAAAAAAAAAAATTTTAATTATACAGGGAAAAAGTTGGGGATGAAAGGGTTAAGAACAGCAAAACAAAATTTTTAGATATTTGGGTAGATATTTTCAATACAAACAACATTTATAATTATAAACAACAGTTCTCTAGCATTAAAAATGTAGACACCACAGAGTTTCGCGGTTTGTGGAAGTAAAAAGGGGCGTGGTCAGGTTTTGAAACAAACTTGATCTGCGCCTTGCTTATAAAAGTCTGTGTGCAAAATTTGGTGGTTCTAGCTCTTATAGTTCCCGAGATCTCGATGTTTGTGCGGACGGACAGACGGACGGACGGACGGACAAACAGACATTTCAACGTTTACAGTATTTTCTTACTCTTCGAGTATCGCAAATAAAAAGTTTTATTGATGTATATTATAGTTTTCCTCTACTAATTTTTAATTTTTCTGTCCCAAGTAGATTAACTAGAAATTATACTTCCCTAATATTAAACCATTTTAGAATTGCATGAGCCTTTCAGAGTATTATGTTCTGACTATAATGGACTTTATCCTATCATTTCAAATTCAGACTATCTGCCGCTCTTAAGACGCCTAATACTACCTTCATTAGCACAAAATTAGATCAGATGTTATTTCCTTCTTATCTCGCGTCTATCTTCACGCGAATCGTGCCGTACGACACACGGCTGCGCCCCTCGGTCGATTGGGCGGGTAGTGAGCAGTAGGACCCCGCGCGAAAAAAAAAAAAAACAAGAGAGGACGCTATAGTCGGGTTTCCCGACTATCAGATTTGCAATGTATACACAATTTCTTACAATAGGCCAGATTTTTTGAAATTTGGGTAGATATTTTCAATACAAACAACATTTATAAGGGCCACTTTTCTCTAGCATTAAAAATGTGGACACCACAGAGTTTCGCGGCTTGTGGGCGTTAAAAGGGGCGTGGTCAGGCTTTGAAACAAACTTGATCTGCAAAATCTTTCAATGATCTTTGCTTATAGAAGTCTGTGTGCAAAATTTGGTGGCTCTAGCTCTAATAGTTCCCGAGATCTAGGGGCTCGTACGGACGGACGGACAGACAGACATTTGCAACGTTTACAGTATTTGCTTACTCTTCGAGTACCGCAAATAAAAAACTATATTTTCAATCCCTTTATACGTTTTGCCTTGATTTTTTAGGCTGACCTTGCTGCCAGCACTGCTTTCTCCTTTAACATCACATTTAGTGGGTACCTATTTGTAAAAAATCATGAAAAACAAAAAGGAAGTGTTTTTAAAATATCTGAAATTTTTTTTGGTTTCACCCCACGCTTTTTAAAAAGGTAACGCTTGTTTAATTTTGAAGACTAGAAGTGTTTCAAAAGATGTTTTGAAAGAGGTACACTCAGAAAAAAAATGCATGGATTTTTGGAATTATGGACATTATTGTCTTATATGAGTTTTAAAGGGCACAATCGACTTACAAAGTGAACATTTTTGGATTTTTTGCCTTAAATTGATCATATAAGGCAATAAAATATAAGGAACACATGTCCTAAAAACAGTCATATTACCTATAAAATCGTTATGCCTCTTAATCATTTATATATCGTTGTCTAACTGCAATATTTATGAAATTTTTTCATATATTTTGAGGTTAATAAAGTTTTGAAAGGGGCATATTTTTTACTATTATTTTTAGTTAACGCAGATAGCACAAAGTTAACCATTTTTTTCTCAAATAATAGGTAGGACGATAAAATTACAAACATGTCCTCAACTCTTTTAGAGAATTATCGCTTTTGATTTCAATTCTGTAAAGTTTTCGACATGGTTGACAGAAACGATTGTCTTTCCTTCGGCATAAGACCTCTAGTCGATAATGTAAAACCAGAGCTCGCAAATAACTGTCGACCGTTTTTCATCTTGCGGTCTTGTTGCGAGCACAACCGAAAAAGATCATACCCTCTCGCTCTCGCTCTGAGCAAGAGACTCTTGCTGTCTTCTTTTATGTTTTCTGTTGAGCGCTTTTCGTTGAGCTCTTTGTGTGTCGGTCTTTCAATGAGCAGTGCGTAAAGAGCGAAACGAGAACCGCTCGCACCATGAGATTCAGCAAAAGACCTTTTGACCGAAAAACTCAATGCAAACGGTCTTTACATTTATTTTCGTTGTTGTGGGAAAGAAATAATATAATTTTTTTAATGGAACAAATTAAATTTATTTTCAAATTGTGTGTTATTTATATATTATGTGTTAAGCTTTATAACTAGTAAGGCGTTCAGATTTTCTGCACTAATGGAACTTCATGGCACGCGACAAAAGGGTCTTGGAACAACCGAAACAAAACAGAATAGAAAAAAACGGTTTCGCTCTGAGCGCGAGCGAGCTCTTCCAAGAACCCTTAAATCGGTTGCTCTCTGAGTCTTTTCGTAAAGAGTCAGGTAAAGACACTTTTTTCAAGACAACGAGAAACGGTCGACAGTTTTTTGCGAGCTCTGGTTAAGGCCCGTCCAATATCCAATAAACACCATGTTTGTATTAACTTTTTTTTAAATTACATTTTTAAATGTTCTTTTTTATTTGTTTGATATTAAAGCTATAAATGAAATGTAACGGTAATAATTAAAAGGTAACCTTATTAAGGGGGGACATCTGAGTAACTTTTTTTAAAAATTGAAAATTTTTTTTTTCGCCTAAATAATTCTTTATGGTCTTAAAAATAACACACCAAAAGATAGAGTCCGGCAAAAGTGTCTAAGTGTCGAAATTTTTCATTCTGCGGCGATGCCTCACAGGTATATCCCATGGAACCTTTTGTGTTTAAACGCGTTTTTCTCGAAACCACTTTTTTTGAGTTGGCCGAGTAGAAAACTCGAACAAATCTTAACCGATCGATCTGAAATTTTGACAGTATATTCAAAATACCTATGTCTATCGACACACGTAGGATTTTTTCGATATATTGCTTACTTTTTTTTTTATCAACAATTTAGTGACGTTTTTTTCGTGAAAATTGTAATTTTTTTTTCAATCACTCACCATTTTGCAAAAAATCGATATATCGAAAAAATCCTACGTGTGTCGATAGACATAGGTATTTTGAATATACTGTCAAAATTTCAGATCGATCGGTTAAGATTTGTGCGAGTTTTCTACTCGGCCAACTAAAAAAAGTGGTTTTGAGAAAATGCTGCACAGCCGCCATTTTATTTTTGATTTGTTCCAAAAAAATTTTATTTTGTACTTCACATCTTATATTATAAAACCTAATTTACAAATTTTCGATTGGCTTTTTCATTTGGCCAAAAAAAATTTCAGAAAATCCGATTTTTTTTTTCAGTTACTCAGATGTCCCCCCTTAAGTTTACATAAATAAAATAAATAATAAATAAAATAAAAATTCTTTTCCTTCATATTAAGTTGACAAGTTTAACATTTTTTTCATCCTTGATTAGTTATCATTTAGATTTAGTCATACACGTTAAGATCATTGATAAGTGAAATTACTTTAGAATAGTTATCTTCTGAGGTAATATACATTTTAAAAAAATATTTTTGGATAAAAAACCACACAAGTTTTATTTTTATGGAACGCTATAAATTTCAAAGCAGGCATCGACTGCCCTGCAAATGTCTTAAAATTAGTAAAATATACAAAAAGTTTTTTACATTTGATACCGGAATAACCTACGCAGCAAATTATGGGTTGTAAGGTTTCTTTCTTTTCGTACAGTAAGTGTATCTTCTCCTTAATGTGGTTATCAAGGTCTCCAAATAACTGAAAGCTTTTAAAAAAAGATTTTGAAGAGTCGGCTGTTGAATATTTTGCAAGCATCTTTTTAGCTGGTCCACATTTTACGCTGCGAAGGCCCGTAGGCGAGTGAAGTCCGTGCAAGAGAAATACTGCAATATCAATCACATCTGTGAAAATAAAATATGATGCATAATTTTATAAGAATAATTTAAATATAAATTGAAAAGTATTTTAAAATATGAAATGTTAGCGATAAAATCCTAAAGGTATAAAATGACAACTATTGTTTGAAAGTAAAACATTTAAACATTTTGCTTTTGCTAGTTTTTATAATACTGTTAAAATTAACTTGACCTTGTGGAGCTCCTTCGATTAGCTTGAGAATTGTAACGCTTAATTTATCTTTCAATTGATTCTCGGGGATGATGACTAAAATGCTTTTGAAGTTCTCAAATTTAGAAAGTAAGAGATTTTCCTTGCCAGAAAACCCTTGCACAAAGTCAAGTTTGATCTGTAATAAATAAGATAATAAAAGCTAAGTCCTTTGACTCCATTACCAGTTCAGCACCAGATGATTGCTTTAAAATTGGCCATTCTTTTATAAGATCGTCCTTATAAGGTGCGGCACTACTATTTTATTAAACACAGCTGTACATACATACATAGGGGGGTCGAAAAGACGCAAATACGTACATATGTATGTTTGTTTGTTTCTATGTAATCTAAATTTGCGATACTCGAAGAGTAAGCAGATACTGTGAACGTTTCAAAAGCCTCTATCCGTCCATCTCCATAAAAGAACCATAAGAGCTAGAGCCACCAAATTTTGCCCACCGATTATATATACCCCACGCAGATCAAGTTTGTTTCAAAACCTGATAACGCCTCTTTTAACGCCCTCAAACCGCGAAACTCTGTGGTGCCAACATTTTAAATGCTATAGAAAAGGACTTAATAAATTTTGTTTGTATTGAGAACAGTAGCACAGATATCTAAAATTTTGAAAATCCGGCCAGTTTTAAGAAATTGTGCATACAAGTGCGTTAAAAATGTTTTGCGCTTGAAAGCAAGCTACACTTTTTTTTAGAGGTCTAGCGACTCTTGTTTTTTTCTTGTTTTGTTTTTTTAAGGAGGGCAGTGAGTATCGCAAATCTGATATTCAGGAAACCCGACTATGTCGTTCTTTCTTGTTTTGTCGTGTATTCTTGCGTTTCCAGCCGCGACAGTTCGAGGCATCAAAGCTTTTTAAAGATTGTGGAGGCTCGCGACAGCCAGAATGTTTTTGGACACTTTAGTAAGTTGCTAATATGAAAAATTTAAAATTATATTTTAAACGTTTTTTTTTTCAGATCGAGGCTGACTTTCGGTTGCTATATCCTAACCAGGGCAGCAAGATTTTCAAAAAGTGGTAAATGTTTTATTGAAATACTATTGTTGTAATTCGGAGTTTTATTTGCAAAGTAACCAACTGGTCACATCACAAACACTTAGACACACCGACATTGTACTTCGCCGTGAAAAGAAGAGACACGGCTTATTAGAAAATATAGTTATAATTTCGGGGGGGGGGTCCGGACCGGAACCTATAGAATCTATACCTGTTCTATAGAACTCTGTCAAAACGTCAAAAAAAGTAATCAAATTGGACCTCATTTCCATTAAATCCGCCTACTCACTTCTTCGTGGAAAAAGTTAATATTGAAAGTTTTTGTAGTTTTTTTTTTTTTTTTCATTTTTTAAAAATAATTTTCTGATATTTGCAGCTCTTTGCCACCTTAGATTCACTTACATATGTGAATCATTAGGGCCCAGGACTCACCTCTTGGCGCTGGCTGCAATTCGAGTCCCTCCCGTCCCACCCCCAGCCAACCACCCTCTCGTGCGGGACGAGTTTAAGGTTTTAAAGTCTTTTTTGCTTTCAAACTTGGGCATAAGGTTTCGATCTTGGAGTCTAACGCGTATGAATCCGTCGCGTGCTGTGTGTCCACATTTTTTACTTGAAGCCTCTGTTACTTCTTTGACAACCCTCTCTACAGATCTACAAAGGAAACCTCTGGCCGTGAAAGATCCTGGAGAAGAGATGATGCAAGAGATGCTGCAGCTCTGTCTCCAATTCCAAATTTGTCACACTTGCTGGCAAAAGAGGTCAATCTAGGCAGTTTCACTCTAGATCTATCAGCAGATGAAGCGGGTACACTAAAGTCAGCGTCTTTTATATCACTGTCACTTGTTTTATCGTTACTAGCACACACTGAACCACTGGCTAACACATCTTCAATTGGTCTCTTGTTAACTCTGTTATCCTCGATGGCTTTCCTCTCTTCTCGTTTACGCAGCTTAGCGGTAGTTTTCTTATCCACCGGACCTATGATCATTTTCCGATTTTCCGACGCTGATCTTGCAAAAACTCCCTTTCCGCTGCTGGCACTTTGTTTTGCAAAGAGCATTTACAGATGGAGTGGTGGCACTTGCAGGCAGCTACATCAAACAACACTCTAAACTGTGCATGAAAAACAGAAACTTTTTTTTTGAAAGAATCACTCTCGGTGTCTCTTTTAAATGACTTGTTTAGCTGTTGATAGGTAGAAACGTAATTTTTTAACAATTGCTCCATTCTTGTAACGCTCACCACAGGAATGGAAGCCGATGACCAGACGTCAGTTACGCGTTTCAGCACTAAAGAAGCAGCTTCTCTAAAAGATGGGTTGCTACCTCCCTTATCTTCTTTTAATCCATGCCACACGTAAAAGTAATACTTTAAAGCATCCTCTCGAGTTGGCAGCATGCGCCCATCGAAATCTGTAGGATGCCCTAAAATGTTCAATGTAAGATTTCTTCGACATACACTCATGTCGATGTGGATAAATGCAGATAAACAGCTTTACTACGATTCACTTGTGAACTATTTGAGATACACAAACTAAACAACTGTAGAACAACAGGTCTACATACACACTTTTTACGTTGACACGCAGAAGTTAGTATTGGACCCTAACGATTCACACAAGTAAATCTAAGGTGGCGAAGAGATGCAAATTTCAAATTATAATTTTCGAGAAATAAATTTAAAGAACACGCAATCTTTCGACATTAACTTTTGTTGAAATTTGCGTGTTCAAATATGCAAAAGTCACATGGATAATTATGCACGCATACATATATATTTGCTTAAATGTATGTGTATACCAAGTAGACGCACATTTTAATGTGCCCCTTCTTTCTCGCCTGTTTGTTCTTCTTTTGCTCTTTCGATATTCTCGCTCACTCCTTTTCTGGCATTGAGAGCGTGCGGTTTATAAAATCTAATTGTGCATTATTATTTGTTCATTGCGGCTTGTCTGGTTAATACTTAATTGTATTACTTATTTATTAACAAAAACCATAACTTTTAACAAGGTGAAGTGAGTAAACAGCGGATTTCGTGGAAAAAACGGTCCGATTCGATTACTTTTTCCGACTTTTTGACAGAGTTCTCTAGAATAGGTATAGGTTCGACAACAATTCATACGTATTTTAGTGTCTGGGAATACCGCTTTTGACTAGTAAAAGTTTGAAATATGTAAGTAGAGAAAAAATTGCTAGAATTTGAAATTTTTCGTAAATATACCAAATTTTTTTTATTTTTGTCGTCAATGCGCAGACGGAAGACATCGTCGAACAGCAATCGGATTTTGCACACGTATTCTGGACATGTGTACACAGCTTTTAAGCCCTATTAGCGTTTCAAAGTCGAAAAAAAATTTTTAATGACCCGCCCTAATTGTCAATAAGTCGTCTATTAGTGATTTTTCTCTGATTCTTTTAAATTAAAAAATTTTGTTTTGAAATTAAATAGAAAATAAATGATAATCTATTAGTATTATAATCAATCATATTTTTTGGTACAATATATGAGAAACCTGGCATTATTTTTTAGCCAAAAATTATCTGAATTTGGGAGATACTCACTGCTAATGCATCAAGTGCATTTTCGATATTTTGATTGCAGATCCGTTGTCTCCACATTTTGACTTTTGAAATGAAATTACTCTCGGAACAATCCAGTATTTCTTCGTAAAATTGGTAGAGGCTTGCACATTCATTCTCGTCCAATTCTTTGAAAAACTGTTTTGTGTTTTTCGAACCGACTCTGAAGATGAGAAATGTAGGTGTCGAGAAATGGGATGTAAAATGCGATTTTGTAATACTCTTCAACTGTTTTCGCTTCAACGTTGCAACGATTTTTTTGTCGACTTCATCGACGAGGCATTTTCATTTCAATCTCGTACTCCGAACAAACTTCAGAAACTTTTTGATAAACAATGTGGAAGCATGAACCCACGTTTTCACGCTTTTCCTTGAAGTCGTTCAAGCATCATCAGCCAATTTCGTGGCCTCTCCCAGATCTTGATTTTTCAATTGCAATTCTCGACTCAATGGCAAAACGATGGAATTAATTGATTGCATAATATGACAGGGAATTTGGAACTCGATTGTGAAAATCGCTGTCAAAAGTTGAAATGCTGCCTGTGAAGTTTCTCGATCCTTCCACGTTTTTATTTCTTCCAACGCTTCAAAAACAGCCGGTTGAAGTTCGACGTATCTTGTACAGCTTCATGAGACTGAGCCCATCTTGTAGGACAAATGGACTTAAATTTTTCTTTTCTTCGCTCTGTCATTTTTGAAATTTCGTTCTTCAAAATGCTTTGTCTCTTGGGCCAGTGAATAAATGCTTGAATTGCTCCGATAGTTCCCAACGCGTTTTTGATACCAGATACTTCGCAAGCTGCATTGATGGTCAAACTGAAGCTGTGTGCGGCGCAATGCACATAAATTGCGAGAGGAAAATGAGACCTCAAATAAGCCTGTGCTCCATGAAATTCCCCACTCATTGCCGGAGCTCCGTCGTATCCTTGGCCGTACATGAATGAGCAATCCACGCCGATATCGGTCAGATAATTCCTAATGGAATTTGCCAGAGCTTGTCCGGAAACGTCAGTGACGGGAAAGAGTCCGAGGAAACCCTCACAAATATTTGTTTGTGAATCCAAGTATCGTGTGCAAATGGAAAATTGCTCTATGCTTGATATGTCAGTCGGCTAAAACTGAGAATCCTTCCGATTGATTTATTCGATCAACGATTTTTTTCTGATCTATTCATGACAAGTTGCGATAATTTCATTCTGAATGGTTTTGCTCAAATATGTAGAATTTTTCGGAGCAGACAAAAGGTTTTTCTTGAGTGTTTCGTCACCTTCAGCTCGATACCGTAAAATTGCACGAAAGTTTCCTTCGTTCGAATATTTTCCATCAGTTTTATCATCCGCGTCAGGTTCCTCTTTATTATACAAACATCCATCGTCTCTATGGCCACGAAGTGCAATTCCTTGACGTCCACACAAAACTATTGCACTAACTATGGGTTTCAGTCGTTCGTAATTTTCTTCTTTAGTTTTTTCTTTCTGCTGATCGAGTTGTTCATCAATAGTTTTAGTTTTGCCAAACTGAATATCGCGTAGATATTCAAAAGCAACGATGGATTTTTTATTGTAATCAAGTTTCTCGTGGTTCCGAAAAGTTTCTTTCGCGTGCTTGTTGATGAGTTTCCCCAGACGTACGTCGAGTATTCCATCGGTTTTCATGCCAAAAGCTATGCAGTACTTACAATATGCGCCATTTTCTTTCGCAGAATATGCCAACCAGTGAAATTCCTCAAGCCATTTTCTTTGATTTTGGCAGTTGATGTCGGGAACGAAAAATTAGCTGGTGGCACCCACGAGTCGTCGATAATGTTCAGGATTTCACACGCGTTTGTTGTATTTGAAGCATTAGACGTGGCTAGAGCGATGTCGTTTTTGAATGGAAGCAATTCTTGTTTGTTTTGAACTGACGTATCTTCGGAAGTTTCCAGTCTCCGGTGGATTTTCTTCGAGGTTATCGCACGGCGCTGTCATCGCGACTAGGTTGGCGCGCAGTTTGAATTTGCGAACAAACTATATGCACTGCCATAACGACTGGTCAGCACCTAGGCTTTTCTATAACACGGTAGTCCAGCCGTTATGGTGACCTGTATATTAGAGTGTATCGAAAATCAACTTTTTTGGATTTTCGATGACGGCGCGTGCGGAAAAGTTGTAAAACCATGTCAAATGAAAGTACAAAAAATTTCAGCCCGAAACGATAATGTTTACTATTGCCACTTCGTCCTTGAAATTTTGAAATTTTCATGGAAACTCGATTTTTTTTTTTTTTTTTTTTCAATGACGCTGGGTGCGGAAAAATTGTAAAAAAATGTCAAACGAAAGCACAAAAATGTTTCAGCCCGAAAGGATAATGTTTACTATCCCCGCAACGACTTTGAAACTTCGAAATTTGCATGAAAACATGCAAATTTGCTCGTAGCTTTGCACGGCGACCTGAAGATCGGTAGGGCAATTTCAGCAAATGCGGCATACATATTCAGTTTAATTTATATATAAATTTATTTGGACTGTAAGATAATCTATCGAAATCATAGTAGCGAAGCTGAAATTGCTGAAATTGCCCTACCGATTTTCAGGTCGCCGTGCAAAGCTACGAGCAAATTTGCATGTTTTCATGCAAATTTCGAAGTTTCAAAGTCGTTGCGGGGATAGTAAACATTATCCTTTCGGGCTTAAACATTTTTGTGCTTTCGTTTGACATTTTTTTACAATTTTTCCGCACCCAGCGTCATCGAAAAAAAAAAAAAAAAAAATCGAGTTTCCATGAAAATTTCAAAATTTCAAGGACGAAGTGGCAATAGTAAACATTATCCTTTCGGGCTGAAATTTTTTGTACTTTCATTTGACATGGTTTTACAACTTTTCCGCACGCGCCGTCATCGAAAATCCAAAAAAGTTGATTTTCGATACACTCTACTGTATATACGTGGTAATTGTGCATATATCTCAAGGAAAAAAAATCTACCTCCCGCCCCCTTATCAAAATCCTGGATCCGCCACTGACGCAAGGAATTCCACACATTCTTACAGGTTATGGGCCCCGACCAGGCACGTATCCAGGGGGGGGGGGGCCCGGGGTGCCCGGGCACCCCCGAAATCCTCGATCCTCCTTGCCTTTTTCTGAATCTATTCTAATAAGTCCATATTTTTGATTGATTTTTGTTCTTGAGCACCCCCTGAAACAAATTTCTGGATACGTGCCTGGCCCAGACTAACCAAGAGAACCCAGTAAGATTTTTCTTAATCTTGTACGGAAGAACCAAGTCGCGAAATCAAAAATGGCGGGTGCGTTCATCAAGATCGAGGCGCTTAACGCAGAAAACTACGACACATGGACACGCGAGCCGTATTAGTGAAAAACGATTTATCCCAGTATGTAAGCGGTACACAAGAATGCCAGTCTGAAGAAGACAAGAAGGTGGCATGGTGGCGGCAAGATGAAAAGGCCCGAGCGGACATAATATTGTCCATTTGCGCGTCCGAGTTGTTACTGTTGGACGGCTGCGAAACCTTACATGCTTGTTGGCTAAAACTTCAGGAGCAGTTTCAATCAAGAGGCCCCGTGCGAAAAGCTGGCCTATTGAAACGGATCGCGTTATCACGAATGAGGATGGAGATGTACGCCAACATATCCATGATTTCTTCGACGCCGTGGCCAAACTCAAGGAAATTGCAGTTGAAATTGGTGATGATCTGTTAGCAATACTATTGCTATACAGTTTACCGGAATCGTACGAAACATTTCGGAGCGCGATGGAATCCAGAGACGACTTGCCAGGTCCAAGTGTACTTCGTGTTAAAATTCTAGAAGAACCTAGTGCGCGTAAAACAAAAAGCGAACGAGACGATCAAAGCGCATTGTACGCAAGCCGGTATAAGTACAGTAAACAGAAGTACAGCTATGCGAAGGAAACGGCACCAAAGGAGAACAAAAAATGTTTCGCCTGCAATAAAATTGGGCATCTAGGGCGGAACTGCACGATGAGACGAAACTCTAGACAGAGTGAGAAGTCCGACGAAAAACGGAATATGGCAACAACGCTAAATAATGCCGAAGAGGCAAACGGTGCAGCAGCCCTAGGCAGCATGTGGTGCATTGACAGTGGGTGCACATCTCATATGAGTTCGAACGCGAGACTATTTAAAAATATAGAGAACACTGATAAAAAGCTGCATTTGGCAAATAAGGAAACAACCAAAGTAAACGGAGTCGGCGATATAAACGCTATCAGGTTTGGGCTGGTACTGCAAGCTTACCGAAAAACTTAATGAAATTGGATGCGAACCAACCAAACAGTTGGTTGGCAAAAATCCTATAGCTGAACCCTCCACGAGGGTGCCAACTGGTAATGGTGCTCCAGTGTCCCTCGGGACGGCACCAGCTAAGATCTGGGATTCGCAGACTGGGGCGGAGCTTTTTCCATAGCCAGGCCACATGTTTCTGCGATCTCTTATCATGGCTAAGGTGAAGGGCTGGATCAAGGTGTCATGCGACCCGTGCCGATGATCAACCTGGCTGGGGGCCCTTTAAAAATAGCCCAGTCGCAAACGGAGCATCCGGATACCTGGCGCCCTCCGGATCAGCCAGCCTTACCTCCCGTAGCGCGGATCTCTGCGGGAGGTGGACCACCCTTTCTCCGCAGCTCGTGGGATTCAGAATGAACCATACAAAAGATAAGAAACACAAGAAGGAGACCGGCACTCCCATAAATCCGGCGAGGACCGAGGGTCCAACGACAGAGGTTACTGAACCTAGAGTCAACCCAACGGCAGTCACTGCTACTGGAGGTATGACAGAGCTCACTGGAGCTAAGGTCAACTCCACCCCGGCGAAACAGCCAACTGGGCTCAATCGCCCCCTGGTCAGAGGCAAGGTGGTGACCGAAACCAACACCCCTGTCACCCTGAGCGACCAGCAAGGCGCTACCACAAGCGCAGCTGCAGCTCAGTCGGGTGCTGGGGTGAAGGGAAGGCCATCCACTAGCAAGGCCAAGATGGACAGGTTCGGGGAGAGGAAATCCGCCGCGGCCATCCTTAAGCGACAGGCAACCAGCAACATCACCACCCCCTCAGTGGAGTGGTTGAAGAAAGTTGACTGGGCTAAGTCTGTGCTGCCCAATTTTGTGCTGGAGAGGCCGAAGGAGGATACCAAAAATCCTAAGCGGCAGCGATCCCAGGAAAGTGCGGCTCAAAATGCCCCGAAGAAGATTCGCACGCACGTGCCCGTCGTGCCGAACAAAAGCTTCGCTGAAATGGCAAAGGACAAGATCCTCCTAGGAGTCCTGGACCAAGGCGACGCTGAGGGCAGAATTCCAAGAAGCCAGTGGAAGTGGGTTGAGGCAGCACTGGCTGTACAATGCTTCGAGGTGCTGGAAGCGGACCCTGGACCCCCACCAATCTGCAAAGATGCAGGGTGGTACCAGGGTAACGTCAAGGTGATGGCGTGCGAAGGGGCTAGGTCGGCAGAGCTACTGAAAGCGGCCGTATCTAGACTGGGTGAGGTCTACCCGGGTGCCAAGCTGGTCGCTGTCGACTGGAAGGACATCCCGAGTAGGCCAAGAGCCGTTATATGGGTCCCGTCCTCCTTTAAGGAGCCGGAGAAGATCCTGGCGATGTTGCAAAGATGCAACCCCAGCCTGCCGTCCTCCGACTGGAAGGTGGCAAAGGTGGAAGAGACGCAGGGCCCTTTGCGTCAGGTGATTCTTATCCTAAATAAGGACTCCGCTGCACCCATTGATGCAATGCACGGAGAGCTTAACTTCGGTTTTAGCTCGGTGCGCATCAGGGTGTACAAGTCGGACACCAAGCAGAAGGATGAGCCTGGTGTTGCAGAGGTGCTGGCCAACGAGATGGAGGAGCCAGTCAGAGAGGAAGAGGACTGCGAGTCGGTGACATCCGACACATCCCTTCTCCAGGGCTTCAGCAAGCTGGGTCATGGGAGTACTGACTCCATGGGCGAAGTTTTCGCTGAGGACCTGGACGCTGACGTGACGGTGGTGGAGGCAAATCTGTACGATGTCTCTGAGAGTCGTGCAGATAAACCTCCATCATTGTAAAGCAGCCTGTGCTGCCCTCATGCTTCGTCTAGCGAGAGACGAAGCCGACCTGGTGCTGATCCAGGAACCCTGGTTTGTATCCAATAGGATATGCGGACTCAGCACCCCTAAATACAAGCTACTCGTAGCTCAAGGAGAAGGTAAAACCCGTACTTGTATTTTAGCTAAAAGGCACCTTAGTGCATTTATGCTTTATAATTACAGCGATGCGGACACTACAGCGATAAGTCTGGAGCTCCAGGAAAGGTCGCTATGTGTGGTGTCAGCGTACCTGGCGTACGACATCATGGACCCAATACCGGGTCACAAGCTGAGGGAACTTGTAAAGGTTTGCGAAGATCGTGGCACTGGCCTTTTGATCGGATGCGACGCAAATGCCCACCATGAGATATGGGGTAGTACCAACACAAATGAGAGGGGTGAGTTACTTTTTGAATACCTTCTCTCCACCAACTTACTTATCTGCAATAGGGGAAACGACCCCACTTTTGTAATCAAGGACAGGGAGGAGGTCATAGACCTAACCCTAACCTCAAACTTCATGCATGACCAACTTATAGGGTGGAGTGTTTCTAAAGAACACTCCTTCTCAGATCACAAATATATCGACACAAAATTATGTGCGCCCAATCCTGACCCAGTAACGTTCTCAAACCCCCGCAGAACCAACTGGCCAGCCTTCAAAAACAGACTGGCTAAGGCCCTACCAGCTCCTCCAGAGCAGATTCCTCCATCGGAGGAACATCTCACTTACCTCACGACAGCCTTCACTGAAGCCTGTAACAATGCATATAAAGCATCCTGTCCAATCAGCAAGCCGAGAGGCAAATGGAGACCACCCTGGTGGAAACAAGAAATAGACAAGCTGAGGGTAGAATGTAGGAAGCTCTTCAATAGAGCAAAAAGACTAAGTTGTGAACACAACTGGTCAGATTATAAACATAGTCTAGCTCAATTCAAAAAGCTCACTAGGCAGGCACAAAGAGAGGATTGGAGAAAATTCTGTTCGGGAATTGAATCCTCTTCAGAAGCCGCAAGATTACGAAAAGTACTCTCAAAGTCATCCTCAAATCTGGGCTATCTCAAGAGACAGGACGACTCATGGACTTCTTCTAGCGAAGAAACACTAACACTATTACTAGATACGCATTTTCCAGGAAACACCTTAGGTCCTCAAACAGACGACCCCCAACCATGCCACTCGGTCAAAGTATTGGATGGCATCATGACTGAATCCAATATTAAATGGGCTATAAATAGCTTCGCTCCCTACAAATCTCCAGGTCCCGATGGGATATTTCCGGCACAATTGCAGCAAGGGGAAGATCTTGCTGTCCCTTGGCTAAAAGCCATCTTCACGAACATCATGGCGTTAGGCCATATTCCCCCTTCTTGGCTAACGTCCAAGGTTGTATTTATACCCAAGGCCGGCAAAGCCTCACACACAACACCGAAGGATCTCAGGCCAATAAGCCTGTCCTCCTTCCTTCTGAAAACCTTGGAAAGATTGATAGGGCTATACCTAAGAACATCAATCAATCCCTCTCTGCTATCTGAATCTCAGCATGCATACCGTAAAGGCAAATCGACAGAAACAGCACTTCACTCTGTCATATCCAGTATAGAAAAATCCCTGCAAGACAAGGAATATACCTTAGCCGCCTTCTTGGACATAGAAGGAGCCTTCAATAACATCGACTCAAGGGCAATAACCAATGCTATGCTGAGCCTTGGAGTAGATGCTCAGTTGGTGAGATTAGTCACACAGCTGCTACTGAGCAGAAAAGTGACCTCTTCGCTGGGAGCATCTACCCTGTGCAGGACTGTCAGCAGAGGTACTCCTCAAGGGGGGGTACTATCTCCGCTTCTATGGAACCTAGCAGTAAACACGCTGCTCCGCGACATAGAAGATGGGGGATGCAAGATTGTTGCTTATGCAGACGATGTGGTTGTCATGCTGCGGGGAAAATTTCCGCAAACCCTTTGTGACATCATGACAGTCAAACTAAGAAAACTGTCAAGATGGGCATCTGAAAGTGGGTTAAACGTAAACCCAAGTAAAACCGATCTTATTCTCTTCTCCAGGAAGTATAAGATCCCTAAGTTATCTGCCCCAAAACTAAATGATTCCGTTCTAGAGTTTAGCGACAGTGCAAAATACCTGGGGCTTGTACTAGACAAGAAACTAAACTGGAATCTCACTATAGCGGATAGAGTGCGTAAAGCCAACATTGCACTCTTCACCTGCAAAAAGGCAGTAGGCCTCAAATGGGGTATGTCCCCGTCTGTAGTTAGCTGGTTATACAGCGCCATAGTAAGACCCATCCTCCTGTATGGGGTATCCATATGGTGGCCAGCGCTGCTGTATAGTTCCAAACTCAAGGCACTCAACAAGGTGCAAAGGGTAGCGCAACTATGCATGACAGGAGCTCTTAGAACAACCTCTAGTGAAGCGCTCAACGCTATCACTAGCATATCCCCAATTCTTCTGGTGGCAAAAGAAATCGCCACCATCACAGCACGACGTCTGAGAGACGCAAACTGCTGGACAGTCCGTAAATACGGACACTCATCCATCCTACCAGAAGGCGCAAACATACAATTAACAGACTATTGCACACCCGTAGAACACACCTCTACAACGTTCAAAACAGACTTCCCCTCTAGGGAGGACTGGGCGGCAAGCCCCTTTGGACAAAATGAATGTATAAATTTCTTCACAGACGGCTCCAAACTCGACAATCGAGTTGGAGGAGGAGTCTTCTGTGAACAACTTAGTATCAAAATACACTTCCGTCTTCCGGACCACTGCAGCGTTTTTCAGGCAGAGATTCTCGCCATAAGCGAGGCTCTCAGCTGCCTACGCCACTCTAGCCTTACAAACGGAGTAATTAACATTTACTCAGACAGTCAGGCAGCAATAAAGTCAATTCGTGCGCTATCTTCAAACTCGACGATAGTGAACAACTGCCGCAAATCTCTTCAAGAGATGGCACAGCAGTTCGTTATATCCCTAATCTGGGTGCCAGGGCACCAAAATATTGAGGGGAACGAAATAGCTGATGAACTGGCCAGACGCGGCACTACCACAGTTCTCCTTCCAGACAAGGAGGACTTCCGTATGCCACTAGCCACTTTTAAGCTCAGGACAAGGGAGGGTTTCAGATCCCTTGTACAAGAAACATGGGATAATACCACTCACAGCAACATTAGTCGCCAAACATGGCCTAAGGTTGACGCCAAACGCACCAAAAGACTTTTCAGTCTACATCGCACACAGTGCACAGCTGTAATTAGAGCAATTACAGGCCACTGGCTCGTAGGAGCCCACGCATCCCGACTTAACGTCCTAAACAACGACTTCTGCAGAAGCTGCAAAATCGAGGAAGAAGTAGAATCAGTAGAGCACTTCTTCTGTTCCTGTGTGGCCCTTATCAGGCGCAGGAAAAAGTATTTAGGAGAATATTTCCTTGACAATCTAGCTGAATTAGCAGCTGTTCCCCCGAAGAAAATAGCAGGTTTCATTAAAGAAACGGGCTGGGATTCTTTATAAATTCATGGTTTAAAGGGTACAAAAGATCCATGCGGTATCACAATGGGCCAGTGATGGCCTAAGTGGGCTGACCTTGTGTCAGCCGCCGCTCTAACCTAACCTAACCAAACAGTATCCATGTTTTTTCGCAAAGTGAAGGGCAGAAAATTTTTTTAATCACTATTTATGTCGACGATTTATTGTTATCCACAATTCAACCAAAATGGCTTATTCAAGCGAAAACTCATTTAAGCAAGGCGTTTGAAATGAATTCATTAATTAATTCATACTTAAGTATATTGGCCCTGTTAAAAACTGTTTGGGTATTGAATTTGAGAAAAACTTGCAAAAGCGTACAGTTTCAATGTCACAGCAAAAGTACATTGATATAACTTTGAAGACATTCGCTGCTGCAACTTCAATCGAGGCGAAGTGCTCACACAACCGACCGGAACAACCCAACGAAAATGAAATGGAAAGGTATCCATATCAAAGTTTAATTGGCACTTTAATGTTTATTTCAGTTATGACTCGACCAGACATCGCCTACGCAGTGAACTTCTTAAGTCAGTTCAACTCGAGTTACGATGCTAACCACTGGAAAGCAGATAAGCGAGTTCTTCGATATCTAAGCGGATCGAGGAACCTTGGACTACGTTTTCAACGCACAGGCGAAGAATTGTATGGCGTTGTCGTCGCAGACTGGGGCGCAAACTTAACCGATCGGCGCTCATACTCAGGCCAGGCGTTTATCCTAGCAGGTGCGGCTGTGAGCTGGGAGGCACGCAAGCAAAGGACCGTGGCACTATCCAGCACGGAGTCTGAATATCTGGAAATGTCTAGCGCGGCCAAGGAAGCTGTATATTTAAAGGCACTACTCAATGGTAAAGGCTGGACTTGCGAGACTGTCAAGATTTTTAACGACAACCAAAGCGCTCAGAGATTGGTCAAAGGCTTCGGTTTCCATCCACGCACGAAACACATAGACGTACGTCATCATTTTATGCAGGATATGCACAAGAGTGGTGACATCGATATAAAGTATATCAGTGGCGGATCCAAGGGGGGGATTTTCTGGTCCGGGACCAGATAATTTCCTATGAACTTAACGTTCACTCGTGGTGTCATTATTTCGGAACGGATTTACTGGGGGTAATTCACGCAAGGAATTCCACACATTCTCACAACTATTATTCTTCCCATACCTCCAATTTTATTTTAAAGAAATCTGTAAGTATAACTTCTAATTTTTTATATTTTAATTAAATGAAATGTGAAATAAAATAAATACAAACTAATTATAAAAAAATACTGTACCCTGGAATTAAGAAAAAAAGTCCTACTTTTGTGGCAAGCTACCTTTAATTTAGGTAAATTCTTTATACATTTTAGGAAAATTGGCTTTGATAATAAAAAAAGCGCACCTTACACTTAAGGCAAATCACCTTAAAAAACAAGAAAATGTTCCCTAAAGTTAAGAAATTGTCCTATTTCAACGGCAACTTGCACTAATTCAAAGTAAAATATATTTAATAGCCCCATTCCAGTCCCACATATTTTCACATTTTGAATGTCGTTCCACTGAACACTTTTTTAATTTGTTTCGAATTGCAATTGAGTAAAAATGGATAGAAGTTTTATCTTGCCGGGGGACTGAAAAGTTTCAAAATATCAATCCCAAAACTCTAATACTGTCATACCGTCAATACTCAAACACGAAAACAATGATTACGTTTGTCCGAAAATAAAAAAAGACCTCACTTTTGAAAAGTGTGCCAAACGATTTTCAATTATGTATCGAATCACTTTTATATACAAATATATTTCCAATTTTTTTTAATGCTATATTTTTTAATAAATATTTTTATTGTGATATTTTTTTTAACAAATATCAAATATCATCGATTAATTTTGCAAATTTTTTTTGATATTTTTAAGGCAGGTTCTGCCCTTGTAGGCCCGAAAAATTACACTTTTGAAAACAAACTTTTTTGAGAAAACGGTAAAGGTACATTTATGCCTTAAAATTTATAACGGATAAATAGTGGGGAGGGGGCGTCCATCAAAGTCGGCATTTTTGCGAAAAAGTGCCCCGCTACCGGAAGTGATTCCGTCAAAACGCGTATTTTGAAACACAAAGCCAAAACACATTCTTAATCTGAAGCTTTAGTTCACTTTTTTGTTTATTAAAAAAAAGTTTTCAATATTTTTGGCTGGTCGTAGTTCATTTATTAAAAAAAAGACTCTAACGAACAATTAAAAAAATTGGTGACGGTTGGTTCATCCCAGCGCCTTAATTCACTTCCGTAAGTGTAGGATATTTGTACCTTTTAAGTACCATTTAGATAAGCACATACGGTCACTCTTCTTATTTCATTGTATATATGTATATTGGTAAGCTTTTAAGAATAAAGACCCACTTGAATCGAGATCGTCTTGGTGTAAATGCAAAACAGTAAGGTTCAAAACTGTGGTTCTGAGAATAACGCTTTTGTTTCTTAGACGACGTAAGGCGCGTAGAGTAAACCATGCAACTTTGAACTCTTGTAACTTACAAAGTACTTGGAATTCGAACATAAAAATTGTGGAACATACTCTTTAAGAGTTATAATTCCAATTTATAAGATAAAAAAATTTTTTTTTCCACCCACAAGGTGAGAACCTGCCTTAAGCGGTCACACTTTTTATCGTGACAAGAAAAAGTACAAATGTAAAAAATGATCGCCAATAAAATTTATTTGTGATAAAAACATTAAAACTAGTGGCAATAGCTCCAGACTGCTAAAAAATTAAACTATTGATTACTTTACTTTACCTTACTTTTATCTTTAAGCACAAATGAAACTTAAATAAATAAACTTTATGAAAGCAAAAATAAATATTGCTTTCTTTTATTAATTAATTAACATAAACTAAACATTATTAAAATATAATTTAAGATCATATGTGGGTTAATGTTAAGTGGTTATTGTTTATGCAGCTTAAAATTAAATAAATAAAACAAAAATGTGAAGTTCCATATCAACCCGGCCACCCCACTTTTTTTTTTTTTTAAATGGGAAATTTTTATTTGGGGTGTTGGGCACTAAACTATGTACAGTGTGCCACTTAAGTGATGATACACCAGGAGATTTTAAACTAAAATCAATATAACTTTTACATTAATTAATATACTAAAAAAGTAGTGATGACGTATTGTTGGTTACCTCTGACTCAACAATATAACATAAAAAAAACAACAAATTTTTCTTAAATTTGCTTATAAATTGAAAAAAACTTTTATATTATGCTCTTTTGGCTCCACATAAGTCATGATACACCTAACTCACACAGCTCTATTTCCGATCCCCTTTGACTTTTTTAACGGGACTTTTTTTATAATGCGTTGTTAAACATTTCTTTGTATCCTAGAGTTTTCTGGTTGACAAAATTTTTTAAACTATGCGTATATTGCTCATGTTAAAAAAAAAACCATTAATTATACATTTTCACATAAAATAAGGAACATTTTTGGCCGAGACTGCTAAAATTGTCTTCAAATGCCGTCTAATTTTTTAAAGTATAGTTTAGAGTTTTAAAAACGGAGGAAGGATAGAAAAAAACCAAGAAAATGGCCAAATTGCACAAAAAAAAATGTTGTTTTGAGCACGGTAAGAGAGGAAATGTCCGAAAAACAAGAGATTACTCGAAGATATCGGTGTCAAAACTAATTGAAAATGTTGACAACAACATGGGCTACTAATGTCTATATAAGCCGACTGCCGGAAATTGCGAAAATACACCTTTAATGGCCATGTAACTTGGATGTAGCTATTTTTCAACCAGAAAATAGGCTATGCAGACTTGAAATGGCCAAGGAGCGTGTAATAGGTACAACATCACTAAAAATATTATGTATTTATGTTATATATGGACTCGTTAGCAAATATACCCTTGTTCCAGAAATATATTGGACGAACTACACGCTCCTTGGCCATTTCAAGTCTGCATAGCCTATTTTCTGGTTGAAAAATAGCTACATCCAAGTTACATGGCCATTAAAGGTGTATTTTCGCAATTTCCGGCAGTCGGCTTATATAGACATTAGTAGCCCATGTTGTTGTCAACATTTTCAATTAGTTTTGACACCGATATCTTCGAGTAATCTCTTGTTTTTCGGACATTTCCTCTCTTATCGTGCTCAAAACAACATTTTTTTTTGTGCAATTTGGCCATTTTCTTGGTTTTTTTTCTATCCTTCCTCCGTTTTTAAAACTCTAAACTATACTTTAAAAAATTAGACGGCATTTGAAGACAATTTTAGCAGTCTCGGCCAAAAATTTTCCTTATTTTATGTGAAAATGTATAATTAATGGTTTTTTTTTTAACATGAGCAATATACGCATAGTTTAAAAAATTTTGTCAACCAGAAAACTCTAGGATACAAAGAAATGTTTAACAACGCATTATAAAAAAAGTCCCGTTAAAAAAGTCAAAGGGGATCGGAAATAGAGCTGTGTGAGTTAGGTGTATCATGACTTATGTGGAGCCAAAAGAGCATAATATAAAAGTTTTTTCAATTTATAAGCAAATTTAAGAAAAATTTGTTGTTTTTTTTATGTTATATTGTTGAGTCAGAGGTAACCAACAATACGTCATCACTACTTTTTTAGTAAATTAATTAATGTAAAAGTTATATTGATTTTAGTTTAAAATCTCCTGGTGTATCATCACTTAAGGGGTTACGCCACCCTGAAATTTTTGAAAAATCGATTTTTTTTTTATTTCTTAGTTTAATTGCCAATATATTTCCGAGCATTTCAAGCCGTCTCCGAAGACAATATCTTACTTATTAGGAAAGTTATGTTCACTAGCAGTCAGCGCGGCAGGAGAGCGTCGGCAGACGCTGTGTGTCTTCTTTTGCGTTTTTCTCAAAACCACATTTTTCGAGACGGTGGGCATGATAACTCAAAAACTGTTCAATCGATTGACTTGAAAATTAAAACACATCTTGTTATATAGATTCTCCACAGAGTCACGTAGGATTTTTTCGATTGAATAATTAGAAGATTTTTTATGCAAATTTTTATACGATAATTTTCGCCCAAAAAATGAAATCAATTTTTAAAGTGCTCTCATTTGCCTAAAAAATTTTTTTTCCCAAAACGGCTACGTGACTCTGCTAAAAATATATCACTTTTTAAGAAAAAATTTTGTTCACTTGGTTCAGATAAAAATTGGCAGCTGAATCATGCCCACCATCAAGGAGTGCTCTGGAAAAACTGGTGAACGCCACTGCTCATATCCCCGCCATTTTTTATTTTAAAATAATAAATTTTGAATATTTATAAAGTTCATTATATGTATTAACTAGAAATTAAAGTGAAAAAGTCTTATCTACAATAGTAAGGTCAAAAAAAATTTCTGAATAACTGTCCCATTTTCACGCGTTCAGGGTGGCGTAACCCCTTAAGTGGCACACTGTAGTTACATATATGTTACCTCATACTTATTTTGCCAATATGACCACTCGTTCGCCCAAGAATCGCAACAGAAGGTTTACTCCAAAACTATAAAATCTTACGAACGGAAGACTCTATAGTCATGAATCAAAAACAAAGTGATTTAATTTTCAATACCCTATTAGCAAAAAAAAAATTGTCTTAGATCAGACCATTGATGACCAAGCTATCGAGTTTTTAAAGTCTAAAAAAAAAAGAAAAGAAAAGCAGCCAGGGGCCAGTCAGTATTTTCTACAAACAGTTTTTGAGTAATTAGTAGCCATTTTTTAAGCGTTTCTTATCAATTTTTTCCATGGCACATACGTTGTTTGTAATATTTTCATTGAGAAAATTTGTAAGCATTTAAAAATCAGATAAGAATCGCTTAAAAAATCGCTACTTATTACTTAAAAGACGGCCCACTTTAAAACAAGTGAATTAAAGTATGTCTTTATGGGAGCTGTGTGTGAAAAATATAATTGATAAATTTCAGACTGGCCCCTGGCTGCTATTGCGGGGTACCGCAATTCAACTTTTTTGCGAGACACGTCCGAACAATTGCTACCATTGCCATAGTTTTTAATATTTCTTTATAAAAATTTCGCTTAGATCCCTGGGATGATGAACAATCTCTACTCTTGCTTTTAAACTGCTGGCAACGCCTATCGGGCCCGCGTACTGCGCAAGCTCCCAGAGATCAAGGTGCTCAAGCAGGAGCTGCAGGCTGCCCTAAAACAAGCGTCAAGCCAAAGGATCGAAAAAATTCAGGAACTGAAGCCGAAAATTAATTTGGAGCGGAGAGTGGAGCTTAAACTGGAGCGGGAGCTGCAGCGTAAAGTGTAACGTCAACATTAGGAACCCACATCAGTTCAAACCCACTTCCATAAGACCTTACCAGTTACATTATCAGCATCCAAGCTGCTTGACAATAGAACCAGATCTGCCGTCGGTGCCGCTTCAAAAGCTACGGCTCTTGCCCTGGTTTCCTATGATCGACAGAATGCCATTGGAGCAGTGGTTATGTGGTCTAAGTGTTATCTGCATACAAAATTTGTTATTTGTACTTAAGAAGAAGACTAATTGTAAGCATGTAAGTAAACTTAATACATTTTAGTTTGAATTGAATAAACAGTGTTTTCTTTCCAGGTGAAATTATAGGAAGTTTGATTGAACAACGAAATGTATGCAAGTTACTATGATTTTTTATTAATTTAAATTAAAATACACTTTTAATTAAAATTGATTTAAGAACGGGGGTTTAATTCAGTCCTTTAAATCAAAAATTGTCGATTTCCTGAACCTGGCGCTTGGCCACCAGCTTGGGAAAAAGCCGCATAGTTCTATGTATCTAGCTTTATATAATAAAATATAAAAATATTAAACAAAAAACCAACAAAATAAACTGTGATAAAAAAAATCAAACAGTTGTGTTCTTTTTTCAGTTTGGTCTAAATATACATAAAAGCCCTTTTTATAAAGTGCTTAAAAAAATTTGTGATAGGGGAGACCGGGGCTATTTGTGACAGAGCGAGAAATTTAAAATTGGTGCCAAAAATACTCCTGTGGATTTAAAAATCCGAAAATAGTAATACTGGTGGCGCCAGTAGCGTCTTAGGTTATGACGAATTTTAACGCGCGTATCTGCCGTTGTTCGTTGTTATTGGCATTAAAAGTGTTTTTGTGTGTCAGAAGAAAAATTTTAAAATCTAATTTTTTTTGTTTTTACAACAATATTGTAGGTTGTACATACCATTCGGTAAGTTTTACTTGTTCTCCACATTGCTATGCATACATTTAAAACACAAAAGTCTTGCCCACCGTGATATGTGTATGTTTTGCAAATGTAAACAAGACATACATATGACGCTGGAGGTTTTCGTTACATACACACTCGGGGTATTTCGATGGCAGTGTTTTCGGACCATTGAAAAAATCGTACAATCAACATTGCGATTTTTGGATGTTAAACAATCCAGGGAAGACGATGACAATATATAACATCCCTTCGACTGAAGGAAGGAAGGAAGTCTTTCACAAATCAGCCAGTTTGCAAACAACGTGCCAGTTCGTACTTCTGGATCTTTTTTTTGTTCTTTACATTCTGATTTATGTAATATTAAAAGTTTTTGATAGTATATTGTTGTTGCAAGAATTTGATAAAATTGATAAAGCCATTAAAACATGATAGATTTAGGTATAACAATTGTTTTAATTGCTCTGTCACGATTTACCCAGGTATCGGGGTAATTCGAGACACAAGACATCGTTAGATATTTCACGTTCTACCTGAGACAAACATGACAGAAAAGACACCCAACAATTTTTTTTTTATTAACTAGAAGGTCGAACCATTGGAAACCGACAGTATTCGTTTTTTTCTCTATAACAGTCTAATCAGGAAAAATTTGTGAACTCAAAATGTCACGAATAGCCCCGGTCAGGTGTACTTTTGAACGAAATAAGCGTGAGCCACTG
Organism: Drosophila oshimai; assembly: GCA_018150695.1. Classification (NCBI taxonomy): domain Eukaryota; kingdom Metazoa; phylum Arthropoda; class Insecta; order Diptera; family Drosophilidae; genus Drosophila; species Drosophila oshimai. Next base: position 790,552 of record JAECWM010000269.1, on the reverse strand, counting down.
TAAACTGTATTATCATGTCAATTTGATATTATCATATCAATTTGAGATTATCATATCAATTGGATACTAACAGAATTTGATTTGTTCGAAAATGTAGAATTGATATTTCCGAACATATCAACCAGCATATCTGGTCAAAAGTGATATGAGAAATCATCAAAATGATGATCATATCCTACCAATTTTTTTTTTCTGTGCAGGGAAATTTCATGCTCCGGTTCGTTCTTGGCTCATTTCTTGGGTAATTTTTCTTACTTTTTTCCAACTTTTTTTTGTTTATAAAGTTACTTTCTGTCCTAGCTGATTTAGTTGGCCTCCCCAGTACTAACTGGCGATAAACCGCCATAATTTCCGACTTGTTTAGACAACAAACTGAAAACCGTTGATTTAGCCCGCGAATGGGGGATCAGTGTGACCGCAATACTTGATCAAAGAAATTGACGATGAACTTGCCGATAAATTTTCTTAAAAATGTTATTCTCCGAGAAAAAGAAGAGGCAATTCTTATTCTTTTTCTCGGAGTAATTCTTTTTGAAGTGAAAACTTCTTATGGCGCGTTGGGCACTTTTGTGGGTGAGGATTTTTAGACGGGTTCGCGACAGATGAGATTTGACGTCACAGATGAGATTTTACACATATGTATATACTCCGCGCTCTTTCTGTGTGTGAGTGTGTGTATGTGTGTGTATGTAAACACTTGTTTATCTACATACATTATACATATTATCTACATGCATTTAACATGTTATCTACATGAATTTTACATGGTTTCTACATGAATTTTACATGGTTTTCTTCATGGTTTTTACATGAATTCTACATGGTTTCTACATCAAATCTACATGGCTTTTACATGAATTCTACATGGTTTCTACATCAATTCTACATGGTGTGTGTGTGTGTGTGTGTGTGTGTGTGTGTGTGTGTGTGTGTGTCTTCTTTGCTTTTTTTTTTTTGTTTTTTGGTAACAGAAAAAGCGAAAAAAAGAAGAAAAAAACGAATATTGGTTATATGTAGGGGAGAAGTGGGGGTTGTGGGCATGGTTCGGTTGTGGGCACCCCTACGTATATTTTCACAAAATGAAGATTGACTTTTTTTGGTAATGTCATTCGCAAGCAATTACCCTATGTATAATATATGCCAAATATCAAAGTAAACGAACGCGTTTGCTTTTTGAAATGAACGAATTGGTTTTTTTTGTGCTTGGAAAAGGTGGTGAAACTTTTTTCAAAGATTTTCAATAGTGTATTAATTTAAGTGAATCGATTAAGAAGGTAAGTGTAATGTATTTTTATTTAGTCAAAGTATTATACTAAATGGAACAATATCGATTTGAACCAAAAAATTTATGCAAACACATTTTTTAATTACTTCTTAAAATGTCTGCTAAAGTGGGTTGTGGGCACCAAAATTGGGTGGGTTGTGGGCACCCGTTTTTTCTTGGCAAATTTTTTTATAACCTACAATTTCTTGTATAATTGTTTTCAAAATTTGTTTGGAACACTCTAGAACATTCTTGTAGAAATCTTAGGCTCTTGGAAAAGGATCCTCTCCCGCTGAGAGGGATTATCACCAAGATTTGTAATTTTGCGATCGAGCTTTTCGTCTGAAATGTGTTGACATGCGGGCCGGTTATTACACATGTCAAAATTGTGTTTCCGACGATGAATAACGCCTATGTATGATAGTCTTTGAAATAAATAAATTGTAATTTTGTTGATATTGGTTGCGGTTTTTTCCCATATTTTTCCATTTGCAGCAATTTTTCCCAGGGTGCCCACAACCCCCCCAAAAAAAATTTTAGCTGAAAATTATGATTTTAAAAAAGTCCATATGAAATTTTTTCGCATGACGAAATCAAGTATGTTTCTTCATAATTAGTTAGTTTAGGTCTCTAGCTTTACACAGATACCCATATGTCCAAATAATATGCACTAGTTCGGTAATTATAAGCCAAAAACAAAACTATGCCCACAACCCCCACATCTCCCCTATATGTATTTCCCAATGCCATTCTAATGGACAAACAATAGCAATGGCTGCAATTTGTATTCCACCAAAACAGTCTTAACAAGCAATACGAGTGTTCTTGTATTCAAATTTGTTCATTCATTCGAAAGCTCCTTACACACTATTTATGATGAAAATTAATAGAAGATTTGATCATTATCCTATGATTTTGAGTGGAGATTTCTACATAAACTTTGCAGATGTCAAAAATCATTCATTAATTGGATTTTTACGTGAAGAATTTGATTTCACGATCTCCAATGATCGCAATCTTAGCACAACAAAATACAAAACGACTATTGACGCAGTATTCACAAGATATATAAATAGATTAAAATCAAAATTGTTCATTTCATACTTTAGTTACCATAAACCTATTGTTTCAGTTTTAGAATTTGATGAAAATCCTGGTAATAATGATGAAAATGCTAATAATGATGATGTTAGAGTTGTTGAAATTATGGATGAGAATTAATAAATTTTGTATTCTATTTGTAATTGTAATTTGAAATGTACTCATTCAAATAAAACCACTTCCCAGTGCCCAAATTGCTTTGATAAACTTTATTTTTTATGTATAATTTCTCATGTCACGAGCGCACCCAAAAATGCTCACCCAAAAAGGTGCACAACTTGAACTCATGGCGCAAGTTCAAGTTTTCACTTCTGCCTGCACTCTCGGAGTGCAGTTGATCTTGTTTTTTCCTCGGAGTATGACCTTTTTTTATTTGTATATGGGCTAATCCGGTAAATTTGAAACCAGCCCGAAAAACAAAAAAAAGCTAACAAAAATATACATATATCAAAATCTTGCAGCAAAAATGGTTTAAAGTAAAGTTTTGTATTATTCAAATGCTCTTTTCATCGTTACTAATACTAGGCTTAAGTGACTTTTCTCAACTGTTGCGGTTTCGACCCAGTCTAAACAGAGTATTAAAAAGTCAGAAAACGCACAAAAAAAATAAATTCTGTCCAGTCATAAACGTGTCAGCTGCGCAATGGTTATTTTACGTCTACGAGTCACGGGCACACTGGAAATGTTTAACAGATGAACATATTATAAACGCCGACATTCAAAATGATAAATAGCAAGCTTGTGATGAATGCCGTCCGAGCCCTGCGGATAAGCAAAATCGTCCAGTGGCAACTGCCTACCTTTGGAATCGCGGTGCGTAACTACGGTAAGCAGTGGTAGGAATCAAAACCGATTACCACGCTGATCAATTTCATAACAAGCCGGCGGGCGGTATTCTTCTCCCAACAGCAAGTCCACTCAAGCGCTTTTACAAGAAGACTTCCGTGCTAAGCGGCGACGGTGGCTACGAGGTGGTGCTGGACCACCGAAAACTGAAGACTCCCAAGGGGGCGCCGTTCACCGTACGCAGCGAGCCACTGGCAATCGCTGTGGCCACAGAGTTTGACGCCCAGAAGGAGAACATCGAGCGCTCCCGCATGCACCTGTCCGCCCTCTGCTTCACGGCGATCGACAATCCAAATCACTTCACCAAGCTCGACATGGTCAACTACTTGCTGAACTTTATGGCCACCGACACGGTGCTCTACCAGTACGATGTGGGTGGTTGTACCTAAGTATTAATTCGTATTAAACTATAAAGTATGCATTGCAGGATGAAAAGGATCTTCAGGATCTACAGCTTAACGAGTGGGACCCGGTGATTGCATGGTTCAATCAGCGCTTTCAGACAAATCTACAGAAGACCATGAACATAACGCCGCCACAGGTTAGCGAAGAGGACAAGATGAAGGTCGCCAAGCATTTTCACTCCTACAGCCTTGAAACGCTGCATGGTAACGTAGTCCATAGCCATTGAAAACGTTTATTAAAAATGTTTTTCGTTAGGCTTCATTTTTGCTGTGGACACTTTGAAGTCGATTATCCTGGCATGCGCCGTCATCGAGCAGATGCTGCCCGTAGAGAACGCGGTGGCTCTGGCTCGTTTGGAGGAAGAGTACCAGCTTAAATTCTGGGGACGCGTGGAGTGGGCCCATGATCTTAGCCAGCAGGAGCTGCAGTCACGACTGGCAGCTGCCGTGCTCTTTGTACACCTTAACTGTTCGGAAAACTTTATTATGCAAAAGTCGGTTCTATAAATACATAAAAAACCGTTTGTTTTTGTTTGGTCAAAATTTTTTAGCGTCATACTAAAACAAGAAAGAACGCTTTAGTGTTTCATCGAATTCAAACTCTTCTGAGAACTGCGACACGGCCTTCTTGACCTGCACACGTCCTCGTGTATGCATGATTATAACCAATAAGCTTTACAACAAAGCACCATTCCTTTCACCTATTTATTGACATACACTTCCAATCTAAATTATTCAATTATTTCATTTCTTGTCATATCTCGACAACATTCATTTTCACAATTTCTCTTTACTTCCAATTGGACACCAACTCGTCCTCCTGACTCCCGCCACGCATCCACACAGGATCATGGTGCAGTCTCACACAATAGTTTTCGCCAAGCATCCACACAGGATTTACACACACGCTCCCGCCAGGCATCCACACAGGATCATGGTGCAGCTGTATACACATATGCTCCCGCCACGCATCCACACAGAATCGTGGTGCAGCCATACACAAACAACACATCTTATTTTTTTTAAAGATCTTGCCTCTTCGGGGCTAATTATTTTTATCAATTGTACTATTAAATTCTTCATTAATTTCCGCAAGTATTTGTGTATTCGGTAAAGACCGCAAATGTTCGTGTGCATATTTATACTGCCGTTTACTTGTTAAGGGGTTAGGTGGGTTTCCCGGGCAAAAAAAAGGCACATTTTCAACAATTTTTTTTTTATATAAAGAATAAAATATTTTATAAAAACTTTTAGGTTTCTTACACATACATATTTAAAGATTAATTTTTGAATTAAATAAAAAAAAAATATTCAGCGGTCAGCCATTGTGACGTCATTTCCGGTGACCCCTCGGAAAAAAGGTGCCTTCGCGTTGTCAGCACAATTCCTGACAGAATCATCGGAAATAAAGAAACCAAATTTTTTCTTTTAGTACAAACCTAAATCTCGTAAATGAACGAAGGAAAACAAAAAAAAATAAAAATTGGATTTTTGGGAGACTTTTTTGCAAAAAAAATCAAATTTTGCTGAAATTTTTTAACATTTATTTTTTTTTTAAATAGTTGTTGTCAACGAAAAAAAAAATCCTTCGTTCATTTACGAGATAATCATATCTTGAAGACCTGTGCAAAATTTCATCAAGATCGGTTGAGTAGTTTCCGAGAAATCTTGACAACCGACTTTGAAAACACAGTTTTGAGAAAAACGCATTAAAAGTTTTGATAAGCAGTGCACTCGGCCTCGCGCGCGCACATTCTAAGAACTGTATCTCCGAAACTATTATTCGGATCGACTTAAAACTTTGGGACAATAATTTTAAGATTCTATATTAATTTATGAGACAATAAAAAAAAATCGATTTTTTTTTTTGCGAAACCCTCCTAACCCCTTAAGAAGTTATATACCTTTTTTATTTTCAAAAAATCGAAAATTTTTTTATTGCTTTATCTTAAAGAACAATTCCTTGAGAACATATTCCCAAATTTTCATAGAGATTCGAGCAGTAGAAAAAAAGCTACAGCGCTCCTAACCGCGCGCCGCGTCCTGGCCCCAAACTAAACTTGAAACTTTAAACGCGAATATATCGAAATGGTATTTTTTGAAAAATGACTTTGCGTTGACGTGGATTGGCGGAAAACTACTAAACCGATTTTCTTAAAATTTTCTTTAAAATGTTCGTAATACAAATTTTCTGAGATTGAACGACCGACTTTTCACGCACAGAATTTTTTTTCGCCGAAATGAATTTTTTAGTGAAATTTCTAGTGACCAAAAAGTTCATTTTTTGCATAAAACGTTACCGTGTGTGCAAAAAAAAACGAATAAAAACGATCGTTCAAGCACAAGGAATTATACTAAACTAATGAAATTTGTTTACTTTTATGGTTTCAGTTGACTTGTTCGACCTGGGGAACCGTCACCGCAAGGCTCTGCCAAAAAAAGGCCTCTAAGGGAAACAGCTACCCCTTAAAAACTATTTTATATTTTTCCACAAAGTTTTGCACAAGCATTGTTAATAAAGTGTACTATCAAAAAATAAAAACATTCGTGTAATGAAATAATTGCTACATAGGGGAACATGGGGCATAACGGGGCAATTTTCAGTTATGATTTTTTTTCACATACAAAATATATTTTTTTTGTGAATTTTTTTTTCTAGGATTCTTTATTAACTCATATTATAATGAAAAAAATTTTAGAACATCAAAAATCATGTAATTGAATTATATTTTTTGACGATTTAGAAAAAAAGTTTTCATCCCGTTATGCCCCGAGCACGGGGCATAACGGTATACTTCTTTCTCTTTGTTATAAAATTAATTTAAGTTGCGAATATTTGCATTAAATGTTTTTATTGTTAATAAATAAGACAGTCAGTTGTTGTCAATTTTTTTTATTATTGCAAAATATGAAAAACTGATAAAATAGTGATAAAATAGCGATTCAACAAAAAAACTTTTATGCTTCTTTGGACATTTTGTTTAAACAAATATCTTTTGCTTGTGAAATGGTTATTTCCACATAAAGTTTGTTATTTATTAATTTTTTGATTATTAATAACAGCCTTCATCGTCATAATCACAACTTGAGTTTGCTTACTGCAAAAGATTGTGCCCCGTTATGCCCCGCCCGTTTTGCCCCCGGGAACACTTTTTTGATAAACCCTTATAAAAAAAAAACTAGCGCATGGAATGAAAAAAATAAATATGCGATGTAAAGCTGAAACAACATATTATATCTTGAAATGAACCCAATATTTATAAAATATTAACAAATATTACTTACTTAGATATGCAAAATCTCGAAAGTTACAATTCGACCGGAATTTACACCATATATGCTGCAAAAAATATGCTGACGCAATAATTGTGCCGGTTTCACTTTCAAAATGTCGCATATGATGTAAAACTATGTTGATGTAAATTTCAATAGATGGCGCGACAGTGTGGGACAATTATTAATTTCATCCCGTTCTGCCCCTTGCCCCGTTATGCCCCATGTTCCCCTACCTAAAAAAAAATCCAAACTTTCCTTTTTTTCTTCGACAAAGTAGGTATATAACCCCTTAACGACTTAAGTGTATATCTATCTCCCTCTAGAACTTCAATAATTTCGAAAGGCCCCTTAAATTACGGATCTAGTTTCGATTGATTTCTCTCTTCGTTTCTTATCAAAACATAGTCACCAACCTGGTGCTTCACAATCTTTGCTTGCGCTCTAAGTTTATCCCTATCTATTATCTCATCTTCTTCTGTAATAGGCAACAAACCAAATGGCCTTCCTTCTCTGCCGATCATTAACTCAAAAGGACTTACTTTGGTGACACGGTACTGTTTGTTCGCGCCAAACGGCGCTTCCAGTTTGCCTTTAAACGGCCCTCCCAGTTCCCTTCCAAGCGGCCCTGGAGTCGTAGCAGTCGAGAGAGCAGTTTCTTCCAGATCGCTCGCATCTCGCTCTCTCGCTCTGTTAAGGGTCTCCACTCCGCTCTCCAAACCGCTCTGGAAGTACTCACCCCCATATTTCTATGTTAATTCTAAGAAACCTATGTAACAGACCAGTACAAAGTGCACAGAATAAAAGTGAAAACTGAAGTGCCAGAAAAACCTTCGTCGCCTTCTTTTCTGCCTACACCACCCGAGGGAAATTTCTACGGCCGATCCAGCACCCCGCTGATCAGCCCCCCAGCACCTGATTTATCCACACTCCGCCCCACTCCATTTCATGGTCCTTCGAACCGGATACCACAAGTACCAGTATTCAACGGTGGAGTAAGGAAAATCAAGATAAGTACAGATTTTCCAATTTCCATTCCAATCAGATATTTCCAGAGAAAAAAATCCAATTTTTTCTCGTATCTGTTTGGCCATTTCCAATCGCTTTTATTCCAAGCAATTTTCTCTCCGTTTCAATTTACAAGTCTATGTACATATGTACATAAGTAAAGCTACTTCCAGCTTTGCGTATTGATGTACAGTTCCAAGACTGGAGTTTAATATTTGCGTAAGCATATCCTTGTATGCGCAAGTATTTAAACAATTTCCAACAAAAACTTCAAAAATTTACAGTCCACAAAAATTCTTCCAATTTCCAACTTCCAAATTAAAAATTGCGAAAATATTTCCATGTTCCCGCAAAAACATACACACATATACGTACATACACCCCACGAAAAGCACAAAGCTATCACAGTTCCCGCATACATCCATACATTTACATATTTGTTCCAACTTCCAAAACACACATATATACACATCCAACTATAACACTATATGCACATACATCCAATATTTTGGAAACACACAGATCAAAACATCCATATACATTTTTTCAGCTTCCAAGAAAAAACCCACGTCGGCCCTACCTCCTAATAAAGATTTTAAAGGTATTCCGCGGCCGGCGCTGAAAACATAAACATCAAAAATATCATTTGTTTACATATTTTTGCATATGCAGAAACTCCCACGCATACATACAAAAATTCCGACTCCCCAGAACTGCATTCAAAAGGTTTGTGTCCAAATAAACCTCTTCCAAATATACAATATTTCCACCATCAAAATAATTTGAAATCCGATTACCGATAAAAATCGATTCAATTATTAACCTCCGTGGCCTATTTAATATTTTTTTGCATTACAAAATATTTTCTATTCAATTCGATTCAATTGTTTACCTCCGTGGCCTATTTAATATTTTTTTTTTCATTTCAAAAATATTTTCTATTTGGCAAACAACATTTAACAATCATCGTGTATATAAAAAGCAATCCAAAACTGCGCCGCAATTTTCCAACTGTGCAGCAGTGTGAACTTTTTATTTTCTGGTTGTTGTTTGGGAGTTATTCCTCCTCCCAAGCCAAGCTCCGAATAAAAACCCAGCGTGTTCCATTCCAATAATTCCAATTCACGATTATAATTAAATATCGATCCGCTTAAACAATTCAGTTCAGAATTTATCTTATTTATATTCGTTTCTTTGTTAAAACATGCCTGTTGAGAACAAAAAGAACGTTTTAGCTTCACCCATGGACAAATCGAAGTCCAGCTTACACCGCTGACATCGAAAAACAGCAGGAGCGTTCCCAAAACTGTGGTGAAGTCAGCTACTCCAAAAGTTCCAAGTGTGAATCACAAGTCCGCTTCTTCTGCACAGAAAATGGCTTCTACTGCGCCAACTGTTGCATTAAACAAATTCATTGTCACAACTGATCGTCTGTGCCAGTTTGTGGCCAGCATCAGCGTTCCAGAAGCGTCAAATCCATCCGTATACACGTGCAAAGTTCGTCGCGACCAAGTCCGACTTCTATGGGATAAGGTCGAAAAAGAATTCGAAGCCTGCTCCGAGCTTGTTTCAGTTGGTGTTGAGGGTGCGACGGACACGTTGCCTACTCTGCGGGCAAAACACTAATACTGCTACTCAGTCTATGAAAAGTGTGCCGCCGTACTCGGGGAGCAGATCGAAAAGGGCTCTTCTCAAGTCCAATCTAGTCCCTCCCAAAATTCCATTTCGTCTGGCTGTCGGCTTCCTCCATGCGATACGGAAGTTTTCTCGGGCGATTATCTTCGCTGGCCGACTTTCCGGGACCTTTTCACAGCCGTCTATATAGACAATCCAAGGCTGACTCCTGTTGAAAAGCTGTTCCATTTAAATGCCAAGACAAGGGGCGAAGCTCATGCCATAGTTTCCAATTCGCCTCTCACCAACGATGGCTTCCGCTCAGCTTGGGATAACCTTACTGAGCGTTTCGAAAATAAGCGATCCCTGGTAAACAGCCAACTGAAAAGATTGTTTGATTTACAATCCATAGCGCAAGAATCTGCGTCGTCCTTGAAGGAGCTTCAAAGTACTATTCAAACGTGTTTAACCTCTCTTAAAATGTCCGAAATTACCACTGAGAGTTGGGATTGTCTCCTGGTTTATTTATGCTCCACGAAGCTTCCAAAAATCACGCTCTCGTTATGGGAGCAATCCATACAAAATAAAACCGCAATTCCCAAATGGCTAGACCTTAATTCTTTCCTATCTGAGCGCCATCGAACCTTAGAGGCCATAGACTCTATTCAGCCTTCAAAAATATGTACATTTCCAAAGAGTCAGCCAAAAGAAACGAACTCCTACTTGCCAGCGCCAAGAATAAATTCTTTTACAACGAAGATTATTCCAATGGTTCCTAAAAGCTGCGATTTGTGTTCCAAAGAGAACCATCCAGTACGAATATGTCCTCGCTTCCTACAGATGGATGTAACCGATCGGTCATCCTATATCCAAAGCAAGCAGTTGTGCCTTAATTGCTTTGCAAAAGGCCATACACTCCAGAATTGCTCCAGCGTCCACAGCTGTTCTACTTGCCGTAATCGACATCACACGTTGTTGCATCCAAGCAACTCTTCCTCCAGTGTACCGATCTATCCTGATCCTTCAAGGCAATCATCCGCCACAATCAAAACTAAGATTTCCAACTTCTCTGCGCGAGTTTCCCACGCTCCCGATTCGACCAATTATTGGGTTCCATATCCCGCCGCGCAAAGCAGACGTTCCCGAGGTATTTTATCCTACCAATGCCGAGTCTGCCAGGGAAATCATCCACTAAGAAAATGCCACCGTTTCCTACGGCTAAGCGCAGAGGCACGGCTCCAGGCAGTACACAACAACAATTACTGCGCCAATTGTTTGGCCCACCAACATTCCGGAGGATCTTGCCGCAGTGGCCATCGCTGCCAGACGTGTGGACAGGACCACCACACTCTTCTGCATATCCACGAGAGCTCAGCGTGTCCACCGCTTTCCTGAGCATCCATTTCTTGACGTTATTTGCTACGCTCGCCCTCGCAAGGGGGGGGAGAATGTTCGCGCCAAACGGCGCTTCCAGTTTGCCTTTAAACGGCCCTCCCAGTTCCCTTCCAAGCGGCCCTGGAGTCGTAGCAGTCGAGAGAGCAGTTTCTTCCAGATCGCTCGCATCTCGCTCTCTCGCTCTGTTAAGGGTCTCCGCTCTCCGAACCGCTCTGGAAGTACTCACCCCCATATTTCTATGTTAATTCTAAGAAACCTATGTAACAGACCAGTACAAAGTGCACAGAATAAAAGTGAAAACTGAAGTGCCAGAAAAACCTTCGTCGCCTTCTTTTCTGCCTACACCACCCGAGGGAAATTTCTACGGCCGATCCAGCACCCCGCTGATCAGCCCCCCAGCACCTGATTTATCCACACTCCGCCCCACTCCATTTCACTGTTAATGGCTAACTGGACTTCTAACAGAGCATCTTGCCAGGAGCGCTGACTTGTCTCGACCGCTGTTAGCATACTTTTAAGCGTAGGGGAGAAGTGGGGGTTGTGGGCATAGAGGGATTGTGGGCACCCCTACGTATCTTTTCACAAAATGAAGATTGACTTTTTTTGGTAATGTCATTCGCAAGCAATTACCTTATGTATGATTTATGCCAAATATCAAAGTAAACGAACGCGTTTGCTTTTTGAAATGAACGAATTGGTTTTTTTATGCTTGGAAAAGGTGGTGAAGTTTTTTTCAAAGATTTTCAATAGTGTATTAATTAAGAAGGTAAGTGTAATGCATTTTTATTTAGTCAAAGTGTTATACTAAATGGAACAATATCGATTTGAACCAAAAATTTTATGCAAACACATTTTTTAATTACTTCTTAAAATGTCTGCTAAAGTTGGTTGTGGGCACCAAAATTGGGGGGGTTGTGGGCACCCGTTTTTTCTTGGCAAATTTTTTTATAACCTACAATTTCTTGTAAAATTGTTTTCAAAATTTGTTTGGAACCCTCTAGAACATTCTTGTAGAAATCTTAGGCTCTTGGAAAAGGATCCTCTCCCGTTGAGAGGGATTATCACCAAGATTTGTAATTTTGCGATCGAGCTTTTCGTCTGAAATGTGTTGACATGCGGGCCATTTATTACACATGTCAAAATTGTGTTTCCGACGATGAATAACGCCTATGTATGATAGTCTTTGAAATAAATAAATTGTCATTTTGTTGATATTGGTTGCGGTTTTTTTCCATATTTTTCCATTTGCAGCAATTTTTCCCAGGGTGCCCACAACACCCCTGCACTAGTTCGGAAATTATAAGCCAAAAACAAAACTATGCTCACAACCCCCACTTCTCCCCTACTCATTACACGCTCGACTTGCCCGTTGGCTCGGCTGGCACCGGTGGCAATTAAATGAAGGTTAATTTTCTGGGAAGAGCAAAACTCCCGGAATCCAGAACTGGCAAATGATCTACCTTGAACGGCAATCAAACGCATTGGCAAACCAAACAACGAGACAACAGATTTCATGGCTCTCACACAGTTTTCCGTATCTAAGCTCAAGGTGTGATGCAAGTATACGAACTTAGTAAAAGCGTCTATAATAACAATAACATACTCCTTTTGGTCATTCTTGTCACTCAACTTCCCCGTAATATCGATATGCAGGGTATGCCAGGGTATATCTATTTTCGGAATCGGATGGAGTTCTGCCTGAACTTTACCTTTAGAGCCTTTGGATAATTTGCATGTAATGCAATTTTCTACGAAACGCCTAAAATATTTTGACATATGAGCAAACCAATAGTGCGCATAAACTTTATCTAGTGTCTTCTCCCAACCCAAGTGCATCACAGCTTCGTGTACGTGGTTTATAACAGCCCATCTTGAGCTCTGGGTATTACGGGCAGACAACGTGTTCTTCCGTTGCGTTGGATTTTTCGATGAAGCATACCTTTTCTCAGCTCATAAGTTTTTAGTAAATCTTCCTCTAATTCGTCGTAACGTAGCTTCTCAATTATTTCAGAAACTTCTGGATCTCGCTGTTGTTCGGCGAGTAGCCAGTTGTCGGAGACCTCAGTTAAATTTATGCGCTTCTGAACTACCTTTTCTAATGGGTATCGTTTTCGGCGGGTAGGGGATTCCGAGACAGAAAGTCTGCATGAGCCATTCTCTCCCCTTTCCTGTACTCAATGCGAAACTGAAAGGCCTGCAAGTACCCCCACCACCGGTGTACCCTCGGCGTCAATGTTGTCTGGAACGGCTCGCCCTCAATGAATCGCAGTCAGTAAAAATCACAAATTCAAGTCCCTGCAAATAATGCCTGAAATGTTTAACAGCGTTCACCACTGCAAGAGTTTCTAACTCGTATGAATGGTATTTGGACTCGGCTGGAGTTGTGCATTTACTATAATACTCGATTACATACGGCTTTTTATCTATTCGGTGCAACAAAATGGCACCATAACCAATCATACTTGCATCTGTATGCAACTCGACAGGGTGTTTGGGATCGAAGATGGTCAATACTGGATAACTAGTCAAAATTTCTTTTATTTTCTGTCTAAGTTGTTCATGTTCGTTTTTCCAGGTAAGTTCCTTGCATTTTTGAGAAATTAGTAAAAATAATGGTTTTAATAATTCTGAAAATTTTGGCACAAATTGCCGAAAATATGAAGCCAATCCAATAAACTGCCTTAACTGCGATACCGTCTGTGGAGGTGGTTGTTCCACAAGTGCTTTTACAAGGTGCGTTTCAAAGTAAACAGGACAATTAAAAAAAAAAAAGAACAAATAGTTTTTTCGGCAAAAAAAATTTATTTATTTTTTTTAAAATAGTCTCCTTCTGCTTTAATACAGTGTTTTGCACGGTCCAAAAGCATGTCGAACGAGTGTTTTAGCTCGTTGCCTGGTATGGCCACCAGTATGCCGGTGCAAGCCTTTTGAATGGCCTCTACGTCTGCATAACGCTTTCCTTTCATCGGCAAATGCATTTTTCCGAAAAGGTAGAAGTGGCACGGTGCCATATCAAGTGAATAAGGGGAGGGGTTGATGGTAAAATTCTGAAAAAAAAATTAAAAATTAATTAATTAATTTAAAATTCTGAGCAATTTTTGGAATTTGCGGAACAAACCGTGCACACACCTTTTATAAGCCCAAATGTTCGGTCAAAATGCGATAAATCGATGTTTTGGAGATGTTCAATTCTATTTCCATTAATTTCAATGATGATTTGTGGACAACACCCTTGGAATCATAAAAACAAATCAGCATTGTCTTCACTTTGGTAGGCCCACATGTTCATCGGCATTCATGTCCTCAGGACCACTTTGAAAACGTTGAAACCACTCGTGCACTCTGCTACGGGATAGGCAATCATCGCCATAAACTTGTTTCATCAATTGAAATTTTTTTTTAAAGTTTTACCAATTTTAAAACAAAATTTATTTTTTTTGAAGCTCATTTTCGCACCGATGACAAAAACATACTGACACTTAAAACGCAATAACCTCACTTCCAATAGATGAAATGTCATGAAATTTTTACTGGAAGTCGATAAAGGATAGCAGATTCTAACGCACCAGTTGACATATGGATGGCGCCACTAGAGGACGCTAGATTCAAAAAGTCCTGTTTACTTTGGAACGCACCTTGTATTTTGCGACTATTTGGTCGTATTTCTCCCGCACTAACTTCATAGTCTAGGTAATTTATTTTTTATGTGAGGAATGTACACTTGTTTATGTTAAACTTGATATAATCTTTCCATTGCCTTTCGTTTCTGCAACTATCAAAACTTCATCAATGTAAACAATAACAAAGGTATGAGCTAATTGTCCCAAAGCATTAATTATTGCGCGTTGGAACACCGATGGCGCGTTTTTTAACCCAAATGGCATGGCGAGAAATTCATACTGCCCCTCGGGCGTTACAAATGCCGTACGTTCGACAGAGTCCGGGTAAATTGGAATTTGATAAAAGCCACTATCCATATCTAAGCAAGAAAAGAAACTAGCTCCCCTTATACAGGCAATTTGGTCAGCTATAAGTGGCAACGGATATTTATCTGCTACCGTGTTTGAGTTAAGTTCTCTGTAGTCTACGCATAAACGACCTGTACCGTTCTGCTTCTTGACCAGCATCATCGGACTAGCAAAAGGGGAACTACTAGGGCGTATAACTTTTGCGGACAATAGTTCGTTAATCATTCGCCTAACATTAGCCTTTTCTTCTTCACTTAGTCTATATGGGCGACGCTGAACAGTTTTATGTGGATCAACGGGTCGTATGCTGAGCAGCCCTGTTGTTACTCGTGTGAGTGGAATGCCTTCTATAAATGACAGTGAATATTTTCCTAATATTTCAATTAATTTTTCTTTATAAAATTCACTTAAATCTTTATTAAAATTAAAACGATTTTCCAGATTTGATTCGTACGATAGCGCTTGTACCATTTTAGGCTTATAGATAACAAATTTATTTGCTTCGATTACAACTCCGAAGCCTTGACTTAAAATATAAATTCATAAAAGTATCCATAATTACGTGAAACAATATTTCAAGAAAATGTACGTTTATATTAACATTACAAATTATCTGTACTGTGCTCCACACCGGTTCGTTTCCGATGCCCCTTAAAACCACTGTGCTAGACTGATGCTTTCCTTGTAACTTCGCTGCTACACTTTCCTTTACAAGAGAACATTCAGCGCCTGAATCAAAACAAAATGGAATAGACTCACCAAGTTGCTTCAATATGCCTTTGGTTCTATGGCCACCAAGTTATCTCTTTTGTTAACCTCGACTTCCTTGAGATTATGGCGATTCCTTGGACATTCCGAAGCATAATGCCCAAGCTCCCCTCATTTGAAGCAGGTCCTGTTGTTGACTGCGCGTTGTTGTTGTCCTGGAGTAGAGGAGATTCGGTGTCTTTCGTCCGTTCGCCTTTTGTGACAGTCCGCAATCTTATGGCCAAGACGCCCACAGTGATGACACTTCACTTGAGGGCATCCAAGTTGGACAGATGCGTCAAAACCATGGATACGATGAGCTATTCCAATTCAATTGATTTGAATTTGGACATGAGCGACGTCACCAGGCGGCTGCCATATTCGGGTAAATTCTCTTCTGGATTTGGACGCCCATTAAAGATGTTCATCAACGTGGCTGCTGGGGTCTCGATACCAACAAAACGTTGCACGAACAGTTCTTGGAATTGCGGCCAGGTCATGCCGCTGAAACAGATTTGCGCCAACCACTGAGAAGCACTTCCTTGCATAGCTTTGCTGAGTGCCATGACAAGAGCACTGCCTTTAAGATCGTTTTCAGCAAATATTAGTGCAACTGTATTGCACCACGCACTTGCATCAGCGCCCGCACTTCCGTTAATGGTGTGTTTATTGATTTCACAAGTTCCATCAAGGCACGATTTCGAGCTTCTAATGCAGCTATTACACTTTCATTGTCCTGTGGCAGGGCCGATCCCACTTCTGATAACGGAGACGGAGTATTTTCTGATTCTGCCATTTCGATTGCGCAGTCAGTCCCGATCGCGCTAAGAGCCAAATTCAAAGTGACAACCGTTTCAAATACCAGAGCTCATCTCCATGACGACTACGCCGCTCTTTAAGAGAACTGGCAATGCCGTCGCGCTACGAGAACAGCCGAAGAGATCTCACTCTTTCAGAGAAGGAATACCTTCATGTCTTAAGCCTAGTACTCAGATCGACGAAATAAGTTCGAGATCAGTGAGAGAGAGCAAGAGGCCAATAACATCGAAACACTTTTCGAGGGAGCTGTTCGACAGGCGGTACTCAGATGATAGAAATAAAATACTAGAAACTTAGTTTGGCAACTAATCGCGTTGTCAACTAACTCTTTCAGTATTTCGAGAGCGAAAGGGAGAGCAAATATAACTATTTAATAAAAAGGTCGTTCTACGTTGTTGCCCTCTCACTCTCTCTCTTATAAAGAGGGTTTAGCAAAATTTTAAAAGATGGCACGAAATTCGACTGAACAACGAAACGTATGCAAGTTATTATTTTTTTATTTACATAAAAAACGCAATTGAACGCTTACATTCATAAAATATTTCTTTAAAATTCATTTAATACGGTGGTTAAATTCAGTCCTTGAAACAAAAATCCTTGATTTCCTGCACCTGGTGCTTGATCACCAGCTTGAGAAACAGAAGTTTAGCCTGAAATTTCGTCATGGTGTGAACCGAGTCGCCCGGGTTGGGATCCACCGTAGGGATAAGTTCTCACTTATAATTTCACTTTGGCAGGACTCTAGTGGGTGAGCATGGCGTAGGAGGCTGTTAGCCCATCATTGGTGCAGCTCGCAGGTGAGCCCGCCAATCGAGTGCTCCTCGGCGACCGTGCAGACGACATTATGGTCGGCAGGGAACAAATTTCCCGTTTGTTATCCGGCGGTTGGACCAGGAGTCCACCCCGTGCAGTCCACTCGCCTTGCGATGATGTGCCCCAATCGTTTCTTGTTGAGGGTAACTGCATGCTCATTTGAACTTTCGCCCTCCTGCTCCTCGCGAAATTCAGCTTCGGCTTCAATTGCAAAGGTTTTATCGGCAAAGCCGCATGCATAATCACTTTCCTAGCTTATTTCCAATTTGCTTTGTCAACAAACAGAAACCAGCAAATACAGCGCGCGAATGGGGATCAGTGTGACCGCAGTACTTGCTCAAAGAAATTGCCGATGAATTTTCCAAAAAAAGGTCATACTCCGAGAACAAGAAAAAGAATGGCCTCCTTTCGACATTGAAACTGTTCGTCGATCTGAGTACTAGGCTTTACCAGGAACCAATGTCGCAGCTGCGTATTATACGCAGCGTATGCTAGGAAATAACCAAAACCGGCGCCAAACAGCTTTTGCGTTTATCGAATTCAAACTCTTCTGAGAACTGCGACATATTTAATATTTAACAGGAAAGAACGCTATAGTCGGGTTTCCCGACTATCAGATTTGCGGTACCTACTCATTGCCCTCTTTAAAAAAAAACAAAACAAGACAAAACGCTTGAGTCGCTAGCCACTTTTCTCTTGCATTAAAAATGTGGGGACCACAGAGTTTCGCGGTTTGTGGGCGTTAAAAGGGGCGTGGTCGGGTTTTGAAACAAACTTGATCTACGTGGGGTATATAGAAGTCTGTTTGCATAGTTTGGTGGCTCTAGCTCTTATGGTTCCCGAGATCTCGATGCTCGTACGGACGGACGGACAGACAGGCATTTGCAACGTTCATTTCTTACTCTTCGAGTATCGCAAATAAAAATAGTTAGTTAAAAGCTTATTTTTTGCCATAGGAACAATCGGGTCAACTTTTTTGTTTTTAAAGATAAATTAATAAAACTTAGGATCTGGCTTTGGTATGCCATTTTATCAAAATTTCGTCAAAATCGGATGACTAAATCCTATAGCTTTGGATTTTCTTTATATTTCAGACATTTTGTATACAAGTAGACCAAAATTTTTGATTGAATTCACTGAAGTAAGCTCGACTTGGTAAATGGCATAGCAAATGATGCTTTACTATCAAAAAATTTTTAAAATGCTTTTTACTGTTTGTTTTAAGCTTTAAAATTTGTCAAATAATTAAGATTTCTAAATTTGAGGTTATGATCTAAAAAATAAAATATCTCGACTAGTGGGTATTTGTGGCTTTTCTGACAACATTCATTTTAACAAGAATTAAATACTCTAAAAATTACAATAGGTTTTAGCCTGGGACTAGGCGGGACTCACTTTGTTAGTCTAATTGAAATTTAGTTTCTAAACAATCTTATACAAATTAGACAGCTTTCTTTGACACAGAATTTTGGGGACATCACGAACGATTTCTACAAAACACTCACAAACACTTAGTACAAACCACAGTTATTAATATTCATTGCAAAAGTTTCACTCAAAACGCCTTTTAAGTATACTTTTTTCCTTTTTTAAATTGGACCGAAAACGTTAAATTTTACAGCAACGCCAATTGCTTTTGCAACAGCTGTTTTAACAGCCGATTTCTTGACAGTAGCGTCCTCTATCGGAATTTTTGAAACGTCACAATGAAGATTGGTCTTCTGTTAATGCAACGCGCTAAAAAAAATTTATGTTTTAACAATTTTGAAAGAATGGGTTTTGGCCAAAAAATGTGGTCAAACGACCTATAGTGCGCATCAGAGCGCATCAAGATCAATCCACTGAAATTGAAAATATGAAATGATAATCTACTCTACGGTGGTCTTGAAAAACAAAAGAGATGTTGTAAGAACGCGAGCGGTTTTTTCGTTTTCTATGCATTTCTTGTCACTTGCGTTTGGAATTTCACCAGTTAAGTGGGATTTTTTTTTGCCGCTGAACCCCTTTTAAATAGGTTTTAAATTGTTTACAGTGTTTACAAAGTGTTTGATCAAGGAAATCAGAATTAATCATTATTTTCGGTCCCTGGTTTAAATAATGATTCATTCTGACAAGTAAGTATAATGCTGTGATATGTGAATATAAATTTATGTTTATAAAACCGTTATACCTCTCAACGAGGTAAAAAATAAAATTTTTAAATATTTGTTTGCAATTCCGATTAATATAATTTCAATTACTCTATATTTTGCAGAGTCTCAATAGCGGGAAAGGTATACAGGCCTGTTTCAGTTTTCACTTCCGAAAGATTCACATGGATTCGAATTTCCCAGATCGTTCTAAAATTCACTTCCGAAAAAATCATCACGGAAATGAATTTCCCTCCTTTAACTCTCTGTTAACTTCCGAGCGAAACCTCACGGAAACTTTCCGCCAGCCGCTTGGCTGACGGATTCAGATCCGCAAGCACAGAAATTAATTGTTTAAAAATACTTTGCGATAAGTTAACGTGCAAATGATATTTTTTCCTTATTCTTTGATGCTTTAAGAACATTATTGGATATTTAATTTTGTTGATAACAACATATTTGACCTTTTAAAAATTATTTTGCAGCTGCACCTTAAAATAGGTTCGATTCTAACCTTTAGCATTTTGACAAATCCGCCGCCCCTGTTCTAGTTTCCGAACGAAATTGAGAGAGAAAATGCAGGCGTTGTCATGGTTCGAAAAAAAATTTATTTTTTGGGATTTATTTTAAGCAAGCCCTTTTGTGCTCGTGTTACTATGGTTAGAAAAGTATTTTATCTAAGTTAAATTTTAAAGAGTTTTTGTGCTTATTACCGTTTAATTTAATATAATAATTTTGCAAAACGTGTTTGGTTGGGACCTTTTTTATCGCCTTCGGCAACTCTGGTTTCACAACTGTGCCACCAGAACAGCTGATCGAATAAACAAATGTTTAAAAATTTGTGTTTGTGGCCGCCAATGCTTGTTTCTTCTATTTTATGCCCATGGCTGATGGACACCGGCAGGCCAAAATTTAATCATCCCCAAGGCAGCAAAACTCAAACAAATCAAACGCCCTTGTCAAAAGTGGCCAGTTGCTTTTCAGCTGATTTTGTTTGGGAACAAAAGGGAAATTCAAAGGCAAATCCCCAAATGAAGAAGGGGAAATTCGACAATGTTAAAGGGAAATCCGCAAATGTTATCAAATCCACTTCTGAGTGAAAACTGGAACAGGCCTGATAGTTTCCCGGACTTCGTTCAAGACCTAAGGCACGCCTTCTCAAGGCAGACGAACAAATGCTACAAGGACAAAACCAAAGTTTCTCTCTGAAGCGCATATTTTGCACTCTTAGGATGCGGTCTGGAGTGTGTTTTTTGTAACACACCAAAAGCATAATGGTTTACTAATTTAACGCATAAAATAGAAGAAACAAGCATTGGCGGCCACAAATACAAAGTTTTAAATATTTGTTTATTAGATCAGCTGTTCTGGTGGCAGTGTTGTGAAACCACAGTTGCCGAAGCCGATAAAAAAGGTCCCAGCCACACGTGTTTACACAATTATTTTAATAAATTAAGCGGTAATAAGCAGTAAAAATCTTTTAAATTTAACTTAGATAAAATACCTTTCTAACCATAGTAACACGAGCACAAAAGGGCTTGCTTAAAATAAATCCCAAAAAAATACTTGTTTTTTTTTCGTACCGGAAACTGGAACAGAGGCGGCGGATTTGTCAAAATGCTGAAGGTTAGAATCGAACCTATTTTGGGTGCAGACACAAAATAATTTTTAAAAGGTCAAATATGTTGTTATCAACAAAATTAAATATCCAATAATGTTCTTAAAGCATCAAAGAATAAGGAAAAAATATCATTTGCACGTTAACTTATCGCAAAGTATTTTTAAACAATTAATTTCTGTGCTTGCGGATCTGAATCCGTCAGCCAAGCGGCTGGCGGAAAGTTTCCGTGAGGTTTCGCTCGGAAGTTAACAGAGAGTTAACGGAGGGAAATCCATTTCCGTGAGGATTTTTCGGAAGTGAATGTTAGAACAGGTCTGGGAAACTCGAATCCGTGCGAATCTTTCGGAAGTGAAAACTGGAACAGGCCTGTATAACTGGAAGCCAATCCCGATGAAAAGGATAGCATTCGGCGTGTCCCACCCTGCCAGGAAAACGAAGCGAAAAGAGCAACATCACCCCTTATGGATACGTTCCCTTTCCGACTGGGAAGCATTCGGGTTTCGTTTTTTGATTTCGATTCCGAAAACAACACTAATACTCCAAGGTTGCATTCTCCGCTTCGTAGAGTTTTCGGAGAGCGGGGAAAAGCGCAAAAAATCGGAAAAAAGCGAAATACTTGGTCTTCAAAAAAAAGGCAGAAAAAAGCTGAATTGGCAGCGCTAATAGTGTTCAACAGCAAAAATCTTATACATACATTATTATTGTAGTGCTTTTGTATACTAGTCTTGAACAGCAAAAATCTGATACATACATAATTATTGCAGTGCTTTTGTTTACTACAGTGTTACTATATCTTTTGTATACATTATTACAACTTCTGCTCGTCATCACGTAAGTACATTATTATTTTATTTCGTAAATTTTGTTAAGCACCTAAAAATGCTCACCCAAAAAGGTGCACAACGCGCCATAAGTTCAAGTTTTCACTTCTGCCTGCACTCCCGGAGTGCAGTTGATCTTGTTTTATCTGTATACGTTTGCACAACCGCTCCCCTTTATGCCTTCTAAAAAGTCCTATGAGGGACTTATGATTGTGTCTAACATTTCTTCAAAATTTAACTGTGAACAAAGATGGGGTCCAGATGCGGTTTGTTCGCCGACCGCTGCTAAACTTTCAACTTGAACACCCAGCACCGATTTAATTTCCGTTCCCGTGAGCGATCATGAGCGGGCAGGGCGAGATATTAGTGCTCGGACTATTGTTTCGGAAAGAAGACTGACTTCCTATTTTTATTTGGTATTAATTTGTTTATCAAAAAATTCAAGAGGAGTTTTACTTTTTTTGCAAGACAATACAAATAACTAATCATAACCCTGCACATAAAACATAACAAACAAAATAGTTCAATACTTTGAATTGACCGCCAAACTAAACAAGAAATCAGTCCCCCAGAGCGAATTCTTTTGCGAAACCGACGTTTTCTTGATTAAAATTGTTCATCATGCCAAGGATCTAAGCGAGTTGTCTCCCACCAGGTGGCCGAGCTCATTAAAGCTGCAGATCTCGTTCTTCCGCAGTTAAAGCTCTTCGCACTGCTCAGTGATTTTATGCGGTTGTCGCGAAAACCCGGCACCTCCAAGATTGGCATCTTCATCTCCAAGCAGCCGCTAATGTCCTCCAGATCGCTGACAAACACGTTCAGTCTGAGCTCTTTGGCTTTGCTTCAATTTGCCGGTGTTTTCGCTATCGATGTGTCATCTATAACAAATGACGAAGTCCCGTTTCCATTTGACAGTTTCATGACTCTGCGTCCTATCAGCTGTTTGACTGGCGCACAGTAGGGTATTTTTAAAAAAAGTGGGACTTAATGTAGAAAGTTTTTTTTCGATTTCAAATAATTGAGTGATACCAATTCAAAAGAGGTGAAATTTTACATCAAACCCTGTTTAAATTATAATTTTAGGTTTAAAATGGGCTTCAAAATTTACGTTCAAAGTTCAGATTTGAGATTTAGTTGATGGGTAACACATATTTTTTCGTTTTGGTGCATTTTGTGGGCGCTATATCTTAGAAATTTTTCAAAGAATGTGTGTGTGTTTTTTTTTATTGTATAGGTTAGGTTAGGTAAGCGCGGCGGCTGACACAGGGTCAGCCCACTTAGGCCATCACTGGCCCATTGTGATACCGCAATTTATCATAAGTACACTTTTACCACAAAGTTAGAAAGAGTCCCAGCCGGTCTCTCTCATGAAACCTGCTATTTTCTTCGGGGGAACAGCTCCTAATTCAGCTAGATTGTGAAGAAAATATTTTCCTATATACTTTTTCCTGCGCCTGATTAGGGCCGCTCAGGAGAAGAAGTGCTCTACTGATTCTACTTCTTCCTCGTGTTCGCAACTTCTGCAGAAGTCGTTGTTGGGGACGTATAGTCGGGATGCGTGAGCTCCTACGAGCCAGTGGCCTGTAATTGCTCTAATCACAGCTGTGTGCGATATAGACTGAAAAGCCTTTTTGTACGTTTGTCGACAACTTTAGGCCATGTTTGGCGACTAATGTTGCAGTGAGTGATATTGTTCCAAATTTCTTGTTCAAGGGATCTGAAAACTTCCCTTGTCCTGAGCTTAAAAGTGGCTAAGGGCCTACGGAAGTCCTCCTTGTCCGGAAGGAGAACTGTGGTAGTGCCGCGTCTGGCCAGTTCATCAGCTATTTCGTTCCCCTCAATACTTTAACCAGGTGGCCTGATTGGGGGTCGCTTGGTTGGGCACCTAAGGTGTTTCCAGGAAAATGCGTATCTAGTAATAGCATTAGTGTTTCTTCGCTAGAAGAAGTCCACGAGTCGTCCTGTCTCTTGAGATAACCCAGATTCGAGGATGACTTTAAAAGTACCTTTTGTAATCTTGCCGCTTCCGAAGAGGACTCAATTCCAGAACAGAATTTTCTCCAATACTCTCATTTCGCCTGAGCTTTTTGAGTTGAGCTAGACTGTGTTTATATTCTGACCAGTTTTATTCACCACTTAGTCTTTTTGCTCTGTTGAAGAGTTTCCTACATTCTACCCTCAGCTTGTCCATTTCTTGTTTCCACCAGGGTGGTTTCCATTTGCCTCTCGACTTGCTGATTGGACAGGATGCTTTATATGCACTGTTGCAGGCTTCAGTAAAGGCTGTCGTGAGATAAGTGAGTTGTTCCTCCGATGGAGGAATCTGCTCTGGAGGAGATGGTAGGGCTTTAGTCTGTCTATTTTTAAAGGCTGGCCAGTTGGTTCTACGGGGGATTGAGAACGTTACTGGGTCAGGATTAGGCGCACATAATTTTGTGTCAATATACTTGTGATCTGAGAAGAAGTGTTCTTTAGAAACGCTCCACCCTATAAGCTGGTCATACATGAAGTTTGAAGTAAGGGTTAGGTCTATGACCTCCTCCCTGTCCTTGATTACAATAGTGGGGTCGTTTCCCCTATTGCAGATTAGTAGGTTAGTGGAGAGAAGATATTCAAAAAGTAACTCACCCCTCTCGTGGTGGGCATTTGCGTCGCATCCGATCAGCAGGCCAGTGCCACGATCTTCGCAATCTTTTACGAGTTCCCTCAGTTTGCGACACGGTATCGGGTCCATAATGTCGTACGCTAAGTATGCTGACACTACACGTAGCGATCTGTCTTGGAGCGCCAGACTTATCGATGTAGGGTCAGCATCGCTGTAATTATAAAGGATAAATGCACTGAGGTGCCTTTTAGCTAAAATGCAAGTACGGGTTTTACCTTCTCTTTGAGCTGCGAGCAGCTTATATTTTGGGGTGCTATCCGAGTGCTATCAGAGATCCGATTGGATACAATCCAGGGTTCCTGAATCAGCACCAGGTCGGCTTCGTCTCTAGACGAAGCATAAGGGCAGCGGAGGCTGCTTTACAGTGGTGAAGGTTTATCTGCACGACCACTAGAGAAGGTTCGCCTCTATCACCGTAACGTCAGCGTCCAGGTCATCGTCAAAGTCCTCACTCATGGAGTCAGTACCCCCGTGACCCAGCTTGCTGAAACCTTGGAGAAGGGATGCATCGGATATCACCGACTCGCAGTCCTCATCCTCTTTTCCTGGCTCCTCCATCTCGGTGGCCAGCACCTCTTCGACACCAGGCTCGTCCTTCGTCCCTGATACGCACCGAGCTAAAACCGAAGTTTAGCTCTCCGTGCATAGCTTCTATGGATGCAATTGAGTCCCATTTAAGGATCAGGCAGTACTTGACGCAATGGGCATTGCGTCTCTTCAACCTTTCCAGTCGGAGGATGGCAGGTTAGGGTTGCACCTTTGCAGCATGGAGAGGATCTTCTCCGACTCCTTAAAGGAAGACGGGATCCATATTACGGCTCTTGGCGTACTCGGAATGTCCTTCCAGTCAACAGCGACTAACTTGGCACCCGAGTAGACCTCACCCAGTCTAGATACGGCTGCCTTCAGTAGCTCTGCCGACCTAGCCCCTTCGCACGCCATCACCTTGACGGTACCCGCATCTTTGCAGATTGGTGGGGTTCCAGGGTCCGCTTCCAGCACCTCGAAGCATTGTAAAGCCAGTGCTGTACCACTGGTTCCTCGGGATTCTGCCTTCCGTGTCGCCTTGGTCCAAGACTCCTAGAAGAATCTTATCCTTGGCCATTCTTATGTTTGCCGCAACTGGCACGTGCGTGCGAATTTTCTTCGGTGCATTTTGAGCCGCACTTTCCTGAGAGTGTTGCCGTTTTGGATTTTTAGGGTGCTCCTTCGGCCTCTCCAATACGAAATTGGGCAGTACAGACTTAGCCCAATTCACTTTCTTTAACCACTCCGCTGAGGGTGTGGTGACGTTGCTAGTTGCCTGCCTTTCAGGGATAGCCGCGGCGGATTTCCTCTCCCCGTATCTTGTGGGTGACCTTCCCTTCGCCCCTGCACCCGACTGAGCTACAGCTGCGCTTGAAGTAGCTCGAGGTGACAGGAGTGTCGGATTCGGTCACCACCTTGCCTCTGACCAGGGGGCGGTTAAGCCCAGTTGGCTGCTGTTTCGCCAGGGCGAAGTTGACCTTAGCTCCAGTGAGCTCTGTCATTCCTCCTGTAGCAGTAACTGCCGTTGGGTTGTCTTTAGGTTCAGTAAACTCTGTCTTTCCTGTTGTATTAGGGCCCTCGGTCCTCGCTGGGTTTATGGGAGTTCCGGTCTCCTTCTTAGTATTTGTTTTTATATATGTTTGGTTCATTTTGAGAAGAAAGGGTGGAAAAGGGTGGTCCACCTCTCGCAGAGATCCGCACTACGGGAAGCAAGGCTGGCTGATCCGGAGGGCGCCAGGTATCCGTTTGCGACTGGGCTATTTTTTAAGGGCCCCAGCCAGGTTAATCATCGGCACGGGTCGCATTACACCTTGATCCAGCCCTTCACCTTAGCCATGATAAGTATTGCATGCATTAACTGCATTACACCTCCGCTCTTGCTCTATTGCGCTCTCCCGCTCTCTCTCTCTCTCACTGTTTCCCACATAACTAAAACTTCTAAGCGTGCAGTTATCTGCGCTCTTGTGATTCTTAAATTGCTCGCTCACACGTTTCAATTACTTTGATTTGGTACAGTGGTAAGTATTAGAAAAATTATGGATAGAATTTTTGTCTGTCGAATAAAAAAATGCCTTCAGGCAATTAAGGTAGTAGACAGCAAGTGCGCTGGATTCACTGGCCAAACAAATGATGACCTGTCTAAGGGTAAAAATGTGCAGTTCTGTTGTGACGCCTGTCTCGAGGTCGCGGACGAGATGAAATCGTTCATGTGCCAAATTAAAGGCGGCTTAAAGGGACTAATCACTTGTTTTGGTGCAGATAGAGATAGTTTTCGCCAAACGGATGATCTGCTTTCAGCTTTGGACTCTCAATTTAATAGTCGAAAACTATTGGAGGAGTCTCCAAAGCCCAAAAAAGCCGCTGGGGGTAGGCCTAAGGGAAACACCCCGCAGCCACCGTCAGGTGACCAGCAGAGCACTCCCCTGGATCAGCACTCGATCTCGATGGTGTTGAGATCGGCAGCTTTAAAAGATTCGGAATCCGATCTATCCACAGTGGAGTGTATGCAAACAGCTACGCCTTTAATTTCCAAATTGTCCGCAGTGGTTTTACAACCTGTGAATCCACCGAATACAGTCAGCGAACCGCCAAAAGGGAATATTGAGAGGACTACCAGGCCATGGTGGTTCTGCGAACGCACAATCTGCACCACCCAAACCCCTTTCAGTGGTTCCACTAAGAAAATAAATATTTGTTTCTCGGCTTTGCTCAGATCAAACACCTCTGATGTTTTGTCTTACAATCTTAATTAAACAATTTTTGAATTCTTGTGTTCCGATGTACTATCCGTCTTTCTCCAATAAACCAATAAACCTTTCTTGGTTTACGAAATGTTAAGTCCAGACTTTATAGGAAATATAAACCCACCGGCTCTCAATCTTTGTTTTCTACATTTTTAAGAGCTCGGTCAAGATTACCCGTGCTTAACGCACAGTGTTATAAAAATTATTTAAACCGTTGTAAGGTCCAGATCTCGCAGGACCCGAAACAATTTTATAACACTAAGCGTAAATCAACTTCCTATCCTTCCTCGCTTTATTTTGAAAACACGACGGCACCCACGGATCAGGCAATAGCCGATCTTTTTGCCCAGTTTTTTCAAACGACTTATTCTACTTGAGCTCATTTTACACAGCCTTATTCTTACACCATAACCAATTCGAATCTTATATTTAGTCCTGTTATAAACAAATAAATAGGTACCTTGTTTTTGCATCTTTAACGTGTTAAGCCTGTTCACTCGCCAGGACCTCACGGAATTCCTGGCTGTGTGCTTAGGTATTGTGCGGAAGCCCTCTGCAAGCCCCTTGTCAAATTGTTCACCTTATCTTTGGAGACTTCCCAGTTTGCCCTTATATGGAAGGAGTCATTTGTTATTCCTCTCCAACAAAAAGGGTAACAAATTGGATACCAGCATTTATAGAGGCATCTCTAAATTGTCGGTTATTCCTAAGCTGTTTCAAAATGTTATAACTCCCCGATTGCAGCACATTTGTAGGTCAGTTATATCTCCGTGTCAACACGGATTTATGCAAAGAAGATCAACAACAACTTACCTTTTGGAGCTCACCTCATTTGTGATAAAGGGCTGCAAAAGTAGCTTGCAAACAGATGTCGTTTACACTGACTTTAGTAAGCATTTGACTCTGTAAACCATTTACTTCTAGTTCGGATTTCCAGTTGAACTTTTTAGATCAATTTTAGGTTATCTGAATGGCAGGACACAAAGAGTCATCTTTAAAAATTATCTTGATAGTCTTGTCCGAGTTACCTCCGGCGTCCCTCAGGGGAGCCACCTTGGTCCGCTCTTTTTTACTTTATTTATTAATGACCTCCCCTTACTGATGTTCGCAGATGATGTTAAGATGTGCCTGCAGTATAAGGATGTTTTCAGCCATTCCGACTTACAATCCGATCTGAATAGCTTTCATAACTGGTGCTGGGATAATTTACTAAATTTAATCGGCTCAAAATGTAAGGTGATGACTTTTTGTAGAGTAAATCCTATCTATCGGGAAATCTTTGGATAGAATAACTCAGGTTGACGATCTTGGTGTCCTTTTGGACCCAAAGGTAAAGTTTTCAGATCACATTTCATCCATGGTGAATAAAGCCAGGGAAGTGCTTGGATTTATATCACCAAAACCTTATTTATTTCGTTAGTCCGGCCTGTTTTGGAGTATGGGTCGACCGTATGGAGTCCCCAATACGGAATACACAAAGATCGCATTGAATCAGTTCAAAAAAACTTTGTACTTTTTGCTTTACGGCGCCTTAACTGGGACGCAAACGTTAACCTACCTTCCTATTCTAGCAGATTACTTTTAATTAATTTACCCTTCTTTGCTAAAGCCTAGTACTCAGATCGACGAAATCAGTGAGAAAGAGCGAGAGGCCAATAACATAGAAACACGTATCGAGGGTGTTGTTCGACAGGCGGTACTCAGATGATAGAAAAAAATACTAGAAACTTGGTTTGACAACTAATCGCGTTGCCAACTGACAGGAGTGAACGAACGGCAGAGCAGATAGAACCTACGTTATTGCCCTCTCACTCTCTCTCATAAAAGGGTTTAGCAAGATTTCAAAAGATGGCGCGAAATTCGACTGAAGAACGAAATGTATGCAAAGTAGGTGTTATTTGTTTTATTATTTACATAAAAAACGAAAATGTGGGCTTACATAAGTAAAATATTTCTTTAAAATTCATTTAAAAACGGCGGTTTAATTCAGGTCTTGAAAAAAAAATCCTTTAATTCCTGCACCTGGTGCTTGATCACCAGCTTGGGAAACAGCCGTTAAGCCTGGCTTGAGATTCCCCATAAGTCCACTTTTGCAGGACTCTAGTGGGTGAGCATGGCGTAGGAGGCTGTTAGCCCATCATTGGTGCTGCTCGCAGGTGAGCCCGCCAATCGAGTGCTCCTCGACGACCGTGCAGAAGACCTTGTGGTCGGCAGGGAACAAAAGTCCCGTTTGTTGTCCGGCAGTTGGACAAGGAGTCAACCTCCGTGTAGTCCACTTGCCTTGCGATGATGTGCCCCATTCGTTCCTTGTTGAGGGTAACTGCGTGCTCCTTCGAGTTTTTGGCCTCCTTCTCCTTGCGAGCTTTAGCCTCGGCTTAAGTTGAGAAGGTTTCAACAAACCGAACACAGCATATGCAGCCCGCGAACGGAAATCTGTGTGACCGCAGTACTTGCTCAAAGAAATTGCCGATGAATTTTCTAAAAGAAGGTCATACTCCGAGAAAAAGAAAAAGAATGGCCTCTTTTCGACATCGAAACTGTTCGTCGATCTGAGTACTAGGCTTTAAGCCATAAAAAGCCAATTATGAAGAAAACTGAGAGAACGATAAAAAATACTATCAATGTTCTTGTATTTAGATGAAAAATTATTTTCAAAAAGTACAATGTTACTTTTTGATTGAGGCGAAAAAATAACGAGCAAAAGAAAAACAATTTAATGCTGTTTTCTTGTGTTTTAACTTATTCGCGTGTCGTGTCGGCCGATTAAAAAAAATTAATTAAAAAACGATGTGACTTACGGCTTTTTCATAATCATAATTAAGCTTCAAGAAAATTAGTTAAGGCAGGTTCTCACCTTGTAGGCCCGAAAAATGGCAAGTTTGGAAAAAAAATTTTTTGGAGGAAACGGTCAAAGGTACAATGCTGAAAGTTCATAACGGATAAGAAAACACATTTATTTAAGCAATACAATGTTTTAAATTGAACAAATAAAAAAAAAAGTGGGGGAGGGAGCGTCCGTCAAAGTCGAAATTTTTTTGAAAAGGTGTCCGGCTACCGGAAGTGATGCCGTCAAAACGCGTTCTTTGAAACACAAAATCGAAACACATTTTTAATCTGAATTGTATTATCTGTTAAATGAACTAGAATTATGAAAAAAAAATAAAAATTACAAAAGTTGTGAAGCTTTGAAAAAAATTTCGATTTTTGCATGTTTTTGTTCACTTGTTCCTTTTTTTTTAAGTTTTCAATATTTTTGGCTTATTCTAGTTCATTTGTTAGAAAAGACCCTTACAAACATTTAAGAAAAAATTGATGACGATTGGTTCATCCCAGCGCCTTCAATCACTTCCGTAAGGTCCGAAAACATGGTTCTGAGATAAACGCGTTTGGTTTCCAGGCGACTAAGGGCGCGTAGAGTAAACTGGCAACTTTGAACTCCTGTAACTTACAAAGTACTTGGAATTCGAACATAAAATTTGTAGAACATACTCTTTAAGGGATATACTTCCAATTTATATGAGAAAAAAAAAAAAATTTCCAATTACAAGGTGAGAACCTGCCTTAAGGACTTTTAAAACAGAAATTCTGAAACCATTAGATTGTTGCCCTCTGTTTTGTATAATGTATGTTTCAGTATATTTAGGTGTGTGGTGTTTTTGAAGGTATTCGCCGCGGTCACACTTTTCTGTGGTCACACTGGTTCGGTCGTGGGTGGCGCATCATCGCGATATTCCTGCTAATTAAACAAGTGCAAAAATAGCTAAGTTTCGCCAATTAAACGAGGAAAAGATTTAACAGCAAGTGACGTTTGCAGAATCTAAAGCGAATGAAGCCCGCCATCGCTGTTGTTGCCTATGGTAAGCAGTTAAAGTGAATTGGGCAGCGTTGACTAAGTGCGTGTTTGGTATTGCTGTGTTGGTGTGCGTGTGAGACTTTTCACAAGAAAAAGTTGTAATTTAAGTGTTGCCAAATCAACCGGGCATAAAGTTTATCCACTCGCATAGTGTTTGTTTACCGAGGTAGTGTAAATGAAATCCCACTTAAAGAGACGAAAATCCAAATTGAGCTCGCTGTGTCTCGACTATCCGATATTCGCAGAGTGGAAGTGTAAAAACCAACAACTACATCAACAAAAGCGTATATCAAAAAAGCTACTCATTGCACTCCAAGTTGCCAAGTTGTTTTTTAGTACTAATTGTAAAACCAGCTTACGGTGAAAAAGACAAAGCAATAAATTTTCCAAAATACAATAAACAATCACGCATACGACGCCCTTTGGGCAAGTAGTTGTGTTGGTGTGCCGCTTTGGTTGGTGCTGCCACCCTATTCCATTTAAATTGTTTCTGTTTTTATCGCATTGATAATTTTCTGTTGTTGTGTCGTCGCTGTTTTTTTTTCGTGCCAAAAATTGTGTTTAACATTTGCTTTTTGCTTGTATTTCGCCTCCGCCATTTAATCAACTGCTTGTAACGTCAACATTGCCTCCCACTGAACGAAAACTCTCCCTGTGCCTGTGTTGCTGTTTTCAATTCAAATGTAAGTCTGATCAAGGTAGCTTGGGAACTAGTGAACCGAAAGCATTCTTATTAATAGACCTATTTTGCGAATCTACGCTTTAAATTTAATTTTATCTTTCATTTGTTTACTTAATTTTTCTTTAATGGCAACATTTAAAAAAATAATAAATCTAAATCGTCCAATTTTCTCAATATTTTGTGTGCCTCAACTTAAAAAAAATATTTTTCAAGAAAACTTACCTTGAGAATAAAACTGACTGATAAATTATACGCAAATATTAAAAACTTGAACATGATAAATAAATTTTGAAAACGTTTAAAATACCATTTGCAAAATGCTGCTATACTTGTGCATGCTTTAACAAAATAAATTGCAGCTTAACCCCGCTGTAAAATGTGTTTATTTAATCGGCTGGCTAAAAATAGCAGTGAATTGAGGAGAAACCTCGAAAAGGCTCGGATTTGGCTTCGGCTTTAGCTCTGGTAGTCTTGGAGCCTTCTCTTTGGCCTTGGATGAGCACCATAGCTTCAAATGAGCACTTCCATTTTCCCGCTGGTGGTATTTTAGTTTTGTAGTCAAAACCAGATGTCGGTGCGAAAATTGTTTGCGATAATCAAATCAGCGCCAATGAGGTTAAAAAGGGGAGGCAAACCCTGAATTGCCATTTTAGAAATGACTTCGTCTGCCTTTCTAATAAGGATGCATTCAATTTAATTTAAATTTTTCACATGCATGTAAGCGCAAGACGAGAGAAACGAGGACTTTTGCGGTTTAAGCAATTTTTGTACTAGGTAATTATTAAAGATAACATATTTTTATAGACTGCGGTCAATATAATAGTAGTGCCACATCCCTTCATCTTTAAAGGTTCGTAATCGTTGTTTTTCTTGTATAATTAAACGCTTTATATTAGTTTCACTTGTGGCTGGCTGGCTGGCTGGCTGCGTAACTCCACTAAGCTCTTGAAAGCTTTCGCAGCCAAAGATAGATGGCGACAGCAACGTGTGTAGTTCCAGCAATGTCCGCTATTGATAACACGACACCACATTTTTAAAAACACCACTAAGCATACGATATATAGAACACTGTAGAACACTCTAGAATTTGTTAGAACGCTTAATAAAATTCTAGAACATGTCCCTTTGTGCGTTCGCATAGTATTTTGTAGATCCTTCTTGAAAGTTTTTCTAGAAGTTTCTGTTGCCTGGCTGTTTAACACTTTTTGGTTTGCATGCAGGCCTGCCAACTTGTTTTTTTAAACGCTTTATATAAGTTTCACTTGCGGCTGGCTGGCTATCTGGCTATCTGGCTGCGTAACTCCACTAAGCTCTTGAAAGCTTTCGCAGCCAAAGATAGATGGCGACAGCAACGTGTGTAGTTTCAGCAATGTCCGCTATTGATAACACGACACCACATTTTTAAAATAAACTATTTGAAATATAACTAAAGTTTAAAGATTTAGAAAAAGAACAAATTGTATTTTTTTTTTTTTAAAAGAACCGTTAATACTTTTGTGCATTATAAAGGTAATACATAATAAATAACAAAAAAAAATTAAAATAAAATGATTAGTTTAAAAAAACTAAAAAAAACGCTTTATAGTAAATCCAACCAAAAAGTAAAAAAATAATGTTTAAAATGTTTAACGATAAAATTGATAGATTCCCTGTCGGAACAACGGGCCGGCAGAGTTGATGGTGTTTAAAGCGTTGGGATGCAATAAATCTGCGTGCTGGAATATAATTCGCACTATATTGAATACAACTCCCACCATATAGATACACTAAATTTACATGCAGGATTATAATTTGTACTATATCAATGCACTAAATCTGCATTTTAGAGTACACGTAGCAAGAAATTATCTTCATTTGGCATCCCAACGCTTTAAACACCATCAACTCTGCCGGCCCGTTGTTCCGACAGGGAATCTATCAATTTTATCGTTAAACATTTTAAACATTATTTTTTTACTTTTTGGTTGGATTTACTATAAAGCGTTTTTTTTAGTTTTTTTAAACTAATCATTTTATTCTTTCAATGATTGACTAGACCAATTTGCGTTTGGTTTAGATGTTTTTATCAGTTTCGTAAAAATGGTACCACATTCGGCCGGTCAAAATAATAGTAGTGCTATTTGAAATCCTAAAAATAGTAATAAAACTTAAGTTTATTTTATCAATTTGTATTCCATATATTTAATAGGGTTGACCCATTTCCATTTTAGTCAACTTTTTTACATTTTGATTTTGCATTTGAGCTCTATATTGTCAATAGTCCTTAAACATGAGTTTTTGTTGATTTTTGTATACTATATTTTTTTTAAAAGTTTTTTTTGTTTATTTTCTTAGTTTATATATTTTTTTGTATTTTGAATTTCATAATGCAGTCAACTGTCTTAATTTTTTGGTCAGTGCAGTAATAAGAGGTGTAAAACTTAATATGAATTTTCAAAACTATTTTATTATTTTCCCATTACAATGTACTATAAAAGGATAACGTTTTTTACAAAATAAATATAGTTCTTAGCGTTTTAAAATTTTTTGAATTTATAATGTCGGTACTCCTATTATAGGTTTCTGTGGCACCCCCGATATAGAAATAAATCACACAAAAATTGTAATAATAACATTAATAACACAACTTACAGGGAATAAATAGTTATATAATTTTCAATATCTAGCAAGACCCTGTTTTTGTCCCTAATGGTCGAACGACAAATTCAGACAAAAACCGACATAGCAACGTGCAATGTTTGCTGTATTAATTTTTAGTTTTATAACTGGGGCGCCTGAAACACTTGAAGCAACCCAATTCTCAGGGCTATTTAGAGGGAAGGTACGAAAGAGTGAGAAGGGAGCTGTACCCAAGCTAGCGCTTGTCGAACCAGTCGGACAACATTTGGCAAATTTAAGTTCGCTAAAAGATTAAAAGCACAAAGTAGTAGTAGTATGTTTTTTATTCATAAAAAATACATTGAGGAAACGGCATTACAAATGTACCATTAAAATGATTTACACATATTTTTACAAACAAAAAAAGGAGTAGATTTATATATCGACTTGGTTATTTGTGTAGTACAGTGTACACCTGACTTTCCGGGTCTTTCGCAGATATCAAACCATTGGCTGGCTGATGTAATTGGATAGGGCCGACCAACATTGCCTATCCAGTGCGTTTTACACATCCTGAGGTTGCAGCTGCGCCTTCCCAAAATGCGGCAGGCGGATATCCCGTAAAATGGGACAGAGTCCTACAAAGTTCGAGATGTTTTCCTGCTCCCTCATGTTGCAGATCGGGCACACACTGTCGATGGCTGTCACACTTGGTATAAAGCTCAGTGGGAGAATTTCCCCTCTGGCCTTCATGGCCCCATTTTCATAATGGTGCGGATCTTCTTCACAGAGAAAGCGTCGGTAAAGTGATTACCATTATATTTAAGATCCCTATGAGTCAACCGAGTCGCACTTCTATAGGACTCGTACATTTTTAAGAGAATTCTTTTGGACCATTGCGACCAATGTAAAGGGTCGCCCAAGTGATGTCTGTCACGGTAGGTCTCCGCAAGCGTATCCCATTTTACATTTGCTTTCGTTTCTGCAGCAAACAATCGGCAGGAAGATGTGGCAGTCTATGTTCGGGCATGCTTACAACCATTTGAATAAACCTAAAGTGAATAGTGAATGCGGATTGACCGCATTGCTGCACTGAAGAGCTTGTACTTGCTACTCATTGGAACGTCTTTTTACTCAACAGCGATTTCCATGTGCAATTTATGGCCAGTCTTGTGTCTCTTTCTCCTGTAAATGGTGGTTAAAACGACCGTTGTGATTAATCCATTTTCCCAGAATTTTTTAGACCTTTACAATTTCAATTTCAATGGGTCCTTAACTCCATATTTCGTCTTGTGCTTACTTTCGCCAGTGCTTTTTAGGAATAATAACTTTCGACTTTTCAGTATTTACTTGCAGTCCCCACAACAGGCGGTACTTGTTTAGAGCATTTATCATTGTTTGCAGTTCAGCAGGTGAATCGGCGAGGATTACAATATCATCTGCGTACGGCAGCGCCTTAATCGCGCATCCTCCTATTTCAATACCGCAAGGCAGATGATCCGTGATGTCGTTTAAGGGGAGCTTCTCATGTAACACGTCAAAAAGTAGTGGTTTTTTGGGATTTTTTTTCACTCGGAAAATAAAAACACACACAAATAATTTTTCGCATATATTTGAAGACATGTTTGAAATATAAAAAAAAATTTTTTTGAAAGTCTTAAAAAACAAAATGGCGGACTTATTGAAGGTCGCGTGCGGCGCGATTCGGCTGAGGTGTTTATCGCGGTACAGTGTGGAGCCCAAAGTATTCATCTGAAACATACAACAAGTAATTTTTTTTATTCAGCAAACATTAAACGAGTGCGTGAATGTCTGCATTTAAAAAAAATTTTCTTCTACAATATTGAAATCACGTCTTGAAAAAAAACGTGCTGTTTTTTCGTCATTTTTTGTCGCTAAATAAGGCTTAGAAGTGTATAAAATAATTTTTTTTTCACAATTCCAGACATTCACGCACTCGTTTAGTTCATAATCAGCAAAACACTTTTTAAAAATCAAAAATCGGTTCAGTAGTTTTTGCGCAATCGTGTACCGCGTTTTTAAAATCATAGTTTTGAGAAAAAACGATTTAAAGTTTTGAGTTAGCGCCAAATCGCACACAAAGCGCGACTGAGCGCACTGATTCAATCAATCATATCTTTCATAATATTTAGAGTTGAGTCATAAAACTTTGGGAATATACTCCCAAGACGTTATTCTATCAATCTATAAAAAAAAAAAAAAATTGATTTTTTGAAAATTCTACATGAGAAGCTCCCCTTAAAAAAAGCGAAAACAGAAGAGGACTGAGTAGACATCCTTGCTTAACTCCAGCTTCAGTGGTGAACCATTCGGATAATTGCAGAAAGCATACAACTTTTTTCCGCTGTCAGTATATGACCTCGCTATACTAGTGAGGATGAAAATGTTTTTGCTGTTTAATATCCTTTTTTTTAAGCCGGCTTGGAACTCTGTTAAATTGTCGTAGTCTCTTAACCAGTTTTTAGCCGATCAAGCAGAAGTGCAGAGAAGACTTTAGCTAACGCATTCTAATAAGGACATGCCTGTGTAGTTAGATGTCACTTTTGCGTCGCCTTCTTAAAAATGGGAAAAACTATAGCGTTTTGAATGCTTTTAGGGACTTTTTCTTACA
The DNA here is from genome assembly GCA_018150695.1 of Drosophila oshimai. Classification (NCBI taxonomy): domain Eukaryota; kingdom Metazoa; phylum Arthropoda; class Insecta; order Diptera; family Drosophilidae; genus Drosophila; species Drosophila oshimai. The sequence continues at coordinate 753,528 of JAECWM010000269.1, read as the reverse complement.
TCAAAAACTCGTTGAATGCAGTGACAAGGTAGGCTTTGAACTGAGGTGTAGCGTACTTTATAAATTTCGATGGTATCCTATTAGGACCAGGTGCCTTTATTTATTTAAACACCGCAATTATAGTTTCCACTTCTTGTCCTGTTACTTCTCCATCTAAGGTCTGATTTTCTAACAGAGGCAGGGCAAATTGAAGTGATACCGTCCAATCTGGTGGCGCTAGAAAGCCACGGAAATAGTTTCCTAGGTCATCGGCAATTACTTCAATTGATTTAACAAATATATTTTCATTAGGTTTCCTTATTGTACTCCTATATTTCCTGCTATCTGTTATAAAACACAGAGACCTCGTTAAGCATATGTGTGTATGTGGATGAATACCATTCATTTGTGGCTACTCTTACTTTTTACTTACAAATAGGTAGCAAAACGTCGCCACTCGCAAAATGAATTTCGAGTAATTTTTATTTGCAAAAAAAACCTTGCTTAAAAACTTTGTAAATATGTAGTCTTGTTTCGTGAAGTGGAGAGGTAAAACCAACATAACTCCGTTTTCATACCATACAGTCCGTATCTTTGAAAGTTTATTTGCCATTTAAATGACCGATGTGTTTGGCGCCAATTACACTAGCTTACAAAATTAAAAAAAAAAATACGCCAGAGCCGACGACAACAATTTCTGGTAGAGTTGGACTTACAGATTACGAAAATGTAACAAAATAATTTTACTTTGGGACAGTTTTTTTTAAAAGATTTTTTAAAGTTTAAAAAAAAAATTGTCGGCTGTTTCTTCAAGTTTATATTTACTTCTCGAGTTGTGGTTAACCGATTTAGGTGAATTTTCCAAAATTCTACTGCCAAAAGATTATTATATTATTGGGGTGTTAGTGTACCGCGACCTGTTTAGATCTATTGTACCCCCATTCGGAGCCTACAGCTCAGATATCAGCCCATTTCCTCGAACAAAGTCGAGGAGTTTTGATGGGTTGATTCTTCCTAAGAGCTCATGTGATAGAGTTCTCGATCCTAAGGTTCTGCATCTTATATTTATTAAGGCCGGACAGTCTGCGATGATGTGTGTAGAGGTTTCGTCCTCCATGTCACAGAATCTGCAAGTCCTGCTGCTGGTTATTCCTATCTTACCTAGGTGACTTTTCAGTCTGCAGTGCCCGGTTAGTAATCCGGTAACGATCCTAAGTGAATTCTTCCCTAGTTGCATAAATTCCTCGAACCTCTTCTTGTTGTAGGTTTCTATTAGAGTTTTGGCTTGCCTTAGGCCTGGGGTATTCCTCCAGTGTTCTTGCCTCATGGTGCCTTCCTCTTTCCTAATGTATTCTTTTATTGTATGCCTTCCTATGCCACAGTAGGGTTCTGGTCCTATCAGGGGCTGTTCGGCTCCTAGTTTTGCCATTTTATCGGCAATTTCATTTCCGGATATGTCCCTATGACCCGGAATCCATCTGAGGGCCAGTCTATTTAGACTGCCCAAACGGTTTATTTTACTCTTCACCTCTAAAACTATCTTTGAGGTGACTTTATTACTGCATAGAGCAGTAATTGCTGCTCGGCTGTCCGAAAGGACCGAGATGTCCTTATTCTTATATCCACGCTGTATGTTGAGCTCTGCACAACGTCCAATAGCGCATACCTCAGCTTGGAATATGCTGGTGTATTGGCCAAGGGATTCGTGGTATTTTATGCTGCCAAAAGATACATCTTTAACATTGTTATACAAAACAATTGGATTGGATGAGTCATTTATCTGCAAGAGCTCGACAAACACATAGTTTTTACAAATTTTGTGCTGTTAAACGACCGTATCAATACGATTCATAAATAGAGCGAACTTAATTATTGCGCCCTTATTTTTTAATTTCGTTTAGTTATTTCTTCTTTTTGATGACCCTGCTCCCAGCCCTACTATTTTTATGAACAGAAATTTTGAAGGGAATTTTGAAGGGAATTTTTACTAAATCATGAAAAACAAGAAAAAGGGTTTCGAATGTAACAAAACTCTTTCGGTTTTAAAATGCTTAATAATAATAATTTCTTTATTTTGCATCCTAGCACTACAAGTAAAAAAACTCTTAATTTAATGTGCTAGTCACGTAGGGTTTTAACATGGTATTACAATATTCTTATTCTAAATTACAGTTTGTTTTAATTTAAAATTAATATTTATTTGAATTGACATTAAGAACTATAATTAGGTAGATTTTGTAATAAGGTGTGTGGTTAGGCTAAGTTTGTATTTTTTGGCGCTATTTATTGATTTTAAACTGTGTGGGAGCTGGTTCCAGAGACGAGCAGCATTAACAAAAAAGTGGTAAGAAGAACTTGATAATTTAGTCCGACTCGCAATTAAATTGTTTGTTCTCTGAGATGCGCTGAAGCTTAACAAAGAAAACAGGTACGACGGTTCCCTAGTGTAAATAATTTTGTGTAGCGTTTTAAGGGTTATTCGATCAATTACAGATTTTAGATCCAATTGATATATTTTTTTGGCGTATTCAGAAATATGGTCTCGGGGCCTCAGGTTAAATATATATCGTGCAATATTATTGAATGCTACATTCATTTTCCTAAAGCTGGCAGCATCACAGCTTCCAAAAACTTCAACGCCATGCAGTAGAGATGGAGTTAGATAGGTCTTAGCTAGTAACAATCGGATTTCGGGTGGAAGATATTGCTGACTTACGTTAAGTTGTCTTATCAGTCCGTACGTTTTCCCTACTGCTCTATTTATGTGGTCGTTCCAGGTTAATGTGCTGTTGAAAGTGAACCCAAGGTTAACTCCGTGGTCGACATAGGATAGTGTTGTATTATCAATGAGGACTGGTTGTAAACTTTCAGTTTTAATTTTTTTCTTGTAAATAACCATACATTTTGATTTTTTGGGGTTTAAAGCTAGACCATTTGCACGTGCCCATTGGCTAATACATTGAAGGTCAGAATTACAAGCACGAATACAGTCATTAATACGACATAGATTTTCACTAACATACAATTGCACATCATCGGCATACATATGGACTTTACTATGGGACACTACAGTTGGAAGATCATTTACATACATTGAAAACAAGATTGGGCCCAAAACAGATCCTTGCGGTACACCCCGCGTAGTACACAGAAATGAAGACGCACAAAATGATGAGACAACACATTGATGACGATTACTTAGATAGGACAATAAAAGTTTAACAGAGGTTTCGGAAAAATTAAAAAGGTTCGTCAATTTATTGCACAGAATTTGATGGTTTACCGTGTCAAAAGCTTTGCTGAAATCGAGGAGTGTGAGAAGTGTTACGTGGCTGTTGTCAACTTCTTTCCTAATATCCTCAGAGATTTTTAGTATAGCTGTTGTGCAGCTTCTAAATGGACGAAACCCAGATTGAAAATTAAACATAAGGTTGTTACGTAAGGTAAATTCTTTTATCTGTGATGCCATTATTTGCTCGAAAGCTTTGGAAAGATAGGGAAGAATGGCTATAGGCCTGTACTCATCATTGCCCTTAGGTACTGGTATAATTTTTGTAACTTTCCACAAATCAGGGAAGGTTGAAAAAGTGATGGCAGAATTAAAAACATAGGTAACATATGGTAAAATTTGAGGGAGTATAATTTTTAAAAATTTTGGATTAATATCGTCTAAGCCTGTGGCGTTTGATTTTACTTTGAGTATGGCTTCAAGGACATCACATTGATTAACACACATAAAGCTAAACCTATTATCACAGTTGGGTAAAGGAGTTGTGTTCAGGTACGTGTTAGAAACTATATCAGGTACTGGGGCGTTAACGAATAAATTATTGAGGTGGTTAACATCAATGTGAGATTGATGGGTGATGGGTTTCTTTCCAATTCCAAGGGTTTTTAGGACTGACCAAGTTTGTTTGGTATTTATGGCTTCTTGAAACTTTGAGCGGTAGTGTAAGCGTTTGGCCTGAACTAATGACGTATGGACCTTCGCACGTAGTTTCCTGAATTTTTCGTACAGATAACTTGTCCTATATCTCTTCCACTTGTTGTATGCCAGGTTTCTCATCTTTATTATATTTTTAATGCTTTCATCGAACCAGGGTTGTTGAGTAGGTCTAAAGGACTTTTTACGTAGTGGTACTAGTTTATTATAAATTTGGACAACACTGGACTGTAATTTGTTGACTTGAGAGTCCACCGAGGTCATGGAATAGATTGAATTCCAGTCACATGAATGAAACTCGGTAGATAGTTTCCTCATATATAGGTTTTTAAAGTCTCTATATTCTATGGAAAGGTCATTATTTTGGATGTCAAGATTATATGTTAAAAAAATTAGGTCATGTTTTGAAAATACCGGAACTGAAATTTGGTCATATAGGAGGATCTTAGAGTTGTCGTTGACAAAAAATACGTCCAACAATGTTTCAGTTGTGCGTGAGAAATGGGTCGCATGGCTGGAGTTAACCAGTTGCAGTCCTAGTGCTGCCATATTATCCGAGAGGTGATGCTCAATTAACATGTTGCTATTAAGGTCACCTGCTAGAATGATGTCGGTATACTGTAAACTTAAGTTTGCCAACATGTCGATTTCATCAGAGTAAGGCACTGTTCTATTTGGTCTGTAGAGACAGCCAACTAGGAGTTTCGAAGAATTTTTATTAGATGAGATTTGAAGGAATATGTACTCGATAGCACTACCATCCTGCTGGCTACAAATAAATTTCGAGTTCAGTCTTTGGTTAACGTAAATTGCAACACCCCCTCCGTGGCCATCACGATCAGATCGAAATAAATTATATCCGCAACAATCAACAATGAGGTCAGACATACCCGGGACAAACCATGTTTCTGAGACGCAAATAACATCCACACTAGAACGGACAAACATATTTTTAAACTCATCCATTTTCTTTGTTAAGCTTTGGGCATTGATGTGACATACTTTAAGACCCGTTTGTTTATTACTTAGAATGTTTATCATTGCATGACTGCTTGCATAGAGTAATAATGTATAGAGTCGCCATTTCGACTGTTGCTCTCTTTGGACATTTTCGCAGGGATGCCACGTAGTCAAAAAACGTGAATTTCCCTAAAAAAAATTTCCCTAAAATCGAGTAGCATGGTGAAATAGTCCGCAACTGCACTGCTCGCTCTCGCTGCTCTTAATGGGCTCGCAACATATCGCCGGTCGCTCGCACACGAAATTGCGGCTGCAATTCTCACCAAAGGAATCGAGCAGCAAGCAGGCAGCGTTCTGTTAAATTCCAGGCAGAGCTAATGGCGACTCTATACATAATTACTCTATGCTGCTTGCCCCTGCTGTTCCTATATAGGATTCATCTCCCATTTTGGTTTTTCTTTATAGTATGCAAACTGTTGCGCGCCATAATGATATGCTAAATTAAAAAAATTAAAAAAACGTAACCTACACACCATAAAAATAATAAATATAATTTTGTTAGCTATACTAAGTAGAAAATGAAAGTTAGTTAATGTATACGAACTAGAAATATTAGCCGCGAAAGGAGCTTTCAGGTTCAGCGACTTACTGGGTTGCGGCATCAGACGGCATGGATGTATGTTGTGGAGCAACGTCGATAAGTTTTTGGAGATTTTCGATGGGTATGGCTTCACCTCCGGCTTGATGCTTAATGTGTTCCAGACCCCGTCGAGAAAAGACTGCTGCTAGCCGCCGAAGCTTTTTGAGGCGCATCGCTTCTTTAAAAATGGAGTAGTTTTGGCTTGTGAGCTGCTCATTGACGTAGAACGGAGTCGCAGCATCAAAGCCCAAAAGCTGGAGATTCAGGGGTTGCTTGTGTTCACGCCGAAAGGCGCCGATCTCTCGCAGTATTGTTGCCTTATCGCGGACGCTTTCCAGCTTTACAAGGATTACAGGGTCCACCACAGCGTTATGGTTTTTGCTTCGAACTCTGAATATAGATTTGGTTCTAAGGGCTGGTGTTATTCCAAGTGAAAAACAAAGCGTGTTCATTAGGGTTCTTAGATTCTCATCCTGTACGATGGGAATACCATGTATGCGTAGGTCGCTTGCCACATCATTATTGGCTTGGACCTGTATGCTAGTCGCAACTGCTTAGCCAGTTAACAGAAACACTGCTTTACCACTGCTTGCCCTGTAATGCACTGCTTGTATATGGAGGCGTCAGCTGCTTAGTTGCTGCTGGTTGTAATCTGGCAGCGCCAATCTCTCAGTAACTCCGAAGATGCAACTTGATAGCTTCTCTCACCAAACAAGTGCAGAAGCAAAAACAACACAGGTTTTACCAAAATAATTTAATTGGTTTTGCGGCGTTAGAACTGGATATAAGGTGAATTTTTCAAGATTTTCGCGTGGCGACAGACTTCACAAACACAATATCACTCGATTTGGCTTTTAAGGAGCTTTGTGTTCACGGTTTTGGTGATAGGCTTTGCGGAGCACTTTGTTGACGTCTTCTCTCTCTCACGTTTTTTTTAAGATTACACTCCGGGCTTTCCAAAGGAATCGCTTGTTCACCTTAGAAGACCGAAAGTGTTTCAAAAACAGTTTTGAAAAAGGTGAGGTGCGGCACTACTATTTTATTGAACACAGCTGTACATACACATGTGGGAACATTTTTCCGGCTTTAAGAAGTCCAATATAAGCATTGTACTTGATCTTAATAACTACGAAAAATATTTACCCGTTTCTTTAATGATCAATATCAATAAACTAGTTCCTAAGAATTTGCAATTGCAGCATGACAGATTTAATTTTGTTTTAGCGCAATGAAAATTTCATGAACTGTGTAGCACAAACCAGTTTACGCACAGCTGATTTAGTTTGTGCAATTGAAGTTCAAGCTTTTTTGTTGACAGTCGCTGAAAGAAACCTGCCAAAAACCTAAACGTTATCCAAATACGAAGAAAAAAAGAGGAAACAGAGAATTTTTTACATACATAAGTATATACGTATAAAGAGATATACAGGTGTATATACATTTTGTAGGCTTTAACTCTCTTAAGAATTTTTTTCTCAGCTGTTCTTTATAGAAATTTTATCTATGAAGAAAGCACATTTTGCGCTTTGTCTTGTGAAATTGTAACGCACACTACTTTCCAAAATAATAAGTATATAGGACTAGGACGTGCTGACTTGTTGAGACATGGTGTGTAATAGGTGTTGAATGCAGCCCGGTGGCATAGCGACATAATTTCGCCGCCACAATTTTTCCCAGTACATTTTGTCCGCGAAATTATCGCGTTTTTTTCCGGCGATCTTATTATGCCGATAGGCGTCATAAAATCGCGCCAAATTATGGCGTTTAGAAAATTAGCTTAAGCGGACTTATGACGCTTTGAAGCGTCATATGATAGGCACAAAAAAAAGCCATAATTTCGCCAGCCGCTATCATATGACGCTGTAAAGCATCAAAAAATCGCGCAAAACTATGGCGTTTAAAAATTACTTTTGGCGGACTAATGTCGCTTTAAACCGACATAAGTTCCAACAAAGAAAACTACATAATTTTGCGGCCGTCGTTAAGCAAGGAGAAACTGACAGTAGGGAAACACGATTAAAGCGTCCTTTTTTGTTTTTATTAAATACTTGCTTGTTTAAGATCAACCGAGTTAAAAAAAATATCTTCAGATGAACACATTAATAATATGCAATACTTTTGAAATTTTTGGTGCAAAAAAATAAAATATATATTGCATTCTTTTGAAGGCTTTTATAAAAGTTGATTTTAAGAGCTAAAATATTAAAAAATTCCATTTAGCTCAAATTTTTTTAAGTGTCATTCAAGCCAAATTCTAGCCTTGGGCCATGTTGTAATAAGTTTTTATTTGGCCTCGAAAAGTACCAAAAAGTAAATTTTTTGGTAACTTTGACCACGATTTTTTATGAATTGGTACGTCATGGAAAGCTTTTAGTTCTTTGGTACTCTTGTAACTAGCTTTTAATAAAAGCCTTTGCAAAAATACATGCTTTCATAAGTTTGCGTAAAGCTAAAACTTACTGCAGTTATGGGCTCTTGATTGGACAAATTAAGGTTTGTAAATCAATGTAGGCAAACTGTATTTCAAGCAAGTTTAACAGTGGAAGCCAAAAACTCGCGGTTAAAAATATTTGAAAGTGAAAATCAAATAATAATTGCATTTGGAAGGTATAAACGATATATATTGGCGAAATCAAAGGTCGCCCACACTCCTCCCGGGCAAAAAAAAGGCACATTTTCCAAAAAAATTTTGTATATAAAGAATGAAATATTTTATAAAAACTTTTAAGTTTCTTACACATACATATTAAAATAATTTTGTAATTAAAAAAATATATATTCAGCGGTCAGCCATTGCGACGTCATTTCCGGCGACCCCTCGGAAAAAAGGTGCCTTCGCGTTGTCAGCACATTTTCTGACAGAATTCTCGCGGTTAAAAATATTTGAAAGTGAAAATCAAATAATAATTGCATTTGGAAAGTTTTAAACAATGAAAGAATGAAATATTTTATAAAAACTTTTAAGTTTCTTATACATACATATTAAAAGAATAATTTTTGAATTAAAAAAAAAAAAATATTCAGCGGTCAGCCATTGTGACGTCATTTCCTGACAGAATTATCGGAAATTAAAAAAAAACTTATTTTTTCTTTTAGTACAAACCTAATTCTCGTAAATGAACGAAGGAAAACCAAAAAAAAAAGAAAATTTTATTTTTGGGAGACTTTTTTGCAAAAAAATTCAAATTTTAATAAAATTTAAAATTTTTTTTTTTTTTTTAATTGTTGTTGTCAACGAAAAAAAGTTATTTGTTCAATTACGAGATAATCATATTTCGAAGGCCTGTGCAAAATTTTGATAAGCACTGCACTTGACCTTGTGCGCGCACATTCTTAGGACTCTATCCCCGAAACTATTATTCGGATCGACTTAAAACTTTGGGACAAAATTTTAAGATTCACCTAACCCCTTAAATAAAAGAGCTGTAAAGAAGTTAATGTGCAATGGCTCAATCCTATTTAAGGGCGTTTGTGCCGCTTAACATATGAAGAAAAACAATAAAGTTCTATTTTAAATTTTAAAAAACCAAATTGACGGTAAGGAAAGAGAAGATTTAAGTTCAAAGTTATTTTTTTAACACAGTTTTAGATTGGACTATGGACTACCCAGAATGGGAAAAAATAGAAAGTAGGAGAGACCGGGGCTAGTGTGCCGAAGGGGTAAGTGTGCCGAGTGCCCTTTTTGAAAAGAGCTTAAAGCGCAGTGGCGTCACTTATACTTTTTTTTTGTCGAGTATTAGGTCGCGCTTTTACCGACGTAATTTGGATTATTTAGATGTTGCGGTTTGCCCACGAGCACACTTTTTGTGTTTTCGACGCCGGAAAGTAAATTATTCATGTTATTTTTGCTAATATTCTTTACAAACAATTATCATCCGATTTCCGAAAACTTGGTACCGCTGGAAAGGGTATTCAAAACCCTCCAAATAGTGTGACTTTTTCCGTGGTGATCTATCTTTTGTGTTTATGAATCGTCATTTTTTCGAAACAAATGCATTGGGGTAAGTGTGCCGAGTTTAGTGTGGGGCAAGTTGGCGGAGTTGTAAATGTAATGTATAGCAATGTGCGCTTTCATATTCGTTAAATGCTAACCATTATCGAGCAAAATAGGACATTATGTGTTTACAATTAAAAATATAAGAACATGTAATAATTTTTTACATTAAAAAAATAATTTTTCCTAAATATTTTTTTTCTAATAAAAAGACTAAAAGTAAAGTGGGGAGTTTTTTTTTACAACAATATTGTTATTGTAAACTTGTAAACTTATGTACACTAACTTTTTCAATCAATAAACATTATACGTTCATGAATTTCTTGTGTTTAATTGACTTAACCAAACTCGGCATACTTACCCCGGCCCTGGGGTAAGTGTGCCGAATTTTTCTGTCGCAGTTTTTTGTTAATAACTTTTTCCTTGATTGTTTTTCATTCATAAGAAAATTTACAGATGTGCTCAAGGGTTCTACCTCAATGACACCGCAAACATTTCTGAAAAAGTTTGACCACAATAATGAAAAAAATTCCTAAGTCCAAACTCGGCACACTAGCCCCGGTCTCCCCTACTCAAGAAAATAAATATAAATAAACAAAATAAAATAACGGCAAATTGGCGATCAAACAAAGTTCAAATTTCAAAAGTTGCTTTGGTTACTTTATGCACATTATTTTTTGCGCTGCATCAAAGCCAAAGCAAGGCACTTTACATTTTCTTGCCAGGACGGAGGACGACAAACCACCCCAAACAACAGCAAACCCCAAAACAACAGCTTATTGATTTTTTTCACTAACTGCATGTTGACATCTTAATTATAAAAAGAAAAATTTTACAGGGTAGGTTAACATTACTCCTCCGCCCTTTTTTCGTTACGTTAAGCTGGATAATACACATTAAAATTGATGTCTTGTGTGGTCAAGTTGTTTACCCCTCTTTCTCTACTGCTCAATTTTCATCATCCTTATAATAATTCGCTAAACTTTAGGACGTTCTTGCGCTTCAAAACAACTTTATTTTTCAACATTTTTTTTGTTTTATTTAAATCTTTAGAATGTTAAGAATAATTTAAAAAAAAATTATACGCGAAAACAAATATTCATGTTCAAGCAAAAAGGTGGAAAAAACTTGACCTTCAAACTCGTTTTTCTCGAAACAGTGAGTAAAGTGTGAGCGAGATATAAATCTTTTTTTTTTTAGCACATTGTTAACGATAACACAGTGTTTACTAAGCAGTGTGTGTTAATATTAAAAAATCACCGACTATTTGTTAAATAGATCTCATACAGACAACTCGTATTTAAGAACTTTAGAAGTAAAAACAAGAAAGAACGCCTAAGTTAGGTTTCCGACTACCATATTTTCATTTATTCCGTTTATATGCAAGAGCTTGATAGACACACACTTTGCGAAAACTTTGGGCTGTCAAACGGCTGTTAAACGGCTGCTATATATGCTAAGATTCTACCTTAAAGTTGGTATCCGACCAAATTCGACACGTAAGTCATAGTACACCCAGAGCCACAAAAAAAGCCGCAGTCTAAATATTCACATACTTGAATATTTTTTTGGTTGGGGTTTCTATAAATGTTTTCCGAATTATATAAATGTTAGTTTTTTAGTGAAAGTTCTCTATTGGGTTGAGGTCAGGGCTGTTTCCGGCCAATTAAGGGACCAAGGGTCCAATTCTTCCTTTAATATTGTTATCTTCGTTAAAAAGAAGGTCAAAATTAATTCATTAATTTGTTTTGATAACAAAAGCTCACCGAATTACTTACAGATCGAGCCCGATTGCAAGGCGCAGAAGCATCTTTTTCTTTCTCACTTATTGCCTCAAAGCTAGGCACAACTCCACTTAAAATTATATCTTTATATTTTTCCGCGTTCACAATACCCTGAATCATTAAAATTTATTCAGTTTTATATTTAGATATGGAACCCCATACTATAATGCATGCACCTAGAATGCACCTTGCAAGAGGCATCAGGTCCAATAAGATTGAATTTGGACTCATCCGAAAAAAGGACCATTTGGAATCACTCCAATTTGTTTTTTTCCGTGGCCCATTTTTTTTTTAAAGGCTCGGAAACAGCCCTGACCTTAACCCAATAGAGAATGTCTGGGCCCTTATGGCTGCGAAATTAAAAAAAAGGAAGCCTAAAACCATGTTAAAATTGAAGGATGTGATAGAAAAAGTGTGGTTCGAGGATATCACTCAGGAATACTTAACCGCTTTGTACAATTCGATGCACAATAGGGTAAAATGTGTAATGTGTAATGTAAAAAGCATAAGGGGGTACTACATAGTACTAATTTAAATTAAAAAAAAAAAAAACTTTAGTTTGATACAAAACATACATATATTAGATTATAGAAAATAAAGTATACTTTTGGAAAAAAATCATTATTTGTTGAGTATATGCACAATTATAATTATTATAATTTTTTTTCTTAAACTTGTCATAGTAATGAAAAGTTACCAAAATGAATATGGGTCTGGAAAAAAAACTTTCTCTAAAAAACTAACATTTATAAAATAAAAATTGCAATGCACTTTTATTTAAAAATAGTAAATTAATCAGTAAAAAAAATAATTGGGCAATTCGGAAAACATTTATAGAAACCCCAAGAAAAAAATATTCAGGTTTGTGAATATTTAGACTGCGGCTTTTTTTGTGGTTATTAATTGTTGATCTTTAATGTTAGGCATTTTAGTTTTTCGGCAAATTTGAGCAGTATCCAAGTATAGGCTTATGACCTGCAGAAGCTAAGCTATTATGAGTTAGGCGAGGATTTTAAAAGTCTTCCAATAGCGACGTTATCGTAAAATTTTCTCCGTGATGTTCAAAGAAATTGAATTCTTTTTACTTGGATTTAAAGAAGTTAAACAAAATTATTGAAATTTTTTTAGTGGCTAAATTAATAATTTTATACAAAAATATATTGACTTATATCGCATCATTTGAATTTAATTGACCACCGTAAATATTATAAAAGGGCAATCAAATTGATTCAAAATAAGATCTATAAATGTACCTTGTCGACGTTTATAAAATTTTATCTTATGATAACACTTTGGTTTTAAATTGATACAGTTTTTTTATTTTATACTATTAAGTTTATAGTGAAAAAAATGTATTTATCCTAGTTCAGATGAAAGCGACCGCGACACACATTTAAGCAAAATTTGGACATTCGTTTAAACAGCTGTAAGAAATGGTCCCCGTTTTGAAAAATATGGTACCGAGAAATAGTCGACTAGTCGCCTGGCGTATGGTGCGACACAGTCAGCTCCGATTAGGAAAACCTCGTAAACCATACCGAATTTAATCGACATTTTTTTGTACGTATTCAGTGCATTCTAAACTATCAGAAAATGGATAAAATGGAACTTTATTTCACTGTCTCGTCCACATCATGTGCTTTCTTGCCAATTCAATGATGCAGCCCTACGTAGGATGGTAAGGGGCAAGTTATTTAACAAATAAAGAATTTTTTACCGTATGGTTCTCCTTATAATGGCATTAGCAGTGACCAAAATGACTCTTAAAAACACTTCAGTCACAATCTGGACAGGACGCTTCTGGTTCAGCGATTGACTTTGCAACTTATTTTTGCAATCTTCTTTTTGCGATGCCACTTACGCGAGCACCCATAGCAGGCCGGAATGATTCTTTTAAGACATACTTCCAAAATATATCAGGCATGCGCACCAAGGCTGAGTTGGTTTATATGATGACACTACCTGCGACTTCGATGTTATAATATTGGTTGAGACTTGGCTCAACTCCAACTTTTTTAATGACGAGTTCTTTGATTCTAACCAGTTCCTGATCTATTGTAAAGATAGGGACGCTGAGAAAACTAATCATTCAAGAGGTGGAGGAGTTATTGTGGCAGTCCGACGCACTCTTCTTTCCGAAAATATTATTATGCTCTCAATTGAATCATTGCTTTAGGTTCATATACGTTGTGTTTAGGTTCATATGCCATCTGAAAAATTTGTATTTAATGCATCATACCTACCACCTAACAGCGACTGCAGCCTCTATGAGGCACGTTTGGATAACATGTCATGCGTTCTTCAAGTGTTACTGGACACCGATCACATCTGTGTTTTGGGTGACTAACCTAGGTTCCCTCGTGTGGGTGCAGGATCCTTACTCTTTTAATTTAATTCCCAGCAACGTTCATTTACCACATGAGATCCTATTAATTGATGAATTGTTCAGTATGGGCCTAACCCAGATAAACACAATCTTTACCAGTTTAAATAGATTACACAGGGCAACACTAAAAAAAACCCACGGATCATTTGCACTTTTTCATAGCATTTGGGTTCTCCTGAGTTCAAGTCCCATACAAAATTATTTTCCATCACCTAGGTTCGACGAATAGAAAAGTAGCATGTTGGACGACATTTTGAATTATGTCGCCCATTCCATAGAAGTAACCGTGATATTTTTAGCTGGATTATACACTCAAAACACAACTACACTAAACAAAAATTTTCTCCGGCTTGGACTTTTGTTCATGCCTTTGAAATAAGACGTCAAAGTTGAAATCTCTCGTATAAGTCAAGTTTTTGTCACATTCACCGGCCTATTGAAAATATACCTAAACGCTAGAATTTTTTATTTTACCTAGATTTTGTAGCCCTATGTTCGCATCAATTTTGGTTTTTGTGCATATTCGTGATAATATTTTATTGGAATTCTTATAGCAATTAAATTACGTTTTTTTACTTTGTCTACTACTATATTTTCTCCCACTTTTTGAAAAGTCATGGCAATCTTAAACACACATGCTTATATTATTTTGGAGTTAAAAAAATGTTTTCTTAATGGACCAACTAAGCATGCCATGACTTTTCAAATATGGGAAAAAGTAAAAAAAATTTACTTTTATTGCTATAAGAATTCCAATAAAATATTATTACGATAGGAACACACAAAAAAATAAACTATGTAAAACTAACGATTTAATGATAAAAACCGCGCTTACCTAGGAAAAATGTTTAATTTCCCAGGAAATAGTAAAGTCCCTATAAATAGTAGAGTGACTATTTCATAGAAACCATACTAATAAAAGGGGAATTAACTATTTTTGCTAGGTTAAAGCGGTTTTCATCATTAAATCGTTGGTTTTACACAGCAAAATAGTTGTATAATCAAAAAAAATTGACAATCTTTGTCAAGCGTTTTGTTCGTAATACGAATGGGTACATGATTTGTTAATGGTTGGTTTAGTTATTTAGTTGTATAGTTTATTATTATTTAGTTTATTATTATTTAGTTTATTATTATTTAGTTTATTATTATTTAGTTTATTGTTATTTTGTTTATTATTATTTAGTTTGTTATATTATTGTTATATATGTTATAAAGATATTATTATTAATCGCATATTAATTTAGAATATATACTTACAAATTCACCTTGCCAACACCAGGAAGTGAACCAGGGACCCAATTGTCGGAGGCGCGCACTCTAACTTCTAGGCTACAGTCGCATGATATGCTACTGCGCGTAAGAGAGCGCTTTGTTATTTTTTATTTGAGTGAGAAATCAAAAGACTTCAAAGACCCTTTTACCGTGTTAATTTAATTTTTTCTTGAAATAGTGTTATTATTTTATGAATAATATATGGAATAATATACTAAAAAAAAAACATTTTAGCAAAAAATATTCTTTAAAACAGCGTGGCTCGAACCCACGACCCACAGGTTGCTGAGCTAATGTTCTACCACTCAGCCATGGTGGATGGCAAAAGGTTTTGATGATAAATATTAAAATAGTTCACTTACTATATTGGAATAGTACTTATTGCAACAACAAAATACATGAGATAAATAAAAATATGTTTTTTTACTATTTTAATTGTGGTTTCACTATAATTTTTGCCAAATGGAAAAACAACAAAATACATAAGAAAACTTAAAATATTTGTATTATTATTTTTATAGTAGTTTCACCACAAATTTGGTCAGAAGGTAAAACTACAAAATACACAAAATATTTTAATAGTACTTTCACTATAAATTCAGCAAAATGGAAAAACAACAAAACACACAAGAACACTGACAATATTTGTCTTATTATTTTAATAGTAGTTTCACTATAAATCTGGCCAGAAGGAAAAACAACAAAATACACAAGAAAACCTAAAATATTTTTTTTTACTATTTTAATAGTAGTTTCACTATAAGCTTGGCCAGAAAGTAAAACAACAAAATCCTTGTGAAAAATATAAATATTTTTCATACTATTTTAATAGTAACGGGACAATAAAAAAAACAAAAACAAAATACTCCAAAATGTATTGCATAGTAACGTAACATTTTTTCTAGCCAAGAAAGCAAAAACAAAATACATGAACAATTTTAGAAAAGTGAAGTTACAATTTTTTTATGTTAGACTTGGACAAAAAACCAACAACAAAATACATGAAAAATAAAAAAATGGTAAAGTAACAATTATTCTAGGTTGACTTTACATAGTTTATTTTTTGTGTGCATAAAAACCAAAATTGAAGCGAACATAGGGCTACAAATCTAGGTAAAATAAAAAATTCTACCATTTAGGTATATTTTTAAAAGGCCCTTGAATGCGACAAAAACTTGAGTAAAATATGAGATTTCAACTTTGACGTCTTGTTCCAACAGAATGGACAAATATTTAGGCAGGGAATAATTTTTGTTCAATGTATAAGTTGAGCGTATAATCCAGCTAAAAATATCACGATAACTTTTTTGGCATAGGCAACATAATTCAAAGTGTCGTCCAACATGCGACTTTTCTATTCGTCGCTATACCGCGGAACCTACAGGTGATAGAGAATAATTTTGTATGGGACTTGAACTTAGGAGAACCCAAGTGTTATGGAAAAGTGCAAGTGATCCGTGGGTTTTTCAAAAAGTTCGATTTTGTTGCCCTGTGCTATCAGCCCACTGCCAAATTGAGTAATATAGCTAAACTTTCTAAGCGGATTATCACCAAGCATCTTTCCTATCTTGTTAAGCCCTACATTTCGCCTAATCAGCATATGTTTATGTCCGGTAGGTCTACTACCTCAAATTTAGCTGTTTTTAGTAACTATTGTATCAGTGAATTTCGACGTCATTGTCAGGTAGATGGTATCTACTTGGATTTTGCAAAAGCATTTGATAAAGTTTGCCATAATGCACTTTTCGACAAGCTTCGGCAATTGGGATTTCATCCCTCGTTGTTAAAATTGATTGTATCAAATTAAGATTGGAGGACCTATCGGGTCAACATTAATGGTTACCTTTTTTTGCCCATTTGTTGCAACTTCAGGCCTTCCTCAAAGTGCCCTTTGCCCTCTTCTTGTTATAATATTTATAAGTGATATTTCCTGCTGTTTTATGAACTCAGAATATCTTCTGTATGCTGATGATCTTTAGATCTATCCGTTCAGTTGCTGACACCAGCCTGCTTCAAGTTGACCTGCACCTCGTTAGTTCGTGATGTGTCAATAATTTGCTATAGGGGCTAGTGTGCCGATTTTGGACTTAGGCATTTCTTTTAAAGTTGTGGGCTAACTTTTTCGGAAACGGCTTGCGCTGTCATTAAGGTAGAACCCTTGAGCACATCTGTGAATTTTCTTATGAATGAAAATCAACCATGGAAAAAGTTATTAACAAAAAACTGCGACAGAAAAAATCCGCACACTTACCCCAGGGCCGGGGTAACTGTGCCGAGTTCGGTTAAGCCAATTAAACACAAGAAATCCATGACCGTATTATGTTTATTGAATTCAAAGTAAGTGTACATAAGTTTACAAGTTTACAATAATAATATTGTTGTAAAAAAAAACTCCCCACTTTACTTTTTAGTCTTTTTAGTCTTGAACTTAATGGAGGTAGCTTTAGTGAACTTCTTGGACATTCTAGCTGCTTTTTTTTCCTCTACCAGCTCACCTTTCATTTTTCTCCTCCATCAATGCTGCTTTTATCGGCGATCCTGTCAAAATTTTGGTAGATCGGCATTTACGACCTTGACGCCCCACACTTAACTCGGCACACTTACCCCAATGCATTTGTTAAGATAAAATGACTATGCATAAACACAAAAGATAGATAACCACGGAAAAAGTCACACTATTTTGTAGGGTTTTGAATGCCCTTTCCAGCGGTACCACGTTTTCGGAAATAGGATGATAGTTGTTTGAATAGAATATAAGTAAACACAACATGAATAATTTACTTACCGGTGCCGAAAACAGAAAAAGTGTGCTCGTGGGCAAACCGCAACACCTATATAATCCCAACTACGTTGGTAAAACCGCTAACTAATACTCGACAAAAAAAGTTTAGATGACGCCACTGCGCTTTAAGCTCTTTTCAAAAAGGGCACTCGGCACACTTACCCCTTCGGCACACTAGCCCCGGTCTCCCCTACTAAACTTACACTTTATTCAGCATTTGTGCGCTCCAAATTATATTATGCCTATGCCTCATTCATATAAAACCCTACGGCTTCTTCGCACGTTGAGGGGATATTCTGGTCTAGAAATAAAAAAAATAAAAATTTGTTTTTTTGGCATATTTTTATAGTTTAAGTATTTAAGAATATGTCTACGAGAGGATTTTCCCAAACTCAAATTATTTTCGGAGAAATAAGTATTTTGCTGAGCAGGCATCCAAGTCGGTTGGGCTGCACTTAAAACTTTAAACGCGTTTTTCTCAGAACTGTCTTTTAACATCTGATACCCACGATTTTTCAGGTTCTGCCGAACCGATTTACTTGAAATTTTAAGGGAGTCTTCTTTAATGACTTGCCTATGGTCGGAGCTACGGCCATCCCATTTCAATTTTACTATTTTTAAAAAATCGAAAAAGGTTAAAAAAAAGTGGTAAACAATTTTTTTTTTTTATACAGTCGCCATTTTGTCAAAAAAAATGTTGTTAACTTTTCCGTAGCTCCTGCCATAGCGACATTATTGTAGATTGATAATCTTTTTAATTTTTTGAATTCCGATTGCTAGGAGAGCTAAAATGGTGGGTATGGTCACGCACCAAATTTTTGAGACACCTCACTCCATCAGCTGATAACTAATGGAGTTTTGAATTTTTATTGCATGCTTCTTATGTGTAAATAATGTATAAAAAAATTGATTAAAAAATTGCTTGCTTTTTTTTTTTACAGCACTTCAAAAATTACCTAAATTTCATGTCTCTTGACCAGAATACCCCCCTTAAGGTTAGGTAAAGGTAAAATAAGTAAAATTTTTGAAAAATCGAAAAACAAATTTTTTCGCTTAAATAATTATTTATGGTCTTAAAAATAACATACCAAAAGATAGAGTCCGGCAAAAGTGTCTAAGTGTCGAAATTTTCCATTCAGCGGCGATGCCTCACAGGTACAGCTGTGTTCATCCAAATAGCAGTGCCGCACCTCACCCCCTTCCAACTCTCTTTTGAAACACTTCCAGTCTTTCAAATTGAACAAGCGATACCTTTTTGGAAAGCTCAGAGTGTTAGAATTATAAAACCGAAAAAGTGCCGTTACATTCAGAACTCTTCTTCTTGTTTTTCATTATTTTACAAAAATACCCATCAAAAGTGCTGTTCATTGAAATAGCAGTGTCGGGAGCCGGCTCATCAAATTTAGAATGATTTGCGATGGTTTCTTAGGCTGACTATAAGGTTTTTCTTCTCCACCAAGTAGTACTTTACTTTACCATTTTTAAAAAAAAATTTAAGCAGTTTCCAAAAACAAAGTTTATCAATACGGTTGCTGACTAAAACGAACTTAATTATTGCGTCCTTATTTTTTAATATTGTTAAGTTTTTTCTAAATTTGATGAGCTGGCTCCCGACACTGCTATTTCAATGAACAGCACTTTTGATGGGTATTTTTGTAAAATAATGAAAAACAAGAAGAAGAGTTCTGAATGTAACGGCACTTTTTCGGTTTTATAATTCTAACACTCTGAGCTTTCCAAAAAGGTATCGCTTGTTCAATTTGGAAGACTGTAAGTGTTTCAAAAGAGAGTTGGAAGGGGGTGAGGTGCGGCACTGCTATTTGGATGAACACAGCTGTATATCCCACGGAACCTTTTGTGTTTAAACGCGTTTTTCTCGAAACCACTTTTTTTGAGATGGCCGAAAACATAACTCGAACAAATCTTAACCGATCGATCTGAAATTTTGACGGTATATTCAAAATACCTTTGTCTATCGACACACGTAGGATTTTTTTTATATTGCTTACTTTTTTTTTTAACCAACAATTTTGTGACGTTTTTATTCGTGAAAATTGTAACTTTTTTTTCAATCACTTACCATTTTGCAAAAAATCAATATATCGCAAAAATCCGACGTGTTTCGCTAGCTGTTGATGTATAGGAACTAACCAAACTTGATTTTTTGTTCTAGATCAAAAATTAAGGACGTTAGCTTTCCGGCCATGGACCCCCTTCAACAAAAAAGGGCCTACAAAGAAATGCTGCACAGCCGCCATTTTGTTTTCGATTTATTTGAAAAAAATTTATTTTGTACTTTACATCTAATATTAGGTTGTCAAAAAAGTCTTGCGGTATTTTTATTGAATTTTCGACGATAACTGCGATAAAATCGCTGAATTGGTCGAAAATAATATATTATATTCAGGCCTGTTCCAGTTTTCACTTCCGAAAGATTCGCACGGATTCGAATTTCCCAGACCTGTTCTAACATTCACTTCCGAAAAATCCTCACGGAAATGAATTTCCCTCCGTTAACTCTCCTATAACTTCCGAGCGAAACCTCACGGAAACTTTCCGCCAGCCGTTTGGCTGACGGATTCAGATCCGCAAGCACAGAAATTAATTGTTTAAAAATACTTTGCGATAATTTAACGTGCAAATGATATTTTTTCCTTATTCTTTGAAGCTTTAAGAACATTATTGCATATTTAATATTGTTGATAACAACATATTTGACCATTTAAAAATTATTTTGCGGCTGCACCCCAAAATAGGTTCGATTCTAACCTTCAGCATTTTGACAAATCCGCCGCCTCTGTTCCAGTTTCCGAACGAACTTGGAGAGAAAATGCAAGGGCTGTCATGGTACGAAAAAAATAAGTATTTTTTTGGGATTTATTTTAAGCAAGCCCTTTTGTGCTCGTGTTACTATGGTTAGAAAGGTATTTTATCTAAGTTAAATTTAAAAGAGTTTTTGTGCTTATTACCGCTTAATTTAATGAAATAATTGTGTAAACACGTGTAGCTGGGACCTTTTTTATCGGCTTCGGCAACTCTGGTTTCGCAAAACTGCCACCAGAACAGCTGATCGAATAAACAAATATTTAAAACTTTGTATTTGTGGCCGCCAATTTTTGTTTCTTCTATTTTATGCGTTAAATTAGTAAACCATTTATGCCCATGGCTGATGGACACCAGCAGGCCAAAATTTAATCATCCGCAAGGCAGCAAAACTCAAAGAAGTCAAACACTCTTGTCAAAAGTGGCCAGTTGCCAGTCAGCTGATTTTGTTTGGGAACAAAAGGGAAATTCAAAGGCAAACCCCCAAATGAAGAAGGGAAATTCGACAATGTAAAAGGGAAATCCGCAAATGTTATCAAATCCACTTCCGAGTGAAAACTGGAACAGGCCTGATTATTAATTATTAATTATTTCGACCAATTCAGCGATTTTATCGCAATTTTCGACGACAGGCCTTCCGGAGCGTGGCGCATCTTCGACCACCTCTACACCAGAACGAAAACGTTGAAACCATCGTTGTGCGGTGGAAATGGAAACTGTATCGGGTCCATAAACTGCACAAATTTTATTGGCGGCCTGAGATGCGTTTTTGCCTTTATCGTAGTAGTAGGTACTGTAAATAAAATATGCCGTATTTTCTCTTTACTTTGCTCCATGATTCCGACGCTATAACTCACGAACGACTTAAAAGAAAAGACAATCAATCAAACACGTGTTAGGGCGTGAAATGAGCTTTCCAAAAAGGTATAGTATGACCGAATGCGACGAATAAAACAAGAAATACGCGGGTTGGGTTTCCCCCGGGCCCGGAGTTTTTTCAGGGGCCCGTGAATTTCGGAAAACAGTACTTTGATTGACGATTTTGACTGTTTGCATAGGATCAATCCTTAAAAATTCCCTTAACATAACATGCTTGTTGCAGTTCTGCAGATGCAAACTATTGGGAGGGCTAGGGTCTTGTTTTTTCAATCGAAAGTACAGTTATTTATGAATGTTGTCTCAAAATTGTCAGTTTTTTTTTTTTTTTTTTTTTTTATAGAAAAATTCACTCATTCATATGCAGCAAAACATCCGATCCCTTTAAGAACAGTTAAGCTTTAAATACATTTTTCTCAAAATTACTTTTTCAAAGTCGGTTTCCCGGATAACTCAAAAATTTATGCAAATTTATGCATATGTTTTACAAAAGTGTTTGAAATACAAGTGACTCCCAGCCAACGATCAGTTTGTTTTGCTTCAAAGCTATATACAGCGACAAAATTATGCGTTTTTTAGGCTAAAATACGTAATTTTTAAAAAAAGACCGAAAAAATGCATACAATTTGTTTTTTGGTTGGGATGTATTTTAACCCTTCTGTGAGCGGAAGATTTTTTATACGTTGTTGAGCGGAAGACACAAATTTGTTCATCGTGTTTGAACCGCGTATATCTTAAAAACCTTTATTCAGAAAAATTTGAAATTTTTACTGAGTAGGGGAGAAGTGGGGGTTGTGGGCATAGTTTTGTTTTTGGCTTATAATTAGCGAACTAGTGCATATTATTTTGACATATGGGTATCTGTGTAAAGCTAGAGACCTAAACTAACTAATACAAGAATCAAGAAACATACTTGATTTCGTCATGCGAAAAAATTCGTCGGAAACACAATTTTGACATGTATAAGGACTGACCCGCATGTCCACACATTTCGGATGAAAAGCTCGATTGCAAAATTACAAATCTTAGTGATAATCCCTCTCAGCGGGAGAGGATCCTTTTCCAAGAGCCTAAGATTTCTACAAGAATGTTCTAGAGGGTTCCAAACAAATTTTGAAAACAATTTTACAAGAAATTGTAGGTAATAAAAAAATTTTCCAAAAAAAAACGGGTGCCCACAACCCACACAATTTTGGTGCCCACAACCAACTTTAGCAGACATTTTAAGAAGTAATTAAAAAATGTGTTTGCATAAATTTGTTGGTTCAAATCGATATTGTTCCATTTAGTATAATACTTTGACTAAATAAAAATACATTACACTTACCTTCTTAATCGATTCACTTTAATTAATACACTATTGAAAATCTTTGAAAAAAGTTTCACCACCTTTTCCAAGCACAAAAAAAACCAATTCGTACATTTCAAAAAGCAAACGCGTTCGTTTACTTTGATATTTGGCATAAATCATACATAGGGTAATTGCTTGCGAATGACATTATCAACAAAAGTCAATCTTCATTTTGTGAAAATATACGTCGGGGTGCCCACAACCGACCCATGCCCACAACCCCCACTTCTCCCCTATGTATTAACTCAAAATCATTCAATTTAAAATTTAAATTTTTAAATTAGGCCTACACTAAAAAAAAAATTTTAAGTTTTACCTTGGAAAAAAAATTGCAGGTGAGAATAACTACGTAAAACTCGCAATCAGATCAAACAATTGAAAAACGTGGTATACTACGTTGTATGACTTTTAATTAGCTTTCCAAAAAGGTCAAATGTGTCATACTTTTCTTTAGAAGTCACTATAAAAGTAGTTCAAAGGTCTAAAAACGTGCAAAAAATTTGTGCAGGTAGTTTGTATTACCATCAACCCTTTTTTGGGTCATTCCAAAGGGAGCTGTCGGCACCTGCACCTGGCGGTCATAAATGATTTGGGTGATTTGTGACCGTTACTTTTATTAGCAAGAGTACCTAAAACCACAAATACCCCTTTTTGGACATTTATAGTAATAATTATGGGATTAAAACAATTTTTTTTATAAGAATATAAATTTTGAAATAATAATAATACTAGTTTTCTAGTATTTTTGTGGTATTTTTTTAAATCAATTTTGTATAAAATAAATGTAATTTTTCAACAATATTGGTTGTTTTTCTTATAGTTTTACCAAAGAAGGGTATGACACATTTTACCATTTTGGAAAGCTTATTGAAAGCCCTATAACGTAGTATATCACGTTTTTCAATTGTTTGATCAGTTTGCGAGTTTAACGTAATTAACCTGCAATTTTGTTTTCAAGGTAAAACCTAAAATTTTTTTTTAGTGTAGGATTAATTTACAAATTTAAATTTTAAATTTAATGATTTTGAGTTAATACATATTCAGTAAAAATTTTTCTGAATAAAGGTTTTTAAGATATACGCGGTGCACAAATTTGTGTCTTCCGCTAAACAACGTAGTTAAAAAAAGTTTTCCCTAATAAAATTTCCAAGATTACCAACAGATTTATTTAAAAATCGGCAAACTTGTTTAGAATCGTTGAAGACGAGTTGTCCGAAAATTTCAGGTCGATAGCTTTCACACAACCCGAGATATTTACAAGCAAAATCGAAATGGAACAAAAATGTTCCTTCCGCTCACAGAAGGGTTAAAGCTACAAACTGTTTTTTATCAGATAATTTTAGATTTTTTCGCCAAAGACCTACTTCAACCGGGTACAACTCCACTATTTCATAAATTTTTTTTATTTATAATCTTTTGATGTAGGGTGATGGTGATGGGCCATGGATACCCCCGGGCCCTGATTTTCTCTCTGCGCTTATTACCGTTTAATCTAATATATAAAATTCTCGTTTCCAGTGTTAGACAAAAAACTCCTACAAAACGGCTTGACCGATTCTCATAAAATTTTGTGAGCGTATTTAGTAGGTCTAAGAATCGGCCAACATCTACTTTTCATCCCTATGTGGGCCATCCTCTTCTGAAGAATTCGCCGTTTTAATTTTCCTGTGTTATTATTGAGTGTGATCAAAAAGTAAGCAATGCCAACAAAAAGGAAAGGGGCCAATTTGACCCGTAGTTCAAGTAATTCTCGAATCGTGCGAAGAAGAACCGAAGAACAAATCCAGCAACAAAATACTGATACACGTGTAGGAATGGCGCAATTGCGTCAAGAAGAGCCAGAAGATACACGAGCTGAACGCAATGAAGGCAGAAGATTACAGCAACGACAATCACGCCGTTTCACAGTCAATAGACGCAGAACAAATGACCAACAACGACAACAGGTAAATCGAGCATTCATATCTGATACATTCCTGCGCCTAGCATTACAGTGTGAGCCCGATATTGAATATTATGCATCCCTATGTGGGCCATCCTCTTCTGAAGAATTCGCGGTTTCAATTTTTACTTTGTTATCATTGAGTTAAGAAGTAAAGATCCTATGTGGGCCATCTTCTTCTGAAGAATTCGGGGTTGCCCTTACTCGCGATTCAGCGAGAGACAACAACAATTTTCCAAAGAGCTATGCGTGGTCGGACTGAACGTGTTCGGCAGCGACTTGGAGGACATTAGCGTCTGCATGGAAATACAATGGCTTTTTGCGACAACCGCTCACTGAGTAGTCTGAGAAACTGCCACCAGCGGAAGGACCTCTGTTTGTGGAAGAACGATATCTTCAGCTTAAAAAGGATCGACATGGCGGGGTACCACTCGCTTAGATTCATGAGCTGATGAAAAATCAATGTTCTATTACTGCTGGCAACTCCTTTTGGGCCTGCTTCCTGTGCCATTTGCCAAAGATCAAGGTGCTGGACAACATGAAGGTTTCCGAGCAGAAGCTGCAGGCTGCCCCGAGTCTCGCGTTTACCGAAAGGATCAAAAAGAAGAAGGAACCGAAAACCGAAATAAAGTTGGACTGGAAAGTGGAGCTGGAAGCTCTAGGAACTCACATCAGTTCCAACCCACTTCCATCAGACCTTACCAGTTACACCATCAGCACCCAAGCTTGCCGTGGTTACCCAGGATCGATGAAACGACACAGAGGCAGGATGGCCAACAAAATCTCATTTAGTTAGCAGCGAAGTGCGTGGTTTAGCTAGAGTAAAATGGTTCATCTTACAGAAGAAGTAACGAATAGGAAAGTCAGCTCAATGAAAAGGCGTCAAATTAGGGCGAGACAAGGTTCGCCGGGTCCGCTAGTTTAATATAATAATTTTGCAAAACGTGTTTGGTTGGGACCTTTTTTATCGCCTTCGGCAACTCTGGTTTCACAACACTGCCACCAGAACAGCTGATCGAATAAACAAATATTTAAAAATTTGTATTTGTGGCCGCCAATGCTTGTTTCTTCTATTTTATGCGTTAAATTAGTAAACCATTTATGCCCATGGCTGATGGACACCAGCAGGCCAAAATTTAATCAGCTCCAAGGTAGTAAAACACAAATAAATCAAACGCTGATTTTGTTTGGGAAAAAAAGGGAAATTCAAAGGGAAATTCAAAGGTGAAGAAGGGAAATTCGACAATGTTATTTAAATCCACTTCCAAGTGAAAACTGGAACAGGCCTGTATATTTTAAAGCTGGAATATGTATCCTATTATTCCATTTACAAATCATTTGGATTTTGGGCAATTTTATTTCCCGGCCCTTGGTCTAAAAATGTTCGGACTAGCCCATATAGACTTTTATTGTTGATTTTTAAGAAAAATGGTTTGAAAGAGCATACAAATTAAAATTAGTTTTATACATTAAATTTAGCTTTAAAGGTCAACTTTAAAAGCTTGTGCGAATACAAATTATCGCAGATCAATCTCCTTTTGAGGTTAGGTTGAAGTACAGTTGCATTTAAACATTTTTAAATATCTTTAAAAAAAAGTTAATTTATGCGCGACTTTGCTTTAGACGACCCATAGTGCGGCGATTGTCTTGATGTCATTGTTTTTTTTTTTGTTATTGTTATTGTTTGATTTGGAGTTATTTGTGTACACAAGGGTATAAAATTACTGTTTTGGAAAAAAAAAATTCTGTGGCTGACTACATATTTTAAGTGTAAAAAGATACCGATAAGATGCCCGTGCAATACTTTAAGATTAGAATTGTTGATTGTATTCGCTTTTTTTTTTACATATATGTAAGTATGTACAAAAATGCATTGACTTATTTCGCATCTTTTGAAAGGAAATATTGACCATCCCTAATCTTATAAAAGGGCAATAAAATTGTTTCGAAAAGAAAATCTATAAATGTACCTCGTCGACGTTTGTTACCTTTGATCTTTTAATAACTCTTTGGTTTGATTTGATGCAACTTTTTGTCTTTATAAAACTTTTCATGAGTATTGAGTTTAAAAAACAAAAAAGTTAAATGGGCAGACCTTTGTTAACTGATCGTATTGCACAAATGCAAACATAGAGTAATATTAACCTTGCAAACTTAACACTGACCCCGTCTTTGACAGTTTTGACAGAGGGGGGATTTACAAAAAAACTACCGATATTTGCTTACTTTCATTATTAATACAAATGCTTACATTTTTCTAATAAAAAGCTGTCAGAAAAATAAATATTTCAATTTTTGTTCTAACAGTGCTATTTTTTTGACTGCCCGAAATAGCAGTAAAGTCATAAAACAAGTTCTAAAAATCTTTGGGATTTGTTTTGCTTAGGGGAGACCGGGGCTAGTTGGACCCTGGGGCAAGTAGAAAAAATTCATTTTTAATTACTTTAAACTACTCTGGAGCTGCCATCTTTTTATGGTGTATGTGCACTGTGAATACCAACTCACAAACAAAGTTTCATTGAAATGGTACCGTTATTTCGACGGATATTAAAGATTATCTTTTTTTGACAGATATTTGTACTATTTCACATTTCTAAGTTTGTGTTTTGTCCACCATTCAACGTTGTTTTTTCTCAAAGGTAAATTCACCGTTATTACGTGTATCTGTAAGCTATTAAAAGAGCCCACTCTTTAATTTGTCCGTTACTTCTAATATAAGTTATGGTACAATACAGCTTGGAAAAAGCAACGGGGCTAGTTGGACCTTTTTCAATGGGGTAAGTTGGACCTCTAGATTTATTCCAGTCAATTAATTTTGTGTGAACAAACAAAAATTTATCCCGGTTTACAATAATTACACTCTTTTACTATTTTTAAAACTAAAATTTCGTGTAATACAAACTTACCAAACTGGTTTTGCTGATGAGAACTTACAAAAAGAAACAAATAGAAGAACCGAAGAACCCGTAATAAAATTTATGGTTTTATCCCTTATCAACGTATAAATGACTATTACTGACCAAAGTACAGTAATAAAAACGATTTATCCAAAGAAGAAGTCTTTTTGACAAGAAAAAAAAGAAAAGTGGAAGTGTTTTAACAACACCCTACAAAATGCTCTGCCACTCTTGAAGGACTGCTTAGATTGGTTAGAAAAAAATCATGGATGTAGCTGAATGTTCACCTAATACAATGGTGGTTTCCATTTTTTTTTAACATTCGCCATTTAACCAGAAAAAATCCATAAGTGAAAAAGGGTCCAACTAGCCCCGGTCTCCCCTATATAGTAAGACAGTGCACATATCATTATATTCTTTTCAAAGCCGTTTTGATTGCAATTAATATAATAGCGCCACAGATTTTCGCGTTTTGTGGGCGGTAAAAGGAGCGTGATCAGGTTTTAAAGCAAACTTGATCTGCCCTTTGTTTCTAGAAGTCTGTGTTAAAAATGTTATGTTCTATCTTATATAGTTCCCGAGATCTCGACGTTTGTACGGACGGACAGACGGACGGACAGACATTTGCAACGTTCTTTTACTCTACAAGTAAAGAGAATAAAAATGTAGACGCCTTTTATAAAAACAAAACTATTTTTTTCTAAGTGTTTAAAGATGCACAACTTAAATAATTGATAAATTATAATATCTATTCAGGTTTCGCTATTATTTTTTTTGTTCAAATGTACTACATAAACAAAAGTGAATTGCAGAATCAGTAAATTGAGTGCCGGGTTTCTCGATGTAAGCTTATCGTCGTTCTATTATATTCTGGTTTCCTATCATTTCAATGTCAGCAGAACTTATTGTTTTTACCTAATTGGTCCTAAGTTTCACCAAACATGTGCGGACCACAACACATGAAACTTTTTCCTGAATCATACTTTGTGTTGTTCTGATACGTTTAGTCAGCACAAATTACTAATCACAATTGTCTTGCACATAATGACTGATTGTTTTAATCTGAAGTGTTATTCTGGGTAGAAAAGACGGCGACACTGTTTAATTGGTACCGTACGTTTGCGCTGGCATTTGAAGATAGTCATTTATGTTTTTATATCTTTGCAAGGTACTGTAATTATTTGCGATACTCGAAGAGTAAGCAAATACTGTAAACGTTGAAATGTCTGTCTGTCCATCCGTCTGGAAAATCTGGAAATTTTCAAGAAATTGTGTATACAAGTGCGTTAAAAATTTATTGCGCTCGAAACTATACTAAACTTTTTTTGAAGAGGGCGTTTAAAATGTATTGCGTTCGAAAGTAGTCTACATTTTTTTTTTAAAGGTCTAGCGACTCTAGCATTTTTTCTTGTTTTCTTTTTATAAAGAGGGCAATGAGTATCGCAAATCTGATAGTGGGGAAACTCGACTATAGCGTTCTTTCTTGTTTTAGTCTGATGTTGTAACGCCTAGAAGGAGGCATTTTTGTTCCTATAAAGTGTATATATTCTTGATCAGCGTCACCAGACGAGTCGATATAGCCATGTCCGTCTGTCTGTTTCAGTAAATTTTTTTCGCTCAGTGTAAGACCTATAAACATATAACTTTCCCAATCGTAATTTTTTTTTATGCAGGCTGATTGAGTTTGAAGGTTTTTACGATCGAATTAGTATATCATATAGCCAGGGCCACAGAGAGGGGGGGGAGTTGGGTGGGTTTCCCCCGGGCCCGAAGTTTTTACAGGGGCCCGTGAATTTCGGAAAACAGTAATTTGATTGACGATTTTGACTGTTTGCATAGGATCAATCCTTAAAAATTGCCTTAACATAATATGCTTGTTGCAGTTCTCAGAAAAGTTTGAGTTCCAAAAACCTATAAAACTATTTGGCGCTTTTTTTCGTTGTCTCTAAATACACTGATGCTTCTGCAAACGGGAGGGGGGCTGGATTTTTTTGTTTCAACCGAAGGTACAGTTCTTTATGAATGTATTAAAAATTTCAGTTCTTTTTGAGAAAAATTCACCGAGATATGCAGCAAAACATCCAATCCCTTTAAGACCAGTTAAGCTTTAAATGCATTTTTTCTCAAAATTACTTTTTCAAAGTCGGTGTCCCGGATAACTCAAAAACTTATGCACCAATCGGTTTGAAATTTTTTTGCTTCTAATCGATCTACATTGACAAAATGACGCGTTTTTTTAGGCAACATGCAATTTTTTAAAACAGACCGAAAAAAATGCCAAAAAAAAAAATTGTAGAGCATAGATACCCCCGGGACCTGATTTTCTTTCTGCGGCCCTGCATATAGCTGCCATACAAATGTTTGAACAATATTCTGTTTCAGTTAACTTTTTTCCGCTCAGTGTAAGACGTATCAAAATAAAACTGTTCCAACCGTTATTTCTTATAGCCAGTATATCAAAATTGAAAATCTAGATGATCAGATGACTATATCCTAGACTGCCATACAAATCGACAATTTTTTGTGACACACTAAACATTTTACACAATTTATTAAAATTTAACTTATGTTGCAGATAGAAAGCAAGCGTATATTCCTTCTCGTTATAAAAGCTTTTATAACGTGCTTTTGCACCTTCTTAAAATTACTATCAAATTAAAACCCATATTTTAGTTTAAAAAAGTTAACCAGGTTAAACAATTTTAAAGCAAAGTAATACAAACTTTTTTTTACGCGAATTGGCCCAATTTTGTTCAACAAAAAGTCAACTAATCTGAGAAATTGACCAATGACACTAGTTTACATCCAAGCCTATGATAAAAATTTATGGTATTTCTGGTACATAAGAAAAATATATTTTTTTTTGCAGTTGTTTTTAAAGATTTTTTTAAGTTTAAGTTTTGGTCAATCTAGGTGCATTTTACAAAGTTTGACAACCATAGATAAGTTACGACTTAAATAATTTGAATAGTTTTAAAAAACTAAAAAAACGCTTTCCGGTTTAAAAGAGCGCGCTCTTTTATAGATATCGATAAATTATCGGTAAAAAAAACAAGTTGGCAGGTCTGCAATCAAACCAAAAGGTGTTACGCAGCCAGCCAGCCAGCCACAAGTGAAACTTATATAAAGCGTTTAAAAAGAAGCTTAATCCAATATTGAAAGAGCTAAAGAAATATGAATAAAGATTAGGCATACTTTTAAAATATTAAATAACACAAAATTCCCATTAAAAAAGATTTTGGAAATTTTGAGCTTTAGTGTGGGTGTTGAGAACAACTCATAATTTTAAAAATAATCGAGCGGCAAGTTTTATTCTTTCACGAATAATTTACGGATAAATAACGGCAAATTGTCGATAGAAAAGAATTCGCATTTTCAAAATTAAACTGTACCTAAAATATAAAAAAAAATTTCTGATTCAAAAAAAACTTTTTAAATGTGTAGCTTGGGACAGTATCTTGATACACTTTTAACAGTTTTTCGAAAGTCCGCACCGTTTTCGATATTTTGAGCTTCAAAGTTCAAAAAATTTGTTTTTAAGGTTTTGGAGAAAAATTCATAACTCTCGAACGGTTTGAAATACATCCAAATTGTTTTTTAAGGCAGGTTCTCACCTTGTGGTTGGAAAAAAATTTTTTTTTTTTAATCTTATGAATCATATGTATAACCCTTAAAGAGTATGTTCTACAAATTTTATGTTTGAATTCCAAGTACTTTGTAAGTTACAGGAGTTCAAAGTTGCCAGTTTACTCTACGCGCCCTACGTCGCACAGTGGGGTATTTTTCAAAAAAGTGGGACTTAATTCAAAAAGTGATTTTTCGATTTCAAATAAGTGAGTCATACCAATTCAAAATAGATAAAATTCTCTATCAAACCCTGTTTAAATAATAATTTTATGATTTTTTTGGGCTTCACAATCTACGTTCGAAGTTCAGATTTAGTTTTTAGTTAATGCGTAAGATACATATTTTTCCGTTTTGGTGCATTTTGTAGGCGCTATATCTTAAACATTTTTCAAAGAATGTGTGTGTGTTTTTTTATTCCGTTACTTTGAACTTTTTTTAATTTTGTGGTAATTTTAAATTTAAAAAAACAATTTTTTTAAGATTTAAAAAAATATATACAGGGGTGCTACGGCAAACTGGGGCGATTTTGAATTCAGCTTTTTGTCAAATCGCTGAAAAATTTCCTGGGTGCCACGGAACTTCGAGCGATTTCATATTTTTAGCTAACTTACAAACCATTTCGAACTGGACCCGAACTGGCACTAAATAGCTAAAAAATTTTAAACAAATTAAACAAAATGCCTTGTACAAGACTTCTTGCACTAGATGAGCTGCGCAGGCGACAGGCGATAAAGGAAACCATAGAGCGAAGACGCTTAAGAGACTCTTTGGACCCATTTTCCAAATCGGACGAAACGTTTGATTTTGTTGTTGTTTTTGGTATTGTTTATGGTCATTTATGTATGTAATTTAGCTAATTTCTGTTTTTTTTCTTCCCCTTCCTATGCAACAGATGACATTTTCAATCGTTGCCACACTAGGAAAAATAGTATTTAAACCTTTTTTTTCACAAAATAAATAGGAAAAACGCGCTTGACTAACAAATTAAGAATGACAACTTATTTTTTATACTTTGTTACTGCTTTTAAACACAATCATCTGTGTTTTACCATCATAAAATATGTTTTCGCTTTTCGAACTTAACTAGGTGGCACCAGTGAAATGCTATTTCGCTATGTTTGACAATTTTTACAAGCCAGTTTCTAAGCAATTTGCTAAAATCATTATTAAAAATAATAATTGCCTGCAAAATGTAATTATTTTAATGCAGAATTATCAGAAATTGAACCAGCTTTTCTGTGATATATGGCTTTTAATTAACAAACCCTTTATTTTAGCTGTATTTACCCAAATAGCTGACACATTTGCTAGCTGTTTTAAAACAGCTAAACACAGCTGAATTGAGGCTCCGTAGCACCCAGGAATTGAAATCAAGCTCAATGTGAGCTGAATGGTTTGCCGTAGCACCCCTGATATTAATAGTCTACAAAATGTATGGATTTTTTTGCTTTGCATGGACATATAGTTGACCCACACGCGTCCGCACGCGATCATTTTTTTTCAGAGCTCGCAAATAACTGTCGACCGTTTTTCATCTTGCGGTCTTGTTGCGAGCACAACCGAAAAAGATCATACCCTCTCACTCTCGCTCTGAGCAAGAGACTCTTGCTGTCTTCTTTTATGTTTTCTGTTGAGCGCTTTTCGTTGAGCTCTTTGTGTGTCGGTCTTTCAATGAGCAGTGCGTAAAGAGCGAAACGAGAACAGCTCGCACCATGAGAGTCAGTAAAAGACCGATTGACCGAAAAACTCAATGCAAACGGTCTTTACATTTATTTTCGTTGTTGTGGGAAAGAAATAATATAATTTTTTTAATGGAACAAATTAAATTTATTTTCAAATTGTGTGTTATTTATATATTATGTGTTAAGCTTTATAACTAGTAAGGCGTTCAGATTTTCTGCACTAATGGAACTTCTTCGTTCGCGACAAAAGGGTCTTGGAACAACCGAAACAAAATAGAAAAAAACGGTTTCGCTCTGAGCGCGAGCGAGCTCTTCCAAAAACCCTTAAATCGGTTGCTCTCTGAGTCTTTTCGTAAAGAGTCAGGTGAAGATACTTTTTTCAAGACAACGAGAAACGGTCGACAGTTTTTTGCGAGCTCTGTTTTTTTTTTAAATTATACTTTAAAGTGTCATTAATATGTTTACAAAAGTTTGATCGTGCGATTTTGTGCGATAAGCGAGATATTTGAGATCAAAGTTGTAAATTTGGACGGAAAAACGTGTTTTTTTGGTGAAAGTCAACGGTTTCAATGGCTAAAGACAATTTTTTTTTTTTTTTTTTGTTAAGTTGAACATGAAACGTCAATTAATTCTTAGTTAAATAAAATAAAATTACTGAAAAAAACAAGAAAATAAAATATTAAATTTTAATTAATGAGTTTTTAAAATTTGACTTTGAAAATCTATGAAAAATCACACTTTGATTGCAGCACCACATTTGAGCACTCATTTAAAAGCCTTAATTTTTAGGTATAATAAACATTTTAAATTTTAAAAATATCTGCATTAATTCCTAAGATATGAATTTTTAATTAAAAAATGTCAGAAAATTCAACATCAAAAATTTTATGAAAAACAATTTTTTTTTAATAAAATTACACTAAGCCTTATCCAAAAATAACTTTTTTTAGTTTAATTTTATAAACTTAATACAAGAAAAATATAAGTCAGAGTCTATTTAGCCTGTGTGAATTAAGTCCCACTTTTTTGAAAAATACCCCACTGTGCGTCGCCTGGGAAACAAACGCGTTTTTCTCAGAACCATGTTTTCGGACCTTACGGAAGTGATTGAAGGCGCTGGGATGAACCAATCGCCACCAATTTTTTTTTTAATGTTTGTAAGGGTCCTTTCTAACAAATGAACTAGAATCAGCCAAAAATATTGAAAACTTTTTTTTTAAAAAAAGAACAAGTGAAAAAAAACATGCAAACATCGAAATTTTTTTCAAAGCTTCATAACTTTTGTAATTTTTATTTTTTTTTTATGATTCTAGTTCATTTTATAGATAATACAATTCAGATTAAAAATGTGTTTCGATATTGTGTTTCGGATCACACGTTTTGACGGCATCACTTCCGGTAGCGGGACACCTTTTCAAAAAAATGTCGACTTTGATGGACACCCCCTCCCCCACTTTTTTTATTTATTCAATTTAAAACATTGTGTTGCTTAAAAAAAATGTGTTTTCTTATCTGTTATGAACTTTTAGCATTGTACCTTTAACCGTTTCTTCAAAAAATTTTTTTTTCAAAAGTGCCATTTTTTGGTCCTACAAGGTGAGAACCTGCCTTAAGTGTAAGAGAATCGTTTCGTCTTAAAAAAAAAATATGTTTAAAAAATTTAATTTGTAATTTAACATAATTTTTAACAACAATTAATTAAACAAATTAGTTTTAAAAAGTGTTCTAGGGCAATTTTTGCTTTAAAACTTCCGAACAATTACCGTCAAACTATTGTTTATAAATTTGCACAACAATTTTTTGTACTTTTGCCTTGGACAGTCGGAATCGCATTTTGTGTGTTGTGATTACCACCAACTACCGTCTACCGTCAATGTTTTCTTCTTTCTTTTTTGTAAACAAATGGAATAATTTATATTACAAATTTAATTGATTAATTTAACCTGCCATTCATGGGTCATCACATTTTTAAAACATGTCTTAAAACGAATTAATTATTATTTATGAAGTTATAGAATGAAGTTCGCGGGTCTCCAGCTGCTGCTGCCTTTGGATGTCATTCCACTCCTTGGCCAGAGTGGTGGGTACTCGTTTTCGTCCGCTCTTTGTGCGGATAACGGTCCACGAAACATCAAACTCCCGCTCCTCCATCGTCAGTGCGAGTTCTTCCGTGCTCTTCTCAAGTCTTCGATGAACTTTACCCTAAGATTTAACGTCATACACCATACTCTCCATTTCCAAGGTCCATATAGTCCGGGGTTTTGAAACTAAGGGCTAGTACACTTCAAATTTGAAAAACACATTTTTTTTTTTTCATTTTTAAGTGCTAATTAAACAAAGATGGATTGTTTGATTGACATAAATTTTATTTATCCGAAAGATAATCTTGTAGCATTACATTCTTATTATGATTTGTGGCATATGACGGCACGGCTGGTTCGGATGTAGTCCAATCTGGACGTCCAATTTTCGATGACTTTTTCCAACAATACCGGCAATTACACGGTGAATGTTATCTTCCAAATGGTCAAGCGTTTGTGGCTTATCCGCATACACCAATGACTTTATAAAGCTCCTCAGAAAGTAGTCTAGCGGCGTTAAATCACAAGATCTTGGAGGCTTATTCACAGGTCCAAAACGTGAAATTAGGCGGTCACCAAACGTGTCTTTCAACAAATCGAAATAAAATTGCACTATTTGCAATTCTTCTGATAGTTTTCAGCATTTAAAATCATTGAAGGACTGCATTCAACTATAATTTCAGTCTCTTTATACGTGAATTTTTAAGCTTCTTCTCCACCGAGTAGCGTTTTCCTTTACCATTTTTAAAAATAAATGTTTGATAAATAAAGCGAACTTAATTTTTGCGTCCTCATTTTTTAAATTTGTTTAGTTTTTTCTTCTTTTTGATGACCCTGCTCCCAGCACTACTATTTTTAAGGGTATTTTAACCAAGTCATGAAAACAAGAAAAAGGGTTTCTAACGTAACAAAACTTTTTCGGGTTTAAAATGCTTTCACTTCGGGCTTTCTAACAAGGTATCGCACAAGCACCTTGCTTGTGGTGTATTCATTTTTTTTTTTTTTTTCTATTTTTAAGGCTCGTTCACAACAAATAATTTTTTGGGAATAGGGGGTAACCACATTACAAAAACAAGAATAACTTTTATTTTGCTAAAGAGATCTAAAGAACGACATCTACGGAATCGAATATTATGCGTCTCAATAAAGTGAAGTACTTATTCTCGATGATATTTTAAATAACATTTTTTATAAAGTCTCATTTTGGACTTCTTAAAAAATGGTGTTCATTTTATGCATTTCATATTCCAAAAGAAAGTTTCAAAGTGACAACTTGAAAACTGTTTTTCCAGTACGCAGTGATATGACGCTGAGTGTACATACGTTCTTAGCAAGATTTAATCGATTTTCCGTCAAATTTTTATTCAAAGGACTTCAAAAAACGTTCATGTTCGGTTACTGGAGTTAAGAACAAACTAATAAAAGAAAAATGGTTACGACTTTCTTTTCAAAACTACTTTGTTTGAGTTTGATTTCTATACATTTTTAACTCACATATTCTACCAATTAGTTTTCAAGTAAATTATATTGATAAATTTTCTTTTCCTTCTGCTTAATTTACCTGCAGTAGAGAGCACAAGATAGCACGGGGTCCATGAACATCGACTGCACTAACCGCTGCCCACCGTTAACCAAAAATGACAGTTAAGTCCATTAACCAGTCCATTAAACAAAATTGAGAACTTACATTAAGAACAGACTAAACAGCATACGCTGTTGTAAATTAAGGGTACGATAAAAAGTTCCGAATCCGCAAGAGGATCTACTGATTCACAGGCTAGATTTTAGCGGTGCTGCGAAACCACTGGAGACCTTTTCTCCACTCCGCAACAAGACGGCGAAACAACACAGATTGTTGGACAGGAATTGATGACACTTCTTGGGCCTAGCGCCCCTGGCATGGCCTTTATGATGAAAAAGAAGAAATACAAGTTTAACGTTGAAGTGCAGCTGCAGGATTTAGTCGAGGTGGCCCTGGTCAACGAGGTGCTTTTTGCTAAGATACGACTGCTTGATGGCGGATCATTTCAGGAGTACAGTAGTCGGTAAGATCCCATTAACAAGTATTGAAAGACTAAGAATTTACGATAATAAATTTATCTAGCGAGGAAGTGCGCAACCATCGAGTAGAATGGAACCGCAGCTTTGAGTTTCCATGCAAGATGAGCGCAAATGCCTCGACCGGCGTTTTGGATCCATGCCATTTGCGTGTTTCTATCCGCAAGGAAATGAAGGGTGGTCGAAGTTACTACAAGCTAGGTTTTATCGACCTCAATCTTGCCGAATTTGCCGGCGCAGGCCTCATCTCGCGTCGATTTCTCCTTGAAGGCTATGACTCGCGACATCGCCTGGACAACTCGATGCTGCGAGTAAGCATCAAGATGCATATGCTGAGCGGTGATATTCTCTTCAAGGCGTAAGTATTTTAATAAGGTCCTAAGAATTCAAATTACAATTTGACTCCACAGGCCCACGCCAAGCCTAAAGAGCAAGCAAAGCAAGCCTTTAATGGATGACTTGACTAAAGCAGCTACAGGAGTGGGCTTCCAAACTCCGACGGCAACCGTTTTGCCCGGCATAAGCAGCGGTAGCGGTGGCTCAGCCATTCCCTTTGGCGGAGCAACATTGGGCGGCGTGCCTAGCACTCAGTCGCTACCGGGAACGCGGCCCGTTTCTTCCTCCAAAGAAGATGGTAAGTAGTCAATAGAGAGATAAGTCGGATTAGTCAAGATTTTTTTGAACAATATTATTTTAAATTAAATACAAAAACTAGGCTATATTACTTACATATGTTGTATCATTTCGATGGGGTTCATTCAGAATAAAAGGTCCATAAAAAACACATCAGCCTTCGAAGTTTCTTTTTGCTTTTACGACGCTTAAACTTCCAACCAGTTCTATCAATACATAGAGGTAACCCCAGTGAGTCAGCTAAAAAATTGCTGATGGTCTGGACTTGTATACATAAAAAATATTGTACTGTTAAAGCCTGATCCTTGTCTGTGTGTTTGGCAGAAATTTTGTATGAGATTTATTTTTATTCCCGTCATATTTGAAAAAACTTGTTAAAGAAGCTTTTGCACTGGCTTGATTTCAACTCAATCAAAAATCTTTGATCTTGCATAAAAAAGCCAGTAACTGTATCTAAGCAAATTACTAACGGACTAATTTGGGATGTAACTCAGGAGTCTTGGAGCGCAATTCCTTTAAAACGGAGCCAGGACGTTCTGGAAGCGATGCCAAGACAGGTTGCACCCACTATTTCTAAATATGGCAAGGCAACTTAACATTACATTCAAAGATATTACTAAGAATTAAAATAATAGTATCGATTACTTAAGTTACTAATTAATTATTTTAAAAAGTGTTGCTATTTGTTTTTTTTCGTGTGTTTTTATCATTTTTTATAAAAATCATTAAATATGTTCAAAACTATAGGGGTTAGGCCCAAAAACTACGTTTTTAAACGCTTTATATAAGTTTCACTTGTGGCTGGCTGGCTATCTGGCTGCGTAACAGTTTTTGGTTTGCATGCAGGCCTGCCAACTTGTTTTTTTACCGATAATTTATCGATATCTATAAAAGAGCGCGCTCTTTTAAGCCGGAAAGCGTTTCTTTTAGTTTTTTAAAACTATTAAAATTATTTTATAAATTCTCTTCAGAATCAGTTCATTTGTATCAATTACAGTTGTTGAATTTTTGGATAGAGTCTACTTTTAAGAAGACAACAACACGTCGATCATGTTAAAATATTTGTCAACACCACTTCTGTAGGTGATGATTTTAAACGACCCCCGAAAACAAGCGCTTGACGGTGATCTCCATTTCGGCGGTTTGAATTATCAGAAATAAAAAAAGTGGTAGATTATTTAATATGATAGAATAATGCAGGTATTAAACGAAGAGATAGTTGAAATTTTAATTTTTGACAAAATGGCGTCTCTTAGAATTTTTTTTTTCGTTTTTGACTGAAATTTTTGTTTCAAATTGTTTAAAAAATAATATTAATAATTGTCTAAAATCATATTCCTTCGATTAACACTTGGAGAATATATCTGAGAATAAAAAGTATGAAAACACGAGCCCACCTATAAATGTGTATATATATACACTTTTTATTTGCGATACTCGAAGAGTAAGCAAATACTGTAAACGTTGAAATGTCTGTCTGTCCGTCCGTCTGTCCGTCTGTCCGTACAAACGTCGAGATCTCGGGAACTATAAGAGCTAGAACCACCCAATTTTGCACACAGACTTGTATTAGCAAAGCGCAGATCAAGTTTGTTTCAAAACCTGATCACGTCCCTTTTTACGCCCACAAACCGCAAAACTTTGTGGTGTCCACATTTTTAATGCTAGAGAAAGTGGCCCTTATAAATGTTATTTGTATTGAAAATATCTACTCAAATATCTAAAAATTTTGAAAATCCGACCATTTTTAAGAAATTGTGTATACAAGTGTAACTCTTTTTTTTGAAGAGGGCGCTAAAAATTGATTGCGCTTAAAGGTAGGCTACACTTTAGCTGTTTTTAAAGAGGGCAATGAGTATCGCAAATCTTATAGTCGGGAAACCCGACTATAGCGTTCTTTCTTGTTTTTTTTTTGGTTTTATGTTGTCTGGAATGAATCAAAGTTCACTAAAAAAAACGCTTTCTGGATTGCCCTAGAAATTTTTTTAAAAATATTATTTATTTAAAGGAAATATTGTTCTGGATTAACGTTAATAAAATGAAAATGATATCTGGCACGGCTCCGTAGATAATAAATAAAGACTAAGTGCAACTCGGTCAAAAATGAGCCCAAAATTTGTGTTGTAACCCATGTAACTTCTGTTAAACGCAAAAATTCCCAAGACGGGCAAAAACACACCCTTACATTTTTGTTGTGAACCCAAAAAGCTAAAAATTTCCCAAAAATTCGGTCTTCGATTTTAAGTGGGAGATTTTTACTTATAACCTATTCAACTATTTAACATTTAAAAAAAGTTTTTAGCTTTTGTTTACATGGTTTAATACAATTTACAAACAAATTGAATTTTAAAACATTGAAAAAATACGATAAGAGGTTTCCAATAACACCTTTTATTTCCGATACTCAAAAAGAGTATCGTAAATACTGTGAACTTTGCACATCTCTTCCCGTCCGTCCTTCCGTCCGTACGAACGTCGAGATCTCGGAAACTATAAGAGCTAGAACCACAAAATTTTGCACACAGACTTTAATTATTGCAATCTTACTTCAGCAATACTTGCAGAGATCGATAACCAAGCGTTGATAGCGGCCATTGTGACGGACTCTGGGTTGTCGGAAACCTCGGACTCGGCTGTTACGTTGACCACGGATAATCTTCAGCAACATGTCGCCGCCGCTGCCTCCAATGCCACTACTCCTGTTACCCAGCCACTCCCGGGTCTGGGCGTCATTGGTAGCAACAACTGCGGAACGACAGGAGTGGGGATCGGGGTTTCTGGAGGCGGCAACGGCACCCTCATTGAAATGGGACATTCAAGAAATTCCAGTAATACTAGTCAAGTAAGTCCAGTATATTACAGACCTGACTTGCCAAATAAGTTATATTTTTCCTTTACCCAAATCAGATGTCAAAAGGTTCGGGTTATAGTAGTTTTTCGCACAGTCAACATTCGAGGCAAAGTTCCGAGGGCGATTCGGGACATGCTAGGTAAGTCGTAAACTCGATTTGAATAATTTCGTTGTCTGTAAAAAGCCTTGACTTCCTTTCTTGAACAATAATTTCCCAAATTTGTAAACTATAATGCAGTGATTTCCTCATGCGTTATATAAGCTAAGGCTCTACTTACCAGTCCATTTAAATTCAATCTTATACTTCTATCTAACGCAAATGCGTTATTAAAACCTACCGCGAGTCTCTGACTTGAACAAAAATATAATTGGATATTGCTTAGATTAAAACGTATTGTTTATTTTATCAACATTATACACACTCACAAATTCAAAAATTATAGATCTCTAGTAACTATGCCTATTATATTTTAAACAAAGCTTATTATTAAATAAGTTTTCTTATTCAACAAGTTATTATGTTTTATAATAAAATCGTATATTGTTATTATAATAAAAGTACCTATAGGTTAAGCCGTAAAAGTATTTTAAAACAATACAACAGCTGAAACTTTACTACATTTTAAGTATTAATTTCGGTGAAGCTAACCATAGTCTTAACAACTTTCACTTTAGCCCATTTTTTCTATTCAAATTGTAGCAAGTTGTTATTTCAGAGATTGTGATACAAAAATGTCCGAAACATCCAACACGCTACAGAACAGATAATGTTCTTTAACCTCTTTCTTTGCATTGGTTTGTTGGTCTTCCTTCACCGTATTTAAGGCAGGTTCTCACCTTGTAGGCCCGAAAAATGGCACTTTTGAAAAAAATTTTTTTTGAGGAAACGGTTAAAGGTACAATGCTAAAAGTTCATAACGGATAAGAAAACACATTTATTTACGCAACACAATGTTTTAAATTGAACAAATAAAAAAAGCGGGGGAGGGGGTTTCCATCAAAGTCGAATTTTTTTTGAAAAGGTGTCCTGCTACCGGAAGTGATGCCGTCAAAACGCGTGATCCAAAACACAAAATTGAAACACATTTTTAATCTGAATTGTATTATCTATAAAATGAACTAGAATCATAACAA
This sequence comes from Drosophila oshimai, assembly GCA_018150695.1. Lineage (NCBI taxonomy): Eukaryota > Metazoa > Arthropoda > Insecta > Diptera > Drosophilidae > Drosophila > Drosophila oshimai. The sequence goes on along the minus strand of JAECWM010000269.1, from coordinate 711,830 downwards.
AAAAATACAAATTACAAAAGTTATGAAGCTTTGAAAATTTCGATTTTTGCATGTTTTTTTTCACTTGTTCTTTTTTAAAAAAAAAAAGTTTTCAATATTTTTGCCTGATTCTAGTTCATTTGTTAGAAAAGACCCTTACAAACATTGTAAAAAAAATTGGTGACGATTGGTACGTCCCAGCGCCTTCAATCACTTCCGTAAGGTCCGAAAACATGGTTCTGAGATAAACGCGTTTGTTTCCCAGGCGACGTAGGGCGCGTAGTGTAAACTGGCAACTTTAAACTCCTGTAACTTACAAAGTACTTGAAATTCGAACATAAAATTTGTAGAACATACTCTTTAAGGGTTATACATTCGATTTATAAGATAAAAAAAAAAAAAAAAGTTTTCCAACCACAAGGTGAGAACCTGCCTTAAGTTATTTTACACTTTAAACGTCAAAGTCGGATTCTTAGGATATCTCTATGATGTCACAACTGGCACCTACATTAGGAACTCAAGGCCATTTAACCAAACAATAAAAGTTTACAATGCAACTGCGCCTCGTTTCTTTTGAATAAATTACGCTCATTTTTTGTTAGTACGGTTTGAACTTGCTGGGGGATGCTGCAGACAAAATGAAACTAATTTTAAGGTCAAACGATAAATTTAGGAACGAGATCACACACACTGGCCGGCCTTAATATACATACATGGTCCCATGACCAGACTGGTGCCTCAGTGGTTCTTTTATGTCGCCCCTCGCCAGGGAGGTTGTTGGCATTTCAAAAATGCAGAGGGTGTAAGAATAAAAAAGCTTGATGACATCATCAAATGACTGGCGCCATGAGGTGTGTTCAGGGGTTGCCTTTACCGTTTTTTTAATCAATTCTTACTTTTGACTTTTGGCCTTTAACTTTGTGTGCAATATTTTTTAATGATTGGAGCTCAGGAAAGCTTTTTGCTAGTTTTGAGGTCTTGTAAACTATTAAATATTTATGTGGGTTTTTTAAAGCGTCATTTATAAAAATGTTACGTATCACGGGTTACAGCTATTAGTATAAGCTAATGCTTGAGATAAGATGCTTAAGCTATGAATACAAATCAAATATTAAATAAATTTGGGTAAGGTCGCATAAATACTAAAAACTTAACAATTTAATATTTTTGTTGGTTTCGTTATATTGTCTTTCTGTACTTTTATACTTTATAATAGCTTCATTTTTTTGTAAGTTCTATATTTACGTTTACCTTATTTATTGCTGATTGTTTAATTTTATTTTCTTTTTCTTTTTTTTCTAAAATGTTCTGTTATGTTTAACAAAATGGGGTATATGGCAAACTAATCCCAAAAATTTTCCAATAACACCACTTAAAATTAAATTTAAAAAACGACTGCCCTTTAAAAAACTTCAAGAAACTATAGTCGTTTTAGAAAATCCGTTTCTCTTCTTAATAGACTCAATCAGAGAGCAATTAATGCCATGAAATTAAATTTACCGCACGGTCGACGTCAAGGGCAAAAAAGTTCCCAACAGCAACAATCTTCCAGCGTTCCAGTTGTTTACAAAAACCAGGCCCACCTTAGTCTCAGCACCACCATTGAATATGTGAGCGAGGAACAGCTCTACCAAACTCCAAATGCCACAATGAGCACCGGTGAAACATTGGCCTTCGAAGACTTTTGCACCCCGATGGCTGAAATTGCCGCACCTCTCTTCCATCCATTGGGAGGAGAAAATGGTGGTACTCCCAGCTCCACCTACCGTAGTGCAGGATCTCCGTCCCATGCGACACAGTATTACGAAAGCGGAGAAGAGAGCGACACGGAAGAGTGCCTAAACGAGGAGTCGGGCGACAATGACTCAGGACTCGAGGAAAACTACCATACGCCCCGGGTGGCAAAGATCAAGTCAATGGAGAATCTCTCTATTCTGGAAATGGAGTTTCACAAGGCCACCATGGAGCTAGACCGTAACTCACCGCGCCGCCTCAAGCAACTGGCTGAACACGCCCAGATACCCAAGATGAAGTCGCTAAACAATCTCTGCTTCGACGAATATGCGGAGAAAGCGGTGCGCGAAGAGTTCCAGCGCATGCACGAGGAGTCTTTGGAGGAACGGTTGCGCTTCCAGCAGCACCACCATCTACGCAAGAGCTCAAACGGGTCGGCTGGGAAGCTGTACATTAAGCATCTTAACAACCAAAACCACCACCACATTAAGGTCGGCAATGCCAAATTCATCGGACAGGACGGCAGTGATAGTCCGCAACCGATTCACTACCCCATCCAAAAGATGCGATCGATGGGCACCATACCGGACATTCTAAGCGAGCGCATCGAGGCGGATCCGTTCCTCACCCCAACATCCGAGCGAAAACCGAATTTTCCGCGCCTTATTCAATCTGCGGAGAAGCCGGCGCTGGGCAGTAGCCATTTAAACCGCCTGCTTACCTACGATGTCGTGGACTCGCCAGCGGAACTGTTCAGTTCGGTGTCGTTTATGTCTCGCACGCCCTTCCAGCGGGCTTACCGGCGAAATGTTCTGCAGGGCACATCATCGACACCCTTAGCCAACCAGGATGTCTTCGCCGTGCGGCCACATACCACAAATGCTGCCTACGAGCTAATGAGGTGCGTCGCGTTTTCATTAAGGGGGTAGTCAGGTGCTTTTTTAAAATATTTTTTTTCCCAGAAAAGTTTTTATTTCACGATCAAGATTTTTTACAGTTAAATTTTACTTTTACTTACGTTTACATTTTTTTTTTCTTTTTAATGCCGGCCGACTTTTGGCAGAGATATGGATGAATGAAGAGGACATTGCAAAATCTGGGCGGTGTCATTGCTCCATTTGAAATTGTCTGAAACACACAAACCAAATTTTTTATCATAAAAAAATATACAGCTGTGTTCAATAAAGTCGTAGTGCCGCACCTCACCTCTTTTAAAACTGTTTTTGAAACCTTTCCAGTCTTTAAAATTTAAAATGCGATGCCTTTTTGGGGAAAGCCCGAAGTGTAAGCATTTAAAAACCGAAAAAGTTTTGTTACATTCGAAACCCTTTTTCCTGTTTTTCATGATTTAGTAAAAATACCCTTCAAAATTTCTGTTTCTCCATCCAACATGGAGTTAAGCAAGCTTCAAATTGCGTGAAGAGGTATTTTTTCCAGGGACTTTTTGGATTGCAATTATGTTAAGTGAGTCGACATCCATCTTCCAAACAGATCGACAGATTCAAAACCTTTTTTTATAATTTTAGTCGATTTTATCAGCTTCATCTTGCTTTACCTCACACTACTTCTGTCATCTAAAACAGTTGATGTTTGCTCACGACCTTGATTCTCTTCAGTCTTTTGATAGTTTTCAGCTATGAATATAATTGTAGGACTGCATTCAACTATATTTTTAATCTTTTTATACGTTTTTCCTTGATTTCTAAGGCTGACTATCAGGGTTTTCTTCTCCACCGAGTAGTGTTTTCCTTTACCACTTTTAAACAAAAATTTAATAAATTTCCAAAAATAATGTTAATTAATACGATTGATGACTAGAGCGAACTTAACTATTGCATCCTTATTTTTGAATGTTGTTTAGTTTTTTCTTCTTTTTGATGACTCGGTTCCCAACAATACTATTTTTATAAACATAAATTATAAAGGGTATTTTTACTAAAGCATGAAAACCTAGATTTTCTAGGTTTTAGGGTTTCGAAAGTAACAAAACTTTTTCGGTCTTTCCAAAAATGCATCGCTGGTTTAACTTGGAAGACCGAAAGTCTTTCAAAAACAGTTTTGATAAAGTTGATGTGCGACACTACTATTTCATTGAACACATCTGTATATAAATAAACAAACAGTGCCGGTTTCTAATTTTTCGTAATTTTTTTTTTCTAAAGTTATTGTTATATAACATTGTTAAATATTAATGAACAATGACGACCGAGGTAGTTGCAAAAAACATGCCTTTTGTAAAAAATAAAAAAATTGACTCTTCTTTTTCAATGTTTATAGCTCGGTCAATTTCGGTCGGTTCGATTTAAAATTTAAAGAACGTGTTTTCATATACTTATAATTCAAGAAAATGCTAAACAAAAAAAATTGTAAAAAGGCACCTGATTATCCCCTACTAAAAACAAGCCAATCAAAAAGTTCCCAAAATATTTCCCTAACTAGTTATATATTTAAAACTAGACTGCGAAAGATTGTTCGTTACTCATTTAAAGTTTATCGTTAATGTTGGACTGTGTTCCTATATGTTTAGCTTAAGACGCTGCTCTTGTGATCCAGTTTAAGACTTAGTCCTGGTCCTTGGTATTGGTTCACTAGCCCACCCAGCTGTTATCGTTACCATTTAACATTTTCATCTGTTTTTTGTTTATCTTTTGTTGGTGTTTATTTTGCTATTATTTTTATTTAGAAATTTCGAACTAATTATTTTTGGTTTTAATGGGAACCTTGGGCTTGAGTGCGTTTTAAAAATTAATGTAACGTCGTTTAAAAGATTATATCTGGTTCGGACAATAATTGTACAGAAGGCACAAGGTACTTATTGGGGTTATGTTTTTTACTTGTCTCACATTCTAGCCAAATTGTAGTGTAAAGTATCTTATCGGCACACTAGAAAATGTTTTGTGTAATATTTATGTTAAAGGTACGTAATTTTGTTAGTTTAAAGCAGTATATTTTAAAATATTTTTAATTTATTTTCCTTATAAAATTTAACAATTTGTTAGAATTTAGGATTTATATAAAGTCATACTCCAGTAAAATGGCTGTATGCCCAAGGTTATTCTTCCCGTTTCATGTAGAGGAAAATGGGAGTACTGTATTCGTTGCAAATGTCCGGGTATCTGTCCGTACGAGCTACAGGCCCCGTATTTTGCACACAGTCGTCGATAAACATTTTGCAGATCACGCCCCTCAAAACGCCCACAACCGCGAAACTCTGCGATGCTCACAACTTCAAAACTAGATAATAGTGCTAAAATCAATTTTTCTTGTTTCGAAAACATCTTCAGTGGCTCACAGCTAAAACGAACCACTAACTACCCAAAACTGTCTTTAAAATATACTAATAAGGTTATTATAATAATTTAATTTAATTATTATAATAATTTAATTTAATTATTATAATAATTTAATTTTACATCATTATTGTTTCAAATTATTATTAATTTACTCTTAATATTTTTTTATCATTTGTGAAGAATATACACCCAGCGACACAAAAAAAGCCGCAGTCTAAATATTCACATACTTGAATGTTTTTTTGCTTGGGGTTTCTATAAATGTTTTTTGGATTGCCCATTTTTTTTTTATTGATTAATGGATTATTTTTAAATAAAATTGCATTGCAAATTTTATTTTATGAATGTTAGTTTTTTAGAAAAAGGTTTTTTTCCAGACCCTTATCAATTTTGGTGACTTTTCATTATTATGACTAGTTTAAGAAAAAAATTATAATAATTATAATAGTGCATATACTCAACAAGTAATGATTTTTTTCCAAAAGTTAACTTAATTTTCTATAATCTTATATATATTTTGTATCAAAATAATGTTAATTTTGTATTTTTAATTTAAATTAGTACTTTGTAGTACGCCCTTTTGCTTTAATTACACATTTTACCCTATTGGGCATCGAATTGTACAAAGCGCTATAATATTCCTCAGTGATATCGTCGGACCATACTTTTCTCTATCACATCCTCCAATTCTATCATGGTTTAAGGCTTCCTTTTTTTTATTTTCGCTGCTGTAAGGGCCCAGAAATTCTCTATTGGGTTGAGGTCAAGGCTGTCTCCGGGCCTTTAAAAAAAACTGGGCCAAGGAAAAAAAAAATGGTGTGATTCCGAGTGGTCACGAGTCCTTTTTTCGGATGAGTCCAAATTCAATCTTATTGGACCTGATGCCTCGTGCAAGGGGCGCCGTAGTAAGGGCGAACGATATTTGGAAAATTGCTATGTGGGAACCGTTAAGCAATCACCATACATTATGATATGGGGTTGCATATCTAAATATAAAACTAAATAAGTTTTAATGATCCAGGGTATGGTGAATGCGGAAAAATATAAAGCTATAATATTAAGTGGAGTTGTGCCTAGCTTTAGGGCAATAAGTGAGAAAGAAAAAAAATCATATTTTTCAAGATGATTCTGCACCTTGCAATCGGGCTCGATCTGAAAGTAATTCGGTGAGCTTTTGTTATTAAAACAACTTAATAAATTAATTTTGACCTTCTTTTTAACGAAGAAATCAAAATCAAAGGATGAATTTGACATTTAGTCCCTAAATAGACCCGGAAACAGTCCTGACCTCAACCCAATAGAGAATTTCTGGGCCCTTACAGCAGCGAAAATAAAAAAAAGGAAGCCTTAAACCATGATAGAATTGGAGGATGTGATAGAGAAATGTATGGTCCGACGATATCACCAAGGAATATTTTAGCGCTTTGTACAATTCGATGCCCAATAGGGTAAAATGTGTAATTAAAGCAAAAGGACGTACTACAAAGTACTAATTTAAATTAAAAAACAAAATTAACATTATTTTGATACAAAATATATATAAGATTATAGAAAATTAAGTAAACTTTTGGAAAAAAATCATTACTTGTTGAGTATATGCACTATTATAATTATTAGGGGAGAGTGGGGATAGGGAACCACTTTTTTGTTGAACATTATTATGTCTAAACAATTGACGTTAGGGTCTGCTGTTTATAGGAATCTAAAACATTCATTCCTTTGCATTTAAAGTATTTTGTGAAATAATATGTCACGTTTTTGAACTTTATGAGCATTTAAAATTTGCTCGAATGGTCAAGTATCCCCACCCTGGGGATAGTGAAACCCAGATTAACACAAAACACAATTGTATAAAAAAGTGTAATTTATTTCTTTGTTTATGCCTTTTTCTGTTCAAATAAAACATTCACATTTACAGCATGGAATAAAACAATAAAAATATTTATTTATTAATTTTTTTTCTTTTTTGAAGGTTTTCTGAGTCTTTGATTGTGCTTTTGGCAATCAATTTTGCGGTGAGTCAGGGCAATGATACTCCTCCCTCGTTTCTTCCTCGAGTCGTCTGTTTTCGTGGTTTAGTTTCCCCACAAGTACTGGTTTATGTATCCCCACAAGTACTGGTTCATGTATCCCCACAAGTCATAAGCCAATGGAAGTGATTTGGAGAAAACATGGAATATTGAACTCGTCAGCAATCATGAAAATATCATAATTTGCGTCTACTTACGATAAAATACAATTTTAGGAAGTTCAATGCCACTGACGAAGAACGATAGAATTTTCCTAGAAAACGTAAGGTCACAATTAAAGCTGCAAACGGGGAATAAAACTTGATTAGCGATAAAAAGACACCAATCGTTTGTCGCGATTGTGCGTGCGTGAGGCTAGGATAAGACTAAGTAAGCAACACACATATAAATGGTGCACAAAAACATGTCAGAAGGTAAAATATTTGTACTGGTTCATCTATCCCCATGGTTCACCTATCCCCACTCTCCCCTATAATTTTTTTTCTTAAACTAGTCATAATAATGAAAAGTCACCAAAATTGATAAGGGTCTGGAAAAAAACCTTTTTCTAAAAAACTAACATTCATAAAATAAAAATTGCAATGCAATTTTATTTAAAAATAATCCATAAATCAATAAAAAAAAAAATTGGGCAATTCGGAAAACATTTATATAAACCCCAAGCAAAAAAACATTCAAGTATCTGAATATTTAGACTGCGGCTTTTTTTGTGTCGCTGGGTGTACTACAAAAAATATGCACCAGGCAACCAAACGTAAAAAAATATTAAAATTATAGCAATTACAAAAAATGCAAATATGCAGAATGATCACCCGTCCAGTTAACAACTATTTTAAGCCGTTTTGTCATTGATTCTACCAACTTTTTGGGTGGTTCCAGTGAGATCTCGGAAACTATAAGAGCTAGAACCACATAATCTTGTACACAGATTTCTATAAACAATGCGCAGATCAAGTTTGTTTTAAAACATGACCACGCCGCTTTTAACGCCCACAAACCGCGAATCTGTGACGCTCTCATTTTTAAGGGGTTGGGTGGGACGCAAAAAAAAAGGCACATTTTCAACAATTTTTTTTATATAAAGAATGAAATATTTCATAAAAACTTTTAAGGTTCTTACACATACATTTTAAAAGAATAATATTTGAATTAAAAAACCCCCTTTGGAAAAAAGGTGCCTTCGCGTTGTCAGCACAATTCCTGACAGAATCATCGGAAATTAAAAATTTTCTTTTAGTTCTAACCTAAATATCGTAAATGAACGAAGAAAAACCAAAAAAGGGAAAGTTGGATTTTTAAGAGACTTTTTTGCAAAAAAAATTCAAATTTTGGTGAAATTTTAAAAATGTATTTTTTTTTTAAAGTTGTCAACGAAAAAAATCCTTCGTTCAATTACGAGATAATCATATCTCGAAGACCTCTGCAAAATTTCATCAAGATCGGTTGAGTAGTTTCCGAGAAATCTTGACAACCGACTTTGAAAACACAGATTTGAGAAAAACGTATTTAAAGTTTTGATAAGCAGTGCACTTGTGCGCGCACCAAAGAACGGCTTCAGGTGATTTCAAAAAAATCATACACGATCAACTCAAGAATAATCAAGCCATTCCACTCAATCGATCAAACCGATCAAACTCACATGTGATCTCTCTTTTTAAAAAATCAAATCAGATCACTCACTTTTTTGGCTCGCTGAGTTCTTCTTCAAACCGATCATTTTGAGCGAACCTTCATTCTACTCAAATCTGATTGCGTTGATCAAGAGTAAAACTCAAAGGGGCAAAAATCAATTCGTTTGAACTTGTTCACTTGCGAGAGCAGTAGCGCTGCCGCTGCACTGCTCCGGTCGGTAAAGAAGGAAGATTGTGAAACAGAAAGCACAAAACACGTTGTTTTTGTTGAAAGGCAATGCCAAATAAGGAACACATTTATTATTAAAACTAAAAAATCATAATGTTGTAGATAAAACAAAAAACAAAACGAAAGATCCGAAATGAACAAAACAGATCGGATCCGAAAACTGAGCCGAACGAGAGTGATGCGTTCTTCGGCATGACTTGAATTTTACTCAGCGCACTATGGTCCAAGAGGCCGATTTTTTGGCATAAAGTCGAAATTTCATAGTTAATGTTTTTTATTTTTGTTTTTAAATTCTTAATGTATTAATGTAATAATGTATTAATGTATTAACTCATACTTCTAAAAACTTAAATAATAATGCTTTAAAAGCTTCACTGAAGCTTTTTATCAGCTTTCAACAGAACGCAATCGATCAGCTCCTTAGGGTTAAGAAATTGGCGACAAATTATTTTGTTTACGTTTTTGCGTGGAAATAAAAATTATCTGTCCGAACAAACTCAAGTTAATAATGGAAATTGAAGATCAAGGTGTGTAGTATTTACTGTATATTGTACATTTATGTGTTGTTTTAGTCTTCGAGTTGTGTTTAATGTCCAATTTATGTGTATTTTTGTAGAAAGTTAACATGCGTCCCCTGTGTTTCGTGGAATAAAAAAAACGACCCAACGTCTGCCCAAAAAAACTAACAACGTCAGTTTGATCACATAAATGTCCTTTTTCAGCGCCAATTAACACATTTTCCCCGTTCGTCCCCCTTTTCTTGCAATTCCACAATATTCAGGGACGTTTGAGTTTCGCCATAGCGATCTCTTCGATATTTGGCGCAGCAACAATCGCAAAATATCTTTTGTTTCTGATTGGATTTACGAAAAACGGAGCAAATACCACATAGAGGATGAGAAAAACAAGATAGAACGCTATAGTCGGGTTTCCCGACTATAAGATTTGCGATACTCATTGCCCTCTTTAAAAACAGCTAGCTAGCTCTCTTCAATAATGTGTAGCCTACTTTTATGCGCAATCAGTTTTAGGCGCCCTCTCTTAAAAAAGAAGTTTTGCCTAATTTTGAGCGCAATAAAAATTTTCAACGCATTTGTATACACAATTTCTTGAAAATTGTCAGACAACATTTGTAAGGGCCATTTTTCTCTAGCACTAAAAATGTGGACACCACAGAGTTTCCGGTTTGTGGGCGTAAAAAGGGGCGTGGTCAGGTTTTGAAACAAACTTGATCTGCGCCTTGCTTATAGAAGTCTGTGTGCAAAATTTGGTAGCTCTAGCTCTTATAGTTCCCGAGATCTCGATACTCGTACGGACGGACAGACAGACGGACAGACAGACATTTGATCGTTTACAGTATTTGCTTACTCTTCGAGTATCGTAAATAATAAGTTCTTTTGACTCCTTTATAAAAAAAAAACCTTCCAAAATGTCAATACAGTGGCGTGCAAGTGTGAGTACATGTTTGCAACTGTCGACTGCTGGGCCGCATAAAAAAGGCATTAGCAAAGCAAATGAACCCAAATTTTTGTATATTCTGTGATTTTTTATTAACAAATTCACATACAAAACATAACAAAATCATTTCAATCTTGTACAAAAATAAAAATCAAAATAAACTCGCATGTACTCAGTTATGCTCATTTCGAACTTTTTAGCAAAAGTCAATTTTTAAATACTTTGTTCAAAGACTATTATTTCTAACTACAATTTTAATTCAATCCATTGCTTTCCACTCGTTCAGGATTCGCTACCACAACTCCTGCTGGTTTGTTGGAAGCGATTCGTACAGAAAATTGATTTTTGAGTTCAAAACTTAACAACAAAACTTTGTTCTTAATCAATATTATCATTTTTGACGATTTTAGGCACTAAAAAGTGTTCAAGTAAAGACGAATGCAGCGAAAATCCTCAATTACTTCGGTGGGTTTTTGAGGTTATGTTACATTTTTAAAGTTTTTCATACCAAATCTTAAATTTTTTAAAACTTTTTTATGCATCTTTGATTGCTGACTAAATGCCTGTTCTTATGACATTTAGATCATTAAAATCGGATGAAGATTACCTGAGATACGGAGGTAGTTGGTTATCAAGACTTTGCTATTTAGCTCCTAAATAATGTTTCTATGCATATTTGTACACACGCCTTGTTGAGCACTAAACCAGTAATACATTTGTTTTAAATTTCGGCCGGATTTTGAGTTATCTTTATCCGATTTTATTGATCTAAATGATCTAAATAAAATTGATTACATATATATAAATGTAAGTAACTTGTCTGAATTCGGAGTCAAACTTAAGGGGTTACGCCACCCTGAAATGTTTGAAAAATCGATTTTTTTTTTATTTTTTAGTTTGATTGCCTATATATTTCCGAGTACTTCAAGCCGTCTCCGAAGGCAATATCTTACTTATTAGAAAAGTTGTGTTCACTAGCAGTCAGCGCGGCAGGAGAGCGTCGGCAGGCGCTGTGTGTCTTCTTTTGCGTTTTTCTCAAAACCACATTTTTCGAGACGGTGGGCATGATAACTCAAAAACCGTTCAATCGATTGACTTGAAAATTAAAACACATCTTCTTATATAGATTCTCCACAGAGTCACGTAGGATTTTTTCGATTGAATAATTAGAAAATTTTTTATGCAAATTTTTATACGATAATTTTCGTCCAAAAAATGAAATCAATTTTTGAAGTGCTCTCATTTGCCTAAAAAATTTTTTTTCCCAAAACGGCTACGTGACTCTGCTAAAAATATATCACTTTTTAAGAAAAAATTTTGTTCACTTGATTCAGATAAAAATTGGCAGCTTAATCATGCCCACCATCAAGGAGTGCTCTGGAAAAACTGGTGAACGCCACTGCTCATATCCCCGCCATTTTTTATTTTAAAATAATAAATTTTGAATATTTATAAAGTTCATTATATGTATTAACTAGAAATAAAAGTGAAAAAGTCTTATCAACAATAGTAAGGTAAAAAAAGATTTCTGAATAACTGTCCCATTTTCACGCGTTCAGGGTGGCGTAACCCCTTAATTTTGAAGAATAATGCTAGGAATGATTTTGTATGGGAGGCTTAAGAGGGCGTGGTCGCACAGACTCAACATTTTTTTTTGCATACTCTTCTTAAAAAAAAAAAATGTGTGCAAAGTTTTAGGTCTGTAAGTACATTTTTAGAGTTTATGCCAAAAAAATCGACTTTTGGACCATAGTGCAGCGCTTCGTTTCTGCGAATGAGCGGAACTGCACAAAATAGTTCGGATCCGAATACTGATCTGAACAAGAATGATGCTTTCGTAAGCATGAGTTGATTTTTACTCAAAACTTTTATTTTGTTCGGTGATTGGAATTGAGTAAGATCTTTTGGGTTTGAGTAAATCAGGAAAAAAGTGAATATTGCAGTTCTCTGGCGCGCACATTCTTAATACTGTATCTCCGAAGCTATTATTCGGATCGACTTAAAATTTTTTTTTGAGATTCGATATTAATTTATGAGACAATAAAAAAAAAAAACAATTTTTTTTTGCAAAACCCACCTAACCAATCAAAACTGCTTTGAAGGAAAGAAATTAATATGTAGACAGTGCACATATACCAAACCACTTTTGGGTCAAATAAATAATAAAGAAGTCATTTTACGTGGCCGCCTGTATTGTCCACCAGCGTGGTTTTGTCTACTAGACAACAGGTGGCGCTATAAAAAAAAAAATTTTCAGTACAAAACAATCCTCGCCCAAGTAAGGATGCTATTTAAAGGTGTCGAAAAAGTTTTGGTAAAGTAAGATAGCTGAGAAAAAATAGTAATAATGTGCCTTTCTTGGCCATAAAAACATTAAAACATAAAAAAACCCGGCATTTACTGAGGTATATATAGTTATATTATTAACTTGATGTTTTTATAGTTAATTGTTAAAGACACCTGTAAATTAAATTTTCATGTGTTCTGTTAGGATTGGTTCATTTGTGGAGTGGTTTATTTCCAAAGAGGCTTACAGCCCAAAAATATTGTTTAACACAGTTTCCCTGCAGCATCTTACCTACAGGTCCGAGCACACAATTAGAACACGGACTGGGGAACAAGTCAGTGGCTACTGAATGAATTTGGAACAATTCCAGTGAATCTCAGTTGCGTTTGCAAGCAGCATTCCCAAATAGCATTGCCTTTATCGCTGTTTAAAGTTTTCTATTTTTTCTGTCCAATGCAACATATTTTTTTATTGTTTTATGCAAACACCCCTTAATACATAAACTAACTCCCCTACACCTACACCCAGCGCCACAAAAAAAGCCGCAGTCTAAATATTCACATACTTGAATGTTTTTTTGCTTGGGGTTTCTATAAATGTTTTCCGAATTGCCCAATTCTTTTTTGTATTGATTAATGGACTATTTTTAAATAAAAGTGCATTGCAAGTTTTATTTTATGAATGTTAGTTTTTTAGAAAAAGGTTTTTTTCCAGACCCTTATCAATTTTGGTGACTTTTCATTATTATGACTAGTTTAAGAAAAAAAATTATAATAAATTTTAAAGTGCATATACTCAACAAGTAATGATTTTTTTCCAAAAGTTTACTTAATTTTCTATAATCTTATATATATTTTGTATCAAAATAATGTTAACTATGTTTTTTTAATTTAAATTAGCACTTTGTAGTACGCCCTTTTGCTTTAATTACACATTTTACCCTATTGGGCATCGAATTGTACAAAGCGCAAAAATATTCCTCAGTGATATCGTCGGACCATACTTTTCTCTATCAAATCCTCCAATTCTATCATGGTTTAAGGCTTCCTTTTTTTTATTTTCGCTGCCGTAAGGGCCCAGACATTCTCTATTGGGTTGAGGTCAGGGCTGTTTCCGGGTCAATTTAGGGACTTAATGTCAAATTCTTCCTTTGATTTTGATTTCTTCGTTAAAAAGAAGGTCAAAATTAATTAATAAAGTTGTTTTAATAACAAAAGCTCAACGAATTACTTACAGATCGAGCCCGATTGCAAGGTGCAGAATCATCTTGAAAAATAGTATTTTTTTCTTTCTCACTTATTCCCCTAAAGCTAGGCACAACTCCACTTAATATTATATCTTTATATTTTTCCGCATTCACCATACCCTGGATCATTAAAATTTATTTAGTTTTATATTTAGATATGCAACCCCATATCATAATGTATGGTGATTGCTTAACGGTTCCCACATAGCAATTTTCCAAATATCGTTCGCCCTTTCTACGGCGCCCCTTGCACGAGGCATCAGGTCCAATAAGATTGAATTTGGACTCATCCGAAAAATGGACTCGTGACCTTTCGGAATCACTCCAATTTTTTTTTTCCTTGGCCCAGTTTTTTTTTAAAGGCCCGGAAACAGTCCTGACTTCAACCCAATAGAGAATGTCTGGGCCCTTACGGCAGCGAAAATAAAAAAGGCTAAACCAGAGTGGGCACCGCCTGCTCAATTTGCTCACTTGCTCAAACCGTTATGTTTTCGGGAAGCCAGACGGCTCGCGGCTCGCGTTCAGCGATCGTGAAGAACAAAAACAATGCTACAGACTCTCTAGCAAATAAAAAAATTCAAAAAAAAACAACTTTAAAGGGATTATTCTCTTTGCTCGCACATTCTTTGGCTGTGGCTGCGTTTTTTTTTTTTTGTCTGGCCGACCTGCTGCTCAAACCTTAACTTGTGCCCATCGCTGCCTTAAACCATGATAGAATTGGAGGATTTGATAGAGAAAAGTATGGTCCGACGATATCACTGAGGAATATTTTTGCGCTTTGTACAATTCGATGCCCAATAGGGTAAAATGTGTAATTAAAGCAAAAGGGCGTACTACAAAGTGCTAATTTAAATAAAAAAAACATAGTTAACATTATTTTGGTACAAAATATATATAAGATTATAGAAAATTAAGTAAACTTTTGGAAAAAAATCATTACTTGTTGAGTATATGCACTTTAAAATTTATTATAATTTTTTTTCTTAAACTAGTCATAATAATGAAAAGTCACCAAAATTGATAAGGGTCTGGAAAAAAACCTTTTTCTAAAAAACTAACATTCATAAAATAAAACTTGCAATGCACTTTTATTTAAAAATAGTCCATTAATCAATACAAAAAAGAATTGGGCAATTCGGAAAACATTTATAGAAACCCCAAGCAAAAAAACATTCAAGTATGTGAATATTTAGACTGCGGCTTTTTTTGTGGCGCTGGGTGTACACTCGTTATACCTTTTTAAATTCAAAACGCTCTTACCATATAAAACGTATAAATCGAAGTCACTAGCTTCTTCTGAAGTGTATAGAAAAAGTCGAAAAAGGAGACTTCGGCAAGCCGAAGTAGATTGATTTTGATAAGTTCAAGTTATCAGCCTTAAATTTTGTAAAAGCCCCATTTTTGGCAAACAGAAAGTTATTAATAGTCCGATTCGGAGAATTTTAAATTTGATGTGAATCAAAACTTTTTGAAATATACCACTGAGCGAAAAAAGTTTACTGAAAGAGAAAATTAGTTGAACATTGGTATACGTAGGCTGCTATACATATTTCTGGCCTAGGCGATACTAAGTGTTGCCTGGCGCCATCTGACGTTTTCATTGGGAAGTTTGACATGTTTTAGCAAAAACGTGCTCAGAACGTTTTGACGTACGGCCATAATTTGTGTTGTTTACAGTGACTTGAAAAAATCAATTTGGCTAAAAATGGAATTAACTCGTGATCATTTTCGCGCAATCATTTTTCACGGCTTTCGACGTGAATTAACACGACAAGAGTGCATCGATGAACTTTAATCTTTGTATGACGATGGAGCACCATCTTATAGCACTGTGAAAAACTGGTATAATGAATTCAATCGTGGCCGACGCTCGCTCGAAGACGAAGGTCGTGAAGGTCGTCCAAAAACAGTCGTTGTTCCAGAGAACATTGACTCCGTGCATGAACTGATAATGCAAGATCGTCATGTGACATACCGTGAGATAGAGGCATCCTTGGGCATTTCTTCCACCAGCATACATTCGATATTGCATGAAAACTTGGTCGTAAAAAAAATTTTTTCTTGTTGGATCCCGCACAATTTGACAATCGTTCAACAAAAAAAAACGTGTGGATTGGTGCAAAAAAAATTTAAAAAAATACAATCGCGGTGTTTCAAAAGACGTTCATGGATCTATGCTTATGAGCCCGAAACAAAACAGCAATCGACCGTGTGGGTCTTCGAAGACGAGCCAAATCCAACGAAAGTTGTTCGTGGAAGAAGCACTTCGAAACAAATGGTGGCCTGTTTCTTCGGTAAAACAGGTCATGTGGCGACTGTTCCGCTTGAGCAACGTAGGACGGTCAATTCTGAGTGGTACACCACAATTTGTTTGCCTGAAATCTTCGGAGAAATTCGAAAAACGAACAAGAGAAGACGGGTCATTCTGCACCATGACAACGCGAGCTCTCACACATCGGCTCAAACCAGCGCCTTTTTGACCGGCCAAAATGTCAAATTGATGGGTCATCCGCCATACAGCCCTGACTTGGCACCCAATGACTTCTTTTTATTCCCGTGGTAATGCGTGGTGAACGATTTTCGACGCCAGAAGATGCTGTTGAAACATTCAAAAACCATGTTTTGGAGGTGTCTCAATCGGAGTGGACAAAGTGCTTCGACAATTGGTTTGAGCGCATGCAAAAGTGTATAAGTCTTGCTGGAGAATACTTTGAAAAACAATAAAACCATTTTTAATCATAAATATTCTCATTTTCATTATTAGGCCAGAAATATATATAGCAGCCTACGTAGCAGCCTAAGGGATACAGCCATCCGATCGTTAAAACAATCGAACTCGGTTCGCCTGCACAAAAAAAGACGATTGGGAAAGTTGTTTATTTATGGGGTTACACTGATCGAAAATGCTTACTAAAACATACAGACGGACACAGCTATATCGACTCGTCTGGTGACGCTGATTTGGAATATACACTAGTGGTCAAAATAATAAGTACATAAGTGTGGGGTCCTTTTTTACAGGGGCGACGGAACTTGTTTTGAAGGTATGTTTAGCGACTTATTCGTAGGGGGTGAATATTATAGAACCAATAGTTGAATTTCGATTAAATATTTTTTAAAATCGTCAATCACAGTTCACAGTAAATAAAATATGGGAGAAAACACACAGTTGTTCCAACTGTTAACTTGTTGTTCAGTTTCATAAAAGTCTTAGCACAATTACTTATTTTTTTCGCTAAGGCTCTGATTTGGCATGTTGAATTCAATAGGCATCGTCAGTCATGTCCTCTAAGGCCATTGCCGCTTAAAATGGCAATGGAATAAAAACTCGAACGATACGTCGTAGAACTTGAAGTCCAGACTTTCCAGGACGTAAAGCCCGAAAAGGTTCTTAACATCGAGGAAAAAATTTAAATAAGATGCAAAAGTTTGCCTAAATTAATTTGACATGGTCTGGTCCTGTACTTTTAAAAAAAAGTTTAATATTATTTTATTGAGCGTTGTAAATAAAAAAAACAATTTTTTTTGGGAACGAATCCATACGACATGTACAATGCCCGAAAGGGAAAGAATTCGGCGTCCTGAAGAATTAGTTAACCGTTAAACACGGATTCGGATGCGTAATATTTGGAATCAGTTCTTCTTGGCATGGCGTTGGGCTAGTTAATCGTCAATTTTATTGACCTTATGTAACCATATGGGCTAAGCCGAGAAATTTGAAAACAGCTCGAAAAACGAAAATATGTGTTTTAATCATGATTCTACAAGATTTGGTCCACCTATTTGTTCCTAAATCATAGACAATACGAGGGCGGTTTGATAAGTCAGCGACTTTTTTAATTTTCCGCGCAGTTATTTTAAATGCAACGGTGCTGCCGTGAACTGTAATCTTTCAGTGGAAAAAGTGTTTTTTAATGCCATTTTGGTCACATGGACGACAGAGGAGAATAAAGTTCCACCCGCCGTTATAATGCTAGAAACAGCTGTTTCCCATAGTACTCCAGGTAGCAACGTTTGGGATGAACATTATTCCTCTCTGTCGTCCATGTCATGTGCTTTCTGGCCAATCAAATGATGCAGCCTTACGTAGGATGGTTAGGGGCTAGTTGTTTAACAAATTAAGAATTTTTTACAGTGTGGTTATTTTAATAATGGCGTTGACAGTTTTTCCAGATTTTGGTAGCAAAAAGTTGGGAACTAAAATCGGTTTTTTTTTGAGTTCTTCTGTATGATAGTGCTGTCGAATGTTAAGGCCTAAATCGAAACCAAAAAAGGATCCTGGGTCACCTAAAGTCAAAGTCCTTTAAAATTATTATAAGTCGGATATCGAAAAATGCATAGTCACAAGGTTGTAGAGTAAAATCTTAAATTACTCTTAACACATGTATTTACACTTCTGTAAACAAAATTTTGTTGTCCAACATCCGTGGGAGACAAAAAAAAAAATAGCAAAGGTGTCGTATAGTTATGATACACAAGCAGGTTGGCAAAAAAGTGAGCATTTTTGGAAAATCCAACGGCTCGTCTTCCAGGAGACGATCTCTCCGGGAATGATGACTTATTTTTACACATTACACTTTGTTCTTTCCATCTGCATTTAAAATTTTCTCTCACCGTGATGAACTGGATTTTGGCGAGGGCTGAAACAAAAGTTTTTGGGGTGTCGTATAGTTGTGGGTAGCACCTTAGTGTATGTAGGTACTTTATAGGATCGAAAATGCCTGCTCTATCTCTATATGCGATACAAACATCAAACTGAAATTATAATATCCGTTAAAGGGTATAAAAATACCAATGTTAAACCCAATTTTTTTTGTTTAGCCTTTAAAGAGTATGTTTTTTTTTTGCATATTTTGGAAGTTTTATTTGTTTTATTAGTGTCTTTTAATATTGTTGTGTTGTTTTGTGTCTTAAACAAATATTCATCAACGCGTTCATTCAGAAGCTTCAGTGGAGTTCCCCGTCGGCTCTTTGATGGCAACGGCAGCAGCAACATATGCCAAAACAGCGGCAGCATTGGTGCTGCCATTAGCAGCACCAACAGACAGCAACCAACGAGTGTCGCAACCACAAATTGTTATCTTCTCGGATCGAATTCCTCGCCTTGTGGGACTCTGACCAGTATACACTCGAACCACTCGGCCTCGTCCTCGAATGGCAGCAACAGCAGCAGCAGCGGGGCTCTCATTACCTTTCAATGTAACGCCGGAAGTTGTCAGGACCCAGGAAACACTTCCACGCAGCAAATGCAGCAACAGCAGATGACAGTTGAATCGCCTAATGGCCATGGCAACAGTCCCCGACTGGGCAACGTTATGTCTGGCGATGCCCTCAGCTCTATGGCCGCCAGTCCCACGGACGCCTGCAGCATTCGTTCTAATCCATCGGCAGCGTCGCTACTTCTCTCCACGTCGGCAGCTGCCGCTGAGGCTTCCGCTTTAGCCTCAGCTACTACGGTATCCATATCGGGAGCAACACTTTCGCCGCTGGCCACCACCCAAATCATTCGCCGCCCTAGCATCACTATGATGTGGGTTGACTTAAAGTTCGCTTCTTGGTTTATAATTTTTACTTGTTTTCTTGTGAACTGTTACCTTTTAAGTTGTAGTGCCAAATGACTTTAATACCACATCCCGCAAAAAAAAAGCAGGCAGTATTTTATTAGTTATAGAAGTTATAGAACTGGTTTCCCTTGCGTCATACTTGTTGTCAGCACATTCATTCCATACACTTATAGAGCACAGGGTGATTTTAGCATGATATGTCCAAAAAGTCTCAAACCTTTTTATTCTTATGCCTGCGTTTCTATTGTTTTGTTTTTCTCGCAAATGTTTAATTCTCTAGGATGTTATATTCTTTAGTGCACTTTTTTGTACAGTTTTATTAATAAACAAATAAGTATATGTTATTTAAGATTGTTAATAACTACGCTTACGTTGCTCCTTTTACTTCTATAGGAATCCCAGTTCTTGTTCCTTAGTTATAAGTGAAACAGGATCTCTCGATCGCACGAAAAGCAGCGGCGAGAAGCGCAAGAAGGGTGCGCTGGATGACGGTCCACGCGTTTCGGACAGAGTGGAAGAGACGCGGGTCAACCCAGACTCCTTAATTGATGAGATTTTAAAGGATACTAAGCTGGATCAGCTGGAAGAATCCGCAGAAAGTGAGTTAATCATAGCGAATATTTAAACTGTTTGTAATTATCATGTACTCTCGTTTAGCCTCTGGCCTTCAGCTATACATCGCTCGTGATGGAACTGCTTCTCTGGGCGGGCACGAGGTTAAGTCGAGCGTTCGAGCGGGAGCCTTGAAACAGGTCGTCATGCAGGACAGAAGATAATAGCGTCCGCGACTCCCAACTGCTTTTAAAAATGTATTAGAAGACTTACTCAGCGTGTTACAAAAAACAGAATGTGTATCGAACTAATCGAAATAGTTAAGGGAAAACAAACATGTTTACTTGCAAACTAAAGTGAGAATACAGAAACCGTATATATGCGTCGGAACTATACTACTATGAATGTAATTAACTAGCTATACGTATATATGCTTACAAACAGATATGCATAAACACATGCATGTTCTAGATATGTTAAAAGATAATAGTCGGTTAATATAGCTGTCAACTTGTTTTTTATTAACATGTCTTGGTGTTTTGGCTATTACTGGATCAAGTAAAAAGCTGCTAAAAATTAGGGAAAACAAAAAATTAACCTTTTAAATGCATACAAAATTAATCCCAAAAAATGTATAGATGAGAATCAAAATACCTATTTTTTGTTTTGCAAATTTATGGTTTTGGTTTTCATCAATATGTACGGCCTCAGGCACTCAGAAAAGTAAACACAAAAATGCAAATCATGCCTTGCTCTACATGCTTCTATATATGCCATAAAAAACACAAGCTAAAATTAGAATCCCGAATTGCAGTTTTCATCAAATAATAGCACATCAATATAACAATGATCAGAATAATAATCTGCTGAAATAGGTTAACTTTTATCGATTCTGGGCGTAATTTGCATTTCACTTTTGACAGTATACATACTATTCGTACCATTTATAAAGAGTTTGACTAAAATTTTCTCACCCGTCGTTGTACATTGCGATCTTGTAATTTTAGCTCGTAGTTAACAGTTTTAGTTTTTGTAAATCAGTAATGCAAAATATGAAATATAGACAATATCAATTCAATTTTCAACGTTTTAATGTAATACAACAAATTTCAGTTAAATTTTTTAACCAGCACTGCAAAATCAAGCAACAAGTAAGGCGTGAAAACAAAAAATGCAAAAAGTTACTAGTTGTAGCTAATGTTAATAATGTTTGTGTAAAATTTCTTTAGTTCATTTTTGATAATTTGTAAAAAGAGGAGAAGTCTAAAAGCTCCAGTTAGTTTTTTAAATTGTACATGAACACAATTTAAATAAAAACCATGATCTATGGTTAATATATGTCCAAAAGTTCGAGTTGGCCAAACGCTGTTAAACTTAAACATAAATCTTTAAAACGTAAATTTTTAATTTTTGTACAAGGCCAAATACAATGAAATTTTATTATGTTTAATCGTTAATCTTAACCCTTATTTTTGATCGTACAACTTAACCTTTAGTTCTGGCTATTAGACAAGAATCCAAAGAATTTTGAAAATTTTTACGATCCAATAATTTCCACACTTTTGACGACAGTTGGCCAACTCTACTGACAAATTTTTGTGAACATTTTTAAGCTGAACCTTGAAAATTAACAATAAACAAAATTGATACAGTAAAAAAATAAGGTAGGGGAAAATTGTAACTTAAAGAGGATTCTTAACAAAACGTAGTTAAGTTCCATTTCATCAGCTAGGGCTTGGGATCGAATTTTACTTCAGGCAAATCGAATTGTATTTTCCCAAAGCTCCATACGGAAGTTTTTGAATTAGTGCAGTGTCCCAATGCATCTTCTTAGACCAGCATCAAAAGGCAAACACGTCAGACTAGAAGCGTTCTGCATCAAAGCAGTCGGGATTTGCCAATTCTACAAAATGTCTGTTCATTTAATCTAAGCTTTTCGATGGAGTCCCAATATTGATATGTAGACAGGCGTGCCTGCACGCAATTTAAATGGCGACCCAAAATTCCAAGACCAGAGATCGTAACCTTCTCAAATTGCAGCACTGACCTAAAAAACGCTGTAGATGGATACAGCCTTAGAAATTCGTCCACCACCTGCTAATCCATTGACGTTGTCGCAGCTCAGTTGCTTATTATTGACTACATTGTAGGAACTCACGACCTTTCCCAATGCTGAACTGTAGGCGTTTAAGCCAGATGGTTGACAAGGCGTCAAAGCCATCTAAAAGCAAAAAACAGTTGGCACACAAATAAACTTCATACGCTTCAACTGCAAAAATATATCGATAAAATCGAAGCGTTTTCGTCCCGTTATGCCATGACGCATGAATCGTTCGTACTCTTCAAAGTTAAAATGGGTGCCAACTCTGCGCGACAATCGCGGAAAAAATATATTTGCAAATCGACACTGCTCCTAAACCAAACACGGCGATTCAAGTTAGATCATTGGTCTTTTTGCATATAAAAAACAAAATCATTATTAATTAATCGATAATCAAACGCTTCCTTAAAGAAAATCAGTCGTAGATATTGACCAAATTGCTCGCATAAAATTTTTACTGAGCACAAGAAGACACGAAGAGTCCGCAAAACAAAGGTTAATTCGGTGATATCGGTTCCAAAACTTACTTAACCCTCGACGGTCACACTGGGTGAACTACATCCAGCGCGATTTTTCGACGGTCCGGCATTCGAACATGGAAAGAGGTGGTGGCTTGTGAGTAGGGGGGGAGGGGGGAAAACTTATGCGCCACCCCTAGATTCAGTGCCCTAAAATTCATTATGGGGGAGACAATTGCTCTCGGGGTGAATTTCACCCAGTGTGACCTTTGTGCTACAAAATAAATATAAAATAAATCATGAATACCTTGTAAAGATGTAATATTTTCAAAAATTTATATTTTATATTAAGGGGATCTAGAATTAAAAAAAAATTTATTTATTTTGTTTGTCATATTTTTATAGTTTAACTATTTAAGAATATGTCTACGAGAGGATTTTCCCAAATTCAAATTATTTTCGGAGAAATTGGTATTTTGCTGAGCAGGCATCCAAGTCGGTTGGGCTGCACTTGAAACTTTAAACGCGTTTTTCTTAAAAATGTCTTTTTAAATCTGATACCCACGATTTCTCATGTTCTGCCGAACCGATTTACTTGAAATTTTAAGTGAGTCTCCTTTAGGGACTTGTCTATGGTCGGAGCTACGGCAATCCACAAATTTTCATTTTTACTATTTTAAAAAAATCGAAGATTGTTCTAAAAAGTGGTAAATTTTTTTTTTTATACAGTCGTTATTTTGTGAAAAAAATTTTGTTTAGCTTTTCCGTAGCTCCTGCCATTGCGACATTATTTTAGATTGATAATCTTTTATATTCTTTGATTTCTGATTGCTAGAAGAGTTAAAATCGTGGGTATGGTCACGCACCAATTTTTTGAGACGCCCCACTCCATCAGCTGATAACTAACGGAATTTTTATTTTTTTTTAAATGTTTTTTTTTTTTTGTATGCTTCTAATGTGAATAAATAATGTTAAAAAAAATTGATGAAAAAAATATTGCTTGCTTTTTTTTACAGCACTTCAAAAATGACCTAAAATTCATGTCTCAAGACCATAATACTCCCTTAATATATCTATTATATAAGATAATTATAATAAGAAGGAGGTAAGTATGACATGACAACAAAAAATTTGAGCCCGGAAATGCGTTATTCTATACATACTACACTTTACATGCAACCACGTGTAAATTGGCCTATTTTCAAATGACTGAACAAATATACTTTTTGGAGAGTACGCTTAAACTCCTATTAAAATTTTAAAGTTTATACCCTGAATATTAAAAAAAAATTGCTTCTTACGTGGATTGATCCCATTTTTATTTGCGATACTTGAAGAGTAAGCAAGTACTGTAAACGAGTCTGTCTGTCCGTCCGTCCGTCCGTACAAACGTCGAGATCTCGGGAACTATAAAAGCTAGAACCACAAAATTTTGCACACAGACTTCTTAAAACAAAGCGCAGATCAAGTTTGTTTCAAAACTTGACCACGCCCCTTTTACCGCCCACAAACCGCGAAAATCTGTTGCAATCGAAATATAACGTTATGTGCACTGTCTTACTACATTGCGAACCATTTTATGCTCTAATAAATTATAAAGAAGTTACAGAACATTTTGCTACGCCTTAAATCTAGTCTACATACATATTTTACATACACGTGTTTGTGAATGTAAAAATCTACAAATGTGGTTAATGTAGCCCCACAATAGGTGGCGACTCTATCGTTTTTTCTCATTCGGGGGTGCCACAGAAACCGTTCTTCCCAAAGAGGGTTGGAATTTACATAGAGAAGGGGTTGGACATTCGGTTGGAATTCGGGCGGAACGGTTTCTGTGGCACCCCCGATTTTGTTTTTTTAAAGAGGGCAAATCAGTATCGCAAATCTTATAGTCGGGAAACCCGACTATAGCGTTCTTTCTTGTTCATTTTAATATTTGTTATTGAAACAAAGTGACTTTGATAAACACCAACCAGTTTTTTACGAATTAATATATGAAAAATTAAATAACTTGACAGCCTATACCATTTTATGCCTAAGAGAATTCTCCATATTAGAAAAAAAGTTTTTTCAAAATCGGACAATTACAAGTGAAGTTATTAACGGGCATAGTCGAATGGGTGAAATACACCCAGTGTGTCTGTCGTGTTCCACAGCGATGGTGTGACCGTCGAGGGTTAAATTGATGATAACGACATGGGCTACAAACGAATATGGCGAGATCATTACATTTGAAGCCCAACTAACTGGGAAGAATATATATTTTTCAACCAGACAAAATGCTCAGCAGACCAAAATTTTCCAAAAAGGACGGTATTCGCATTATACCCAACATACAGGGGTGGTCAAAAGTATTTACACAACGTGCATTTTCAGCATGTTGCACAGAAGAGACCCTGTATTTTTGGTAGGGAAGGTGCAAAGGGGAAAAAATCTTTGTTGTTGCAAAGCCTGTTCTATTGAGAACCAATTGCAAAAGGAATCAAAAAAAAAAAATATACGCAATTGAGCGCATGGCTCTCAGTTGTCAAAAGTATTTACATACTTTTTTTACGCGTCAAAAGTATTTACACACAGCCATTTTGATCGATTTTGGAGTATTTTAATGAATTTTAACAATTTTTTTTTAATAATATAATTAAACCAACTAATATCTAGTTTCTCCGCCTTTGACATCCTTGACTGCTTTTATCGTTGCTGGTGAGAACAGGACTAAGTTGTGCGCAAACGATTACGATTTCATTTGCACCAAATTTCCTTAAATTGATTATTCCGAAATTGATTATTTCGACTTTTAACAATAGCCCATACACTTTCGATAGTGTTTTGTTCATTTTGAGCCATAAAACGTTTTCAAATAAAAACAGATACAGCTACAAGCCTCAATTTCTTGGGTGGGTTTTTAAGGCAGGCTTGCACCTTGTTGGCGCCCAAAACCTGATTTTTTTTCTGGAATTTATTTCTTGGAAAGTATGATAGGTATTGGAATTTTTTGAAAAATCTGAAACGCAAGAAAGGAATATATTCTTAATCTGTACACTTTTACGCATCGCTGGAACTAGGATAATTGAAAAAACATGAAAAATGCAAAAATTATGAGCTTTTGAAAAAAAAATGGGTTTTTCCTCATTTTTTCGTTACTCATTATTTTTTTAAATAAACAATTTTTAATATTTTCAAAAGATCCTAGTTCCAGCCATGCACATACTTCTGAGGAACATGTATAAAAAATTTCATGACGATTGCTCAATTTTTGCGACCTGTAGGACTTCCGCAAACTCGGAAAACATGGTTTCGAGAAAAAAGCGTTTGAAAATTTGACCACGCTAGCCCGCGCCCTTGACACCGGTCCACAAAACGGCCGATAGCTTTTGTAATTCAAGAGATTTCGACTTGAAATTTTAGGAGTGTAAAATTAAAACATGTATCTATCCAAAACTGCGAAAAAAAAAAATGTATTTTTTTGACCTAACAAGGTGCAAGCTTGCCTTAAGGTTTTGTTACTTTTTTAATGTTTTGGGTAATTTTCGTCCGATTTTAATGACTGATACCTCATTTTGTTGGTCATCTAAGAAGCATATTTAAAATTTAAAAAAAATTAAGTAATAGTATACCTTTGTTATTCTATACATACTACACTTTACATGCAACCACGTGTAAATTGGCCTATTTTCAAATGACTGAACAAATATACTTTTTGGAGAGTACGCTTAAACTCCTATTAAAATTTTAAAGTTTATACCCTGAATATTAAAAAAAAATTGCTTCTTACGTGGATTGATCCCATTTTTATTTGCGATACTTGAAGAGTAAGCAAGTACTGTAAACGAGTCTGTCTGTCCGTCCGTCCGTCCGTACAAACGTCGAGATCTCGGGAACTATAAAAGCTAGAACCACAAAATTTTGCACACAGACTTCTTAAAACAAAGCGCAGATCAAGTTTGTTTCAAAACTTGACCACGCCCCTTTTACCGCCCACAAACCGCGAAAATCTGTTGCAATCGAAATATAACGTTATGTGCACTGTCTTACTACATTGCGAACCATTTTATGCTCTAATAAATTATAAAGAAGTTACAGAACATTTTGCTACGCCTTAAATCTAGTCTACATACATATTTTACATACACGTGTTTGTGAATGTAAAAATCTACAAATGTGGTTAATGTAGCCCCACAATAGGTGGCGACTCTATCGTTTTTTCTCATTCGGGGGTGCCACAGAAACCGTTCTTCCCAAAGAGGGTTGGAATTTACATAGAGAAGGGGTTGGACATTCGGTTGGAATTCGGGCGGAACGGTTTCTGTGGCACCCCCGATTTTGTTTTTTTAAAGAGGGCAAATCAGTATCGCAAATCTTATAGTCGGGAAACCCGACTATAGCGTTCTTTCTTG
This sequence comes from Drosophila oshimai, assembly GCA_018150695.1. Lineage (NCBI taxonomy): Eukaryota > Metazoa > Arthropoda > Insecta > Diptera > Drosophilidae > Drosophila > Drosophila oshimai. Next base: position 684,874 of record JAECWM010000269.1, on the reverse strand, counting down.
TTCATTTTAATATTTGTTATTGAAACAAAGTGACTTTGATAAACACCAACCAGTTTTTTACGAATTAATATATGAAAAATTAAATAACTTGACAGTCTATACCATTTTATTCTTAAGAGAATTCTCCATATTAGAAAAAAAATTATTCAAAATCGGACAATTACAAGTGAAGTTATTAACGGGCAAAGTCGAATGGGTGAAATACACCCAGTGTGTCTGTCGTGTTCCACAGCGATGGTGTGACCGTCGAGGGTTAAATTGATGATAACGACATGGGCTACAAACGAATATGGCGAGATCATTACATTTGAAGCCCAACTAACTGGGAAGAATATATATTTTTCAACCAGACAAAATGCTCAGCAGACCAAAATTTTCCAAAAAGGACGGTATTCGCATTATACCCAACATACAGGGGTGGTCAAAAGTATTTACACAACGTGCATTTTCAGCATGTTGCACAGAAGAGACCCTGTATTTTTGGTAGGGAAGGTGCAAAGGGGAAAAAATCTTTGTTGTTGCAAAGCCTGTTCTATTGAGAACCAATTGCAAAAGGAATCAAAAAAAAAAAATATACGCAATTGAGCGCATGGCTCTCAGTTGTCAAAAGTATTTACATACTTTTTTTACGCGTCAAAAGTATTTACACACAGCCATTTTGATCGATTTTGGAGTATTTTAATGAATTTTAACAATTTTTTTTTAATAATATAATTAAACTAACTAATATCTAGTTTCTCCGTCTTTGACATCCTTGACTGCTTTTATCGTTGCTGGTGAGAACAGGACTAAGTTGTGCGCAAACGATTACGATTTCATTTGCACCAAATTTCCTTAAATTGATTATTCCGAAATTGATTATTTCGACTTTTAACAATAGCCCATACACTTTCGATAGTGTTTTGTTCATTTTGAGCCATAAAACGTTTTCAAATAAAAACAGATACAGCTACAAGCCTCAATTTCTTGGGTGGGTTTTTAAGGCAGGCTTGCACCTTGTTGGCGCCCAAAACCTGATTTTTTTTCTGGAATTTATTTCTTGGAAAGTATGATAGGTATTGGAATTTTTTGAAAAATCTGAAACGCAAGAAAGGAATATATTCTTAATCTGTACACTTTTACGCATCGCTGGAACTAGGATAATTGAAAAAACATGAAAAATGCAAAAATTATGAGCTTTTGAAAAAAAAAAATGGGTTTTTCCTCATTTTTTCGTTACTCATTATTTTTTTAAATAAACAATTTTTAATATTTTCAAAAGATCCTAGTTCCAGCCATGCACATACTTCTGAGGAACATGTATAAAAAATTTCATGACGATTGCTCAATTTTTGCGACCTGTAGGACTTCCGCAAACTCGGAAAACATGGTTTCGAGAAAAAAGCGCTTGAAAATTTGACCACGCTAGCCCGCGCCCTTGACACCGGTCCACAAAACGGCCGATAGCTTTTGTAATTCAAGAGATTTCGACTTGAAATTTTAGGAGTGTAAAATTAAAACATGTATCTATCCAAAACTGCGAAAAAAAAAAATGTATTTTTTTGACCTAACAAGGTGCAAGCCTGCCTTAAGGTTTTGTTACTTTTTTAATGTTTTGGGTAATTTTCGTCCGATTTTAATGACTGATACCTCATTTTGTTGGTCATCTAAGAAGCATATTTAAAATTTAAAAAAAATTAAGTAATAGTATACCTTTGCACCTTCCACACCAAAAATACAGGGCTTTAATTGGGGAACATGCTGAAAATGCACGTTGCGTAAATACTTTTGTCCATGGCTGTATTGCAACAGTATGTTGAGTTTGGACTTGTACTCACATACATATGTAATCAAGTTTCAGAAGGATTTTATCCTTATTCCGTCCTTTTTGGAAAATTTTGTTATGCTGAGCATTTTGTCTGGTTTAGGTAATACTTTGTTCAACAGGAAAGAGACGAAAAAGTTATCTAATAATCACCATTCACGAAATAATGGTACCTGTACGCAGGGCCGCACAGAGAAAATCAGGGCCCGGGGGTATCCATGGCGATTTGAAGAAAAAAAAACTGATTGTTGGCTGGGAGTCACTTGTATTTCAAACACATTTGTAAAATTTCAAACCGATCGGTGCATAAATTTTTGAGTTATCCGCGATTCATGGGTAATCGGGACTGGGAAGTCATGCACTCGCGGCCGTTTCCAAGCGCTACTTTGTCTTTTAACGCGTTTTCCAAAAAATTGACTTTTTTGAAAGTTGTCGAAAGTTGTTCTTGAAACATGTCGCTATGTTTTCCCGATCCGGATTTTAAAAATTTTAATTTTTCGAATTTTTACAGCTTCCAAAGCCAACGTAGCAATAATTATAAACAAATTTCACTTTCTTTATTTCTGACAACGACATCGCAAAAACCTTGCCACCAAATCGGGCCTCCAAATTTGAGAAGGACATTTCAAGGTCATCCCAAGGACAACAAAACCACTGGGCATACTTTTTGCCTTAAGCGACTGTAGATTAGAGTGTATCGAAAATCAACTTTTCTTGATTTTCGATGAGGCCGGGTGCGGATATGTTGTAAAACTATGTCAAATGAAAGCACAAACAATTTCAGCCCGAAAGGATAACAGTTACTATCCCCACATCGTCCTTGAAATTTTGAAATTTTCATGGAAACTCGATTTTTTTTTTTTTTTTTTTCGATGACGCTGGGTGCTGAAAAATTGTAAAACAATGTCAAATGAAAGCACAAAAAAGTTTTAGCCCGAAAGGATAATATTTACTATCCCCGCAACGTCTTTGAAACTTCGAAAATTGCATGAAAACATGCAAATTTGCTCGTAGCTTTGCAGGGCGACCTGAAGATCGGTAGGGCAATTTCGATACACTCTACTGTAGATGTTGCAGGCGCTTCGGCTGAGGATCGTTGACCTCAACGCATGTACGAAGGAACTCCGCCTCAGCATTTATGTAGCAATCTACCTGATGGTTAACGGGGGAAACAGAATAAATCCAAAAATGGCGCAAGCCACAATACAAATTATAATGATAATCATGATAACGTGGAGAGTGTCAGGCAGCAACTGCACTCGGTTTTCAAAGCACACGATTTCATACTTCAAATCAAGCAATATGAGCTTACTTCGCTCTCCATCCATTTACGTATACCATTTTCATAATTAGTGATTTAAAAACTGTTTTGATTAACCTACTGAGCCTATTTGTCTAGCATTGTTAATTTAGGCTCCAGAGTTTCGACGTTTTTAAGATAAGTCTGCACGGTAAACTAAATTTTCTGCTTCCTAAAAGTCAGACCTCGACGTTCATACTTCAAAAGTTAAGACTGTTAAAATAACTGTTTTAAGGAACATATGAACACTGACGAGCAAAACTGTAACACCATTCCGGTTTCCTGATTTCAACGGTCTGTAACTTCTCTTATCTTAAACGCCTAATAAAGATCGTAGTTTCAATTTGTTTATTAATTAGTTTACTATGTTTTCTGAAAATTTGCAGCCGTTTGAAAAATTTAAATTATATTAACTAAAACATAAAAAATTTTACAAAACCTCAAAAACTCACCCAAGTAATTAAGGGGGGACATCTGAGTAACTGGCAAGAAAAAAGCGGATTTTCTAAAATTTTTGTTGGCCAAATGAAAAAGCCAATCGAAAATTTGTAAAGTAGGTTTCATAATATAAGATGTGAAGTACAAAATAAAATTTTTTTGGAAGAAATCAAAAACAAAATGGCGGCTGTGCAGCATTTCTTCGTAGGCCCTTTTTCGTAAAAGGGGGTCCATGGCCGGTAAGCTAACGTCCTTAATTTTTGATCTAGAACAAAAAATCAAGTTTGGCTAGTTTCTTTAACTCAACAGCTATCGACACTCGTAGGATTTTTGCGATATATTGATTTTTTGCAAAATGGTGAGTGATTGAAAAAAAAAGTTAACGTTTTCACGAATAAAAAAGTCACAAAATTGTTGATAAAAAAAAAAGTAAACAATATAAAAAAAAATCCTACGAGTGTCGATAGACAAGGGTATTTTGAATATACTGTAAAAATTTCAGATCGATCGGTTAAGATTTGTTCGAGTTAAGTTACCGGCCAACTCAAAAAAAGTGGTTTCGAGAAAAACGCGTTTAAACACAAAAGGTTCCATGGGATACACCTGTGAGGCATCGCCGCAGAATGGAAAATTTCGACACTTAGATACTTTTGCCGGACTCTATCTTTTGGTATGTTATTTTTAAGACCATAAAGAATTATTTAAGCAAAAAAAAAAATTTCGATTTTTAAAAAAAGTTACTCAGATGTCCCGTCTTAAAGCTTTTAGCTGTTTCTGTCCTTCCTTGAACAGTTTTAGTGCTCATAATTATCAGAAATGATAAGATCGATTCCAAACAAAGATATTTTTTAAGCTTTGAACCTTAAAATCAATTGTATAGCCATTTTATGGTTTAAACCAGATGCAAGCATGTGTTTAGAAAATCTAAGTTATTTATGCAATGCTTATCTTTCTGCATTTGTGCAACGCTACACCTACAGTGTGCCTTATTATTCTGTGATACTTAAAAAACCGAATGGTCTGTAAACATATTTAAAAAAAATTATCAATAAAAAAATAAAAGGGAGTGCAAAACTGACCTTTTTTACGTATTGCTTTGGCTATTACTTCCGGCTTATCAAACGGCTGCAAATTTTCGGAAAACAAAGTAAACTTATTCACCAACAAAATTCAATTACGATCTCTATCAGGCGTTTAATATAAGAGAAAATACAGACCGTTAAAATCAGAAAATCAGAATGGTGTTACAGTTTTGCTCGTCAGTGTATGTCGGATTAAGGGGTTAGAGGGTTTACTTGGAAAAAAAAAAAACTTAAGTTTTCTTAATGTAGAGTAGAAGGGGGTCAAGTAGGTCGGTTTTTTTAGAGAGCTCGTGCAATGGTGTTTTTGCACCGATTTTGATAAATAAGCACGCGTTGGAAAGGTTATTTACCTGGCAACATTTGAGTCATACTCACTTTACGTCAAGCTAGATATTTTGCAAGTTGGATCCCATAAGGCAAAAGTACTTTGTTCGATATTTTGAAAAATGGGGGGTACGATAGGTCACTGTGTTTGAGGTGAAATAAAACAATATACACGTTTCAAAAATCAGCGATTCAACTTTTATTTAAAGAGTACGAATACAGCAGATGTCAAGAACATAAAGAACACAAATATTGAAGGGTGTCTATTGAAACCATTTAGGTGAAAAATGTGAATGTCGAAAATGATGGGAAAATTTATGAAATTGTTGAAGAAAATGTTGGAAAAACGTGTTTTTCAGCGGCTACGTCTGGTTTTGTACTTGTACACCTCGAACTGCCGCGATTGCGTTTTTTATGTTCTCTTTTTGTTCGGCGTTTTTCGCACATAATGACGCACCATTTTGCTGAAAAAGTAGTGACCTATAGTGCCCCCAGACAGCTGACCTATGGTGCCCCCAAGCACATGTTTAATGTCGGTGTCGATATTTTTTTCAAAAGCAAAAATATCGATAAACCAACACAATAATTGTATTCAGGATTAAATTTTACGTAAAAAAAACTTACTGGACAATTATTTAGATTCCTGAAATACACTGCACGGCCGAAAAACAAATAATGCTATGTCGCAGATGATAAGGCAAAAAAATAAACAGCTCCGTAACTAAGGTAACTGATTCGTGGTGACACCCGAAATGACAATCGTTAATGCTGTTTTCCACCGTGTTTCTAATTCACGCAACATGAGTGATCTCTATAATGAAATAGCGATGAAAAAGCTATTTACCTATTATGCCCCCATACCTACTTGACCCCGTTCTACTCTACATATTTAAAGAAATGTTCAGCAGTCAGCCATTGAGACGTCACTTCCGGTGTGCTCTCGGAAAAAAATTGTGTTTGCGTTGACAGCACAATTCCTGACAGAATCAACGGAAATTAAAAATTCAAATATTTTCTTTTAGTAGGGGAGACCGGGGCTAGTGTGCCGAGTTTGGACTTAGGAATTTCTTCTAATGTTGTGGGCTAACTTTTTCGGAAACGGTTTGCGCTATCATTAAGGTAGAACCCTAAAGCACATCTGTGAATTTTCTTATGAATGAAAAACAACCATGGAAAAAGTTATTAACAAAAAACTGCGACAGAAAAAATCGGCACACTTACCCCAGGGCCGGGGTAAGTGTGCCGAGTTTGGTTAAGGGGGGACATCTGAGTAACTTTTTTTGAAAATCGAAAATTTTTTTTTTCGCTTAAATAATTCTTTATGGTTTTAAAAATAACATATCAAAAGATAGAGTCCGGCAAAAGTGTCTAAGTGTCGAAATTTGCCATTCTGCGGCGATGCCTCACAGGTATATCCCATGGAACCTCTTGTGTTTAAACGCGTTTTTCTCGAAACCACTTTTTTTGAGCTGGCCGAGTAGAAAACTCCCACAAATCTTAACCGATCGATCTGAAATTTGGACAGTATATTCAAAATACCTATGTCTATCGACACACGTAGGATTTTTTCGATATTTTGATTTTTTGCAAAATGGTGAGTGATTGAAAAAAAAATTACGATTTTCACGAAAAAAACGTCACAAAATTATTGATAAAAAAAAAAGTAAGCAAAATATCGAAAAAATCCTACGTGTGTCGATAGACATAGGTATTTTGAATATACTGTCCAAATTTCAGATCGATCGGTTAAGATTTGTGGGAGTTTTCTACTCGGCCAGCTAAAAAAAGTGGTTTTGAGAAAATGCTGCACAGCCGCCATTTTGTTTTTGATTTGTTCCAAAAAAATTTTATTTTGTACTTCACATCTAATATTATAAGACCTAATTTACAAATTTTTGATTGGCTTTTTCATTTGGCCAAAAAAAATTTCAGAAAATCCGATTTTTTTTTTTAGTTACTCAGATGTCCCCCCTTAAGTAAATTAAACACAAGAAATCCATGACCGTATTATGTTTATTGATTAAAAAGTAAGTGTACATATGTTTACAAGTTTACAATAATAATATTGTTGTAAAAAAAAACTCCCCACTTTACTTTTTAGTCTTTTTAGTCTTGGACTTAATGGAGGTAGCTTTAGTGAACTTCTTGGACATTCTAGCTGCTTTTTTTTCCTCTACCAGCTCACGCTAACGTCCCCTTTCATTTTTCTCCTCCGTCAATGCTGCTATTACCGGCGATCCTGTCAAAATTTGGGTTGATCGGCATTTACGACCTTGACGCCCCACACTAAACTCGGCACACTTACCCCTATGCATTTGTTATGATAAAATGACGATGCATAAACACAAAAGATAGATTACCACGGAAAAAGTCACACTATTTTGTAGGGTTTTGAATGCCCTTTCCAGCGGTACCACGTTTTCGGAAATCGGATGATAATTGTTTGAATAGAATATAAGTAAACACAACATGAATAATTTACTTACCGGTGCCGAAAACAGAAAAAGTGTGCTCCTGGGCAAACCGGAACACATAAATAATCCAAACTACGTTGGTAAAACCGCGAACTAATACTCGACAAAAAAAAGTGTAGATGACGCCACTGCGTTTTAAGCTCTTTTCAAAAAGGGCACTCGGCACACTTACCCCTTCAGCCTAGTACTCAGATCGACGAACAGTTTCGATGTCGAAAAGAGGCCATTCTTTTTCTTTTTCTCGGAGTATGACCTTTTTTTGGAAAATTCATCGGCAATTTCTTTGAGCAAGTACTGCGGTCACACAGATTTCCGTTCGCGGGCTGCAAATGCTGTGTTCGGTTTGTTGAAAACCAAATTTTAAATAAGTTGTGAAAATTATAATGCAACGATGAAACCTCCTCAATTCAAGCCAAAGCTGAAGTTCGCAAGGAGAAGGAGGCCAAAAATTCGAAGGAGCATGCAGTTACCGTCAACAAGGAACGAATGGGGCACATCATCGCAAGGCAAGTGGACTACACGGAGATGGACTCCTTGTCCAACTGCCGGATAACAAACGGGACTTTTGTTCCCTGCCGACCACAACGTCTTCTGCACGGTCGCCGAGGAGCACTCAATTGGCGGGCTCACCTGCGAGCAGCACCAATGATGGGCCAACAGCCTCCTACGCCATGCTCACCCACAGAGTCCTGCAAAAGTGAACTTATATGTGAGAACTAACCCCTACGGTGGATCTCAAGCCGGGCGGCTCGATTCACTCTATGAAAAAATTTTCGGCTAAACGGCTGTTTCTTAAGCTGGTGATCAAGCCTCAGGTGCAGGAAAACAGGGGTTTTTGTTTAAAGGACTAACAAAATAACGGTTTTTAAATGAATTTCAAAGAAATATTTTACGAATGTAAGGGTACAATTTCGTTTTTTTATGTAAATAATAAAATAAATAATACTTTGCATACATTTCGTTGTTCAGTCAAATTTCGCGCCATCTTTTGAAATTTTTCCTAGCCCTCATATAAGAGAGTGAGAGGGCAACAACGTAGAACGACCTTTTTATTAAATAGTTCTATCTGCTCTGCCTTTCGTTCTCGAAATACTTAAGAGTTAGTTGGCAACGCGATTAGTTGCCAAACAAAGTTTCTAGTATATTTTTTCTATCATCTGAGTACCGTCTGTCTATCAGCTCCCTCGAAAAGTGTTTCGATGTTATTGGCCTCTCGCTCTCTCTCACTGATCTCGAACTCATTTCGTCGATCTGAGTACTAGGCTTTCGGCACACTAGCCCCGGTCTCCCCTACAGACCTAAAACTAGAAACTGAACAAAGAAAAAAGTGAAAACTGGATTTTAGGCGACCTTATTGCAAAAAAAAAAATCTTCGTTCAAGCAGTAGAGAAGGCCTGTGCAAAATTTCATCACGAACGGTTGAGTAGATTCCGAGAAATTTCGACAACCGACTTTGAAAACACAGTTTTGATAAAAACGCAATTTTTGATTTTGAGCTCTTGCGCGCACCTTCTTAGGACTGTATCTCCGAAACTTTTATTCGGATCGACTTAAAAATTTGGGAAAATATTTTAGAGATTCTGTAGAAATTTATGATTTTTTTATCAAACTACTTTTCATCTTTACTTCCCTGCATCGTAAAATGCATTTATATTTTCACACTTTTTTTATGAATTGACCAACAAAAACATGCAGGCCTTCTTAAGTTTTCGAAATTAAATGAAATAAATTTATTCTAAGTTTTATGATTTAAAAATAAAAAACTTGTAAATAATTTGTAATTATGTCAAGACTTTAAAGCTATGATTTGAAAATGAAAAACTTTTATATATTATAAACCATTTCAATTCTTAAAAGTGGAGTTGATTTAAAACGCTCATAAAATATTCGCATAATGTCACAAAAACTTGTAAAATCGATTGTTTATTTTACACTTAAGTTTAAATTGGTAGGCACTAGTTGCTGCTCTCTTGCCGGCTACCAATCTCTGGTATAAAAATTTGCCTAACTTCCATTTTGTACAATTAGTGCTGCACAATTTGTAAGATGTTAAAGATTGAATTAAATAAATTCATATCACTGGCCACAGCATCAATGGTTAGGGTCCATGTAAGTTGGGATGCTGGCCACTTAAGTTCTGGAGGGCCTTCGCCACCTCCTCTTGCAACGTGCTTGGTGGCTCTGACACAATATCTGTGTGCATAGATAGGTACTTTAATTTATTCGTAACAGCTGAAATTAAGATAAGTAATTAACTTTTTATTTTGGTCGAAGAAGATTTGCCTACCGGGGCGCAGATCAATAAGAGAACAGTGCTGATCCACCCAGAGAAAGGCGGTCCGACGTAGCTCATCCAGGCTGGCACTCGAGACCGTCGACGTGTAAGAGGCAAGCAGCGGCTCCAAAATTAGACCCAACTGAAAGAACGTTATAATTAATTTAATTTGTTTTTATTATTTGCGATACTCGAAGAGTAAGCAAATACTGTAAACGATCAAATGTCTGTCTGTCCGTCCGTCCGTCCGTCCGTCCGTCCGCACAAACATCGAGATCTCGGGAACTATAAGAGCTAGAACCACCAAATTTTGCACACAGACTTCTATGAGCAAGGCGCAGATCAAGTTTGTTTCAAATCCTGACCACGCCCCTTTTTACGCCCACAAACCGGAAAAAACTCTGTGGTGTCCACATTTTTAGTGCTAGAGAAAAGTAGCCCTTACAAATGTTGTTCGTATTGAAAAATCCTCCCCAAATATCTAAAAATTTTTAAAATCTGACCATTTTCATAATATATATATAATATACCTATATATTATATGTATATAACTGCGTTGAAAATTTTTATTGCGCTCAAAAGTAGGCAAAACAATTTTTTGATTGATTTTCTGATTGCGCATGAAAGTAGGCTACACATTATTGAAGAGGGCTAGCTAGCTGTTTTTAAAGAGGGCAATGAGTATCGCAAATCTTATAGTCGGGAAACCCGACTATAGCGTTCTTTCTTGTTTTTATTGTAGTTATTACAATAATTATTATATAACATAGGGGAATCCGGTGGTAGTTGGCACCTTTTCACTAATAGATTTTTTCTGGCTTAATGAGGTATGTTAAAAAAAAGGTAGGCAGATGATTTTTTTCTAACCAATCAAAGCAGTTCTTCAGAGCAATTTGTAGGGGGTTGTCAAAAAAGCTAACGTGCCCCAGGTACGGGGTAAATTGGAACCTTGTGCGGGGCAAGTTGGGACCTTTAAAAAAATACTTTTTTCTTGTATTGGTCAGTAATAGTCATTTATACGTTGACAAGGGATAAAACTTCACATTTTATTAGGGATTCTTCGGTTCCTCTATTTGTTTATCTTTTGCAAGTTCTCATCAGCAAAACCAGTTTAGTAAATTTGTATGACACGAAATTTTAGTTTCAAAAATAGTAAAAGAGGCCAGTTATTGTGAATCGGGATACATTTTTGTTTGCTCACTCAAAGTTAATTGATTGGCACACGCTAAAAAATTAATCTAGGGTGCAAACTAACCCCATTAAAAAAGTTCCCACTAGATCATTGCTTTTTCCAAGTTATATTGTACCATAGCTAATATTAGAATTAAAGGACAAATTAAAGTATGGGCTATTTTATTAGCTAATAGATACACGTAATAATTATCTACCTTAGAGAAAAAGCAACATTGAATGATGGAAAAAACACAAACTTAGAGATGTGAAAAAGTACAAATTAACTGTCAAAAACTTCTTTTATATCCGTCAACAACTCGATTCACAGTGCACATACACAATTTAAAGCAAATATACATATATGAAGATTCCCCGGTCTCCCTTATAACATGAGCTGATCCCGCGTTGCGGACGTTATGTTTGTAAAATTATTACAAATCTCAACAAAATTTACCTTTTGAATTTTGTAGACCTAACCCCACTTGACTATAATAGAAGAGGCTTTTCTGTGCATGTTTTCCCACTTAACTTATGCTCCATTAGCTCTGTTATTTTCGCTGTTTCCAATCGCTATTTTTTAATAGTCACTGAGAACAAAAAATAAACCAAAATTGTTAAAAAAAAAAATAAATAAATGTCTCAAATTATAAATACATTAGGTCTTCTTGGCTTAAAACAAAGTTATAAAAGAAACAATTTTTTTTCGTTTTTAAACAGCTGTTCACAAATCGTAATTTTTTCATTAAGCTGTGATTTTGAAAACAAAAAACTCGAATGGTTTCCTTTCTACATTACTGATGAAGGTAAATCAAAACGTTCTCGATGAAGACAGTTAAGACTCATTATTTCCAAAGAAAAGAAAATTTTGTTTTTTTTTAGATTGGAAATATTATAACATAATTCTAAATACCAGAGCTGACGGAACATATAAGTATATGATGGGAAAGTTTTCCAAATAGGTCTGATTTTCCACAATCAAGTGCGATAGGCGTGCGCAAAACTTCTGTTTACCAATGGTATTTAAGAATTATCGAATTCGGAAAACTTTACTTTATACATTTATACAAAATACAACTAAAATGTATGTAAGCAACTAACTTTTTTGCAATAAAATACACATGCACCTTTTGAGTTGCGTATGGGCTAATGTCACGTGTTGCACATCGTTTTCGTACGATGTTGTTTATTGCTTTGTTTAGGCAATTTTCTTCTTATTTTTAAAAAAAGAAAATGTTGCACACCCTATGTAAAAAATTATAAGAAATAAACAAGTTCTTTCTATAATAAAATTTTAAGTTAGATAAAAAGTAAGAGGTATAATATGGATGGTTAATGCTAAAAGAGATGTTCAATCGATGGGGTCGAAATCTCGGTAAGTTGTTTTACATCGCCAATACTCCGAATGCAGATGTAGTTCTCGCAGCCCGCCTGCTGAAAGAGTTTTTAGTCTGATGATCTTTATAGCCTCTTTGAAAAGGTTGTAGTTTTCTACAGAGAGGGGCTCGTTAATAGAAAACGGTGCTTGCGAGTCGGTTCCCAGGAGAGCCAAGGCCAGTGTTACTCTTTCGTTGATTTTATTCTCAAGCTCGCTTACATTGATGAGCGTCTCTTTAATGTTGACATCCGGACTCGCCTTGCCACGTCATCTATGCTCCAGTTAGATGAGTTAATTTTTTGTCGAATTTCGCGCCGAATTTCGAGCTTCTTCGTCCGTTCTCCTCCAGTAAGCTCAGCTAGGCGAGCGTTGATAAGATCGGACAACCGCTTCTTAATTATCTCTAACAGTTCCGGGGATAGAGCGCTCAAAAAAAAATTGAGTTACTGAGAGCGATTTTTCTTTACTTTAAAGATTACTTTTAATTGTTTGTAGTTTCTGCTAGCATTTGCTTATCAGCTAAGGTGATGCTGAGACAGTTGTGAAGGAACCAGTCCAATTTAAAATAGCTGTTTGGTGTTAGGTTGAGGTCAAAATTGGATTTGTTTGGGAGCTTCTAATAAACACGACTCACATAGGGAAATTTTGAGCATTTAGGGCGACAAAATTATTTTATTGTTTCTTATGGTAGTAAGCCCGATATAATATGCATATTTGATACTTGATATTTGATATTATTCTGACTCAAGATTTGCAAGCGTATTGGTTCATAGAAGGTAAGACGCCAATATCTCGAAAACTAGACCCAATCTAAACAAACGGATTTCAGATTTGAGATCAGGGTAGGGGAACATGGGGCATAACGGGGCAAGGGGCAGAACGGGATGAAATTAATAATTGTCCCACACTGTCGCTCCATCTAATGAAATTTACATCAACATAGTTTTACATCATATGCGACATTTTGCAAGTGAAACCGGCACAATTATTGCGTCAGCATATTTTTTGCAGCATATATGGTGTGCATTCCGGCCGAATTGTAACTTTCGAGATTTTGCATATCTGAGTAAGTAATATTTGTTTATATTTTATAAATATTGGGTTCATTCCAATATATAATATGTTGTTTCAGCTTTACATCGCATATTTCCTTTTTTCATTCCATGCGCTAGTTTTTTTTTTATAAGGGTTAACCCTTCTGTGAGCGGAAGATTTTTTATACGTTGTTGAGCGGAAGACACAAATTTGTGCATCGTGTTTGAACCGCGTATATCTTAAAAGCCTTTATTCAGAAAAATTTGAAATTTTTACTGAATATTTATTAACTCAAAATCATTTAATTTAAAACTTAAATTTTTAAATTAAGCCTACACTAAAAAAATTTTTTAAGTTTTACCTTGAAAAAAAAAATTGCAGGTTAGATTAATTACGTAAAACTCGCAAACTGATCAAACAATTGAAAAACGTGGTATACTACGTTATAGGACTTTTAATAAGCTTTCCAAAAAGGTCAAATGTGCCATACCTTTCTTTAGAAGAAGTCACTATAAAAGTAGTTCAAAGGTCTAAAAACGTGCAAAAAATGTGTGCAGGTAGTTTGTTTTACCATCAACCCTATTTTAGGTCATTCCAAAAGGAGCTGTCGGCAGCTGCACCTGGTGGTCATAAATGATTTGGGTGATTTGTGACCGTTACTTTTATTAGCAAGAGTACCTAAAACCACAAATAACCCTTTTCGGACATTTATAGTAATAATTATGGGATTAAAACAATATATTTTTATAAGAATAATAATTTTTAATAATATAAAATAAATGTAATTTTTCAACACTATTGGTTGTTTTTCTTATAGTTTCACCAAAGAAGGGTATGACACATTTGACCATTTTGGAAAGCTTATTGAAAGCCCTATAACGTAGTATATCACGTTTTTTAATTGTTTGATCAGTTTGCGAGTTTTACGTAATTAATCTAACCTGCAATTTTTTTTTTCAAGGTAAAACTTAAAAATTTTTTTAAGTGTAGGCTTAATTTAAAAACTTAATTTTTAAATTGAATGATTTTGAATTAATACATATTCAGTAAAAATTTCAAATTTTTTTGAATAAATATTTTAAAAATGTACGCGGTTCAAACACGATGCACAAATTTGTGTCTTCCGCTCAACAACGTAGTTAAAAAAGTTTTCCCTAATAAAATCCAAGATTACAAACAGATTTATTTAAAAATCGGCAAAGTTGTTAAGAATCGTTGAAGACGAGTTGTCAGAAAATTTCAGATCGATAGCTTTCACACAACTCGAGATATTTACAAGCAAAATCGAAATGGAACAAAAATGTTCCTTCCGCTCACAGAAGGGTTAATCAAAAAAGTGTTCCCGGGGGCAAAACGGGCGGGGCATAACGGGGCACAATCTTTTGCAGTAAGCAAACTCAAGATGTGATTATGACGATGAAGGCTGTTATTTATGTACTTGTTTTGAAATTTCAATTTATTCATTTTCGACGACTATTATCACAAATCTGCAGAGCGATTTTTTTAAACAAAATCAACAAAAATTAATTTCACTAATTAATTAATTAATTAATATCACTATTTTATCACTTTTTCATATTTTGTAATAATAAAAAAAAATTTGACAACAACTGACTCTTATTTATTAACAATAAAAACATTTAATGCAAATATTCGCAACTTAAGGCAGGTGCTCACCTTGTGGGGTCAAAAAAATCGATTTTTTTTTGTCTTATCGTGTAGGTATATGTTCCAAAAATGTGCTGTAGAAGTTTCAAATCAAAATCTGAAAAATTTCGAAAGTTATAGCCCGTTACGTAGAGCACTGTCGAGCACCGGCCGAGCCAAAGCCAAAACTTTAAACGCGTTTTTCTCAGAACCATGTTTTTGGACCTTACGTACACGATTGAAGACGCTACAATGAACCGATCGTCATAAAATTTTTTTTAAATGTTCCTTAGGATTTCCTCTAATGAATGAACCTCGATCAGCCAAAAATATTGAAAATTGTTTATTTAAAAAAATAATTAGTGAAGAAAAAAATGCGAAAATTGACATTTTTTTTTCAAAACCTCATAACTTTTCGAATTTTGATTTTTTTTTCCATGATTGTGGTTCACTTTATAGATAATACGATACAAATTAAGAATGTGTTTGGTTTTTGTGTTTTAGATCACGGGTTTTGAGCCAATCGTGTACGAGAGCAAAATGCGTACCGCCACCAATGGGCGCCCCCTCCCCTCCCTTTTTGGATTTTTTCAATTTCAAAAATTTTATTATTTGAATAAATATATGGTCATATTCAGACGAACATTTCAGCGCTGTATCTTTAACCGTTTTCTCAAAAAAAATTCCTAAAAAATGTGAATTTTTTGACCCCACAAGGTGAACACCTGCCTTAAATAAATTTTATAACAAAGAGAAAGAAGTATCCCGTTATGCCCCGTGCTCGGGGCATAATGGGATGAAAAACTTTTTTTTCTAAATTGTCAAAAAATATAATTCAATCACATGATTTTTGATGTTCTAAAATTGTTTTCATTATAACATGAGTTAATGAAGATTCCTAGAAAAAGAAATGCACAAAAATAGCATATTTTTTGTATGTGAAAAAAAATCATAACTGAAAATTGCCCCGTTATGCCCCATGTTCCCCTACCAATGTACTTTACGAACTGTTCTCCTCTTTACTTTTTTTATCGCGAAAGAAGCTTTTTGCCCAATAACATATTACAGAAATAAAACTATGCTTACTTATTCACACAACTTGTGCACCTGATTTTCTCGCAAAGTGGAGCAAGGTGGACCTTAATTTTTTTTTTACAGCTAGCTGGGTTAATTATCAAACGATTGTCATAGAAAGAATTGCTTGGACGAACTTGGAAAGGTATTATTTTCACTAATGAAGTAGAAAAAATAAAGGAAAAATAGGGTGTATCTTTGACGGCCTATAGCTAGTGAAAATGTAGACATTGAAGGTAGTTTTCTTAAAATACTATAAAACAAAAGCCTGTATATTTTCAAAATCCATCACTTTCATTATTTTTTTTAACTTAAAAGATCAAATAACACAACTTTAAATAGTTGTATTTTTAGAATTGCTTACATCGATTACTCGTAGGTCAAGTTTCGGCTGGCTCGCAGGGACGCACGGGTCCACTTTTAGAAAATTAAGTTAGTACCTTTTGTTCGTTTGGGTGTCTATTTTTTTTAGAAGTGATTAGTTTCCTCATTGGTCAACTTAAAAAAAAAGACTTTTGTCGCCCTAAATCTTCAAAATTTCCCTATGTGCGACTGTTCGTTTCGACTTCGACTCTAAACTAATTTCCTTACTCCTTATTTCTTAATTTTTTTAAAGTTTTTTATGAACATGCTCCCAGCTCTTATAACGGGTTTTATACAGCTTTTTACAATTAACTTATATTTCCAAAGGTGATGTGCCGTAAATGGAGCATTCTTTAGAAAATTAAACACAAATTTAAAGTGTAGAATTTTTTTTTTAACAATTTAATTAAAAATACACTTCTAATAAATGCACAGTAATGTTTAAGGTGACAGTACCAGCCCACTACTAACGTGCCCACTTTTCGCCTCATTTCTAAACTGTTATGTTGGAATTAGGCTACAAAGCTCTGTGAGAATATTTTTATATGGTTATTATCGGGGGTGCCACAGAAACCGTTCCTCCCGAAGAGGGTTGGAATTTACATAGAGAAGGGGTTGGACATTCGGTTGGAATTCGGGCGGAACGGTTTCTGTGGCACCCCCGTATATGGTTTTCAAGGAAAATTAATATCATTTTTGGACAGCCTAATTGAAGTTTAGAATAAAGCGAACGATACTTATACTTAATAGAGTCCTTCTACTCGCCGATTTCATTCATTATTACATTAAAGTAGTAATTTTTTCCGATAACGAGTACTACTCGGCATCATGGCATCGTACGATTATAATCGTAATGCCTATACTTATAAAATAAGACGATATAAAATATATCAAATAAAAAAAAGTCTTAAGCTGAGCGACTATCGGTGGTAATATCTTAATTTTAATCATTTAATCAAGGTTTAAAACAAGTATGAGTAGTTTTTATACTTACAATCCAGAACTTCCAATTGTTCATCGTGTTATAACGTACATAGTTTTCGTATAACTGCCGAACATGCTCCGTGCCCTGCCTCGTCAGAGGTGCTCCATTTGCAGGAAGAACGGAGTGAAGATGCCTTATAAAGTGTAAATAAATTTTAATTGCGGGAATTTTTCAATATTTTTAAGAATGTGCCTACGTTAGCGAGTTATTCAGCTCATCCCGCTCCGTTCGCAGAGCCTCAATCTTATCCTTCAGCACATTGCGCTCCTGTCGCAGTTGCTTTATATGTTCCCCCCCTTTCTGCAGCATGGCTGCCTTGCTCAACTTGGCGTTGGGGTTCTGCTGAAGCTGCGGAATGAGCGCGTGCAAAGTGTCGAAACCGTTCTTAATGTTGTATCGCCGTTTTTGCTCGGCGTGGATGTGGCCAGCTCGCCGTTGGGTGTCCCTCGGCTGATATTTAAGACTTGCCACAGGCGAATGTGGGGAATCTTGAGACTCGTGAAACGGCGAGTCTGGCGACAAACTTAAGCTGCTGCTGCCCAGGTTCGCCGCAGACGGCCCAAAGCTGTGAATTTTGCTCCCGCCGGGAGGACTATGCAGAGCAGGATTGATGGCCATGGGCAATGAGGTGGACTTCTTTGGTGAGTGTTGCTGCGCTGGCAACTGAATCGGCAACTGTGTTGTGACTGCAGCGTAAAGAGCCGGAGACACGTTGCTGCTGTTGCTAGTTTGAACTATGGCACTGGCGGATGATGAAATTGACGGCGAACTGTTCGCCACGGCTGTTTGAAGGCGTGAGTCTAAAATTGGCAATGTTAATACGAACATTTTTGATAAATCTAAATCTTACTTGAAGTCAGCAGCTGGGCGAGGGTGCTATTAAGCATGGGATCGCTGGTGGCCTGCTGCATATGTTGCGAGGCAAGCAAGTTGCTGCAGCTTTGGGCGCTCAATGGAGAGCTGCCCACTCCAGCTGCAGCCACCACCGTCGTGTGCTGTTGGTGCATCGAATTGCTGCGCACCCGCGACCTGCCTTTGGCGTGGTACTTGGGTACAGCGAATAGCTGTTCGTGGGTGAGCTGCCGACCATCAGGCAGCTTATTTAGCGACACATTCAGCGGCAAGCTGTTAGAGCGATGTATTTCTTTTGGCAAAATGGTGTTTGGCGAAACCCAAGTGGTTGTGCTAAAAACAGTCTGCTGTTGTTGTTGTTGTTGTTCTTGCTGCTGCTGCTGATGCTGCCTTTCTTGTTGGTGCTTTTGCTGCAGCAAACTAGCCACAGTCGATTGGTGCTGCTGCTGTGTGTTAGTTGTCTGCTGCTGGCGTGAAAGCAGCAATAGTTGCTGAGTGCTAAGTCCCAAGGGAAGCGACTGTTGTAGCTGCGGGGGCTCCTGTTGTAGATAACCCTGTTGCTGCTGTTGTTGCGGCCGGGGAACATTGAGAAACGTTCCCGTAGAGGCAGACTTCTTGAACTGCGGATAGGGCTTATAGCCGATAGAGTTGTATCCACCATCGTTTAGCAATGCTAACAAATCGGACTGCAGAGGTTCAGCCTTTACGTTGAGTTGTTGTTGAACCTGTTGGTGGTAGTTGTCCGTGTAGCCACTCATGAAGCCCTGGTTATTAAAGGCGTTTGTCTGCTGCGTCGGGAAGTGTTGCTGTTGCGTGAGCTGCTGCTGCTGTTGTTGCGGTGCCTGAAATGAAGACTGTAACACAACGCCGCCGACGAAGTGCGGATGCTGGTTCTTCTGCTGTTCAGCCAGCATCTGCTGGTAGAGGTTTGTCTGGTGCAGCGTGGGCTGAGCCTTATCGTAGTTGTGGGGCTCGCGCCGGAATGGACGCTGGGTGCTTTTGGCCACGCGACCGTTAATCACGCACCTATTGCTGCTGTTGTCGTTGACGCCGATGGCCCCAAAGTGCTTTCCGCTATGCATCCTTCCCGACAATGAGCTCGAGTCCCCGAGAAGCTGAGAATCGTTGGCAGATTGCTGTATCTGTTGTGCCACGGAGTAACGTTGCTCTATCTCACTGTATGCTATGTTGTTGATGGGCGTGTTGAGCTCCAGCATGCTTGCATCGACATTCCCAGTACCACTGTTACCGCTGTTCACCACATCCATTATGCTGTCATTGCAGTAAAGCGTGTGAGGTGCGCCCACGATCGCCGACAGGCAGTATTCGTCGTTTTTGAGCATTTCGGCATCGGTTCCCTCTTCCGGAACGGGTGGCAAGCGTGTAGTTGGGATTAGGTCTATAAATTAGATGTGTAGATGATTATTAATCCAGGTCATTTATATAGGTAAATATAGTACTGACCCGAGAAGGTAATGTCGATGTCATCTAAATTCGGTTGCAAGGGCCCTAGACTGGGCTGTATGAAGTCTGCGATGCCCGCGCCGCGTGCTAACAAATAATGTTATAGGACGTGTAAATCATAAAGTAAAGCACTAAATCAAGAATTTATTTTGAATCACAAACCGATTTCCCTTGAATCAGGAAAAGGAAATGGAACATTTATGGCCGAGAACAAGGTGTCCGTTGTCCAATCATCTGGCATCAAGTTTCTATCGTTTAGCGGCGACCATTCTAAAAAGTCCAACTCGCTCTTCTGCAAAAAGAAAACCAAAATTATTTGGTTTTATTATTTTTAAGAGTCTAAATAAAACGCTATAGGGGAACATGGGGCATAACGGGGCAAGGGGCAGAACGGGATGAAATTAATAATTGTCCCACACTGTCGCGCCATCTATTGAAATTTACATCAACATATTTTTACATCATATGCGACATTTTGCAAGTGAAACCGGCACAATTATTGCGTCAGCATATTTTTTGCAGCATATATGGTGTAAATTCCGGTCGAATTGTAACTTTCGAGATTTTGCATATCTAAGAAAGTAATATTTGTTTTATAAATATTGGGTTCATTTCAAGATATAATATGTTGTTTCAGCTTTACATCGAATATTTCTTTTTTTCATTCCATGCCATAGTTTTTTTTTTAAAAGGGTTAATCAAAAAAGTGTTCCCGGGGGCAAAACGGGCGGGGCATAACGGGGCACAATCCTTTGCAGTAAGCAAACTCAAGATGTGAATGAAAAGAATGAAAAGCAACAATTGAGACTCCAGAAAAAAGAAGAAACTATTAAAAACTTACAAAAGAAATTTGAAAAACAAAAAGCGAAAATTTGTGACCAGCAAAACTTTTTTTCTAAATCGTCAAAAAATATAATTCAATCACATGATTTTTGATGTTCTACAATTTTTTTCATTGTAATATGAGTTAATGAAGATTCCTAGAAAAAAAAATTCACAAAAAAAACATATTTTGTATGTGAAAAAAAATCATAACTGAAAATTGCCCCGTTATGCCCCGTGTTCCCCTATACATATGTTAAATTTAAAAGCGGCGGTTAGTTAGTATGGTCTTGTGGTATGCTTTTCATGAAGTGTTTGGTTCCCGGACATCAAAGCCAGCGATGAGCAAGTAGAGGGAAACTTTTGGCCACACAGAAAAAATTCGATGGGTAAATTCAACCAATTATACAGTTAAAAAGCCTCAACCGACAATTGTGGGTTGAATTTACTGTAACTGTCTGTTAGCAACAGTAAATTTTACGTAAAACACTACGTAAAGATTACAAATCTACAGTAAATTCAACCAAAAATCCACAGTTAAATTGCCTCAACCAACAGAAATAGTTAAAAATACCAACTTTTTACCTATAGTTACAGTAAGGTATACTCGTGGCAGAAAAATTGTAAGGTTAACTCTCCGTCACAGTAACTTTACTGTTACTGTAAAAATACTACTTTTGAGGTGATGTTACCACGCACGGTAGTCAGATGACCAAAAAATTTTAAAAATGAACATTTTTACAGTAGTTTTCAGCTAGTGTGAAAGTATGTGAAGACTGACTATAGAAGTCTTAAGTCTTCCCTTTTAAGTGCCCGGCATCTGGGTCTTGGTTCGTGACAAGCTAGAACCAGTTGGGAATTATTAATTCAAGAGTGGGGAAACTGTAACTGTGTCTACAGTGACTTTACCATCACTACAGTAAAAATACATACAAAAATGTTCACGTTAGAGTTACAACATTTTTTGAATAAGTTACCGTCAATACAGTAATCGAAACAACAACAAAATACACGCAGGCGATTTTACGTAAAAATTTTTTGGTAATATTGACCGTCAATAAAGTTAAAAATGAAACAGTAATTACAGTAAATTTACTGTAAAAGTTGGTTAATTCAATCCATGAAAATTTTTTCTGTGTAAGTTAAGATTTGCATCCCAGTTGAGGCGCCGTAAAGCAAAAATTAAAAAGTTTTTCTGTACAGATTCAATGCGATCTATATGTACTCCGTATTGGGGGCTCCAGACGGGAGACCCATACTCTAGAATCGGACGGACTAGCGAAGTAAATAAGGTCTTAGTGACGTAGGGATCGTCAAATTCCTTCGACCATCTTTTAATGAAACCAAGCACTCCCCTGGCTTTATTAACCATGGACGAAATGTGATCAGTAAACTTAAGTTTTGGGTCCAAAAGAACGCCAAGATCGTCAACCATAGTTATTCTATCCAAAGATTTCCCACTTAGTGAGTAAGTTGCAAGTTTAGGATTGACTCGGCAAAAAGTCATCAGCTTGCACTTAGACCCGTTTAAATTTAGTAAATTATCACGGCACCAGTTTTGAAAATTGTTTAGATCGGATTGTAAGTCAGAATGGCTGGAAATATCCTTGTACTGCAGGCATAACTTTACATCATCTGCGTACATAAGTACGCAAGAATGATTTATAATTAATAGAAGGTCGTTAATAAATAAAGTAAAAAGAAGCGGACCAAGGTGACTACCTTGTGGGACGCCGGAAGTAACTCGGAGAAGACCAGAAAGAGAATTTTTAAAAAGGACTCTTTGTGTCCTGCCATTCAGATAACTTAAAATCCATCTAAGAAGATCAATTGGAAACCATAACAAGTCAAGTTTCCGATATGGTCGTACATTCAACCTCATTTTATGTAGTTATGTTTGTTAAGGGGGGACATCTGAGTAACTGGCAAAAAAAAGCGGATTTTCTGAAATTTTTTTTGGCCAAATGAAAAAGCCAATCGAAAATTTGTAAAGTAGATTTTATAATATAAGATGTGAAGTACAAAATAAAATTTTTTTGGAACAAATCAAAAACAAAATGGCGGCTGTGCAGCATTTCTTTGTAGGCCCTTTTTCGTAAAAGGGGGTCCATGGCCGACGTCCTTAATTTTTGACCTAGAATAAAAAATCAAGTTTGGCTAGTTTCAATACATCAACAGCTATCGACCCACGTAGGATTTTTTTCGATTTATTGATTTTTTGCAAAATGGTGAGTGATTGAAAAAAAAGTACAATTTTCACGAATAAAAACGTCACAAAATTGTTGTTAAAAAAAATGTAAGCAATAAAAAAAAACGTGTGTCGATAGACAAAGGTATTTTGAATATGCTGTCAAAATTTCAGATCGATCGGTTAAGATTTGTTTGAGTTTTGTACTCGGCCGTCTCAAAAAAAGTGGTTTCGAGAAAAACGCGTTTAAACACAAAAGGTTCCATGGGATATACCTGTGAGGCATCGCCGCAGAATGGAAAATTTCGACACTTAGACACTTTTGCCGGACTCTATCTTTTGGTATGTTATTTTTAAGACCATAAAGAATTATTTAAGCGAAAAAAAAAATTTTCGATTTTTAAAAAAAGTTACTCAGATGTCGCCCCTTAGGAAAAATTTGCAAAAAAAAGGCAAAAAAAAAAAAGAAAAAAAAATGCACATAGGCCTCGAATTTGACTTCCATTTTTTGGAACGTTCGCAACGGAACTTCAAGCAACCATAACTTTTTTTCAAAAGCATTTAACCTTTTCTTTTAAAAAATGTCTAAAGGTATTCCAGAAAAAGCTGCACTTGGAAAAAGTTTCATGAAAATATACCCTTTTATAAGCCAGCTTTGTCCGCGACGCAGGACTAGTCCATATCCATTTTGACTAAAGGTTTTTAAGATAAACGCTGTTCAAATTAGTGGCACAACAATTTTCCTTTCGCTTAACTTGTTAAGAATGGCTTGAGACAGGCTGTTAGAAAATTTAAGCGCGAGATGGAACAAAAATTTTCCCTCCGCTCACACAAGTTAAATACATTAAAATTTATGGAGATTTAAATGGCTCTTGAGAAATTGCGATTTTAGTGGCAGTGCATAGCTTCTAACCATACGAATACACCAGTTGCCCGTGCAACTCGTTCGCTAGCACTCAAACTGGTACTGGAACCTTATACTAAAACTAATTAGTATTTGCTTAAATAAGATTTTTTAATTTTTTTTTAATTTAAATATTTTGTATAACTTATTTTTCTTCAACATTTAAATATATATATATTTTTTTTAAATTAACTTATTAACTTTAATTTAACTTCTTCGCCTGAAATTTTTATTTGAATCGCTTTACACGTTTGAAAGTTATTTTAATTTGCGATACTCGAACACAGTGGCGTAGATAGCTTTTTGATATGGGGGGGGGGATATGACGTAAAAATGTGTTTCTTTTTCAATTTTGAGATTATATCATCTTATAATTCTCAGACCCAAGGGGGGGGATTGATCCCCCTGATCCCCCCCTATCTACGCTACTGCTCGAACACATTTTTAATACTACACAGAAGAAATGTTCGTGTGTTGAATCAACCAACTTTTACAGTAAATTTGCTTTAAAATTATGGTACGTGTAATTTGTTGTTGCATTTTTTACTGTATTGACGGTCAAATTTACCGAAAAATTTGTAACTTTTACGTAAAATTGTCTGCGTGTATTTTGTTGTTGTTTCTGTTACTGTGTTGACGGTAGCGTAACCTAAAAATGTTGTAGCTCTAACGTGAACATTTTTGTGTGTATTTTTTCTGTAATGATGGTAAAGTCACTGTAGGCACGGTTGCAGTTTCCCCACTCTTGTGAATTTATAATTCCCAACTGGTTCTAGCTCGTCACGAACCAACCCAGAGGCCGGGCACTTAAAAGTGAAGACTTAAGACTTCTATAGTCAGTCTTCACATACTTTCACACAAGCTGACAACTACTTTAAAATGTTAATTGTTACAATTTTTTGGTCATTTAACTACTATGCGTGGTAACATCACCTCAAAAGTAGTATTTTACAGTCACAGTAAAGTTACTGTGACGACGAGGTAACCTTACTATATTTCTCGTACGAATATATCTTACATTAATTATTGGTAAAAATTGGTATTTTTAATCATTTTTGTCGGTTAGGGCCATTCAACTGCAAAATTTTGGTTGAATTTACTTTGTAAGCGTTACGTAATGTATTACGTAAAATTTACTGTTGCTGGCAGTTAATTATAGTAAATTTTACCCACAATTGTCGGTTGGGGCTTTTTAACTGTAGAATTGGTTGAACTTACCCATAAAATTTTTTCTGTGTACCTTCTTATTCTAGCAGATTACTTTTAATTAATTTATCCTCCCTAGCTAACCGTAAAACGATGCTTGGTACTATTTTTATTTATAATCTTATTCGTGGTGATATTGACAGCGCCGACTTGGTAGGTCGGCTTAGCTTTTCTGTGTAAGTAGATTAACTAGAAACTATATACCCTTAATATTAAATTATTTTAGATCTTACTATGACTTGCATGAGCCTTTTAGAGTATTATGTTCTGACTATAATAGACTTTATCCTATAATCTCAAATTCTGACTCTCTGTCGCTCTTAAAACGACTTATACTAACTTCGTTAGCACAAAATTAGATCCTACTTTTTTTCACGGACTTTTGCCTATACTTTCATAACTCGCGTCTATCTTCTCGCGAATCGTGCCGTACGATACACGGCTGCGCCCCCCGGTCGGTTGGGCGGATATGTGGGCCTTGGGACTACGCGCGAAAAAAAAAAAAAAAAAATATCAATGCAGCTAAAGGAAGAAGGATAAGTAACCCCGTTATACAGAAATCTTAATTATAATTTGTTGCGGACGTAACGTTGCGGATGTTACACTTTTTCCATCAAGCCAAAATTGATTAAATAAAATATATTCATTACATTAATCTTGTATTTATTTCTTGTTTTTGTTTGTAAGCAATACAATATAGGGGAGAGTGGGGATAGGTGAACCACTTTTTGTTGAACATTATTATGTCTAAACAATTCGACGTTAGGGTCTGCTGTTTATAGGAATCTAAAAGAGCATTCATTCCTTTGCATTTAAAGTATTTTGTGAAAATAATGTGTCACGTTTTTAAACTTTATGAGCATTTTAAAATTTTGTCTCGAATGGTTCAAGTATCCCCACCCCTGGGGATAGTTGAACCACCTTTCAGATTAACACAAAAACTACAATTGTATAAAAAAAGTGTAATTTATTTCTTTGTTTATGCCTTTTTCTGTTCAAATATAAACATTGCACATTTACAGCATGGAATAAAACAATAAAAATATTTATTTATTAATTTTTTTTTTTTTTTTTTTTCGAAGGTTTTCTTGAGTTTTTGATTGTGCTTTTGGCGATCAATTTTTCTGCGGTGAGTCAGTGGCAATGATACTCCTCCCTCGTTTTCTTCCTCGAGTCGTCTGTTTTCGTGGTTTAGTTTCCCCACAAGGACTGGTTCATGTATCCCCACAAGTACTGGTTCATGTATCCCCACAAGTCATAAGCCAATTGGAAGTGATTTGGAGAAAACATGGAATATTTGAACTGCGTCAGCAATCCATGAAAATATCATAATTTGCGTCTACTTACGATAAAATACAATTTTAGAAAGTTCAATGCCACTGACGAAGAACGATAGAATTTTCCTAGAAAACGTAAGGTCACAATTAAAGCTGCAAACGGGGAATAAAACTTCGATTAGCGATAAAAACGACACCAATCGTTTGTCGCGATTGTGCGTGCGTGTGAGGCTAGGATAACGACTAAGTAAGCAACACACATATAAATGGTGCACAAAAACATGTCAGAAGGTAAAATATTTGTACTGGTTCATCTATCCCCATGGTTCACCTATCCCCACTCTCCCCTATCATTACGCTTCAAAACTTTTTGTATGAATTTCACTGTTTAAATTTTTGTCTTATATTTAACAGACCCAGCGGTTTAAGGTACTAGTCTAGTGTTGTTTATTACTTAAATGTAAAGTTTTTTTTTCGGATTTTCGAAAATCTAGAGCAACTTAAATTTCAGATTCAGATTCAGCAGGTTAAAATCCATTAAAAACTCCACCTTCCCACCTCATAATATTAAAATAAAATTTGTAGTGATTTCACGACTTAGCGGACGTTCCACACCTGGCCATTTAAATAAAAAAAAAAAATAATATAACCAACTTCAGCTTCAGTGCTCTAAAATTCATTGTGGGGGAGACATCACAAGTTGCTCTCTGGGTGAATTTCACTACAAAAACAATATAAAAAAAATTTTCAAAATTTTTTTTAATTTTCAAAAATTAATATTTTATATGAATATATGTATTATATAAGATAATTATAATAAGAAGGAGGTAAGTATGACATTAAAACAAAAAATTTCAGCCCGGAAATGCGTTATTCTATGTATATGTCACTTTACATGCAACCACGTGTAAATTGGCCTATTTTCAAATGACTGAAAAAAATATACTTTTTGGAGAGTACGCTTAAGCTGCTTTTAAATTTTAAAGTTGGTACCCTAAACTCTTAAAAAATAGCTTTTTACATGGACTGATCCCATTTTTCATTTTAATAACTATTATTGAAAAAAAAATGACTTTTTGAAAAACACCAATCAGTTTTTTACGAATTAATATATGAAAAATTAATGTTTTAACTTGACAGTGAAGTTATTAACGGGCAAAGTCGTATGGGTGAAATACACCCAGGGTGACCGTTGTGTTCCACAGCGAAGGTGTGACCTTTGAGGGTTAAAAAACCCTATTTTCCGTTGCGGACGTTTCACACAGTGTACGTTTTTTAAGTTAAAATTTTTAATTTAATTTAGATAACTTACAACTATGATAAAGATGTTAAAATTTTCTAAGCGCTTACTACTGAAACGACTGTTTTGCCCACCCTTTCGACCATCTAAAATGACTTGTTTACAAGAATACTTATATGAGAGCACGAAGAACGTGTAGGTTCGCCTCTGCCAAAAACAATTGCTTATTTATTAAAAAGCTTGAATATGCATTTTATTATTCCAATAACAAACATTTGGATTTTGGGCAGCTTTAATTTTCTAAACTCGTTTTCATTATTTTTGGATTAGCGCATATGTAAATAAATGTTTTTGTGTTTCAACTGGAAAAAAATATTGCAGTTGAGATAAATAACGTAAAACTCGCACACTAGTCTTAAAACTAAATATGTGATTTACTTCGTAAGAGGGATATTATTAATCTCTCTAAAATGGTAAAATATGTCATACCCTTATATCGTAAAACTATGAGAAAAATAACCAGCGTTATTAAAAATTAGGAAAATCAAACCACAAATATACTAGAAAACTAAAATTATAATTCTCGATACTCATAGAGTATGTTGAAAGAGAATACTGTAAACGTTGCAAGTGTCTGTCTGTCTGTCCCTCCGTACGAACGTCGAGATCTCGGAATCTATAAGAGCTGCAACCACCAAATTGTGAACAAAGAATTTTATTTAGATACCCAACGCATATCAAACTCGTTCAATTTCTGACCACGCCCTTTTTAGCGCCTACAAACCGCGAAACTCTATGGCGCACACATTTGTAAAGCTTAAGAATAGTGTTTGAATCAATACTGTTTGTACTAAGGGGCTATACGCAGTTGCGAAGCTCAAAAAATACGTCTATTTATAAATTCTCTACAGACCCATTATTGACTATTTGGATAGAGTTCTTTTAAGAACACAACAACACGTCGATCTTTTAAAAATATTTGGTTACACTACTTCTGTAAATGATGTAATAAACGACCTCCAAAAAAAAATGGTTTACGGTGATCTTCATATCAGCGCACAGTGGTCCGGCTGTATGGAAAAAGTGGTCATAAATCAGAAACTCAACGTAGAGAGTTCAAAATTTGTACTCGGGGGTTTTGGGGGTCGCTGATTTCGCGGCTCCAATACGGCAGTTGTGACTTCCGTAATTAGCTGGTGAATATATTACCTCATTTTTTACGACCCCAGAGAGTACCACTTGGAGGTTTACGGTAAATTTAGACTCTCCTTTCTTTTTAAATTTTTTTAATTTAAAAAAAATTAGTTTAATTTTTTTTTGATTTTTAAAAAAAAATTTTTTTATACTTTTTTTTGGATTTTTGTTTTTTAATTTTTAAGACATTGTTTTTTTAACTAAAGAAATGTTAAAGAAAAATTTAACTGAAACAATTTGTAAACGTTTCGGCTCACTAAGAATCACTTTCTGATTCTGAGGAGACGTTCTGATTTGATGGCAGCCTCAAAAGTCCCAAAACCTCTTTTGATGCTTTGTGTACTTTTGAAAGCATTTTGATTTTGATAGTTTTGCTTTCGGATTTAGCAAAAAAAATCTATTTTGTTGTGGAAAAAATGTTCGCATTTGCGTTTCCGCAATTTTCCGCAAAAGCTTTATATTGGGTATTGTAGTACAGATGTATACTAATATTACCTATATGGTCTCTCGTTTGCAGCTGATGGCAGGCTCAAAATATTCGATTCGAAAAAAATTATTTTCAAAAAAAAAAATATTTTTGCTAATTAAGTTAGAATTTCATCAATACAACAATAAAAATTGATACATGATTCATGATATAGTTTACAGTAGGGGAGAAGTGGGGGTTGTGGGCATGGGGGGGTTATGGGCACCCCTACGTATCTTTTCACAAAATGAAGATTGACTTTTTTTGGTGATGTCATTCGCAAGCAATTACCTTATGTATGATTTATGCCAAATATCAAAGTAATCGAACGCGTTTTCTTTTGAAATGAACGAATTGGTTTTTTTGTGCTTGGAAAAGGTGGTGAAGTTTTTCAAAAATTTTCAATAGTGTATTAATTAAAGTGAATCGATTAAGAAGGTAAGTGTGATGCATTTTTATTTAGTCAAAGTATTATACTAAATGGAACAATATCGATTTGAACCAAAAAATGTATGCAAACACATTTTTTAATTACTTCTAAAATGTCTGCTAAAGTTGGTTGTGGGCACCAAAATTGGGGGGTTGTGGGCACCCGTTTTTTCTTGGCAAATTTGTTTATAACCTACAATTTCTTGTAAAATTGTTTTCAAAATTTGTTTGGAACCCTCTAGAACATTCTTGTAGAAATCTTAGGCTCTTGGAAAAGGATCCTCTCCCGCTGAGAGGGATTATCACCAAAATTTGTAATTTTGCGATCGAGCTTTTCGTCTGAAATGTGTGGACATGCGGGACAGTCATTACACATGTCAAAATTGTGTTTCCGACGATGAGTAACTCCTATGTAGTCTTTTAAATAAATAAATGTTCGTTATGTTGATATTGGTTGCGGTTTTTTTCCATATTTTTCCATTTGCAGCATTTTTTCCCAGGGTGCCCACAACCCCCCCCAAAAAAAATGGTAGCTGAAAATTAGGGTTTTACAAAAGTCCATATAAAATTTTTTCGCATGACGAAATCAAGTATATTTCTTCATAATTAGTTAGTTTAGGTCTCTAGCTTTACACAGATACCCATATGTCCAAATAATATGCACTAGTTCGGTAATTATAGGCCAAAAACAAAACTATGCCCACAACCCCCACTTCTCCCCTACTATTGAACTGTTACAAAAAAAATTTATTCGGGAAAATGTTCGTAAATAAAAAAAAAAGTTACATTATATTTTTATAGGATTTTCGCCACTTGTCGCCTTTAAGGTTAAAAATTTGTATGTAAACGGAATTGAAACTAGCTAATACTTTGGGGAATTGTAGTTCAAATATTCAAGAATTGATGGGCATTAGAAATTTTAAAATCCAGGACTATTGAAAAATTGGATTTATGGCAGCCGCCGGACCACTGTGCAGCGGTTTGAATTATCTGAAATCAAAAATTTTTGTAGATTCTTTTAAAGGGTTGATTAATGTAGGTATTGAACGAAAGAATACTTGAAATTTTCATATTTAGCAAAATGGCATCTCTTTGAAAAAAGTTTTTCGTGTTTAACTACAATTTTCGTTCCAAATTGTTAAAAAAAAAAAAAACATTAATAATTTTCCAAAATCAAATTCCTTTTTTTTAATACCTGAAGAATATCTCAAAGAAGATTGTGTGAAACAGATCGATTGATCTGTTTTTGAGAAATCATGATAACTGACTTTGAAAACACCTTTTCGAGAAAAACGCGTTCAAAGTTTAAAAAGTAATGTCTAACATAATAATGTCTCTAGCATGGCCTTACAAATTAAGGCATATCTGCGAAAATATTTGTCGGATTAGGCTCAAGTTTTCAGGTACATTCCAGAAATGCAAAAAAAAAATCCTAACTGCGTATAACCCCTTTTAAAGAATCTACTCAGACTACATTTGAAAATGTAGCAATTTTTTTAAAAAAAAGTTATCACATTATATGTGGCTTAGACAAAATGTTAATGTAAAATGTAATGGTTAGAAGAAGTTCCATTTGTTTAGCCTTTTTTGGAGAAAATATATTTTTAAATTATTTTTTTGAAGTGCTGCTGGTCCCCTAACGTTCAACCACAATAAAATTTAGTGAAAATAACAAATGCTCATTATCTGGCAATTAATTAGTCCACTTTCCTTATTAACAATGAATATTACTGAGAGATACAGGTGCACATCACCTGTCAATTAACTTAATTGAAATATCGGCCTTTAATATTCGGGTGATTTGTCAGTTACTTGAGTGAAATACAGCAAACAGCACGTATGGACAGAACGAATCAAAAGCTTCTGTTTTTCCTGCACTATCAACGCTACCTGGGTCTCACAGACCTGGGCTTCTCCGAATCGCTGCACATTAGGGATGTCGAAAATATATCAAAATATCAATATATCGATATTTTTTGCGAAAAAATAAATATTTTTATGGTGATATTTTTTTTGAATAAATATCAGGTATCATCGATTTTTCTTTGCAGATTTTTTTGATATTTTTAAGCTGACACACTTTTCGTCGGGACAAGAATAAATACATATGGGACGTTTCACGTCAACTGGCCCAGAGCTCTGCCCAAAATTCTACTGAACGAAAATGGACTTATTATATCTTAAAATTTTTGTCAATTCATACCCTTTCGAATGAAAAGTGGCGTTTTAAAAAATTCAAAATGGCGTCCTTACTGTGACTTTAAATGCACAAGTATTTGTGGACTTAGCAAACAAATATATTAAATACTTTATGAAAAACAGTATATCTCGAAGGATAATGACTGATTCTTATAGTTTTGAGGTTGCTGATTATTTTTTTGGGCAGAGCTCTGGGCCAGTTGACGTGAAACGTCCCATATATGAAACATGAGCGTCGCTAAAAACTTTTTTTCGCAAGTGGTAATGGATCAGCCAAGTGCAACATTTGTGATCGAAACATAAAAACAAGTGGCAATAGCTCAAATCTGCTATCACATTTAAAAAACAAACACCAAGACGCCTATATTAAGTGCTTAAACAAAGTAAGTAAAAAGAGCGCATATGCATATGTATGTATGTATGTTTGTAGTACAGCATAGCATTCACAGTGTGCCGCTGTTTCCCGCGCATTTTATGACCGCCTTTTTTGCATTAATTAATTTATTAATTAATTAATATAAACTAAAAATTAAAATTAAAGATCGTATGTGGGTTAATGTTTAGGGTTTATTGCTAATGCAGCTTAAAATTAAAAAAAAGAAATAATAAAAAAAAATATCAAAAATATCTGATAAATCGATATTTTTTTAATGATATATCAAATATTATTTTGATTATTTTTTTCAATAAAAAATATCATCGATACGATATTTTTAAATATTTTGACATCCCTACTGCACATGTACTGCCTTCGCGGTACCTGGCTTTCACTTGGTACTCAAATACTGGTCGTGGGCACTTTTGTGTCCGCTCTGGTGGCAGCACTAGCGAAATCCCTTTACTACATGGATATAAAATCCCAGTCTGGTAACACATATGACAACGCAGTGATACTGACTACCTCGGTCAGTCAGCTGCTGGCCAATCTGTGGTTTCGCTTGCAGCAAGACTCGCAGGTAACCCTGCTGCGTCGTCTTTCCCCGCTGGTGCGGCTTTTAAAAGTTGAGACCCTGGCAATGCCCCAACCTCGCTGGTTCTACCGCATCTGGCAAGCGATCTGCCTACTCTATTTGTACATGTTGGCCCAATTTGGCGTCCATTGGTTGAAAAGCATGCAGCTGAGTCACGCCCTCACTTTGCTGGGATTTGCAGGTCGTTGCATTCTGGCCAATTTCCAATTCACCTGCTATAGCGGTATGGTGTGCGTTCTGCACAGGCTATTGAATGTCGAGGCAGAGAACCTTAAGAGTCTGGTTTCAACTTTCCCGATCTCAAGTGAAGATCTGGCCGGCTTTTTGAGAGTCCACGATGAGATACTGCTACTGGGTCAAAGGGAACTAATTGAAGTTTACGGGGGAGTCCTTCTCTTTCTCTTCCTCTACCAAAGCATGCAGTGTATATTAATATTTTATGTCAGCAACTTGGAGGGGTTCCACGCAGCCATTGAGCTGGTGCTCATTCTCTGTTGGCTGGCACCGATGCTCTTCTATCTTATACTACCCTTGGTCGTTAATGACCTTCTTAATCAGGTAAGTTTATGTTAACGCTTGATCGACCTTGCTATGAAGACGAGAGTAAACGCTATGGTCTATAGTCCCGATTTTGTGACACTCTTTACTCAACTTTCAATGAACAAAAAAAGAAAACTTATTTTGTTAACAATAATGGTACCTAAATGGTGGCTATATGTAATCCCATCGGCATAATTGATTGGACCACATGGACTACGTAACCTAAAATCATTTACTAGAATTGCCTACCTCCCAATTTTTGACGCAGTAAAGGATAAGCTCTTGTCTCTTGCTCATGTTACTTCTAAAGTCCTTTATTGCCTCGGGTTATAAAACTACAATCTGGTCATCACAGAAAAACAAATTGTCGATTCATTATTGCGCCAGACTTCGTTTGCTATGGACGATTTCCAACCGGGGGAATTGTGTGCGTACTACCGCCTGTGTCGATATTTGGGTATATTTTGCATCGACTATAATCCAAATAAAAAAAAATTCTTGCTGCGGCGCAGTATCATCTGTTATGTGGTACACTTCGCCCTTCAGGCCTATTTGGTCGGGTGCATGGCCGTAATGGTCATATACTGGCGAAAATGCTTCAAGAGCGAGCTGACCAAGACCGGCAACCACTTTGACCGGCTAGTGATGTTACTGGCACTGGGTATTCTGGTGATCCAGAATGCCTGGCTCATTTGGCTACAGGCTCCGCACCTGCGGATCGTTAGGCAAATAGAGTTGTACCGCTGGAGGCACCTGGCTCATATGCGTCTGCTTCTGCCGAAGCGCCTGCTTTGGCTAATCATTGCCACCAATCTTCTCTATATGTCCAACTTTATCAAGACGTGCGTATTCGAATGGCTGACGGATGCCTCGCAACTCTTTGTGATCACCTCGCTGGGATTCCCGCTACGCTATCTGGTCACCAGCTTTACAATGGGAACCTGCTTCTGTATGGTGCACATTGTGCGCCTGGTCTTCAGTTGGAACCAATCGCAGATAACTGCGATTATCGAACAATCAGAAGTTCTCAAGAAGAGCGGCGCCAATATTCTTCGATTGCGCGGCTGCCTGGAGCTGCAGGATCGCCTGGTGCTGCTCTGTAATGTGGAAATCAGTCTCGTTTACGGGTTTATCGCTTGGCTGTCGTGGATGTTCGCCTCACTGGATGTCACTGGGGTGATTTATCTTACCATGGTGATTCAAACAGACAAACCACTGGGCTTAAAACTGCTGACAAACATTGTGTGGCTGTCGCCAACGTTGATGACATGTGCTGCTAGTTTTATGAGTAACCGCGTGGCCGTCCAGGTACGTTAAAATGAGAATATGTTGGAAGAATATTAAATGACCTTTTTGATAAAATATTTCGACCCTAAATTACACAGGGCGACAAAAAAAAAACCTATGACTGAAAGCAGGAGCGGATCCGGGGGGTGGTTTGGGGGGTTAAACCCCAAATGTCTCCAATGTTCACACTAGATATACTCTCCAGGTATTGGACAAAGGAATATGATTTTAGAAAATTATTAATTAAACCAATTTTAAAAGAAAATTTCAGTCAAAAACGAACAAACTATTAAAAGGACGCCATTTTGTCAAAAATTAAAATTTCACTTATCCCTTTGTTCAATACCTGCATTAATCTATCCTTTAAAGGAACCTACCATTCCCAATGCCCAAGTGTAACTTTGTCCGACCCCGTATAAAGCCCGAATCAGTAACTCAAAAGGTATTGATTAGTTCATGAAGCGTAAAAAGCTTCGCAACGCTTTGTTTTTTCGTAGTCAGTTCACGGTATTCCATCATGACTCTCGGTCCTGAGCTGCGCGTATATTTGTTAACATTCAAGTTTATTGGTCTGTTCTGCATGACAAACGACTACCGCAGCGGCTACAGATCAAATGCATCTAGAACAGATGACATAATTGCTTTGCTAGGACTTTTCAGCTCCCAGTGCCTGGCACTTGTAGCTCTGAGTCATGTATTGATCAAACCGGGAGAGTACAAGCTGCCAGTATATGGTCAAGTGGGAAATACGTATTTTGTGGCCAATTATGGCTTATCCTGTTTGACGGTGGGCCTCATTCATCTATACTTTTATGTGCGCCGTGGCCGATTAACCTCACTGATCTCCTTGCTACTGTATCACAACTGCAAAGATCTGAAAAACTGCCAAGCCACAGAGTTTGCTTGGATGTACGCATTGTACGCCAGTCAGGTTTTACTCACCAGCTTGCTGCAGATCAAGTCGCTCAGGCATTCTGGTTTTGGACAATGGAAAATGATGGTCCTGACTGCATTCAATACCTACAGTTATATACTACTTGGTCTGGTCGTAGTTTTCCACTATTGCTTGGTTTGTATTTCGGCCAACTTAATACGTCTTTACAATGAAGACCTGTCGACTGCAGGACGCTCGAACATTGAATTATCTGAGTCCTTGTACTGCCTTCGTCTGCGACAGCGCAGTCGATTGCTGTGGGTTTGTAATCAGCGAATGAGCTCTGACCTCGGGATTGTCTTGATTCTAATTATGGCGTTCCTACTCTTCTCGGCCCCAGCTGCTCCGTTATTTTTGATAACGATTGTCTTTGAAATTGACGCCCGCCGCGTGGGAGCCGAGTATTTGTGGCATGCTCTGGGTACCACGCTCTTGTGGAATCTACCCATCATGGCTGCCATTCTGATGACACTGCGCACCGATGTGGTGGGGAAAGAGGTAAGCTCAGAAAAGAAACTCTTTAACCTGCAACTTATGTACACTACGAGTTACATGTATAAGGTTTAGCAATAAATCTTGTTATAAGCAGTGTTCAAAGCCTACTCCCAAATCAAAAATGGTGACTTTTGTTTAAAGGGCTAAATCTAAAGCGCTTGACACTGAGCTTTATTAATATAACCGTACTCGTATAGTAAAGGGGAATACAGTAATCGTTGGAAATGTCCGACCGTCTGTATTATCTTGAGAACTCTTATAGTTCTACAGCTAGAGAGCTGGTAGGTACTTAAAGTTTGTTTTATATTGCGAACGGGCGCCTCAGAGGCTTTTGTTTTAAATTCTACAAAAAAGGAATTAATTTTGTTTGTATAACATATTAACATAGATTTCGAAAAATTAAGAAAAGTCTTAACCTATCATATGCATTGGTTCTTTAGACCAGAGGTGGGCACAAAGGAGCCGAGTTTCTGACTCTTTCATTTGTGCAAGTGCTTTGCTAATGCTTTGCCTCTCTTTTGATCCATACAAATCTGCAGCAGATGCAAGCGTATGTATATGTTGCGTATATGTTGCGTACATGCCAGTCTGTAAGACTTTTACCCAAAAACGTTTCCTTTGACCCCGTCTGCATTATACAATTCGTATCAAAACTATAGGACACCTACTAATTTTTTTTACTCAAGTACAAGTAATTTTTTTTCCTCAAGTACATAGGTTAGTTATGTATAGATTTGAAATTAAAGAATTAAAAACAATTTTTCCTGACATTGACAGAAAAAATTGGAAATTTCAAGGTTTTTTTTTTTTTAATTCTTCTGTTTGGTGGTGTTGTCGATTGCTTTATCTGCGCTTTGTTTACACAAGTCAGTTTGCATAATTTGGTCGTTCTAGGTCTTATAGTTCCTGAGATCTTGACGTTTGTACGAACCGACAGACAGAAAGTGATTTGCAACGTTCCCAGTATTAACGATACTCTTGAACTTTCATCCGTAATTTTTGTTTCAAGGCTAGTTAAGAAATCCGCGATTTTTTTTACTTTAAAAAAATTTGCAAGATTCCTATCATTTTGATATGAACTGTTCGTATATGGCGCCTGGCTGCAGTCAACATGTTTTGTAACAAGGTTTCTTTAAGTTTCTTGATCAATAAAATCAAATCAATAGTTAATCTTGAATATTAAATAATAACACAAGGCAACATGAAGGTCCAAGAGCCCCTTTGTGCAATTTCATAGCCACATTAGTAAATTAACCCATTCAGGGTTTTTTCCCTTTCCACGGTGGGCATTTATTTACCCAATAAGGTTGACTTAACATGTCTCCAAAGAGAGGCTAAAAAACAAAAAGTGAGCTTTTTTAAGGGGTAAGGTAAGGTAAAAAAGGTAAATTTTCAAGAGTTTTTTTTTTATATAAAGAATAAAATATTTTATAATAACCTTTAAGTTTCTTACACATACATATTCGAAGAAGAATTTTTTAATTAAAAAAATATATAAATTCAGCGGTCAGCCATTGCGACTTCATTTCCGGTGACCCCTCGGAAAAAAGATGCGTTCGCGTTGTCAGCACAATTCCTGATAGAATCATCGGAAATTGAAAAAACTAATTTTTTCTTTAAGTAAATACCGAAAACTCGTATCTGAACGAAGGAATAGTTTTTGAATAGTTGATTTTAACGAAAAAAAAAATCCTTCGTTCAAGTACGAGATAATAGTATTTCGAAGGCCTGTGCAAAATTTCATCAAGATCGGTTGAGTTGTTTCCGAGAAATCTTGACAACCGACTTTGAAAACACAGTTTTGAGAAGAACACATTTAAAGTATTGATATGCAGTGCTTTTGACCTTGTGCGCGCATATTCTTAGGACTGTATCTCCATAACTATTATCCGGATCGACTTAAAACTTTGGGATTTTTTTGGGAAAAATCGCGTTTTTTTTTTTTTTCGAAACAAACATAACCCTTTAAATTAGTTTACTAGTTGGTTGATGCATCCCAAACGTGCGCACTGCTGAACTCTAATCTCCTACAGCTTCAATGTACCGAACCAATGTTATATAGGCAAACCTCGCTTTGCTAAACTGTTGCAGTAAACGCTGCTGTTTATTGTTTATTGTCATTATCTAAAACTTAAATTCGATGAACCCCACCTTTTGCGCACAATGTAGACTTAAAAAAATAATGTAGAAAAAAATATAATGCTCAGAAAATGTGTCTTAGATTTAAAAATTTTTTTTTGCAATAATAGCGTACGAACGTACGTTTGCGACCCCAGGATATGCCTATGTTTTTCTTGCGCGATAAAAAATGAAATTATATTGAAAAATATCCGATTTAAATTCGGATGTACCACTTTCACATCAAAATTCACATTTAGATCTGAGCATAACTTTTTGAGTTACGTTACGCACCGCGTAATAAAATTAGTTTTGAGAAAAAATCGTTTAAAGTTATAAAAGCATGGGTAAGAACCTCTTCAAAACAGGCAAGTTTTGCAAGTGGTCTTCCAATTTTATTCAAACTTTGGAATATAATAGTCCTAGATGCGGAATAAAACACATCTAAAAGATATTGAAAAAATTTCAAAAAAGCTGGCTGCTAAACCATTTTTAAAATTTGGAAGAATTAAGAAAAACAAGTAATCTTGTTTCTTTAAATAATAAAAAACTTTCAAATGTGTTGACCAATTCGAACAACAAATTCAGGCGAAATAGTTAATACTACGTTGTTTAGTTAAAAAAAAAAAAACTATTTTTAGGCCTTATTCATTTAAGACCTTAAAATTTATGGGCACTTTAAAGGTTATTGAGATATTGCGATTTAAGTGGCAGCGTATACCTCCTCTTTATACAAAAAAACAAGAAAGAACGCTATAGTCGGGTTTCCCGACTATAAGATTTGCGATACTCATTGCCCTCTTTAAAAACAGCTTGCTAGCCCTCTTCAAAAAAAGTTTAGCCTACTTTCGAGCGCAATACAAATTTTTAAAGCACTTGTATGCACAATTTCCTAAAAATGGCTAGATTTTCAAAATTTTTAGATATTTGGGTAGATATTTTCAATACAAACAACGTTTATAAAGGCTTTTCTCTAGCATTAAAAATGTGGACACCACAGAGTTTCGCGGATATGATCTTGATATCTGCGCATTGCTTATAGAAGTCTGTGTGCAAAATTTGGTGGTTCTAGCTCTTATGGTTCCCGAGATGTAGGGGCTCGTACGGACAGACGGACAGACAGACATTTCTTCGAGTATCGCAAATAACACAGGGCAACAAAATCTAACTTTTTGAAAATTCCACGGATCATTTGCACTTTTCCATGACAATTGGGTTCTCCTGAGTCCAAGTCCCATACAAAATTATTTTCCATCACCTATAGGTTCGGCGGTATAGCGACGAATAGAAAAGTAGCATGTTGGACAACACTTTGAATTATGTTGCCTATGCCAAAAAAGTTACCGTGATATTTTTAGTTGGATTATACA
The DNA here is from genome assembly GCA_018150695.1 of Drosophila oshimai. NCBI lineage: Eukaryota > Metazoa > Arthropoda > Insecta > Diptera > Drosophilidae > Drosophila > Drosophila oshimai. Next base: position 645,569 of record JAECWM010000269.1, on the reverse strand, counting down.
CTCAAAACACCACTGCATTGGTGCATTGGTTCCACCCAAACTTTGCTACCTGGAGTACTATGTGGAAACAGCTGTTTCTAGCATTATAATGGCGGGTGGAACTTTGTTCCTCTGCCTCGTCCATGTCATGTGCTTTCTGGCCAATCCAATGATGCAGCCTTACGAAGGATGGTTAGGGGCTACTTGTTTAATATATTAAGAATTTTTTTACAGTGTGGTTATTTTAATAATGGCGTTAACAGTGACCAAAATGGCATTAAAAAACACTTTTTCCTGATTTTGGCAGCAAAAAGTTGGGAATTGTAATCGGTTTTTTTTGAGTTATTCTGTATGATGGTGCTGTCGAATGTTAATGCCTAAATCGAAACCAAACAAGAAAGAACGCTATAGTCGGGTTTCCCGACTATAAGATTTGCGATACTCATTGCCCTCTTTAAAAACAGCTAGCTAGCCCTCTTTAATAATGTGTAGCCTACTTTCATGCGCAATCAGTTTTAAGCGCCCTCTCTTAAAAACAAAATTGTTTTGCCTACTTTTGAGCGCAATAAAAATTTTCAACGCAGTTGTATACACAATTTCTTAAAAATGGTCAGATTTTAAAATTTTTTTGATATTTGGGTAGGATTTTTCAATACGAACAACATTTGTAAGGGCTACTTTTCTCTAGCACTAAAAATGTGGACACCACAGAGTTTTTTCCGGTTTATGGGCGTAAAAAGGGGCGTGGTCAGGTTTTGAAACAAACTTGATCTGCGCCTTGCTCATAGAAGTCTGTGTGCAAAATTTGGTGGTTCTAGCTCCAATAGTTCCCGAGATCTCGATGTTTGTGCGGACGGACGGACGGACGGACGGACGGACGGACGGACAGACAGACATTTGATCGTTTACAGTATTTGCTTACTCTTCGAGTATCGCAAATAAAAAGGATCCTGGGTCACCTTATTTGTCAAAGTCCTTTGAAATAATTATAAGTCGGATATAAAAAAATGCATAGACACAAGGTTGTAGAATTAAATCTTAAATTACTCTTAACACATGTATTTACACTTCTGTAAACAAAATTTTGTTGTCCAACATCCGTGGGAGACAAAAAAAAAAAATAGCAAAAGTGTCGTATAGTTATGATACAGAAGCGAAAAGGCAAAAAAGTGAGAATTTTTGGAAAATCCAACGGCTCATCTTCCAGGAGAGGATCTCTCCGGGAAAGATGACTCATTTTTACACATTACACTTTCTTCTTTCCATCTGCATTTAAAATTTTCTCTCACCGTGACGAACTGGATTTTGGCGAGGGCTGAAACAAGAGTTTTTGGGGTGTCGTATAGTTATGTGCACTACCTTAGTACATTTTTTTACTTTTTCTACTACTATATTTTCTCCCAATTTTTGAAAAGTCATGGCATGCTTAGATGGTCCATTAAGAAAAATTTTGTTTAACTCCAAAATATTATAAGCATGTTTAAGAAAAATTTTGTTTAACTCCAAAATATTATAAGCATGTGTGTTTAAGATTGCCTTGACTTTTTAAAAATTGGGAGAAAATAGGTATAGTAGTAGAAAAAGTAAAAAAAAATGTACTATTATTGCTATAAGAATTCCAATAAAATATTATCACGAATATGCACAAAAACCAAAATTGATCCGAACATAGGGCTACAAATTCTAGGTAAAATAAAAAATTCTACCATTTTATGTATATTTTTAACAGGCCGGTGAATGTGACAAAAACTTGACTTGTACGAGAGATTTCAACTTTGACGTCTTATTCCAACGGCATGGACAAATGTCCAAGCCGGGGACAATTTTTGTTCAGTGCAGTGGTGTCTTGAGTGTATAATCCAGCTAAAAATATCACGGTAACTTCTTTGGAATAGGCGACATAATTCAAAATGTCGTCCAACATGCTACTTTTCTATTCGTCGCTATACCGCCGAACCTATAGGTGATGGAAAATAATTTTGTATGGGACTTGGACTCAGCAGAACCCAATTGTCATGGAAAAGTGCAAATAGTCCGTGGAATTTTTTTAGTGTTGCCCTGTGTAATCAGTTGCCCGTGCCGGTTTGTGCGCTCGCTTAGTTTAGCGATTACACAATCCTGCACGGTTTGCGCTGCCACTGAAATCGCAATATGGGCTATTCTCGCGTGTTGCACATCTGTTTTGTACGATTTTAAAAATGAAAATTTAATATTTTTTTAGGTTTCTGAAAAATACACAGACAAATTTTTGATTAGGCTTAGAGGTATGTATTTAGGTTTACATTTAAATGATATAAAGCATAATTTCGTTATAGTTCCTTTTCGCGAAATAATCGCTTATAATGTGTTGTGTTTGTGTAATTTTCCATTTCATTTTCAATTAAAAGCGAATTATGCACAATAAAGCATATAAAACCCAATACCTTAACAAAGCTGTGAATAATATAATGCATAGAAAGCTTATTTGAAACCAAACAAGTTTATGTTTTTTTAGCAAACGCCGTTTGTGTGTATCGTTATACTTGTGTTGATTTCTATACTTTTAGCCACGACCAAATTTTTATTTGCGATACTCGAAGAGTAAGCAAATACTGTAAACGTTGAATGTCTGTCTGTCCGTCCGTTCGTCCGTACGAGCCCCTAGACCTCGGAAACTATAAGAGCTAGAACCACCAAATTTTGCACACAGACTTCTATAAGCAAAGCGCAGATCAAGTTTGTTTTAAAACCCGACCACGCCCCTTTTTACGCCCACAAACCGCGAAACTCTGTGGTGTCCACATTTTTAATGATAGAGAAAAGTGGCCTTTATAAATGTTGTTTGTATTAAAAATATCTACACAGTTATCTAAAAATTTTGAAAATCTGGCCATTTTCAAAAATTGTGTATACAAGTGGGCTAAAAATTGATTGAGCCTAAAAGCAGGCTACACTTTTCAAAGGGGGAAGGCTAGCGACTCTAGCGTTTTTTTGTTTTTTCTTATAAAGGGGAATGAGTATCGCAAATCGCAAGTCGGGTTTCCCGACTATAGCGTTCTTTCTTGTTTTTTTTTTTTCTAGTAGTTAAACTGTTATCTGTTTTTTGTTATTTGTACTTTAACCATAAATTGTCATTCTAATAGGAGAAAATAGTAGAAGAAAAGACAGACAAAAAATACAACAACAACATACAAAAAATTAATTTCTTTGTTGAGTTTAACATATTTTTTTATAAAAATAAATCAAATTAAAAGGACAATTAGTTTAGTTTTAATTTTTAAAAAAAATAATATCGAGTTAATATCCGTAAGAAATATGTTTCAATAAGCTTTACAGTTTTTGGGCCTGGTGGACTGATTCTGGGATATGCCCATATCCCAAGAACCTTTATAGTGTCCATCAAATTCAAGGTCTTAAATGAAAGGCAAAATTATTAGTAAATAATATTTAATAATTTTAAATTTTGTAAAAATTGTTGTTTAATTTTAAACAACATTTGTTTAACTTTTCTGTAGTTCACAATTAAAAGAAATGTTTTCTTTATTTTTTTTTTTTAAATTATTAATTTGACTATTGACTATTTTGCCTTAAATTGTTATTCAGATCGGTCAACACGTTTGGGAGTTACTAATTATTTAAGTGAACAAAATTTCTAGTTTTTCGCAATTCGTCGCATTTTCAAAATGGCGGAGCAGCCGCCAATTGGGACATTTTTCAAATCTTCAGGTATTTGTTATTCCGCATCTAGGACTTTTATATTTAAAAGTTTTTATAAAATCGGAAGAGGCCTTGCAAACGTTTCTGTTTTGACGGAGGCTTGCCCTTTCCATAACCAAACTTGTTATTCCCGTTACTGTCCGTCCGTACGAACGTCGAGATCTCGGGAACTATAAAAGTTAGAACCATTAAATTTTAATTATTGGATGATAGTATTAGAGTTTTAAGATTAATGTTTTTAATGTTTGCAGGCCCCGGCGCAATAAAATTGCTATAAATTTTCACTTAATTGAAATTCGAAACAAAATGCCCAGTGGTTTGCCACTTAGTCGGTTAATAAAGTACATTGGCAGTGGAATCACCCCCGTTAAAAATTAGTTTATAGGTGTAAGTTGAATAGAGCTATTATTGTTGGACAATGTTTTCGCTATTTAAAAGGACGAGCTCGTACCATTGTACCGGTAGCCATTGTTGTACCTTCAAAACTATAGCCAACGTCGCGATTTGCGCGCGGCCGCAATTGGCGTCCCAAAGATTAAAATAAATTTGCGCTACGTGAAAATTACAATATGCTAAAAAGTCAACCTAAATTCTTTAGCTCTTATAATTTAAGAAAATTCGGTCATAGGGTCGAACACAATTATTTCGGATCGGCTGTTGATGAGTATGTTTTATAATGTTATATTTTTGTCAGTGTAGCTGCGACACACAGAATGGTGTGAGCCTAATTTATTAAGTTCCTGATAGGCAGCCCGTTGGCCTAATCAATTGCCATCAAACATTGACAATTTTCTATCCGGTAAATCAATAATGAAGTTGAAAACCCATCCGGATTATTGGTTAGTTCGTACTGACCTCTCGATTACAGTATGTCCAACGCCTGCCGGGACCTACGTCTTTACCTTCTCCTGCTGCACCTCATGGGCATTATGTGCTGGCATTTTGATTCGGAGCGTTGTCAGCTTTCAGCCACGCCCCCTTGCGAGCGCTATGCCCTAATCTATGCGGTAACGATTTTGGGCGCTACCATGGGCTGCTTCACTTTTGCTCACCTGCAGCCGCAACTGTTCCACGTACCCGTTTACAATCGGACCGGTAATTTTTACGAGGCCGTCATCTTTCGCAGCACGTGCCTGGTGCTTATGCTGCTCTACCCGATTCTGTATGTTCGGCGGCACCGGCACAGGCATCTAATTCAACGTCTTTTGCGCCTCAACCGCCGATGCGTAGGCAGCTGTTCAGACCGCCAGTTCCTGCACATCTTAATACTTTACGGTGTGCTAACGGTAGTCTGCTTTGGCAACTATTTGCAAGGATACAGTCGCGCTGGTCTTGCTGCGCTCCCGCTGGCTCTGTTTATATTGGTCTATGTATACGCCTTTTTGGTGCTATGCCTGCTGCTGGTCTTCTTCGTGATCCTTAAGCAAATTATGGCCGCCGGATTGATCCACTTCAACCGGCAGCTTAGCCAGGGCAATCTGGCTACCGGCCTGCAGGGTAGGCAGCAGATCATGGCAGCGTGCGGCGGCGAGCTAAACGAGAGTTTCGGCCTTCTAATGCTGCCTGTTGTGACCCTGGTGTTACTGATGGCCCCATCGGGCCCGTTCTATTTGATCAGCACCGTTCTGGAGGGGAAATTCGACCCGCAAGCATCCTTTATTATGCTCTTGGCCTCCTCCACCTGGGACGCACCCTGGATGATTATGTTAGTTCTCATGCTGCGCACAAATAGCATAATGGTGGAAGTGAGTTGGTATCGGGAACAGTCTTAATTAAGCCTTTTATAAATCGAAAATGCTCTGCTGTATTAATACCAGTTAAATACTATATTTTCCAGGCAAATAAAACAGCAAAGATATTGGCCAAAGTACCTAGGACCGGAACTGGATTGGATAGAATGGTAAGCAGTTGATGATTTACGATTGTCCAAATAAAATTGGACATGGGATTTCAAACATTTTTAATCGGTATTAATTATTTAATTTAAACACCTTTTAAGTACCTATACATTTAACTACTTAAATAACAACCACTGTTTTCTCCCTTAGATAGAGAAATTTTTACTTAAGAACCTCCGACAGCAACCTATTCTGACAGCGTATGGATTCTTTGCCCTGGATAAAAGCACTTTGTTTAAGGTGAACCCCGCTGTTGTAGCCTAATGACCCCGTCAACTAAAAATGTCTTTTTTTGCTATAGCTTTTTACTGCAATCTTCACGTACATGGTTATTTTAGTCCAGTTCAAAGAGATGGAGAACTCAACGAAGTCCTTAAGCAAATTCTGATTACTTACCGAATCATATGTTAAGCAGCCTGTAGCCTTTGATTTATAGTTTCTGCGCCATTTCCTATATTCAGCTTTAATTACTGCTGAATGACGTTTCCAGTACTTGCCTTCAAGAACAACGGTCTGTGCGGGGTACAAAAAAAGATAAAGCAAGATGAGAGCGTATATACACCGAAACCTTCTTAATTTCCTTATCAAAAGAAAATATACATATATGTGTACGTCCCAACTTAATTATGATAAATCATATTCTACAATCCTGTAGAGATAATGGTAGAAAGGTAATATACTCGGAAAGTAATCTTTACAGAGTAATTCGCGCTTAAAAGTCCTAGAAGAAAACAAAATCAACCTCTGAAAAAACAAACACTACCACCGTAACAAGCATGAATGAATGCGGTTATTTTACTTTTCGAAATCAGCACTCTAAAAATGTAACCATGATTTTCTGCACACTTTTATCAAAGCACAATTTCATATATATTTGGCTAACCTTTAAATAAACCGCCGTTGTAATAAATAAAAAAATAAGATAAAGTAAGAGTTTTTTCACGAGAGGCCCTTGCTCCGTTTTGGCAAAAAAAAGACATGAAGCGCTCCTACACCACGTTTAAAATTTATTAAAATAAAAGATATAAAAAGTGTCCGTTAGAATACCTAAAAATAACAATTTCTAACTTTCTATCCTTTTTCAAAAAATTAAAGTTTTCCTAAAGTATACACGACTTGGCAGCTTAGCTTATATGTATAAGTACACTCGCTTGCACTTTAAGCAAACTGACCACTTCTTCATAATTTTGAATCTCGACCATTTAAAATGCCATCGATTTGTCCACACCGTTAGTTAAAATATCCTCCAAAATTCTTAACTATACGCAACTAACATAGGCAAAGGGTGTTATTTCGACAATCGCGCATTTGTTGTGCACCATTGATGCCCACAGTGAGATATGGCATGGACCATCCTCCGTGCCGTATGTCCGACTATCTTCTTTTCGCCGGCCCCTCCCCAGCAGCACGTGATAAGTGGGATTAACCTGTCGGCGGGGCGCTGTTGTTTATAGACTGAGATTTTATTTAAGCATCGTAAAATATAATCGCTGTTTTTATTATTTGGCTACTTTCAATAGAATTTATAAAGTTTTAATACTTGGTAATTGTTGAGTTTAAGAGTATACTCGACTTATTGCCCCGTCTATAGGTTAATGTTCGATTCAAGTTCACTTGAAGCAAATACCTGATTTAAAGTAAAAGAAAAGCAAAGTTAATGTATTTCGCATTTGAAAAAGAAAAATACAGTTTTTTTCCATATAATGCCAATAACAGAAAACACTTTTTCCTGATTTTGACAGCAAAAGTTGGAAACTCGAAGCGGCCTTTTTAGTTATTCGATATGGTGATGTTGCAAAAAGCTGGGTCTTGAATCGAAACCAAGAAAGGACCCTGGGTCACTAAATTAATCCAAGTCCTTAACAATAAAAATAAGTCGGATATGGGCTAATCCGAAAATTTTGAAACCAGCCCGAAAAACGGAAAAAGCTAATAAAAACATATTTCTATATGATTTTCTAACAAAATTTTTTCCTAAATCAAAGGAACTAAACTTGTCTAAGCAATGGACAAAAAAATTTAATATTTTTTTTGGTACAACTCATTAATATTAGCAAAAAGTATTTTTTTTTGGTATTTTTGTCTGTTTTTTAGACCTGTTTTCATTTGTCATTTTCTCCTATTAGAATGACAATGTGTGATAACATTTTGTTCACAAAGTGTCGTTTACATGTTAAACTTTTTTCTCAATTCCAAAAAACTATAAAATCGTGGCTAAAAGTATAGATAAACGCCTATTTTAGCTTGATGGAAGAAGTGTAACGTCCGCAACGTAACGTCCGCAACAAATTTAAATTAAGATTATTTTTATTAACGGAACAAGTTATCTTTCTTTTTTAAGCTGCATTGATATGGTCATTCATTCCACTTCATTTTAAGTTATCTTACTTTTTTGGTTAACTATTCCTAATTCGCTAATAAATGTGAAAATGCACACAAACCTCAAATTTTACTTCCATTTTTTGTAACGTCCGCAACGGAAATTTGAGCAAGCATAACTTTCTTTCAAAAACAGTTAGCCTCTTGTTTTTAAATTAGTTTAAAAGTGCACTCAAGAAACTGCATATGGCAAAAATTTCATGAAAATATACCCACGGCAACGGCAGCTGTGTCAATTCTAACAATCAAATTTGCATACAAATGTAACGTCCGCAACGCAGGATTAGCCCATATCTAAAACTGCATTGACACAAAGTAAAATAAATTAATCTAAAATTAGTCTTAATGTATGTATTAACACTTCGGTAACCAAACTTTTGTTTTCCAAAATCATTGTGACACGGTAGAAAAACAGGCTTTTTACAATTAGAGGATTTAACATTTTTAAGAAGCTTAAAATTGACAAGTTTTTTTTTTAACATGTCCCGCTACATTTTGTTTCATTATATGTAAAATTCTACAAAATATATAAAAAAATTTAATAAGCTTATCCCAAGAATTATTTTTAATGTTGCTCTGTCATTTAGCACTACGTTCTCTTGTCAGTTGAGAGTAGTACTTAAGAGTAGTACTTACTTGAGGATTACTATGTATGTCAACGTCCAGCGGCGATGCGAATTGACACACCGGGGTTCTGCGCTTTTGTATGACTGCAAAAAAAAAGGCATATAAAGTGATAAGATTTTAGGGTACATATAAAGAATTTCTTAAGAAATATCAAACAGTTCATGAAGTAACACGTACACCCAGCGCCACAAAAATAGCCGCAGTCTAAATATTCACATACTGGAATATTTTTTTGCTATTTTTGCTGACCTCAACCCAATAGAGAATGTCTGGGCCCTTCCGGCAGCGAAAAATGTGATAGAGAAAAGTATGGTCCGACGATATCACTGAGGAATATTTTAGCGCTTTATACAATTCGATGCCCAATAGGGTAAAATGTGTCATTGAAGCAAAAGGGCGTGCTAAAAAGTACTAATTTAAGTTAAAAAAAACAAAATTAACATTATTTTGATACAAAATATAAGTAAGATTATAGAAGATTAAGTAAGCTTTTGGAAAAAAAATCATTATTTGTTGAGTATATGCACTATTATAATTATTATAATTTTTTTTCTTAACCCTTCCGATTCCGACGTTGCCTAGGATCAATTTCAAATGTTCAACGGCTAACGGTAACCGTTTCTTCTATTATAGTCTGCTCATTCTTCGATTTTACGGAACTTTTATGTGTTAACTCAAAATATAAACAATAACATTTTAATTTTGAAATCAGTTGACGGAAATATTTTCAAAAAGCTGAACGTGCGTCGGGGAAAAAACTGATTTTTGCCAGCTAAGACATTTTAAAAATGAGTGATTAGCCTATACAATTACTATAAAAAGGGTAAAAGTAAATATACAATATTGTTAATCAATAACTTAGCTAAATTATGGTAAAGTTAAATTATATTTATTTTCTATTACAAACAAATGTCCATACAACAAGCAACATCCGGTAGCGCCAAAACTAAAATTTTTGCTCAAATACTTCTCAGGTCAATAAAAAACGAATAGACTAAAAAAAATTTTAATTCTACAGGGAAAAAGTTGGGGTCGAAAGGGTTAAACTAGTCATAATAATGAAAAGTCTCCAAAATTGATAAGGGTCTGGAAAAAAACCTTTTTCTAAAAAACTTACATCCATAAAATAAAAATTGCAATTGCAATAATTAATAAAAAAAATAATTGGGCAATTCGGAAAACATTTATAGAAACCCCAACCAAAAAATCATTTAAGTATGTGAATATTTAGACTGGGGCCTTTTTTTTATTGCGCTGGGTGTATGATAATGGCAGGTGCTCTTCATAACAATTTTTTGGGAGAGTAACAATTCTTTTGACGTTGCGGACAGTTGTGAAACAACGCATACAGAACTTTAATTTAACTTAATTCTGGATACAAATATGGCCATAAAACACCGTGCAAAAACAGTGCTGATACTGAGGACAAATTGTACAGAAAACTTTGAAACAGATAATCTTTATTGAAATTGAAAAATTACACAGTTCGACAAAAGCTGGTATTTTTTGGCCCAAGAATAAACGCTAGTGCTTCTGAAAGGATATCATATCAAAAATTGTGGTCAAGGCACTATTCAAGGCCAAATAAAAACTTATCCCGACATGGCCCAACGCTGGAGTTTGGTTTAAATGATACTTGAATCTTACGACTTCAAATTTACACAAGGCAGACGGTGGGCGACCATTGGATCTTTGATTAAAATGCATTTTGATAAATTAACTTTGCCTTTTTTCCCATCTCTAGTAGCGTTGCTTACTCTTCGAGTATCGCAAATAAAAACCCTATATTGAAAAGGCGTTTACATTTTTTCGTTTTTCGTTTTTCTGGCAAAGATTTTAATAAAATATACCAGATTCTTATTAAGGGGGGAGTACACTTTGACATTTCAAAAAAATTCATTTTTTTTTTTGGGCTTAAAATATTCCTTGAGATGTATACTTTAATTTAAAAAAGACTCCAAGTCCGCCAGAATATTCTTTACCGCTTTACGAAGCGATTTCCTAAAACATGTACCGTACATGTACATGTACATGCACATCTTTAAACGCGTTTATCTCGAAACGGGTTTTTTCAAACTGGCGGGGGAAAAAACTCTAACCAGTTATCATCAAATTTGGATATCGCCTATGTTTTCTTGTTCAGAATTAAATTCTGCTTAGAAATACGAGGCCACATTTTCGATTTTGTCAAAAATGGATTTTTAATCCACGATTTTGTAAGCATTTTTAGGGTGAAAAATTGACTTTTTTTTTTCTAAGGCCACAACTTTTGAAAAAATTAATTTTAAAAAAATCGGAACTCGTATTTCTAACCCAAATTTAATTACTAATCAGGATTTTGTTCCATTTATGTTCCGGGATCACATGGGAAGGAGTATTTTCCCCTGCCGTATTCCGACTTCCGCGCGAGGACGCCCCACGCGACCTGGTGCACCGGCCACATGAAGACGCCAATCGAGTTCAAAAAAAAAAAAAATTTTAGTTCAAAGGATGAGTAATAAATGGGTTATAACATATTTGCCCTCCCTGAGTGTTTTATTGCTTAAAAAAATTAACGAAAACGCCTTACTTTTTGGACGTTCAAAGTGTACTCCCCCCTTAAGGCAGTCCTCTACCGTCGCGGTTTGAAAAAATCGATTTTTTTTTTTGCATAATTTGAAAGAAGAATATCTTAGAAACACGCCAGTAAAAGCGTTTCGCGAAAAAAGCATTCCTTCATGGGTTTTCGCGACTTTGAAGTCATGCACTCGCGGCCGTTTCCAAGCGCTACTTTGTCTTTAAACGCGTTTTCCAAAAAATTGACTTTTTTGAAGGTTTTAGTAAGACTTCTACCAGTAACATTTATCGAAATCATCTCATTTTTTGCACAATTATTCAGAAAACATGTTGCTATGTTTTCCCGATCCGGATTTTGAAAATTTAAATTTTTCGAATTTTTACAGCTTTTAAACTATGAAAAAACATGGTAAAATTGAAAAATGTTGTAAAATGTTGTATATTTTTTACAAATTTCGATATAAAAAAAATCCCGATCGGCAAAACATAGCCAACGTAACAATAATTATAAACAAATTTCACTTTCTTCATTTCTGACAACGACATCGCAAAAACCTTGCCACTAAGTCGGGCCTCCAAATTTGAGAAGGACATTTTAAGGTCATCCCAAGGACAACAGAACCACTGGGCATACTTTTTGATTAAATGATTTTAACGACGGCAGATGTAAGAATCAAATAAAAAAAAAGTTCATGAAATTATCTTTAGTAGTTCTTTCCCAAACAATTTTTGAAAATAAGCTCGAAATTTAGGCCTGACGGTAGAGGACTGCCTTAACCTGATTTATTTTTAAAGATACCCCCTTATAAACCCATAGATTTTACACAACAATTTTCTGTTACCAATACGATTTTTGAAGTAGAAAGACAACATTTAAGGTTAACTTTGCCCACGAAAACCCAAAAAGGTCATGTTAAGTCATTCAAAAGACAGCATTGCCAAGGTGCAGACCAAAACTATACGACACCCCAAAAACTATTGTTTCAGCCCTAGCCAAAATCCAGTTCGTCACGGTGAGAGAAAATTTTAAATGCAGATGGAAAGAATGAGTCATCATTCCCGGAGAGATCCTCTCCTGGAAGATGAGCCGTTGGATTTTCCAAAAATGCTCACTTTTTTGCCTATTTGCGTTTATATCAAAACTATTTTTTGTTTCTCCCACGGATGTTGGCCAACAAAATTTTGTTTACAGAAGTGTAAGCAAATACTGTAAACGGTGAAATGTCTGTCTGTCTGTCCGTCCGTACGAACATTGAGATCTCGGGAACTATAAGAGCTAGAACCACCAAATTTTGCACACAGACTTCTATAAGCAAAGCGCAGATCAAGTTTGTTTTAAAACCTGACAAACCGCAAAACTCTGTGGTGTCCACATTTTTCATACTAGAAAAAAGTGGCCCTGATAAACGTTGTTTGTATTGAAACTATCTACCCAAATATATAAAAAAAAATTTAAAAATCTGGCCATTTTCAAGAAATTGTGTATACAAGTGCGTTAAAAATTTATTGCGCTCAAAAGTAGGCTACACTTTTTTTTAAAGGGGGACAATGAGTATCGCAAATCTTATAGTCTTTTATTTGCTGAATCTTCTCAATTTATAGAGACTAACAACAAGTTTACAAATCTTACTCTAAAAACAGTTATGAAGTAGGTTCAGGCACGAATAGGCCTCTACATTAGGTGGGCTGTAAATTGAAATTCCTTCTAAGGCGACTTGGTGGGTTATCTTCAAGGATCGATCTTGCGAGTTCGTTTGGATGGGCGGTTAGTTTTGTGTAGTAACTGCGTTTCAAAAGCGCAATTTCCGATTTAACAAAAGGTATTTTAAGGTCTTGGTGAATATTTGCGTTGCGAATGTACCATGGGGCAGCAGTTAACATACGAAGTATTTTTAATTGTGCTCTTTGGATGCGTTCTATGTTGCTGCTGCTTGCATTTCCCCATAGCTCGCATCCATATTTTCAGATTGGTTTGAGGACTACTTTGTAAATCAAGACTTTGAAGTCAAGGCAGAGGGGAGATCTCGGGTTGATAAGCCAGTGGAGACGGTTGGCTTTCAGCTTCAATATGGCGCCGCCAAGTCAGACGACGGTCCAAGTGGACACCTAGGTAAGTTACCTCATTTACTGATGGGACTAAAATGCTGTTAAGAGACGGCTGAGGACAGTTCATTCGATTAAGTGTGAAGGTTATGTGTTTGCACTTTTCCTCGTTGACCTTGATACGCCAATCAGCCAGCCAATCTTCTATATCACGAAGATGCAGTGCAAGCTTCGAAGATGCAAGATTTGGGCATTTCGAGCGAAAGAGTATTGCCGTGTGCGTTTGTGGGGATATCTGCTGTATATAGTAGAATTGGGTGGGACCCAGCACACTTCCTTGGGGCACTCCATCGAGAATGTCATATTCTTCAGTGGTGAAGGTTTTGTATTAAACTTGAAAAACCCTTTTTGTCAGCAGCTTGTGTATGCTCTGTGGCAAGTTCATTTTGATTTTGTGGAGTAGTCCCTCTAGCCAGACTCGGCCAAATGCCTGCGAGACGTCCACGAATATGGCAGAACAATATTCGCGGTTTTCAAAAGCCATTTGGTTCCATATGGTTCCATGCTTCTCTCGAAAGCCGAATTGGTGAGATGGAATGATGTCATTTTGAGTTCGGGAATGGTGCAGAAAAGGCAGTAACGCCTTCTCAAAGAGCTTAGATAGGCAAGGAAGAAGGCTTATTGGTCTGTGCGATGACGGCTGAGTTTTGTCCTTTCCAGGCTTAGCTATCATAATGATTGTCGATTTTTTTCCAACGTTCTGTAAAGTGTCCGTGCTTGCTTATGGCGTTGAACAGCAAGCAGATATGTTGGATAGCACACATTGGAAGTTCCTTAATCATCTGTGTCGTTATTTGATCGTGCCCTGGTGCCTTTTTTGGTTTCAGCTGTTCTTTAATGATCGTCCATGGAGAAAAAAAAATAGCAAGGGTGTGGTTTAGTTTTGATACAAACGCAAATAGGCAAATGAGTGAGCATTTTTGGAAAATCCAACGGCTCATCTTCCAGGAGAGGATCTCTCCGGGAATAATGACTCATTTTTACGCATTACACTTTGTTCTTTCCGTCTGAATTTAAAATCTCTCACCGTGACGAACTGGATTTTGGCGAGGGCTGAAACAAATTTTTCGGGGCGTCGTATAGTTTTGGTCTGCACCTTACTTGAGTTGTAAATTGATTTGAAAATAAATTTTAGTCGAAAATACAAAATTCGATCAGATTTGACTTCTCTTAAGGCAGGCTTGCACCTTGTGGGATCAAATAAATAAACTTTTTTTTTGCAGTTTCGGATTGATACATGTTTTAATTTTACTCTCCTAAAATTTCAAGTCGAAATCTCTTGAATTACGAAAGTTATCGGCCGTTTGGTGGATTGATGTCAAGCGCGTGGGCTAGCGTGGTCAAATTTTCAAACGCGTGTTTCTCGAAACCATGTTTTCCGAGTTTGCGGAAGTCTTACAGGTCGCAAAAATTGAGCAATCGTCATGAAATTTTTTATACATGTTCCTCAGAAGTATGTGCATGGTTTAGACTAGGATCTTTTGAAAATATTAAAAATTGTTTTTTTTTTTAAATAATGAGTAACGAAAAAATGAGGAAAAACCCATTTTTTTTTCAAAAGCTCATAATTTTAGCATTTTTCAAGTTTTTTCAATTATCCTAGTCTAAACGATGCGTAAAAGTGTACAGATTAAGAATAAATTCGTTTCTTGCGTTTCAGATTTTTTCAAAAATTCTAAAAAATCCGCAGTGAGGACGATTTTTGCGCGGATATGCCGCCATTGTTGGGTTTTCCCCCCACCCCCCTTCACTTGGATCGCCCCCAAAAAAATTTTGTAGCTTCAATAAACTGTACCCTACAACTGGCTAAAATTTTATTCCCATACCTATTATACTTTCCAAGAAATAAATTCCAGAAAAATAATCAGGTTTTGGGCGCCAACAAGGTGCAAGCCTGCCTTAAGGGAAGGTTCTAGTCCAGAGGCCCGAAAATGTGCTTAATTTCATGATCATTTTTAGAGACTACATAAGTATTTTTAAAAAACTTTTGTGGCATTTATTTGTCTATATTTTAAAAAGATTATAAAAATTTTTTTCCAGTAAAAAGTGATCGAAAACGAAAAAACCAAAAAATAAAAATCCTAAAGTAGATGAAATTTGGTGGGCCTTATGGTTTTCCGATTTAAAAAAAAAACCTTTTAAAAAAAATGCAGACCTTTTTTAGAAAAAAACACCTTTTTTGAATTGTTGGATTCACGTTAAACAAAGAAATACTAAAAAAAATTACAAAAAAAAATGCTTCGTAAAGGCCCCCTAAATTGAATAAGCTTTAATTAGAGCCGCCAAACGTCGAAATCGGTAAAGCCGTTTAAGCGGAATCTCGCCCCGCGTGCAAAAAAAGAAAAACGCTTTTAAAGTTTGACGAAGGCGCGCTTCTACCTGTTTTTCGGCTGACGCGCTCTCTCGTCTATAGGCTGTAACTCGTAAAATCAATTAGATAGCGAAATATCCTTTTGCCTAAACATTTTTAAGACCGTAAGGATGAAAATAAAGCAATAAAAAAAATACTATTTATTTGTCGATTATGACTAGAACCTCCCCTTAAGTCGATGCACCCCAAAGCTGTAAAAAAAATCCCCTCACCGTATAGCATTTATAAAGATAATTTCTAAGGTACTATTTTTGAGACAAAAAGATACTTGTTTCTTGATCCGACGACTGTAATTGTTTCTTTTATTTTTTATAAATAAACATAAAATTTTCCTTTGTCACCGATTCGCCGTCGACACCGAGTAGAGCGAAGAGATAATCACTGCCCTCGAGATGGCTTGTAAGGCAGCGTCGCTGTCTTCCCACTCCCAGAAATGGTGTAACGGAAAATTTTAAAATATTATCAGCAGCGGTAGCAGACGGCGGGCGGACACACAAAATGACAAATCTAAGCGATTCGTTGTGTAATAACTTAGACTAACCTTCTTACTTCTTTCCCATTTGCTTTTGTCTAGGCCGAGCTGCTAGTCTATGGGACACTTGAGACTGGAAGCCACATCAGCAACAATCTTTAGGTCGCGGGAAAACTCCGAGCAAGTCTAGACGAACAAATTTGACTTCACTGAAGTGGCCAGCAGGTCCACAAACAAAATCCAATCAAACTCAAATAGAATAACAACCGCCAGGGGTCCAGACTCTGATAACGGCAAGCGGTACAGCAGACCAGACCATGATAAGCGCGTGGCGCGGCAAAAGCGGTAGAAGAGTCAGCGATGCCCGCATGGCAATGCCAGGTCGTTCAGTCGCCTCTCCATTCAGCAGGGGATCATGTCTGTGATCTTATAATTTTCAGCCACTGTTACCCATTGCCCTTTAATCAAACTAAAAGCTTTAAAAAAGTAGGCAACACAGAGTTTCGCGGTTTATAAAAGACTGTGTGCAAATTTGATGGTTCTAGCTTTTATAGTTCCCAAGATCAGACAGACATTTATACTCATTCAGTAACGGAAATAACAAGCAAAGTAGTTCATTTCATCCAGCAACACGGATTGCAGAGCGGTGTGGGCGTCAGCAGGATACGCAAATCGCTTTCCGCAGTTTGACTGTGCTTTAAAAGCTTTTTCTCTCTGATTCTCAGTACATTGTTTTTATAGATGGACCTTTCGCTTGTGTCGCGTTTTTTTGAGCATTTCATTTAGTATTTACTTCGAACATTTTCCAAATGCCGATTGCGATCGAGTGTGCTTTTTCTTCTTCGTGCCTTAGAGCCCTGGTAAGTCTGGCGACCTGCTGATTTGCCAAGCACATCTCAAACGTCTTTTTTTTTAAGACAAGCTTTTACGATTTGAAGATAAGTTTTGTGTTGGTGTGTCTGCATATCCCTCCCTTGTGGTGTAGAGATTTTGGCTGCTGCGACGAAAACAAACTCCAGTGCATCGGCATAGCAATCAATATCCTCCTTGATGTTGCGCTGCAGGGTTAGTTTTGTGTTTTTAAGCCAGTTGGTTCGATAGCCTGTGAGGGTGCTCGATTATTTCCAGACTTTAAGGCAGGTTCTCACCTTGTGTGTGGAAAAACAATTTTTTTTTCTTATAAATCGGAAGTATAACTCTTGAATAGTATGTTTCACAAACTTTTTGTTCGAATTATAAGTACTTTGTAAGTTACAGGAGTTCAAAGTTGCACGGTTTACTCTACGCGCCCCACGTCGTCTGGGAAACAAACGTGTTTTTCTCAGAACCACATTTTTGGAATTACGGAAGTGATTGAAGGCGCTGGGATGAACCAATCGTCACCAATTTTTTTTTAATGTTTGTTAGGGTCCTTTCTAATAAATGAACTACGATCAGCCAAAAATATTGAAAACTTGTTTTTAAAAAAAAACAATAAATGAACAAAAAAATTCGAAAATCGTAATTTTTTTTTCAACGCTTCATAACTTTTGTAATTTTTTGATTTTTTTTTCATGATTGTAGTTCATTCAATAGATAATACGGTTCAGATTGAGAATGTGTTTGGATTTTGTGTTTTAGATTACGCATTTTGACGGAATCACTTCCGGTAGCGGGACACCTGTTCGCAAAAATGCCGACATTTAAAACATTGCATTCTTTAAATAAATTTGTTTTCTTATCCGTTATAAATTTTAAGCATTGTACCTTTAACCGTTTTCTCCAAAATTTTTTTTCAAAAGTTTCATTTTTTGGGCCTACAGAAGAAGAAAAAGGTGAGAACCTGCCTTAAGGGGGACCTACACCTTGTAAGAGAATTTTGGAGCTAGTTTTCAACAATTTATTGTAAAGAAAGTAGAAAAGATTTTCACTTGATTTGTTTTTTTTTAGAAGAACAATAGTCGCACACGATTTTTTTCCATAGTCATGTTGACTCACAAGACTTTGAGATGACATTTACAGCGCCCGCCTCAAAAGTGAAG
Organism: Drosophila oshimai; assembly: GCA_018150695.1. Taxonomy (NCBI): domain Eukaryota; kingdom Metazoa; phylum Arthropoda; class Insecta; order Diptera; family Drosophilidae; genus Drosophila; species Drosophila oshimai. Next base: position 627,467 of record JAECWM010000269.1, on the reverse strand, counting down.
GGTCAAAAGGTGTAAATGATAAGAGCGACACTTGTTATCTGAAATCAAAAATCCAAGAAGACTTTCAATTTTTGTTACATCAGTAAGGTCTCAATCGTTCACTTTTTTAAAATTTCGATTTTTCACAAAATGGCGGGTGTTTTTTCAAAAAAGTAATTTTCGTACTATGTTTTTTGTCCTATGTAAAACTGTCAAAATGCAGTAAATCAAAATTTCTAAAAAATTAGATCAGGATCAGGCCAAGTGTTTTCGGAAAAAAAAAAATTTAAGTCGATACGATGATTTTTTTTTCAGAAATCGTGAACACCAATTTAACCCCTTTCGACTCCAACTTTTTCCCTGTAGAATTAAAATTTTTTTTTGTTCTATTCGTTTTTTATTGGCCTGAGAAGTATTTGAGCAAAAATTTTAAGGCGCCACGCCCACTAGTTTTGGCGCTACCGAATGTTGCTTGTGACATGGACATTTGTTTATTATTGAAAATAAATTAAATTTAACTTTACTGCAATTAAACTAAATTGTTGATTAACAAAATTGTATTATTACTTTTTCCCTATTTACATTAATTTTTTAAATAAATCACTAATTTTTTAAAAGTTTCAGATGGCAAACATCAGTTTTTTCTCCGACGCACGTTCAGCTTTTTGAAAATATTTCCGTCAACTGATTTCCAAATTAAAATGTTATTGTTTATACTTTGAGTTTACACATAAAAGTACCGTAAAATCGAGGAATAAGCAGACAATAATTAAGGAAACAATAACCCTTAGCCGTTAAACATGTGAAATTGCTCTCAGGCAACGTCGTAAAGTTTCGGAAAATCGAGTTAAAAGTCTTAAAACAGTACAACAGGGAATAGGACGCGACACTCTGTTTTTTTTATGAGCTATACACTCCAAAAGGAAACGGATCCTTTTACAGGCTCATTTGTAAAACCATTTAGATTATAAACACGTAAAAATTAATGTTTTGATTTTTTGAAAGTGACAAGGTGTAAGTCCCCCTTCAAGAAGAGTTAATAGCACTTGTGAGTGGTCCGATGACAGTCCAATAGCGATTTTGCAGTTATTCAATCAACTAAATCTGGAAGCTTGCTGGGATCTGTAGGCCAGAATAAAGTATACAGTTTGTTGCATGTTTTGATAATTGCAATTTACAATTGCCTTCGTGCTTTGCGTTGTAGCCTCCCGCTGCTATGAATCGCTCTCCAAATAAATTGTACAAGTCCATGAATTGTTCTTCGGAGATTGTAAAGCGGAGAGGGCAGTAGACAGATGCGTTAAAAGGAGCGTGGTCAGGTTTTGAAATAAACTTATTACGCTTGGGGTATATAAAACTCAGTGTGCTAAATTTTTGTGGTTGTAGCTCTTGTAGTTCCCGAGATCTCGACGCTCGTATGGAGAGACGGACGGACAGACAGACATTTGCAACGTTCACAGTATTCTCTTTTACTCTACGAGTAAAGAGGAAAAAATAACAAAAGGACCTTAATGTTTGGATGCTGCATATCTCGGTCAATTTCACTCAAAATGAAATGCAAATTTGAGACAACATTCTTAAAGAGTTGTTCTTTCGATTAAAAAAAAACACAAAATTAATCGATTTTTACTGATTCCCATTTCATTAAAATGTATAATTTTCACTCACATTGCATGTGCCAGCAACGCCAGATTACATTGTTGAGTCGAATTTTGTCCTTCCAACGTAGTCGAACTCCTTTGAAATGATTCCACTTAGGGGAAGTTAGTTTTTGACTGCAAACAAAAAAATATTGTAAGATAAATTAACAAAGAATACAATAAGCTGAAGTCGGGTTTTCCGACTATCAAATTACCGATACTTATTGCCCTTTAAAAAAAAAAGTGTTCTCTGCTTTCAAGCGCAATTTTTAACGCACTTGTATACACAATTTCAGGAAACTTGCCAAGTTTTCAAAATGTAGATATTTTGTATACAAACAACATTTGTTAAGGCCACTTTTCTCTACCATGTGGGCGCCACAGAGTTTCGCCGTTTCTGGGCGTTAAAACGGGCGTGGTCAGGTCTAGCTCTAATAGTTCCCAAAATCACGGCGTTCGGACGGAGGGACGAAAATAATACTCAGTATCGGAAATAATTAATAACACCAGCAATAATAAAATAGTTGGCAAAGCAATTGAGTTTTAATAGTTTATATTTAGTTGTACACTCCCCATTGCTGCACTAAGCAAAAAACCTAAAATTTACCAGACTTAAGGGGAAATTTAGGTAATTTTTGAAGTGCTGTAAAAAAAAAAAAGCAAGCAATATTTTCTTAACCAATTTTTTTTTACATTATTTATTCACATTAAAAAAGTAAACAAAATTCAAAACTCCGTTAGTTATCAGCTGATGGAATTCAAAAAATTAAAAAGATAATCAATCTACAATAATGTCGCTATGGCAGGAGCTACGGAAAAGTTAACAACATTTTTTTTGACAAAATGGCGACTTTATAAAAAAAAGAAAATGGCAACTATACTAAACCCAGACTTTTTTGTTGTTGTAACAACACACCTTTAAAAGGTAATTTTAAGGTATTAGCTCATTTTTTGTATAGGGGAGAGTGGGGTGATCTCGCACCTGGGGCATTTCTGCCACCCCTCTTTATCTAAGAACCCGTGAGTTGAAAAATATAATTTTTTTGTGTAAGTCCGCCTTGACAGTATGAAACAACCAACGAAGTTTGGTAGAAAAGAGGGCCATGGTCGTTCAAAAATACGTTTCAGTGCTTAAAAGAAAGTTCTCGTGCACCAATACATGTCATTAAAAAAAAGCAATGTAATTTGGTGTTATGCAAAAAGCAATATAGTTTTTTAAATTTTTAAGTACTATATACAGTGCCGCACTAAAGTGCAAGTGTCAGTCTAATGCAGCATATTTTTGATGAAATTTTGTTTTATACAGTGGCTCGCAGCTTATTTCAACCAGTGCCCAAGAAAAAATGTCAAACGCCGTGTCTGCCAAACTAAGACAGATATTGAAATAATTCAAACGCAGTTTTATAGCTTTGTGCTTTAACTTATATTTCACCAATTCTCACATTTTTAGGTAATTTATTTATATTTATTTTGAATTAAAAACTAAAATAACAACGTAATTCAATGTCACAGCTTATTTCAACCAAGAGCTTTAGGTACCATTTTTTCGTAAAAAGTGATTCCTAATTAAGTTTTTCTTCTTCTATCCTGTTGATTTAATTGTTAGCTTATTTATTTTAGTTTTAATGATTTTTGATTACACTGGAAAAAAAAGTTTTGAACGATTTACAAAAGTCACTTCTCTTTCGCTGATTAAAGTTCGGAAATTGGCCTTTTACACGATTCAAAAATTACAAAATGTAGCGGAATTTTGCTGAAATGGTTAATCTAAGCCCCAGTGGTGACGAATCCATAATAAATCGCCCCGTTAAAGATAATTGGAGGACGGAAAATGGCCAAATTGTTCCGAAACAAAATTATTTCTGAGCTGGAGGAGGGACTAAGTGTCCGCAAAATAAGGGTTAACTCGGAGATATCGATTCAAAAACTGACTTGTTTTGTTGGTAACGATGTGGGCTACAAACGTTCTATAGAAACCGTCAGCCGAATTCGACGAGATCATAGCATTGAAGCCCATCTAACTCGGAAGAAGATCGTTATCAACCAGACAAAATGCACTGCAGGTAACAATTTTCCAAAAAAGGACATAATAAGGATAAAATCCCTCTGAAATGTGATGATTTTCGACTACAAGTCCAAACTTAGCATACTGATGCAAAGTGTTGGGTAAAATTAGATAATTTTTGAAAACTTTGGTCTGCGGTGCATTTTGTCTGGTTGATAACGATCTTCTTCCGAGTTAGATGGGCTTCAATGCTATGATCTCGTCGAATTCGGCTGACGGTTTCTATAGAACGTTTGTAGCCCACATCGTTACCAACAAAACAAGTCAGTTTTTGAATCGATATCTCCGAGTTAACCCTTATTTTGCGGACACTTAGTCCCTCCTCCAGCTCAGAAATAATTTTGTTTCGGAACAATTTGGCCATTTTCCGTCCTCCGATTATCTTTAACGGGGCGGTTGATTATGGATTCGTCACCACTGGGGCTAAGATTAACCATTTCAGCAATATTCCGCTACATTTTGTAATTTTTACATAGTGTAATAGGCCAATTTCCGAACTTTAATCATCGAAAGAGAAGCGACTTTTGTAAATCGTTCAAAACTTTTTTTTCCAGTGTAATCCAAAATCATTAAAATTAAAATAAATTAGCTAACAATTAAATCAACAGGATAGAAGAAGAAAAACTTAATTAGAAATCACTTTTCACGAAAAAATGGTACCCAAAGCTTTTGGTTGAAATAAGCTGTGACATTGAATTACGTTGTTATTTTAGTTTTTAATTCAAAATAAATATAAATAAATTACCTAAAAATGTTAGAATTGGTGAAATATAAGTTAAAGCACAAAGCTATAAAACTGCGTTTGAATTATTTCAATATCTGTCTTAGTTTGGCAGACACGGCGTTTGACATTTTTTCTTGGGCACTGGTTGAAATAAGCTGCGAGCCACTGTATGTTTAAAGTAAACATTTCTTTATTCAAAGCCAGGGTTTTTTTTTTAATTGTATATAATGTTTTTAAAACTATTTAAACTTTAAAAGAAAATTACCTTTTTCTTTGACACAAAAGTCAAGGCACACTTACATTTTTTTTTAAAACTTGACTGATTTGGCTAATTTTTTTCTGCAAAATCAAGGTTATCTGTACGCCCTAAATGGCGGAGTGAAAAACAGGACCTTTATTTTAAGCTAAAAAGATCGTTTTTCGACCAATCACTAGGTGTACAAATTAAACCTACCGAATCTCAGCGGAAAATACTTTTTCTTTTGCACTATCAAGGCAAATCGTCCTCGGGTATTATAAAAATCAAGCCCAGAAGCCATTAATAACTTTTGATCCTTTGTCCGCGTTTTAAAGGCCATCATCGTTTCAAAATGTAAGGTATGCAGGCCAACCCAAGGCATTGAGGGCCAGAAAACGCAACAAGACCTTTTTTTGAATTTGAAAATCTCATTGATCACATCGCAGCTCATGTTAGAAAGGACTTTGGCAAGGACATTCATCCCCTAGTCAGGGTTACGCACTACGCAAGAGGCTAACTACAAAGGCCGTAGTACTAAAAAAATAGCCTTAATTTCAAAAGCCAACCAACCGATGAGTTAAGCTGATGCCAAAGGATATCTTAATATCTCAAAAGGACTTTTGGAATACTATCATCCCCTCTGATAACATGAAATTCATTTCCGTGGGCAAAACGCTTCCCTTGGTTCTCGGGAACCATAAGAGTTAGTTTGTATTGAAAATATCTACACAGATACCTAACAATTTTAAAAATCGGGCCAGTTTTCAGAAATCGTGTATGCAAAATAAAAATGTATTGTGCTTGAAAGCAGGCTACACCTCTTTTTAAGACGGCTACCGACTCTAGCGTTTTTTCTTGGTTTGGTTTTTTTAAAAAGAGGGCAATGAGTATCGCAAACCTGATAGTCGGGAAACCCAGGTTAGGTTAGGTTAGGTTAGAGCGGCGGCTGACACAAGGTCAGCCCACTTTGGCCATCACTGGCCCATTGTGATACCGCAATGGATCATTTATACCCTTTAAACCACTAATTTATAAAGAATCCCAGCCCGTTTCTCTAATGAAACCTGCTATTTTCTTCGGGGGAACAGCTGCTAATTCAGCTAGATTGTCAAGGAAATATTCTCCTATATGCTTATTCCTGCGCCTGATAAGGGCCACACAGGAGCAGAAAAAGTGCTCTGCTGATTCTACTTCTTCCTCGTTTTTGCAGCTTCTGCAGAAGTCGTTGTTTAGGACGTTAAGTCGGGATGCGTGGGCTCCTACGAGCCAGTGGCCTGTAATTGCTCTAATTACCGCTGAGCACTGTGTGCGATGTAGACTGAAAAGCCTTTTGGTACGTTTGGCGTCAACCTTAGGCCATGTTTGGCGACTAATGTTGCTGTGAGTGGTATTGTCCCATGTTTCTTGTTCAAGGGATCTGAAACCCTCCCTTGTCCTGAGCTTAAAAGTGGCTAGTGGCATACGGTAGTCCTCCTTGTCTGGAAGGAGAACTGTGGTAATGCCGCGTCTAGCTAGTTCATCAGCTATTTCGTTCCCCTCAATATTTTGGTGCCCTGGCACCCAGATTAGGGATATAACGAACTGCTGTGCCAGTCCAACTAGCGTCCTTTCCTGTTCATATATTAAATTAAATTAAATAACTAATGTTATTTTGACCGGTCGAATATCGTACCAATTTTAAAATATAGGTATAAACCGTAAGCAGGCTAAGCGCCTGCTGAAAAGTTTAACAAAATTAACTACTTTTGATAACTGTGATTTCTTTAAATGGCGCAATAAAATTTGTACTGTGTTTCGATGATTAGAATATTTTGAAACATAGGATTCTGAGTGTTCGTATCTTGCAACTGGAAAGCACAGTAGTAACAGTACTTCAGCTTCTTAAGATAATATCTTATTGAAACATACTGTTGATTCATGCAGGGCTCTAGTGCGTACATATGATTATTTCTTTAAAAGTTATCAGACTACAAAAATTTTTGAATTTATTTCTTTACTTTACAATAACTTTAAAAATTTGAGTTTCGCGGCTTGTGGGCTTTAAAAAGGGCGTAGTCAGTTTTCGAAAGAAACTTCTTTTTCCGTTGGGTCTGTGTGAAATACGTGTGCAAAATTTGGGGGTTTTAGCTTATAAAGTTCCTGTGATTTCGACGTACGTACGGGCGGACAGACAGACTGACATTTACAACGTTCACAGAATTCCATTAAACTTTTCGAGGAACGGGAATAAAAACGATACCACAAAAGGAAAACTGCGTATACGGTATAGGACTTTGAACTACAAAACTTTAACTCCCTATCTCTGTGATGAAATCTGCTGTTGTGGCATTATCATTTTATAATAAAAAAAATCGATTTGTTTATAAATAATAACGTAGATTGTGGTCTAAAAATAGGGAGGCCCCTGACCCCAGCAAAGCTGCAATCTCTTAAAAATCTGCCTATATATTGTGCGCAATTGTACATACATAGATATTTACACATATTTATATATAGATACTGTTTTAATTTTGATGTTTTCCAAACATATTTCAGTGAAACGAATCAAGTAGAAAATTGGACTAGACTAAAAACAGTTAACAACTGCATATCAACTTTAATATCTTTTATAAAGAACGAGCTAACACAATACATTATAAATGGACTAATCCTGCGTTGCGGACCTTACAATTTGCTTGTTAAAATTGACACAGCTGACGTTTAATTGGGTACACAGAAAAAATTTTCGTGGGTTGAATCAACCAACTTTTTCAGTAAACTTTCTGTAAATTTATGGTACGTGTAATTAGTTTTTGTTTTTTATTTATCTGAATTGACATAAAATTTACCAAAGAAGTCATTACTTTTACGTAAAACCGTCTGCGTGTATTTTGTTGTTGTTTCGGTTACTATAATGACGGTAACATGACTTACGAAAATGTTTTCTGTTGTGCTCAAAATAATAGCACTGAAAATATCACTTGAATTCTTTATAAAATAATTCGCTTTTAGTCAATGTTTACTCGTAGAAAATACTGTGAAAGTTGCAAATGTCTGTCTGTCTGTCCGTCCGTCCGTCCGTCCGTCCGTCCGTCCCTCCGTCCCTCCGTACGAGCGTCGAGATCTCAGAAACCATAAGAGCTAGAGCCACCAAATTTTGCACACAGACTTCTGTATACCCCATGCATATCAAGTTTTTAACGTCCACGAACCGCGAAACTATTACATTTTATACAAAAATTTTAAGATCTGGCTAGTTTTAAAGAGGGCAATGAGTATCGAGAATCTAATAGTCGGGAAACCCGAATATACGGTGCCAAATTCCGAATCAAGTAACCCAACAATGTCCAACAATTATTTAAACGACAGTTTATAATACAACCACCTTTATAAAAAACAATTAAAACAACGTAAAACACAAAACATTTTATGTTTTATCTTTTATATTTAAATAATAAAAACCGTACCATCGGGAGCAAATTCCAACTCCAAAAAAAACCAATTTCATTTTCTTATTTGAAATATGATTTTATTATTGTTTGGTACGCTATACTATTGTTTATAACATAACTATAGCGTGTCAAAATTCAAGTAAAATAAGTTGTACTTGTGAAATTAATAAAACAAATGTCATCACTTAAACGCGCTGCAAAATACCGGCAAAACTAAAAAAAACAAATCTATAAAAAAGTAATTCAACAAATCAAATATAATACTAAATATTTTATTTAGGAAAGCATAGGAAATCAAACCCCTCTTATTTTTATATTAGAAAACCCGATTAAAAGGATTCCCGAGGACTGATTTTTTATTCAAAAAGGGATTGTTCTTCTGTGTTTAGTTGGCGTCATTTAAAATGTACTATTTTCTACGATTATGTGAGAGTTTTTTAGTTATTGATATTGTCTGCAAAAAAGTAAGACTGGCTTGAATTTTTAAAAATACAAATAAATGTCAAATAAAATAAAAAGCACTTTTTTCCGAATCGTACCCAACAACAAGTTCGAATTTTTTTTCCGAATTTCAAAATTACTCCCAAACCGTCGACGGTTTCTCCTTTTTTTTTTTTTTTTTTATGATTGTTCTTTGGAACAAACAAAAAAATTTCACTGCTTCAACAAAAATCAAAATATACATTTTTTTACCGCTTTTTTGTTAAAAAAAAAGTAATCAATTTTATTGATATCGAAAATGAGCCAATATTGGTATTTTTTGTATATCCCTAATCCGTAAAACTGTTAAGAACCGGGCCAGTGTTTAATTTGCGATGTTTTTAGTTCTCTACTTTTGCATATCTGCTAAAGATCCAAAGAGTACAGTTTTGTAATGGTAGGGCGTTTAAATAATTCCCCTTCCTAAAATGGGACCACAAATTTTAACTTTGGGTTACATTGTGCCGGCGACTGCATGACATAGACCTGATTATTTTTTTTAAAGCTCCTCTTCCTTTTAGTTTTCTTTTTATTTGCGATACTCGAAGAGTAAGTAAATACTGTAAACGTTGAAAAAGTCTGTCTGTCCATCCGTCTGTCCGTAAAAACGTCGAGATCTCGGAAACTTTAAGAGCTAGAACCATCAAATTTTGCACACAGACTTCAATAAGCAAAGCGCAGATCAAGTTTGTTTCAAAACCTGACCACGACCCTTTTTATGCCAACAAACCGCGAAACTTTGTGGTGTCCACATTTTTAATGCTAGAGAAAAATGGTCTTAATATATATTGTGTGCATTGACCACCAGGCCAGTTTTAAGAAATTGTGTATACAATTGCGTTAAAAATGTATAGTGCCTAAAAGCAGGCTACACTTTTTTTTAAGAGATTTTCTTGTGTTTTTTAAAGAGGGCAATGAGTGTCGCAAATATGTTAGTCGGGAAGCCCGACTATGGCATCCTCTCTTGTTTTAATTTTATGTCTTAAATCCTGTTGAACGACCCAAGGGAACGGCATGTTGTCCTGAACAAGTGGTATCATAGTTTCATTAAAAGTTATTCCCTAAAAATTTACTGATCCACAACAGTTTTAAGCAGGGACTGTAATTATTATAAGTTTTATTTATAAAACTCACAAAATAATCACTATGCCTGTATGTGTTGGTGGTGCTGTTTTTTTCACAGCTGTACGTGGCGTATGATTGCATATTAAAAAATTACATTTTTGATTATCTCGGAAAAACGAACGTTTTCGATATCTTTAGTTTTGTAAGCGAGCAACATATACGGACCAAAATATAAGCTTAGTTTTTGTTACCATTTTTATAATACCTGTGACCTCTTCAGGCGCCCTGCGCGGATTACTATTAACTATAGCAGTTATACAAATGTTCGCCTAATTGTCTCTTTCAGTGAACGTTTTTCAGCCAGCGTAAATCTATCAACATAAAATTTCTCCATTAATTCGAAATACGAACTTCCGGTTTTGAGCATTAATTGTCTTTTTATAGAGTAAAGTACTCGAAATGTAAAGAGAACGTTGGAAGTGTCTGTCTGTTCGTCCCTCCGTACGAACGTCGAGATCTCGGGAACTATCAGGCCTGTTCCAGTTTTCACTTCCGAAAGATTCGCACGCATTCGAATTTCCCAGACCAGCTCTAACATTCACTTCCGAAAAATCCTCACGGAAATGAATTTCCCTCCGTTAACTCTCTGTTAACTTCCGAGCGAAACCTCACGGAAACTTTCCGCCAGCCGTTTGGCTGACGGATTTAGATCCGCAAGCACAGAAATTAATTGTTTAAAAATACTTTGCGATAATTTAACGTGCAAATGATATTTTTTTCTTATTCTTTGATGCTTTAAGAACATATAAATATGCAATATAATATTGTCGATAACAACATATTTGACCACTTAAAAATTATTTTGCGGCTGCACCTCAAAATAGGTTCGATTCTAACCTTCAGCATTTTGACAAATCCGCAGCCTCTGTTCCAGTTTCCGAACGAATTTGGAGAGAATATGCAAGGGTTGTCATGGTACGAAAAAAAATAAGTATTTTTTTGGGATTTATTTTAAGCAAGCCCTTTTGTGCTCGTGTTACTATGGTTAGAAAGGTATTTTATCTAAGTTAAATTTAAAAGAGTTTTTGTGCTTATTACCGCTTAATTTAATGAAATAATTGTGTAAACACGTGTGGCTGGGACCTTTTTTATTGGCTTCGGCAACTCTGGTTTCACAAGACTGCCACCAGAACAGCTGATCGAATAAACAAATATTTAAAACTTTGTATTTGTGGCCGCCAATGCTTGTTTCTTCTATTTTATGCGTTAAATTAGTAAACCATTTATGTCCATGGCTGATGAACACCAGCAGGCCAAAATCTAATCATCCCCAAGGCAGCAAACTTAAACAAATCAAACGCCCTTGTCAAAAGTGGCCAGTTGCCAGTCAGCTGATTTTGTTTGGGAACAAAAGGGAAATTCAAAGGCAAATCCCCAAATGAAGAAGGGAAATTCGACAATGTAAAAGGGAAATCCGCAAATGTTATCAAATCCACTTCCGAGTGAAAACTGGAACAGGCCTGTATAAAAGCCAAAGCGACCATATTTTGCACTAACTTGACCCCGCTCCCTGACCGGCGCCCAAAACCTGATTTTTTTTCTGGAATTTATTTCTTGGAAAGTAAGATAGGTATGGGAATAAAATTTTAGCCAGTTGTAGGGTACAGTTTATTGAAGCTACACAATTTTTTTGAGGGCGATCCAAGTGAAGGGGGGTGGGGGGAGTACCCAACAATGGCGGCACGTCCGCGAAAAACTCGTCCTCATTGCGGATTTTTTGGAATTTTTAGAAAAAATCTGAAACGCAATATATATTCTTAATCTGTACACTTTTACGCATCGCTGGAACTAGAATAATTGAAAAAACATGAAAAATGCAAAAATTATCAGCTTTTGAAAAAAAAAATGGGTTTTTCCTAATTTTTTCGTTACTCATTATTTTTTTAAAAATACAATTTTTAATATTTTCAAAAGATCCTAGTTCCAGCCATGCATATACTTCTGAGGAACATGTATAAAAAATTTCATGACGATTGCTCAATTTTTGCGACCTGTAGGACTTCCGCAAACTCGAAAAACATGGTTTCGAGAAAAACGCGTTTGAAAATTTGACCACGCTAGCCCGCGCGCTTGACACCGGTCCACAAAACGGCCGATAACTTTCGAAATTTAAGAGATTTCGACTTGAAATTTTAGGAGTGTAAAATTAAAACATGTATCTATCCAAAACTGCGAAAAAAAAAAAATTTTATTTTTTTGTCTTCACAAGGTGCAAGCCTGCCTTAAGGGAGTATAAATATATGTGCACTCTCTAACTATGTACCAAACAACTTTTGGGTCGAATAAATAATCAGGGTTCGGAAAATAACACAAAATGTAAAAAACATTTGTTTTTTACTTGTCAAACGACAAAAAAAAATGTGAAATACGAATAATTGACATGTGTGTTAAAAATGGTAGTGTACATATGTTCAAAACGTTTTTGACATAAATAGCTTACATGTGTTTTTAACACAAGTGTTAAAAACGAATTTTCGTATTTTACACACACTCAGGAATCGTTTTTAACACAATTTATTTTTGACACTCATCTGTCAATAACAATTGTGAAAATGTGAAAAAGAACTGGAAGTTTGTCGCCACTTTATTAAAAAACTTCGATCACAGTGCCGCCGTCAAGGAGAGACTCTTCCTGTTCTAGACAACACTACCCGCTGGAGCTCGACTTATAATATGTTGCAATCGTTGCACTTATTTAAAACTAAAACTGAAATACTTTTACCTGGCTGCAACATAGACTGGGTGTTTGTTGAAGAGTTTTGCAAATCATTTCACCACATAGCGGAATGCACCACAATGCTTCAAACCGAAGACATGGTCATGGGCGACTTTTACCGTGAGTGGCTGCTGTGCGAAGCACACTTATTAAAACTGGCTGGCAGGTATAAGCTCGCAAAGAAACTACATGCAGCTATGCTAGCAAGAAAAGTGGTTTTGTTCAATAACGATGCTTTTCTGGCTGCAATATATGTTGATCCACGATTCAATTTTAAGGGCTCTTCTTTTTTAAGCGATGATCAAAAAAAAATTGCAATGGTAAATTTATTATTTTTTATTGCATTTTTTCCCTTGTTTTCATAATAACATTTTATTTTTAGAAAAAGCTTATTTCAATTCATGATTGCAATGCAAGAAACAATGACTCAAGTCCAATTGATGAAAAACCAAGCACTTCGGTAAAAAATCGATTCAGCATCCTTCAAGACGATATTACATTTTGTGGACCAACAACTTCAAACTCAATTGAAATCCAGCTTTTACACATGCAATATCGGGACAGACTGGACATCGACAAGGATGTGGTTCAATACTGGAAGGAGTATTCAAAAAATGAGACAAGTTTGAAAAAGATGTCTGAAGTTGCTTTGTCCGTGCCGGCTACGCAAGTGTCTGTAGAGAGGGCATTTAGTGCACTACCATATGTGTTTACAAAGCTGCGTACAAAACGGACTCCCGAAACATTACAGAACATTCTTATTGTGAAACTTAACAAAGACATATTAAACACTATTATATATGACGACACTAAACAGAATAATTAAAAACTGTCTGCATAAACCAATTAAATTTATTTTTTTTTATTTGCGCTGAAGGAACTGTTTTTTTAGGCTGTAGCGTAAAGGGTGACTCTTGAAGTCCATTATGAGTACAATTTAAAACCGCGAAAAAGTTATCCTCGGTGGCCAATTTTCGACAATTGGCTGGTACAGCGTTCATTAACCCAAAGAACCGTTAAAAATTAATTTTCCTCGGTGGACCGCGAGTTTTCAAGAACAACCCTCAAGTAGTTTTGTAGCATGAACTCTTAACTAATGCAGAAAAAATTATAAAAATCAATCCACGAAACCTTCAGGCCACAATGGTTTAAGAGAAATCCTAACCATCACATGGTTAAACAACTGTCTTTAACCAAACAAAACATTTATTTCACATGGATTTCGCAATCTTTGGCTTTGATCTGCGGCACTCTGATTGGCTTAGAAATAATGCACTTGTATTTGGGGTTTTAAGTATTGAAGTATTTCACACTTTCACAATTGTTATTGACACATGAGTGTCAAAAATAAATTGTGTTAAAAACGATTCCTGAGTGTGTGTAAAATACGAAAATTCGTTTTTAACACTTGTGTTAAAAACACATGTAAGATATTTATGTCAAAAACGTTTTAAATACATGAACACTACCAATTTTAACACACATGTCAATAACTGTTTTTCACACTGTAAATAAAAATTTGACATGTTTTTAACAGTGTGTGTTATTTACGAAGCCTGTAAATAATAAAGAAGTTATAGATCATTTTACGTGGCCGCCTATATTATTTTCATACATATGCTACATATTTATGTCAATCTTTAGTGACGTGCTTTTGTCGCAATATAACGGTAGTCACCGTAATTGTAGGTAGCGTTTGATTTGTGTTTAAAAAAATACAAAACAGATAGGGTAGTTTAATTTAACTGAGTTATGAGAATCTGACTTATAACTACAGCGTCTATTTTGTTTATTATAAAATTTGAAAAAAATTTTCAATTTCAGAAAAACAAAGGTTTTTGTCGGCCTCTCCACGCCCGACATGGTCCCTGTGTTTCACGGCTCCAGCCTCTTGAGTTGCTTTTCTTAAAGCTTATAAAATAATCAATGACTTATACTAACTTAAATAAGTTTTGACAAAAAATGGACTAAAATTTGTCCATCTGAAAGAAACAAGAAAGAACGATATATATACATATATACACTATCAGATTTGCGATACTTATTGCCCTCTTAAAAAAAAAAACTTAAGAAAAAACGCTTGAGTCGCTATCACTCTTTATAACAAATTGTAGTGTGCTTTTGAGCGCAATAAATTTTTAACGCCATTGTAAACACAATTTCTGGAAACTGGTTAAATTTTTAGATACTTGTGTAGATATTTTCAATACAAATAACATTTATTAAGGCGTCTTTGCTCTAGTATTAAAAAATCTCTGTGGTGCCCCACAGATTCGCGGCTTGTGGGCGTTAAAAGGGGCGTGGACAGGTTTTGAAACAAACTTGATCTATGCTTTGTTTAAGGTCTGTGTGCAAAGTTTAGTGGTTCTAGCTCTTAAAGTTCTCGAGATCTCGACATTTGTACGGAGGGACGGACGGACAGACAGGCTTACTCTTCGAGTATCGCAAATAAAAATTTATTTACAATTTTTTTTTTTAAAACAATCAAAATTTAATTATTTTCAATGCTAATAAGTATTACCAAAAATTATCTTCTTTAAAACGAGCGTAAAATAAAAGGAATCGGACCAATAGATCAAAAGTTATTTATGAAGTTCGACCAAATAAAAAAAAAACCTCCCCTTAAGCTTGATCAGCTTATCAAAATCTAACTGCTGTTTTCGGCTTGCCGAAGTAAGCTTTCTTTTTTGTTTGAAAGTGCGACAATCACTTCCTTTTTATCCCGTTAGGAGGTTTTTTTTTTTGAGAGAAATACGGCATAGTATAGCTAATTTTTTTAATACAAAATGTATTCTTTATAAGGTCGGTACCAAATTTCTATTAAAACGGGCATTAATTTTTTTGATTCTTCGTCTGTGTGCAAAATTTTGTGGTTCTAGCTTTTATGGTTCCCAAGATCCCGACGTTTGCAACTTTCGTAGTATTTTCTTATACTCTACAAGTAATGAGAATAAAAAGCTAAGATGGCATATTTTAAACTGGCACTTCTTTTTCTATAGTTTCTTAGTTACAAAATAAAAAACCGTTGTTTTAGTAAAAATAGAAACAAAAATTGCTTACATTTAAAACAAGGTGCATGTACGTAAAGAAGCCGGTTTTCACCGTTCCACCGAACATAAAATTCCTTGGGAACAGGGTGGACCCGAATACTAAGTTACGCATAACTTTTATTTTTTATTAAGATGTTATAAAAAAAAAGAGTTCAGATATTAAGAGTGGTATCAACCACATGCTGTGGGTCTCAAAGAAGTGAAGTACCGACTTTTGAAGTACCACGCGTTGGATACGAAAAATAACTATACATATCTGCTAAGATTACTTTATATAAACATAATTTGATGTCCATGGGCTGCACCAAAAACAATGTTATGCACTATAATTCTATACCCAAAAAACGTTTTCCCAATTACAAGGGAAGTTCCTAATTATCTTTCTCAGATCATTTAAGGGGAACCCTAATTTATCGGGTGGAAAAAATCAATTTTTTTGAAATAATTTTAATTCATTTATTTTTAAAAATGGTAAAGGAAAACACTATTCGGTGGAGAAGAAAACCTGATAGTCAGCCTTAGAAATCAAGGAAAAACGTATAAAGAGATAAAAAAAATAGGTGAATGCAGTCCTACAATGATATTCAATGCTAAAAACTATCAAAAGAATAAAGGGAATCGAAGGCGTGGGCGAAACTCAACTGTTTTAGATGATAGAAGTTGTGTGAGGTAAAGCAAGATGAAGCTGTTAAAATCTACTAAAATCGCATCGCTTGTTGGAAGACCGAAAATGTTTAATAAACAGTTTTGAAAAAGGTGCGGTGCGGCACTACTATTTGATTGAACACAGCTGTACATTTGCAAAGTTCACAGTATTCTCTTTTACTCTATAAGTAACGAGAATAATGAGGTGCCATGGACGCGGTGTATATTTCCACACTTAAAATGTTTTTTTTCCTTCTCCAAAACTTTTTGCAAACTGTCAAGACATGTATTAAAGTACTTTATTAATTAATACAATTAATACAACACACTATTATTATTAAATTGACTAATTTTTCGTCGGTCTAAATGAGGGTTCCCCTTAAGTTAAAAACTAAATATAACTTAATACAACTAAGAATAGCATCACAGTTTTGCCCCCATATTTAAAAAAAAAAACATGCATAAAGAAATAAAAGTTAAATCTATGATGATTGTATATGCTGCAACGTGCCGAGCACGAAAGTAACGGATTTAACTGCCCTTTATCTTGGTCGGTCGGCTGCGTTCATTATATACAGGCAAATGTTTCCAGCGACAATATTTTGATATTTTTCGTAATGATTGTGCTGGCGTTTGCAGAAATGGGAGAAGTGCCGCCAAAAATATTGGGTGGGAAGGCTGAAAGGGGTGGACAAGCGATTGAGGCGAAGTTGGGTCCAAAGTAACCCGAGCAACGACGTCGCGTCGCAAATTGTGCCGCGATTATGCGACCGAAGCGGTCCAAGCTTTTTGGGTTGCTGGATTTTCGTTGGCTAGTTTGACGTTATCACGCTCGAATCGCGTGAACAAGCGGGAAACTGACTTTTATAAGTTTTCAGTGTTCAGCTGTAGCACTTTTTACCTTAAGCACGCGTGCAGGTCTCAAACTCACCTGTAGGCCAGATTCATGCACTTGAAGAGCTTGGTAAGAGAGGTCTCGATCTCCAGGTGGGAGGTTATCATGCTCATGCTGCTGTCGTCGCCCTCCTGATCCATGGGGCTGAAATTGGCTACTGCCTGGGGCACGTAAAGCTGCACGTCGCGACAGGTGTTGGCCGGCTCGCCGGGCTTGCCGAGGCTGGGGTCCTCGGGGTCTAGCATCTTCACCTCGCCGTCGTCTTCAAGGTCGTCTTGAGCCTCCTCAGCCTCAAAATGCGAGACCATAAACTGGCCGGAGTGTATGGACTCCCGCTCCGCCCTCAGCATGTCAGCCGTGGAGTCGGCAGACAGAACTGATGCAGTTGCTCCCGTTCCGTACTGCAGGTGCGGAATGTTGTGGGGCAGCGGCAGTGACTGTTGCTGCTGCGGCTGCTGAAGTGGCAGCTGGGGCTGCTGATCCTGCTGGTGGGGAAACATTTGGCTTGTGCGTTGGTATCCCTCGTATTTGTTTAGCATCATTTTCACTATGTGCTGGGGGATGTCTATGCAAGTGTTTCACTATTGGGCACGAAACAATTTGGCGGTTGCTGTTATTTCTGGTGGTCAAAGTGCACATTTAATGGTTTTTTTATGTCTTTGATATAGCTATGGCAATTAAATGCTGGCACAAGCCCTTTTTCGGTGTGGCTGGGGATTTTCCATCGCCTGTTAACAGATTTGCGGGTCAAGTAGAATGATGGCTGCGACTTGTCCAACAATATGTGCTAACTAAATGGACTAACTTTTTGATTTGAAGCCACTACTTTGCTGTTTATTTTTGATTTGTTTACTACGCCCGACACCATAAGCTTTCCACAATTCCTACACCTGTTTGATTGGCGTTTTTCCGGAGCTTCTCTATTGGCAAACACGCCCCGCTTTTGCCGTTATATGCGTCACAAAGCACAATAATAATAATAATCGCACACATACGCGAGCACTATGGGTGGGGGATGGACGTCAGAGCGAGACGTCAGTAGCAATTGCTGATAATAAAAAACTAAACTATTTGAGCAAAAACCCTCGTCAGCACACGCGAATTGGACTTTTTGCACAAGTAACTTGCTGAAGACGTAGAACGAACGGAACTGATCGAAGAACGAAGGTAAGGAACCAGTGCCAGGCATAAGCTGCGCGCCGCACACAACCAAAACATTGAACAGCTGACGCGTGCTTTCTTTCTCGCTCCCGCCCCTTATCAGCATGAGAACTCTATGTACATATTTACATGTTAGTATCACACATAAAGATGTCATCCAAAAGTGTTATTTTCCCCTTTCCTTCGCCCCTTTGTGGTAAGAGGAACCAAGAAAACTCTCGAAACCGGACAATGGATTTGCTTTGTCGCATTTGACCTTGCCACTTAGGAGCTGCACGCCGTGGGAAAGCTCTGTGTTTGCACTTTTGACCTCTGGATCTGCCTCCTTTATCCTATTTTCTGTTCACAGTCACACGCACACACGGGCGTAGCGATGGGGGCACAACTGCATCTGCCCCAAAAGCCAAAAACCGAGCTATACGTTCGCACGACAACACGCAACGACGACGCACACACGAGCATCCACAAAGCTGCTACGTAGTTCAATTTAACAAATTATAATTAATCGCGAAGAGCACCTCACCCTCCCACCAGGGTTGTCAAGCATTCGCCTGCTCTAATAAACAGCAGTGACTACCTTAAAATTGCCGGCAATCGGCGCAGTTATGAGCTGAAAACGTTTTAATGAGCAGAAAAAAAAGAATTTATTTTCTAGGTGAAATAGAAAAAAATCATTTTTTTTTCTGGTATGTGATTATAATATTAAGCATTATCACTAAAAGCATCTGATACTTGGTTTCTACTTTTCGTCGCTGTTTTGCCAGCCAGGAATCGATATATCCCAGGGATGGGATAAACATAGAATTAAAACACACGAAGCAGACAAAAATCGAAACTTAATGGATTTTGTTAGTTAAAGCAGAACATTGAATATTTAAGTTTAAAGCTTATTTGGCTTAAGTTTTTTAAAAAAGGGTATAAATTAAAAATCATTGAATCGTTTTACATAAGATGTACACAAAACGACTTCTTCCTGTATCTTTCTGGTTCATGCATTTCACATGGAGAGAAAAAGTCGCTTAAACTACTTTTGTCAATTATTGCGGCTTTGGTCCCAGGCCTTTATTTAATAACAACAATTAACAGCATATCGATAGGAACTCTCAAAAGTATCGCATAAGCCGCACATCCCTAAAAACACTCATTATCGTTCCAATGAAACGCAAAAAGGTTCAATTGTTATTTTCTTCAACGTTTTCGGCATTTATATTAACGTAAAGATGGCTCTATAGTTTGCGCGCAAGCAAAAGCAACCAGCACTTAGGTGCCCCAAAACACAACAAAATGGAAACGTATAAAAAACAAGCGTGAGTATGCAAACTAATTTCGCAATGCCAACACACACCCACGCACTTTGGCGTTGCACATTTATTGCAGCACGTATGTGTGTGTGTGCGTGCGAACGGCTTGTACGGTTTCTTGTTTCGGCCGCATTCACTATAAACGTGGCAACTTCAAACCATAGGCAATGGGGAATGTAACTTTTTCGCGAAATTGGCTGACGCAATCTATGCCTGGAGTTGAGTAATTCGTGTTGCAAGCCCTGTTGGTCGGGTTGCAGCTCGTGTGGATGGGAAATGACTCACTACAGTGAGGACTGGAAAAGGTGTATACTTTTCGGATTTATTATTAAAAATGTTTCTAAGTCGCGATGGAGTGAGGTGCCCGCTGGTTTGAAATGTGCTGCTACTTAGTGGCGTGCATTTTATCAAAACAGACCACAGTCCAATTCCTTTAAAAAAGTAAGATATTTAATATTGCAAGAAACTGTATCCCTATACACAGGGCTACAAAATCGAACCTTTTAAAAAAATCCACGGGTAATTTGCACTTTTCCATAACATTTAGGTTCTCATGAGTTCAAGTCCCTTACAAAATTATTTTCCATCACCTATAGGTTCCGCGGTATAGCGACGATTAGAAAAGTAGGATGTGACATTTTGAGTTATGTTGCCTATGCCAAAGAAGTTGCCGTGATATTTTTAGCTAAATTATGCAGCTTGAACAATTTTCCATTCCGTTGGAATAAGACATCAAATAATCATTATGACTAGAATTTTAAAACAAAACTTATAAGCCCTCTTAAATCTCGTAAACGACGTCCATGTACTGAAATACCAAGCAAATAATAATAAGACCTAGGAAAACTGTTTTCAGTTAAAACGTAACAAGACAGGGAAATGTTTGAACGGGCATTGAAAAAAAAAACAGCAAAAAATTCTTAGAAATCCAAAATGCTTAAAGAAAGCCGATGGCAGTTTTAAATGGTAGATAGATAACGTATTCTTGTTTACAAATAAAATGTTACAAGAAAATTTGATTTGTAGGGGCTGTTCACAAATATTGTTTATTTTTAGTTATGTAGCTGAAAAAAAAACGTTCCTTTCTAAATTACTGAAGAAGGTGTAAAAAAAATCTTTTATTACCCCCATCAGACTTTGTGCTTCCGAAAAGATAATTTAAATTGCATTACTTTTTTAAAAGATAAAGCTTATCAGCGTGTCTTTTCTGTATATGTGGTTTGATTCGGGCTGTAATGCCGTGTAATGTTTCATCTTATGAACTGATCATCAATCACACTTCCTTCTGCAATATTTCAGCGCCATCATGGCATCCTTACAACCACAAGAAACACAGCAAAACCAACCATTCGCATTCTTCGGACCAGGCTACACTATATCAACAAAACACATACCTTTAACTTCTGATTTTGATTCTGAATATGAACGCACCATTTCATCAAACCATGGAGAGTTTGCAGTTGCCGAAGGAGCTCTACTGGGACCTCAAGCTAGAGCCACAATCCCCAACATCGGCGTTGGCCTTCGATCTGTTCTCGCTCAGTGAGTCAACAGATGCCGAGTGGCTGTATAACGAAAACTTTGCAAATGGTCTGTGTCTCTTATTACGCCATGAAAAGCAAAACGACTAAAGTTACTGTGTTACAGGCATTACTCTTATTGGCGATGAAGAAGATCAGAGCCTTAAAGAAGCGGCCGCTCTTGAGCTGCTTAGCGAAGATGAGTTGGTTGTGGAAATCTTTGACCTGAAGAATGAAGGTAAGTCTACTTAAGTCTAATGGATTTATCGTTTAGTCTATTAGTATTACTTAAGGCACCTTGTAGACCCGAAAAATGGCACTTTTGAACAAAAATTTTTTTCAGAAAACGGTTAAAGGTACAATGCTGAAAATTAATAACGGATAAGAAAACACATTTATTTAAGGGGGGACATCTTAGTAACATTTTTTAAAAATCGAAAATTTTTTTTTTCGCTTAAAAATTTTTTAATGGTTTTAAAAATAACATACCAAAAGATAGAGTATGGCAAAAGTCTCTAAGTGTCGAAATTTTCTATTCTGCGGCGATGCCTCACAGGTATATCCCATGGAACCTCTTGTGTTTAAACGCGTTTTTCTCGAAACCACTTTTTTTGAGGTGGCCGGAAACATAACTCGAACAAATCTTAACCGATCGATCTGAAATTTTTACAGTATATTCAAAATACCTATGTCTATCGACACACTTAGGATTTTTGTTTTTGATTTGTTCAAAAAAAATTTTATTTTGTACTTCGCACCTAATATTATAAAACCTACTTTAAAAATTTTCTAATGGCTTTTTCATTTGGCCAAAAAAAATTTCAGAAAATCCGATTTTTTTTTTCAGTTACTCAGATGTCCCCCCTTAAGATTGAAAACATAACTTAAAGATATTGCTCTTTTTGCTTTGGCTTTTTTTGTTATTTAGTTTGACTCATTAGAGCAAGGGTGGTGAAAAAAGAGTTGTGTAGTGAAATCGTGCACCTTTAATTTCACTTTGTAGTGAACTAAAAACATTTTAGTTTAATGTCCTGCAAATATTTGTTTTGCCTGTTAAAAAGGGGATTTTTTTTTTTTTAAAGTGTACTTTTCATTATGTTGCCATAGGGCAGGTTTGAGCACCCCTGCATTAGAGGTTTTTAAAATTATTAGAGAGTAGTTAAGATATTGCCATGATAACTTTGTTTTAAAACTTAAGAGAGAATGTTTGCTCAAAGATTATTTCACAAATTGTCATGTTCTTTTTGTTTGGAATTTAAAAAAAAAAACTTTCCCAATCGCTTTTTACAGCTGCCATACAAATAGACTTAAGGCAGGTGTTCACCTTGTGGGGTCAAAAAATTCAAATTTTTTAGGAATTTTTTTTGAGAAAACGGTTAAAGATACAGCGTTGAAATTTTCGTCTGAATATGACCATATTTTTATTCAAATAATACAATTTTTGAAATTGAAAAAATCCAAAAAGGGGGGGGAGGGGGCGCCCATTGGTGGCGGTATGCATTTTGCTCTCGTGCACGATTGGCTCAAAACCCGTGATCTAAAACACAAAAACCAAACACATTCTCAATTAGTATCGTATTATCTATAAAATGAACCACAATCATGGAAAAAAAATCAAAATTCGAAAAGTTATGAGGTTTTGAAA
Organism: Drosophila oshimai; assembly: GCA_018150695.1. NCBI lineage: Eukaryota > Metazoa > Arthropoda > Insecta > Diptera > Drosophilidae > Drosophila > Drosophila oshimai. The sequence continues at coordinate 604,852 of JAECWM010000269.1, read as the reverse complement.
AAAAAATGTCAATTTTCGCATTTTTTTCTTCACTAATTATTTTTTGAAATAAACAATTTTCAATATTTTTGGCTGATCGAGGTTCATTCATTAGAGGAAACCCCAAGGAACATTTAAAAAAAATTTGATGACGATCGGTTCATTGTAGCGCCTTCAATCCTGCACGTAAGGTCCGAAAACATGGTTCTGAGAAAAACGCGTTTAAAGTTTTGGCTTTGGCTCGGCCGGTGCTCGACAGTGCTCTACGTAACGGGCTATAACTTTCGAAATTTTTCAGATTTTGATTTGAAACTTCTACAGCACATTTTTGGAACATATATCTACACGATAAGACAAAAAAAAAAAATCGATTTTTTTGACCCCACAAGGTGAACACCTGCCTTAAAATTGTGTGAAATCTATCCACATAAAATTTCCCAAAAATTTTGCTGACCACCTTAGCTTATCAAAAACGGACTACTGTATTCTCTATCTGCAAGGGTATATTAACTTCGGCTTGCCGAAGATAGCTCTCCTTCTCGTTTTTATTTCAAATGATCTGGTGAATCTTTACCGCAAACCAAATTTTTTTGGTGGTGCCACAGGAGATTCCCTTAAACTTGTTCAATAACTTACATTGTGCAAAAAAAGTCATAAAACATACAAACAGACTTGCTTTGAAACTATTTAGACCTATGAACAGAGGAAGACTTAAAAGGTTGCACCCATCTGATAATTAAATGGAATTGGAATGCCCGCTAGCGGAAAACTCATCCCAGACATAGACGCTTTTAGTTTTATTTATGCAATAAAGAAAAGATTCAAGTACCGTTACAGGAACTCATGCAATAAAAAGACGATCATAGAAATACGCCAGTAAAAGCGTTTCGCGGAAAAAACGTTCCTTCATGGGTATTCATGCACTCGGGGCCGTTTCCAAGCGCTATTTTGTCTTTAAACGCGTTTTCCCAAAAATGTTGGTACAATTACTCAGAAAACCTGTCGCTATGTTTTCCCGATCCGGATTTTGAGAATTTTAATTTTCGAATTTTTAGAGCTTTTAAATTATGAAAAAACATTGTGAAAATTGAACATATTTGTAAAATGTTGTACATTTTTTACAAATTTCGAGATAAAAAAAAACCCCGATCGGGAAAACAAAGCCAACGTAACAATAATTATAAACAAATTTCACTTTCTTCATTTCTGACAACGACATCGCAAAAACCTTGCCACAAAGTCGGGCCCCCAAATTTGAGAAGGACATTTCAAGGTCATCCCAAGGACAACAAAACCACTGGGCATACTTTTTGATTAAATGATTTTAAAGTCGGCAGATGTACCAATCAAATAAAAAAAAAGTTCATGAAATTATCTTTAGTAGTTCTTTCCCAAAAAATTTTTAAAAATAAGCTAGAGGACTGCCTTAAAGTAATTAATTTTTTCTTAATAATAATACCTTAATATTTCTAGTAATATTGTTTTAAAATTTTAATTCGTTTGGATGATTAGTTTTTAAGATATAACAACTCAAAAGTAGGTGCACAAATTTGTGTCTTCCGTTCAACAACGTATAAAAAATATTTAAATGTATACTAAGAAACATACATAAATTGTGTTTTTCTATCTGAAAAAATTACTGAAAAATGTATAAAATTGCTCAGGTAATTTAATTATTATTTTGCAATGAGGGGTTTCTAGTAATTGTTTATTTCTTCTCAAACTAAAATTTTAAGAGTTTATTGTTATAAAGTGTTTTAAAGCTGTGCCAACTGCTTTTAGGTAAAAAAAAACGGCTACAAAAATTAGAGTCATCGGTGATCACGATATTTTAAGTGCCGCTTATCTGAAACAACAAAAAACATGACTTTATTAATCTGTATGAGAAATCAGTTATCTGCTAAATAAGAATATTTTTGTATGCTGGTATATAAAAAAGTTATACGTCAAAAATGTTTTTTCTCCAAAGGAAAGGATTTTTTTAATACATTGTTTAATTTTTTTTAAGAAAAAATTTGGCGGCTTTTTTTTGTAAAATTAAAAATTTTTTTTTTGCAATCTTGCACCATTTTGCGAAAAATTATTTATTCAAAAAAATCCTATGGCATTCCCTCGGTATACGTTAGGGTGGTCCTTATTCCTACGAAAAAATTGTTTCCCTTTGATTTTGCGGGGCACCACGTTATTTGATTATATTCCATAAGAAAGTCTTTCATTATTTTTTTTTTATTTTTTTGAAACACATTTAAAGGTTGCAAGGTTCTAGCAAGGTTTGAATTTTAAAAAATAACGTAGAACTTCACCGATGGATGGCAACGTTGTTTGGCTTAATTCGGATAATAATTGACCGATAAGCCAAATCTTACTTTGATTTCTAGTAGATTTACTCAGCCCGCTACTTGTAGACGCCATTGCAAGTTGAAACTCGTCACACAAACAAAACAAGTGCGCCCTCGTTGATGACTTATTAAAGCGATTGTCTAATTTATCTATGCGTTGTTCATTTGCACGTAAAATGTGATACAAACACTTAAATATAACATTAATGAAACCATGATTCAAGATATCCTTCAACGCTTTTTGCAAAAATTTTGACAGTTGGTAGCAACCTCTAAATCTTGACCCAAAAAAAAATAAAAAAGGTTATTTCATATTTAAAGGTAAATAATTAATAAATGCCTGTTCTTTTGACATTTAGATCATTAAAATCGTATAAAGATTACCTGAGATACATACGGACGTACTTTGTAATCAAGACTTTGCTATTTGGCTCCTAAATAATGTTTCTATGCAAATTTGTATGCACGCCTTGTTTAGCACTGAACCAGTAATACATTTATTTATAACAAATTTAAAAATGTTACATAACCTCAGAAACCCATCCAAGTAATTGAGGATGTGCGCTGTATTCGTCTTTACTTAAACACTTTTTAGTGCTCAAAATCATCAAAAATTATAAGATTGATTAAAAACAAAGCTTTTTGGTTAAGTTTCGAACTCAAAAATCAATTTTTTCCACGAATTGATTAAGAACAAAGCTTTTTTGTTAAGTTTCGAACTCAAAAATAAATTTTTACTACTAATCGCTTACATCAAACCAGCACGAGTTGTGGCAGCGAATCCTGCACAAGTGGAAAGCAATCCCAAAATATGTATTATAGAATATTTGGTAGAAAGTGTGCCAGGTTGAATTAAAAGTGTAATTAGAAATAATGGTCTTTGAACAAAGTATTAAAAAATTTACTTTTGCAAAAAAGTTCAAAATGAGCATAACTGAGTACATGCGAGTTTATTTGTTTTTTTTATTTTTTTACGAGAAGATTGAAATGATTTTGTAATGTTTTGTATATGCAAATGTTAATAAATAGTTAAAGAATAAACAAAAAAATTTGGGTTCATTTGCTTTGCTAATAACTTTTTTATGCGGCCCAACAGTCGACAGTTGCAAACATGTACTCACACTTGCACGCCACTGTAGTTGAGCCACACGCGTCCGCACGCGATAATTTTTTTTTAAATTATACTTTGAAGTGTCAGTGCAAGTGACAGTGCAAACAAAAAAGATTCATCTTTAAAAATTTGCAAAAAATCACACTGTACTCGCAGCACCATTCCTGTACACTCATTTAAAAGCCTAGGGTTTTGACTGTCATGAAAATTTTGAAAACATCTGCATTAGTTCTTAAGATATGAATTTTTAATTAAAAAAAAGTCAGAAAATTCAATTTTTTTTTATAAAATTACTCTCAGCCTTATCCAAAAATAACTTTTTTTAGTTTAATTTTATAAACTTAATACAATAAAAATATAAGGCAGAGTCTATTGCCTGTGTGAATTAAGTCCCACTTTTTTTAAAAATACCCCACTGTGCGACTTAGGGCGTGCAACTTTAAACTTCTGTAACTTACAAAGAACTTGGAATTCAAAAATGAAACTTCTAGTTAGTTTTCTCTTCTTAAACAGTCGTGAGAAACCGTGGGCACCGTCGTGAAAAATGGAATTTTGCGAAGAAAGTGTTTGAAATTGGTTAGGCGCCTGGCGCTTGTTACGAAACAGTCAACTCCGATAAGGAAAAACTCATAAACTATACCGAATTCAATCCGAATCTGTAAAAATTCGAAAAATCAAAACATAGCGACATGTTTTCTGAATAATTGTGCCAAAAATGAGATGAATCCGATGAATATTACTGGTTGAAATCTTACCAAAACTTTCAAAACAGTAAATTTTTTGGAAAACGCGCTTAAAGACAAAGTACGCGCTTGGAAACGGCCGCGAGTGCATGACTCCCCAGTCCCGATTACCCATAAAGGAACGTTTTTTCCGCGAAACGCTTTAACTGGCGTATTTCTATGATCGTCTTCTTCAAAATTATGCAAAAAAAAAAAATCGATTTTTTCAAACCGCGACGGAAGAGGATTACCTTAATGTTTCACAAAAATAAAATGGCGACGAACCACAATTTTTTGCTAAATTTCGATTTCGGAGAATCGATGAGAAATTGCTCAAATAGCTTTCTATGAGCGTCTTATCATCAAAACCTAAATCTTAAATAATAAAATGAAACAATAAGCAACACTACGTAAAAATGGTTAAGAGAAACATAAAACCGAACTTTGAACGTCTGTGAATCGACTACCAAAGCCGCAGTACAGGTCTGGACAGGTTTTGATTTTTTGATATTACAACTCGCCTTTTAAATTTTGTTTCTGTGATCTTACGCGTAAGTCGTACAATTTTGGTATCTTTATTTTACCTATACTATATTTTACCTATCGAATTGTGGTTCGCTATGTTTTTGTTATCGTATTTGCTGGTATTTTAGTCAGCTTATACTAACATTTGCACTTTTTTTTGTTGTTTTCACCGTGCTCTTTCTTATTGTTTCTCAACGTGGCCCACAAGCCAGCGCTGTAATGGCCAATTTTAACACAACAACAAAAACCGTGAGGGAGAGAACTAAACTTGGAAGCAATTTTTGAACCAATTGCTGTGCCTGATCACGCATTAAGCGAGTGATCGGCGCTCCTCTCTTCAAATTCCTCTTTGGCAATCTCTTTCGACTCTTAACTGGCGCTCAGCTAGAACTTCAAAGCATTTTTTTTTAGATAAGAGCAATATGTTTGTTATTTATTACGATTTTTTTTTTGTCTGTTTGTACCTTCGATTGTATCTCCCTGTTTTAGGGGGCTTTAATAACTTTACAAAGCGTTTATTGAAAGCGTGTAATATTAGAACGAACATTAAACAGCATTGGTTCTAGATTGTTGATAGAAAAACAAAAAAAAAAATCAAGGTTATCAAGTTCAATAAATGCGATCATTGAACTAATGCAAGTTATTATGGGGTTGGTGCGGATTTTTGAAGAATTCGGAAATAATGTATTTGGTATTTTTACCCTGGATAATAACTTTCTAAAATAGAAGCTATTTAATTTCGGAACCAGCTTTTCATGGTTTATAGTTGTGTGTTTTAGTGTTTTAGAAAATTGACTTACAGATTAAACTTATTATACTTTCTACATCAGTTGTTATTAGCAACAGGTGAATTTCCATTTGATTTCAATGCTTTGTGGTTTAACCCTAGTTCAATGCACATTCCTAAAGAGATTGCTCTACTTGCTGGGCAGAGGGGGAAATAAATATATTTGATTTTTTCAAACTAACGTGAAGAGCGATTGACTCAGTGAGTCGAGGGTAAGGGGTGACGGACTGATCATATACACATTATAAAAAGTTGATAATATTGTATACTTTTAATGCATTTTTAAAGAAAAATGAGAAGAAAAAGAACAGTGGTTGCTTTTTAGACGCATTAGGTTTGAAAATTGTAAACCATCAAAAAACCCTTTGCTTAATAAAAACAAGAAAGAACGCTATAGTCGGGGTTCCCGACTATAAGATTTGCGATACTCATTTTCCCTTTTTAAAAAAACAAAACGAAAAAAAAACGATAGAGTCGCCACCTATGGGGCTAAAAAACAAAACGAAAAAAAACGATAAAGTCGCCACCTATGGGGCTACATTAACTACATATGTATAAGGCATAGCAAAATGTTCTATAACTTCTTTATTATTTATTAGAGCACAAAATGGTTCGGAGTGTAGTAAGACAGTGCACATATCATTATATTTCTTTTTAAACCGTAACGATTGCATAAAAAATGAGGGCGCCACAGATTTTCGCGGTTTGTGGGCGGTAAAAGGGGCGTGGTCAAGTTTTGAAACAAACTTGATCTGCGCTTTGTTTCTAGAAGTCTGTGCCCAAAATTTGGTGGTTCTAGCTCTTATAGTTCCCGAGATCTCGACGTTTGTACGGACGGACGGACAGACGGACAGACGCACAGTGGGCTAGATACCCCTTTTAGCGGAATTTAATTAATAACTCGTGTAAATGAAAAGATATTTTAATAAAAATGTAAACTTAAGTTTCTTAAACCATTGACCACGTATTCTGATTCGGTCAGTAGTTTCAAAGATGTAAGGCGTCCAATGAACGTTTTAGTTTTTCTCCAGCAGCCTCATCTGTATTTAATGATGAAACAATTTTTGCCGCAGTTCGCATTCCTGATTTATATAAGCTACAGCTTGTTGCCACCATCAACTGTTTAGTTGTTGTTTCCTCCACAAGACTCGAGACTTCTTTGACTTGTGCCTTAGGGCATAGATAATCAAAATCTTTTTTGGGTCGACCAATATTTGATTTTGAATTGTACAAAATGAGCGGCGTATCAAGCCATTCTCGATTTTTATTCTCAAAAACCTTCTTATTATACTGGCATGCCTTCCATTTTCCTCTAAGCTTAATCATAAAATTGCTTATTTTTTTTATTAATTTGATCTAATTCAAAATCAGGTATGTTTTTATTTTCCAAAATGGACCCAAAAACATATTCCTTTACAATAGCAAATTTTTTGAGGCGTCTTTTTCGCTTAGCCACAAGGAAAATAGAATTTTCTTAGGGACTGACATTTTACCTAAAAAGTGTAATAGACTTTAGAGTCGGACGAAGTTGGTTATCATTTTGGACATTTTCACACCACAAGAAGTCACACTTTACATAAATACTAAGCTTAGCTCGAATACTAGCGAATCTCGTTAGTTATTGTCCAATAATGCCAGTAAAATATTCAACAAAAAGCTTACTAAAGCAGTTTACAAAAAATAATTTTTTAGCTACACATGGAAGGACGGGTCACAAACAAAAATTTTTAAATTAATACATACCTTATTTTAAAGGAAACAATTTTTTTTTTTGTTAAAATTCGTCAGCGTCTGCCTTTTTTTGACTCTCAAACATGAATGACAAATTTCATCAATTTTTTTTAGTTACTACTGAAACATATGTTCACTTTGACAGCTCACAGCTGATCAGGGCTGCATTTACCAACCAAGTTTTAAACTTTTTTTGGCTAATTAGGGTATTACCTTTAATATGGTAGCATAATAAGCCAACGTTTTAAAGACTTAAAATTGACTTTTATTCCACTAGATGAGGCTTCTAGCCCACTGTGAGACGGACAGACAGACATTTGATCGTTTACAGTATTTGCTTACTCTTCGAGTATCGCAAATAAAAATGGAAGACCTATTGGGCACGGGCACAGTAACTTTTTAGAAATTTTGACATACTAGGCTTTTTACAAAAGATGGTAAGAGAATATTTAAATAATTTTTTATTATAATAATAATTACACAAGCCGACAAAATTTCGACAACTTCATGTTGACTAAATGATGGTAACCGATTCTTATAGGATTTTCGCCGTAGAATCCGATTCTGACCTTGAAAATATCCGATTGGCTCTTGTTTTCGAGCAACATGAGGTTAAAGGTGTCAAAAACTGTTTTTTTTTACACTTTTTGAACAGCTATAAATGGAAAAAGCGATGAAAGAAAATGGCCTTTATAGGACTTAAAGAAAGCTTAGACATTACTCTTTAATATCCAATATCAAAAAAGTGGAAGTATTCAAGATATACTTTTTTTACAAATTCGGAAATATTTTGCCTTTGATTTGATACAGTATATTCACATTACCCCAAGCTCCCCTACACATAAACTGTTCCCAGTTGCTTAAATTATCATGTATCCACTTTTTTGATATTGGATATTAAAGAGTAATGTCTAAGCTTTCTTTTATTCCTATATAGGCCATTTTCTTTCATCGCTTTTTCCATTTATAGCAGTTCAAAAAGTGTAAAAAAAGCCGTTTTTGGCACCTTTAACCTCATGTTGCTCGAAAACTAGAGCCAATCGGATATTTTCAAGGTCAGAATCGGATTCTACGGCGAAAATCCTATAAGAATCGGCTACCATCATTCAGTCAACAAAATTTTGTCGGCCTGTGTTATTTATTAGAAGTTAAAGAAGGTTTCTACCTTGTATTACGCGTCAAACACGTTTAAATTAATTTTTTTTTTTTACAAATTGTTTTGTAAAATTAAAATAAAATGAAATTCGAAATAATTTTTATCGGCCATAAACAAGCCCTTGATATACAACTGTGCAAAACATAGTGACAATTGCTCAAAACGTCTGCCTTGAATCTATCTCGCCAAATCAAAAATGTTTTTTCGAAAAAAACAGTCGCTTGACACCGCTTCACGATAAATTTCGTAATTCTATTCGTATTTATACGAAAATGTAAAAAATCGATTTTTTTTACGCACAAGATATAAACCCTTCTTCGTGTGTATAGAACAGTACATTGTTAATTACATTACAAATCGGAAAGTTTTTTCCACTTTATGATTAACATGAAAAGCCGATTCGATCTAGCCATGGTCGTCTGTCCTTCAGCTTGCACTATAAAACTGGTTTAAATGTAACCTTTAAAGCTTCTCGTGATTAATCGAATTACTTTTTTTGAAAATGTGTATAAATATTTATTGATTTCTAAGGTGAGCAAAATAACCTTTTTATATTAATAATTTTCTCTTTAAATTAACTAACAACCAATAAAAGTTTTATAAAACTTCACAAGAAATGGCGGGAAACCCGACTATAGATTCCCGTTACTCAGAACAACGTATGCATGATTGTTGCGACACGATTATATAAGCGAGTCATGCAAAATAACAGAAATCATACTTTATTTAAAATTAAGTCTTAAATTGTAATGCTTGTTATTTAATCTTAGCATTTAAAGATTCATTAGGTATGCTCTAATTAAATTCGACCTTATGGCCGTATCACACCGCTCAATAATTTTTCGTCCTAACAATCTAAATCTAAAAGGGGATTTTATTTTTCTTCACATAAAAACTAGTGAATAGTACACAAATATTTATAAAACCCCCCCGAAATAATTCAGTAATTCAAACCTCAGTTTATTTAATTTACCCATTGTTGCCATACGCTTGTGGCACGGTGCATAACATGATGAAACACCTGTTTCTTCTTAGCTGTGTGTGGACGTTTTTCCTCGATAGAGCGGTCCAGTCGATCCAGCAATGTTATTTAATAATCGCTGTTGATCTTTTATTTTTCTACGGGTAGTCTATGTACAAAATCCCATATGCATCCCAAAATACGGACGCCAGAATCTTAGCTGATTTTTGTGCTTAGTGACGCTTCAAACGGCTTTCACCGGTTGCCACCCACTCAGAGGACTGACGACTGGATTCTGGAGTACAGTGGCGTATACATTTTTCATCCATGGTTACGCAACGGGGAAAAAAAATCGGTCCCACTGCGCTTCAACATGCGTAACACTTATCGGTAGCACCGATGCGTTGTTGCTTTAGGTACAGTGTGAGCAATCGCGGCACCCACTTTGAGCAGAGCTTTCTTATATCTAAATGATCATTCAATATCGTAAGCACACTACCTTCTGATATTTTTGAGGCATCAGCTTACTCTATTATCGGCCAATATAATTTTCCTGATTTTTACAAAATTTCTTGGAGTAACTGCTTAGCTGTTTGGGCGACCACTACGTTCAGCGTATTCGGTGTCCTCACTTCCACGTTTAAACTTATTATACCAGTTTTGAATGGTATATTATTTTTCATACCTTAAGCCTTAGATTAATAGTTTTTTGGTTTTTGATAAGGAAGCTCAAAATGTTTGACAGCATTTGCGAAAAAATTTTGCATAACATTTTTTCATTCTTATAGGATAAAATACTTAAAAAAGAATACTAAAAAAAAGTTTAATTGTTTCTGATATTAATTAGTTTTTTTAATAAAAAATATTAAACTTAAATGTCCAATGCTTAGACAAATTTAGTTCATCCGATTTAAGAAAAAACAAGAATGAACGCTGCCCTCTTAAAAAAAAGAAACAAAACTGTTGCCTGCTTTCAAGAAAAATAAATTTAACGCACTTGTACACACAACTTCTTAAAACTGTCCAGATATTCAAAATTGTAGAAGTACGTGTAGATATATATGTATAGATCTATATATGATATATCTATACAAATAACATTTTTCAAAACCACTTTTCTTTAGCATTGGGCGGTTTGTGGGCATTAAAAGGGGCGTGGTTTTAGTCTGTGTGCAAAATTTGGGGGACAGACAGACGTAATGTTGCAACGGTATTCGCTTACTTTTCGGGTGTCGCAAATTATAAAATCAATTAAATATGACCTTCCTTACGTTTTTTAAACTATTGTTCTATGTTTTGACATTGAATTTAATAAGTTTAAGCGCTATGTTGTACCAATTTCTCAAATTTTTTGATAATACCCTTATTCAAATCACTAGATCACTTTTAAGCTAATATTTTGTAGTACGTCAAAACATACATTGGGTCATTGTTTTGTTAAAATGACCATAAGGTAAAAACAATTATTTTCCAAAATTGATGAGAACTTTGTCTAATAGTTTTGAATATGTTTGAGAGTTTATTTTGTGATTTACAAAGCAAATTACACACATTCTAGAAAGTATATAGGTACTACTAGAGCATTCGTGGAAAATGAGTAATATTTAAACTTGTTTTTATAATGTAATATCCCTATAATAATATTGCTATCCGTCTATTAATTACAAATTTAGTTAACCTATATACCTGAGTATGATGTTTGTGCGATTCAGCCAATATCTTTCGACCAGCTTTATATCGAGAAAATGATCAGCTGTTCAAATGTGTTGTCAAGCCTTTGAATTGGGGAGAGTCAGCTCGTGACAAATTTGTTCTTAAAAGAAAAGTAAATTTTTTCACAAATATCTGTCTTAAACAAATAGATCAATAGATTTTTTTTGCGCCACCTTATGTGGAAGTATCTAGTGTATATAATGGATCTGAACTTTGAACTCCATACATATATTCCGTAAGACGTATATGATGCCAATTGCGCTTGTAAGAGCTTGTAAATTTAACATTTTAAATCAATGTTTGTTTGACTTTCACTCGACAATAGATCTGCTAAAGTTATTAGCTTACTCTTAACCACTGTGCCGAAGTCCGTTGGCTTGGCTCGTACTGGCTCGTGCTGTGACCGCTCGCTGGTAGCTGCTGATAGCATCTCAGGCTCAAAATAAACCAAGAGAATACTTTTGTTGCAGGGCCTCTCTCTTAGTTTCGCTGGCTCTGAAAGCAATGCTCTCCGGTCCGGGCTGCCAGTTGACCAAGCAAAAACATGGCACGCTCTGCGATCGGAATTCAGTTCAAATCGTTACTCAGACGCGAGCGTTCGGATCGAAACTCGGCTTTGACTTCGATTGCCCGCCCCGCCCTGCACCAATCACAACACAAAGAAAACTGCCAAAGCAGAAAGAGACAAAACAAACAAGCAGAAAATAAGCAATATCACAATCACACGCCCTAATGTTTTTAAAGCGCTCTTCGGACGAAAATTAAATGATTCCACCAACGGAAACCTTGCTCGCCATCAGGAGTAAATAAGGAAGCTTGTAATTTAAGTCAACGTGCAAGCAGTGCTTTTGAACTGTGTGAAGTGAATTGACAGCTGTGGAGTGAAGGCTTCTTGTATTACCTCTCAACTTTCGCAACGGCGTCAATCAAACCGAACAGAGTCCGCTTGAGGCGACCAGCGAGTGGCAACTTTATGTAGCGAGCACCGGAAAAATAGACCAACCCAAGAGACCCTTGCGATCACCTGAAAAATCGAGTGCTCGCACCACGGACTTTGTTAGCATGATACCACACTGTGGATACCGTTACATGTGGAACCGTGAAATTGTGATAAATTCGCAAAAGTTGGTGAAACGACGCTAAACAGGAATCCAAGCTGTCCGACCATTTTGCGGCAGCAGTTTGAACCCACGGACAAAGAGACAGGAACCGAAGGACAGAAACACAAACGACAGCTCACGTTCCCTCAAACTTAAACCTATCAAATACTTTTTGTGAGCCTTTGTTCTTGTCATAAGTCGCGTTTTACATTTAATTTTGTATTTCTATCGACACTTGACATATTGTTTTTTAATTATTCTATTTAAGTGCTGGACTTGCATCAACTTAGACAGCACGTTCTCCAGCTCTTTGATTGTACATTCAAAATTGACTCTGTGATTTTTTACTTTTCTTTTTATAATATGGTTTATAGTTTCGAAAGTTGTGCATAATTTTGTTTACAAAGCGCATCTCGTAAGCTTATCAATTGTAAGTTTTTTCTAATATTATATAATTTGCTAAATATTTTAGTTTTTTGTTTCGCGATATTTTTATATATAATTTAGGTTCATTCACTACAGCGCCTTTTCTGGTGTTAATTTTCTACTCTTTCCCTACTGCCTTAATTTTTATTTAATTTGTACTTGAGACAATTTCCCAAACATTGGACAATATTACGACTCACTGCTGCCGCAAACATGAGTACATATATATTTATGCAAACCTACGGTTAGTATGCACCAACAAGACATAATTTTTTCAAAATGTAACATAATTTGGTTGCTCTTCTTACTGCATGTCTGCCTGTTTCGATTGATTCAGACAACTTTCCGGTCAAGCCGGTTTATCATTAATTTTCTTCTCACTTCTTTCATTGTTTTTTATTGATCGCTTTCAGTTCAATATTTATAAATTTTGCATGTTATGATTCGACCTGGACTTGTGTTAATTCCGTTTGTTAAATTTTTAGCGTTCAGCTGGCGCTCTGCCGAATTAACTTTTACCAACTTGACATTAACTTATACGTTATGAAACAAAATTATATTATAAATGAATTATTTATAAATTAAAAAACATAATCGGTGGTGCTTGAGAAGTTGCAATTACATTTTTAATTAGGAGTTTTACATTAGTTTCCGTGTTATTCCCATAAATATGTTGTTTTTTCATAGACGAACCAATCTTAACTAAACTGCACACTTTATTGCCTACAAAGGCATTTGTGCGTCAAGGCTTTTGCTAATCATGTTCTCAATAAATATTTTTATATATATTCACATTTATATTTATATATACAGTGGCGTGCAAGTGTGAGTACATGTTTGCACCTTTCGACTGTTGGGCAGCTTAAAAATGTTATTGGCAAAGCAAAAAAACCCAAATTTGTTGTTTATTTTTATATCATATACAAAATCATTTCAATCTTCTCGTAAAAAAATCAAAATCAAAATAAACTTGCATATACTCAGTTATGATCACTTTAACCTTTTTTGCAAAAATCTATTTTTTAATGCTTTGTTCAAAGACCATAATTTCTAATTACACTTTTAATTCAATCTGGCAAACTTTCTACCAAATATTCTCTAATACATATTTTGGGATTGCTTTCCACTTGTGCAGGATTCGCTGCCACAACTCGTGCTGCTTTGATGTAAGCGATTCGTAGTAAAAATTTATTTTTGAGTTCGAAACTTAACAAAAAAGCTTTGTTCTTAATCAATTCGTGGAAAAAATTGATTTTTGAGTTCGAAACTTAACAAAAAAGCTTTGTTCTTAATCAATCTTATAATTTTTGATGATTTTGAGCACTAAAACCTCAGAAACCCACCCAAGTAATTGACGATTTTCGCTGTATTCGTCTTTACTTGAACACTTTTTAGTGCTCAAAATCATCAAAAATTATAAGATTGATTAATAACAAATCTTTTTTGTTAGGTTTCGAATTCAAAAATCGCCTGCAGCAAACCAGCACGAGTTGTGGCAGCGAATCCTGAATAAGTGGAAAGCAATTCCAAAATATATATGTACATATTAGAGAATATTTGGTAGAAAGTTTGCCAGATTAAATTAAAAGTGTAATTATTTTATTTATTGAAAGATTTTGCACTAAGCGAAAAACGTTAACTTAGACACAAATATTAGTGGATTATAGTAAACCGATTGTCAAGATTTTTAAACTAGATTTGGAGATCAAAAAAGACGGTTGGCGACTGAGCAAGAACAATTTGCTGAAACAGAAATTATTCGAACATTTGTAAGGCAGCTATAGGATCCGATCGTAAGTGGGAAAGTTTAACGTTCATAGGTCTTACACTGAGCGAAAAAGCTTGACCGACGAACAGACGGACATGGCTATGTAGACTTGTTTGGTGGCGCTGTTCAAGAATATATACGCTTTATAGGGTCTGAAATGCGACGTTGTTTTTATAAATATTATAATCGAATCGGCTTTGAATTATAACGAATCGGCTATGAGTTGCTCGATAAATACGTCCAGAAAGCGCGGAAGAAGTGTTTCGAAAATAATAAATTAATAAGCCCAGAGAATCCACTATTGTTCAATACAAATTTGTTTGCTTCGTTTTTGTTTCGTTCAAGTTTTTAAATTCAGCAATGCAACATTTCGATTACAAACCACTATTCTGGTGTGTACTTTTGAGATTTGTGCAAAAATGCAGAGCTGAAGTTAATACCCTGGGTTAGGCATAGTAACAGCTACAGTCGGAGTCTATTTTTTGTGTAAATTAACTAACGCAGTTACAGTTTGTCAGTTTTTAACATATTCAAACGCAGCTGTTCGCGGGAGCTGCTTAAATATGGACAAGCAGATCAATCGATTGGAAACGTGTTATGCTAATGATGAATTTATCTTGGTAGTGGTGGATGTTTAGACTGGCCCCAACTCAAGGTGTCGCTAGGTAATTTTTTTATGCCAAACAGACCTGTGTAACTACAGTGCTTCTTGAAGGTTGCATCAAGATCGGTTCTCTCGGTGATAGAATATTTTTGTCATATTGTTATTTGTCAATCTATTTTTATCAAATAATCAAACCAATGTCGTCGAACTTTGTTCAATATTAGTAATAATCTTTAATAAAAGCTAATTGAAAATAACAAATCAAACTATTGAGGAAAATAAGACAACAATCAATATGCAAATGTTTACTAGAGTTTCCAACGAGATGCGAGCATTTGCTGTGTCCTTCACTTCAATGGAAATAAGTTTCAATTGAGAGTGGAAAAATTTATAAAACAACAATTCGCTTTGATAGAACTAAGACGTACATACATGTATGTTGATTACGAAGTCGGGTGAAATTAGACGGGGGAGCGATAAATTGAAATGCATACAAAGAGTCATAGATAAATCGACAACTAATCTTTACAAAATTATAGTTAAATTTTTAAAAACTATGCAGCTAAAATAAATTGGCACCTGTCTAAACCACAAACCCCGTCCGTCCTTTTGACCGTCCGTCTGTCCGTAAGAAGGTCGAGATATCGGGAACTACACTACGCGTCACGAAAACACAAGCTAAAAAAAAGTAAAATGGCTATATTTTTTATACCAACTGGCCGATTTTTTGGTTATAGAGTATTTTATTGGTATTGAAACAGATAAGTTTGTGCTACACAGAACCTCTTTTTACTATATATTTTGACTTTTTCGGAAACCACTACAAAAAAAAAAAAAGATTTTTTTTTCGTTAATTGAATAAGAACAGAAACTTTAAATTTAAAACAAGAAAGGGCGGGTTTCCCGACTTTCAGATTCTCTTTACTCAGTTAAATAATAACTACCCTACCGGTTTTGCATCCTGCAATTATTTTTATCGACAACAAAATTACAATAAAGGTGGCTGCCGCCACCTGGAAATAAAAGGCCACTACAGTTTGACATAAACACATATGTAATAAATTAAATATGTATGTAGGATATGTATGTCGAATGTGAATGTAGATTATATTGGAAGCCACCCTTTAATGTTCTATTACTTCTTTATTATTTATTCGAACCAAAGGTTGCTTGTTTAATAGTTAAAACAGTAATCTCTTTTAATCTACGAGTAACAAAAAAGGTTTTTTTTTTGTATAGCTCTTGTTATTTTTTTAAATATAAATATATACAAATTGACCAACCTTTGTTTATAATAAAACAAGATATTCGGTTTTTTTTTTTACTTACAACCTTTTTTAACCCTTGTGTGAGCGGAAGGAAGATTTTTGTGCCATTTCGACTTTGTTTATAAATATCTGTCTTTAACGATTTTAAACAATTTTACCGATTTTTAGATAAATCTGTTGGTAATCTTGGAATTTATTAGGGAAAAGTTTTTTTAAAAACGTTGTTAAGCGGCGAATAATGTGATAAACAGAACACCAACACGCTCTACCAAATAACTTATTCGTAAGTTTTGTTCTAAAATGTTGGCAAATAGAAGCAGTTTTATAAAGAAATTCTAAGTATGTCGGTTTTGTCATATGCTTCGACCGTTCAAAATTATAAAAAGTTCGTTAACAGCAATATCCATTAAAATCCTTAAAAAACGTTTTAAGTCAATAAAATAACTGTCAGCCAGGCATTAACAAAACCAAGTTTATTTATTAGTTAACATTCAACTAGTATCAAAACAGAAAAAAAAAAAAAAAAACCGCGACCTTTCAATGTAAAAAAAATATATATTTACTATACCACTGGCTGTAAGACCTCTTAACAATATGCAACAAGAATTTCATTTAAATCTCGCGCACAATTTTCTGATTCGGGGGCACCGACTTTCAAAACGCTGTTTGCATGCACATGGAAGTTTGTTTTTCCTTGTAACTTTTTTAAAAATAGGAATTTCGCCATAATATTTTAAGCTCGTGTTTTTTACATTCTTAAGATTAGATTCAGGCAACAAAACGCGTTGAGGCGCAAGTCCCCCTTTACTATGCTGGAAACTCTAAATAAATGTTGCGATATCTGGGAAATGGTGGGTCATTTTAGGATCATTTTTATAGAGCGTTTCAAGATCTACAATTTTACCCTGATCGATTTTTAGATTAGATTTTAGGATCATTTTTATAGAGCGTTTCAAGATCTACAATTTTACCCTGATCGATTTTTGGATTAAACTTTTTGAGAAAAACCCAAAATGTTGACCTTTGACCTTGAATAATTCAATTTGCACACTTCGGATCGATGGGGACTTTTGACAATTTGTTCCTAGTAGTTAAACCAAAGGCCTCCACCAAAACTTAGCTCTACCGGAATTAAGCCTATTTAACTCGATTTTTATGTCTAAATTGACCGGACTATAAGGTCAAATTTAATTAAAGCAGAATAATAATAAATTTTTATTCTGAAGTTCTCCTTTTTCATCCTAAAATTTATATACTTTTTAGTAATTAAATAAAAGTTTCTTCTTAGTAAAAGTATTTAATTTAAGCTTTCAATACTTAATACTTTTCTCAAAATAAATGTTCGCAAAAAGCACACTTTTTTGGGATCAACAAAGTAGCAACCTCCCTCAGGGGGTTTAAGGAATTGTCAATATAAGTAAACTATACTTTTAGAAAAGTAAAAGTACAAAAAGTACATGATAGAAATACGTTTTCTTTAAGAATGTTGACCGACTGTCTAAAACTCCACAATGTTCGATTTAAACCTTTCTATTAGAATGCCTCCTGGACCAAAAGGCTTCCCAAAACTGCATCGACTATGAGAGAAACATCTATCGGCCCAACATCGATTTAGTCAGCCAACCGATAATTCCCACAAACAAAGTACACTTCATTGCTTCCTCAGCCGCTGGTTCTCTCGTTGCTGCCGCCGATTACAACCTTGGCGATCCTCCATCCCTTATTCTGCAGCAGTTGACGCCACCGCAGTCTCCACCCCAATTTGATGCCTACAAGCAATCAGCAGAATCGGCCTATCCCGTGCTCGTCAAGGCCGAGCAGAAAGTGGTAAGTTGTACTATGCCAGTAAAATACGTTCGTAATTAACTTCGAAATGTTACAGCAATGTTATACTCCTGACCTTAATCCAGTGGCCGCGGTCCCCCCAACATCCACGCCCTTCAACTTAAACAACTGGGTAGGCGGCAGCGAAATTGCTCGGGAAAACCAACTGGTCGATGATATCGTCAAAATGCGTGCCCAGGAGCTTGAGCTGACCACCAATTGGCCGCATTTGAACGACGACTGCGAATCACAGGGCTCTTCCTCGCTGGAAAGCAGCAGCAGCGGATTGAGTGGCAGCATTGCTGACGCTGATGAGGACTGGCTTCCCGAGCCGATCAGCAGCAGCTCCTCGCCAGCTTACACATCTGAAGAGAAGACGACGGCCAGGCCAAAAAAGCGTACTCGCACCTATGGTCGCGGTGTGGAGGATCGTAAGATCCGGAAAAAGGAGCAGAACAAGAACGCAGCCACACGCTACCGGCAGAAAAAGAAGCTCGAAATGGAAAACGTACTTGGCGAGGAGCACGTGCTGTCCCAGGAAAACGAGGAGCTTC
The DNA here is from genome assembly GCA_018150695.1 of Drosophila oshimai. Taxonomy (NCBI): domain Eukaryota; kingdom Metazoa; phylum Arthropoda; class Insecta; order Diptera; family Drosophilidae; genus Drosophila; species Drosophila oshimai. The sequence continues at coordinate 586,284 of JAECWM010000269.1, read as the reverse complement.
GCCGCACTCTGCAGGAGCGTCGTAATGAAATGCGCTATTTGCGCCAGCTTATACGAGAGTTCTACCAGGAACGCAAACGTTAATCTTTTTTCCTTTAAGTATCAGTTCTTTTTGCAAAGTTATCGTTATTGTTAAGACCATGACTCTCCCATACCCACGACACCAGCATAACACTTTAATGTAACCCATACAACAACAACAATCACCAGCTTACTGCAATGTCAAAAGTCAAGAAAACATCTTTGTACGCAGCCTGCCTTGGCCATCATTTTTTGGCACTCATGACGAGTCGTTGAATTCCGAAATATCCCATGCCAGTGATGACCAAAGGCAAGCCGATATCCCTAGCAGCACAGGCCAGTGTGTCACTTTAAAGTGGCCACAATATTTCAAATTGATAAGCAAAACTTGGAAACCTTTTTTAATTTGTATTTTTACGAATCACCCTGTGACGCGGCTGCTGTATAAGACACTGGTGATGATTTTAAAAAATGTAACAGTTTTTTTATTAACAAATCAACAGAATATTCATTAAAAATGTATTGGCAATAAACTTAAGGGTTTTCAAAAGAAAAAAAAATCGACAATGACGTGAAATTTTATTGGGTGCTTCTTTTAGATACAAACGAGAAAACAAATACAGCAATAGCTACAAAGACCAGTCACTACACAATGTGTGTAGTACACATGTTAAAATGGAGTAAAATTGTTTGTATGCCGCAGTATTAAAATTTTGTTCATATGATATAACGCAGTAAAGGAGGCATCACCGACTTTATATATATACATAGGTAGAATAAAAAATACTATTATTTTAGGTATATTTTAACAGGCCGTTGAATTTGACAAAACTTGACTTATACTGGAGATTTTAACTTTGACGTCTTATTCCAACGGCATGGACAAATGTTGGACAATTTTTGTTCAGTGCAGTAATGTTTTGAGTGTAGGTTAGGTTAGGTTAGAGCGGCGTCTGACACAAGGTCAGCCCACTTAGGCCATCACTGGCGCATTGTGATACCGCAATGGATCATTTATACCCTTTAAACCACTAATTTATAAAGAATCCCAGCCCGTTTCTCTAATGAAACCTGCTATTTTCTTCGGGGGAACAGCTGTTAATTCAGCTAGATTGTCAAGGAAATATTCTCCAATATACTTTTTCCTGCGCCTGATAAGGGCCACACAGGAGCAGAAGAAGTGCTCTACTGATTCTACTTCTTCCTCGTTTTTGCAGCTTCTGCAGAAGTCGTTGTTTAGGACGTTAAGTCGGGATGCGTGGGCTCCTACGAGCCAGTGGCCTGTAATTGCTCTAGTTACAGCTGAGCACTGTGTGCGATGTAGACTGAAAAGCCTTTGGTACGTTTGTCGACAACTTTAGGCCATGTTTGGCGACTAATGTTGCTGTGAGTGGTATTGTCCCATGTTTTTTGTTCAAGGGATCTGAAACCCTCCCTTGTCCTGAGCTTAAAAGTGGCTAGTGGCAAACGGAAGTCCTCCTTGTCTGGAAGGAGAACTGTGGTAGTGCCGCGTCTGGCCAGTTCATCAGCTATTTCGTTCCCCTCAATATTTTGGTGCCCTGGCACCCAGATTAGGGATATAACGAACTGCTGTGCCATCTCTTGAAGAGATTTGCGGCAGTTGTTCACTATCGTCGAGTTTGAGGATAGCGCACGAAGTGACTTTATTGCTGCCTGACTGTCTGAGTAAATGTTAATTACTCCGTTTATAAGGCTAGAGTGGCGTAGGCAACTGAGAGCCTCGCTTATGGCGAGGATCTCTGCCTGAAAAAAGCTGCAGTGGTCCGGAAGACGGAAATGTATTTTGATACTAAGTTGTTCACAGAAGACCCCTCCTCCAACTCGATTGTCGAGTTTGGAGCCGTCTGTGAAGAAATTTATACAGTCATTTTGTCCAAAGGGGCATGCCGCCCAGTCCTCCCTAGAGGGGAAGACTGTTTTGAACGTTTTAGAGGTGTGTTCTACGGGCGTGCAATAGTCTGTTAAGGGGGGACATCAATATATCGAAAAAATCCTACGAGGCTCGATAGACATAGGTATTTAGAATATACTGTCAAAATTTCAGATCGATCGGTTAAGATTTGTGCGAGTTTTCTACTCGCCCAGCTCAAAAAAGGGATTTTGAGAAAATGCTGCACAGCCGCCATTTTGTTTTTGATTTGTTCCAAAAAAATTTTATTTTGTACTTCACATCTAATATTATAAGACCTACTTTACAAATTTATGATTGGCTTTTTCATTTGGCCAAAAAAAATTTCAGAAAATCCGATTTTATTTTTTCAGTTACTCAGATGTCCCCCCTTAATTGCATGTTTGCGCCTTCTGGTAGGATGGATGAGTGTCCGTATTTATGGACTGTCCAGCAGTTTGCGTCTCTCAGACGTCGTGCTGTGATGGTGGCAATTTCTTTTGCCACCAGAAGAATTTGGGATATGCTAGTAATAGCGTTGAGCGCTTCATTAGAGGTTGTTCTAAGAGCTCCTGTCATGCATAGTTGAGCTACCCTTTGCACCTTGTTGAGTGCCTTGAGTTTGGAACTATACAGCAGCGCTGGAGTTACAGTCCTGTGACCGAGGGAGTTTAGAAGGTCTCATACGCGAGAATGACTTAAGAAAATTTTAGAAGGAAGCTTGTAAAGAAAACGACTGTGTTGCTTGGAGTACAAAATGAGAGTGAATATTTATTATCAAAAAGTATAAGAATATATGTATGAGTGCATGTGTGTGTTCGTCAGAGTTGTTGCACTTTTCGTCAGAGTTGTTGCATGTTGGCGATCTTTGTAGTTGTCCATCAGCGTTGTTTCCCTGTGGCCGGGTAAGGGGCATGTTAACTCTGGCCACCAAATGGATACCCCATACAGGAGGATGGGTCTTACTATGGCGCTGTATAACCAGCTAACTACAGACGGGGACATTCCCCATTTGAAGCCTACTGCCTTTTTGCAGGTGAAGAGTGCAATGTTGGCTTTACGCACTCTATCCGCTATAGTGAGATTCCAGTTCAGTTTCTTGTCTAGTACAAGCCCCAGGTATTTTGCACTATCGCTAAACTCTAGAACGGAATCATTTAGTTTTGGGGCAGATAACTTAGGGATCTTATTCTTATTGGAGAAGAGAATAAGATCGGTTTTACTTGGGTTTACGTTTAACCCACTTTCAGATGCCCATCTTGACAGTTTTCTTAGTTTGACTGTCATAATGTCGCAAAGGGTTTGCGGAAATTTTCCCCGCAGCATGACAACCACATCGTCTGCATAAGCAACAATCTTGCATCCCCCATCTTCTATGTCACGGAGCAGCGTGTTTACTGCTAGGTTCCATAGAAGCGGAGAGAGTACCCCCCCCCTTGAGGAGTACCTCTGCTGACATGCCTGCACAGAGTAGATGCTCCCAGTGAATAGGTCACTTTTTTGCTCAGTAGCAGCTGTGTGACTAATCTCACCAACTGAGCATCTACTCCAAGGCTCAGCATAGTATTGGTTATTGCCCTTGAGTCGATGTTATTGAAGGCTCCTTCTATGTCCAAGAAGGCGGCTAGGGTATATTCCTTGTCTTGCAGGGATTTTTCTATACTGGATATGACAGAGTGAAGTGCTGTTTCTGTCGATTTGCCTTTGCGGTATGCATGCTGAGATTCAGATAGCAGAGAGGGATTGATTGATGTTCTTAGGTAAAGCCCTATCAATCTTCCCAAGGTTTTCAGAAGGAAGGAGGACAGGCTTATTGGCCTGAGATCCTTCGGTGTTGTGTGTGAGGCTTTGCCGGCCTTGGGTATAAATACTACCTTGGACGTTAGCCATGATGTTCGTGAATATGGCTTTTAGCCAAGGAACAGCAAGATCTTCCCCTTGCTGCAATTGTGCCGGAAATATCCCATCGGAACCTGGAGATTTGTAGGGAGCGAAGCTGTTTATAGCCCATTTAATGTTGGATTCAGTCATGATGCCATCCAATACTTTGACCGAGTGGCATGGTTGAGGGTCGCTTGTTTGGGGACCTAAGGTGTTTCCTGGAAAATGCGTATCTAGTAATAGTGTTAGTGTTTCTTCGCTAGAAGAAGTCCATGAGTCGTCCTGTCTCTTGAGATAGCCCAGATTTGAGGATGACTTTGAGAGTACCTTTCGTAATCTTGCTGCTTCCGAAGAGGATTCAATTCCCGAACAGAATTTTCTCCAATCATCTCTTTGTGCCTGCCTAGTGAGCTTTTTGAATTGAGCTAGACTGTGTTTATATTCTGACCAGTTTTGTTCACAACTTAGTCTTTTTGCTCTGTTGAAGTGTTTCCTACATTCTACCCGCTTGTCTATTTCTTGTTTCCACCATTGTGATCTCCATTTGCCTCTCGGCTTGCTGATTGGACAGGATGCTTTAAATGCATTGTTACAGGCTTCAGTGAAGGCTGTCGTGAGGTAAGTGAGATGTTCCTCCGATGGAGGAATCTGCTCTGGAAGAGCTGGTAGGGCCTTAGCCAGTCTGTTTTTGAAGGCTGGCCAGTTGGTTCTGCGGGGGTTTGAGAACGTTACTGGGTCAGGATTGGGCGCACATAATTTTGTGTCGTTATATTTGTGATCTGAGAAGGAGTGTTCTTTAGAAACACTCCACCCTATAAGTTGGTCATGGTAACTCACCCCTCTCATTTGTGTTGGTACTGCCCCACATCTCATGGTGGGCATTTGCGTCGCATCCGATCAATAGGCCAGTGCCACGATCTTCGCAAACCTTTACAAGTTCCCTCAGCTTGTGACCCGGTATTGGGTCCATGATGTCGTACACCAGGTACGCTGACACCACACATAGCGACCTTTCCTGGAGCTCCAGACTTATCGCTGTAGTGTCCGCATCGCTGTAATTATAAAGCATAAATGCACTAAGGTGCCTTTTAGCTAAAATACAAGTATTGTATTTTTAGGGGTGCTGAGTCCGCATATCCTATTGGATACAAACCAGGGTTCCTGGATCAGCACCAGGTCGGCTTCGTCTCTCGCTAGACGAAGCATGAGGGCAGCGGAGGCTGCTTTACAATGATGGAGGTTTATCTGCATGACTCTCAGAGACATCGTGCAGATTTGCCTCCACCACCGTCACGTCATCGTCCAGGTCCTCAGCGAAAACTTCGCCCATGGAGTCAGTACTCCCATGACCCAGCTTGCTGAAGCCCTGGAGAAGGGATGTGTCGGATATCACCGACTCGCAGTCCTCCTCCTCTCTGCCTGGCTCCTCCATCTCGGTGGACAGCACCTCTTCAACACCAGGCTCGTCCTTCTGCTTGGTGTCCGACTTGTACACCCTGATGCGCACCGAGCTAAAACCGAAGTTTAGCTCTCCGTGCATTGCATCAATGTAAGTAAGGGATAAGTATTGCCTGACGCAAGGGGCCCTGCGTCTCTTCCACCTTTGCCACCTTCCAGTCGGAGGACGGCAGGTTGGGGTTGCATCTTTGCAACATCGCCAGGATCTTCTCCGGCTCCTTGAAGGAGGACGGGACCCATATGACGGCTCTTGGCCTACTCGGGATGTCCTTCCAGTCGACAGTGACCAGCTTGGCACCCGGGTAGACCTCACCCAGTCTAGATACGGCCGCTTTCAGTAGCTCTGCCGACCTAGCCCCTTCGCACGCCATCACCTTGACGTTACCCTGGTACCACCCTGCATCTTTGCAGATTGGTGGGGGTCCAGGGTCCGATTCCAGCACCTCGAAGCATTGTACAGCCAGTGCTGCCTCAACCCACTTCCACTGGCTTCTCGGGATTCTACCCTCAGCGTCGCCTTGGTCCAGGACTCCTAGAAGGATCTTGTCCTTTGCCATTTCAGCGAAGCTTTTGTTTGGCACGACGGGCACATGCGTGCGAATCTTCTTCGGGCACTTTGAGCCGCACTTTACTGGGAGCGTTGCCGTTTGGGGTTCTTAGGGTCCTCTTTCGGCCTCTCCAATACCTACCTACCCCGTACCTATCCATCTTGGCCTTGCTTGTGGATGGCCTTCCCTTCGCCCCTGCACCCGACTGAGCTGCAGCTGCGCTTGTGGTAGCACCTTGCTGGTCGCTCGAGGTGACAGGAGTGTCGGTTGCGGTCACCACCTTGCCTCTGACCAGGGGGCGATTGAGCCCAGTTGGCTGTTTCGCCGGGGTGGAGTTGACTTTAGCCCCAGTGAGCTCTGTCATTCCTCCTGCCGTTTGGTTGACCTTAGGTTCAGTAACCTCTGTCTGTGGACCCTCGGTCCTCGCCGGATTTTAGGGAGTGCCGGTCTCCTTCTTTGTGTTTTTATTTATTGTTCGGTACAGTTTTGTTCCCACGAGCTGCGGAGAAAGGGTGGTTCACCTCCCGCAGAGATCCGCGCTACGGGAGGTAAGGCTAGCTGATCCGGAGGTCGCCAGGTATCCGGATGCTCCGTTTGCGACTGGGCTATTTTTAAAGAGCCCCCAGCCAGGTTGATCATCGGCACGGGTCGCATGACACCTTGATCCAGGCCTTCACCTTAGCCATGATAAGAGATCGCAGAAACCTGTGGCATGGCTATGAAGAAAGCTCCGCCCCAGTCTACGAATCCCAGATCTTAGCTGGTGCCGTCCCGAGGGACCCTGGAGCACCATTACCAGTTGGCACCCTCGTGGAGGGTTCAGCTATAGGATTTTTGGACCAAGACAAACGTCGTTTCTCTTTGACCCGTAACAATGCCTATTTTTCGGTCACGAATAATACTGTAGAGCCGAAAGTGCTTAAAAGGGCAAGTTTACTGACCGCCGAAAACCAGAGAGCTAGTTCTTGCACTCCCGCCCTGCTCTTCACCGCCCAAACGCCATGGAGTAAGCAATGCAAGACTCCAACAGAGCTTCTGACGCCTAGCGCAACAACAACCGCAACTACTACGCCTACTACAACGGTCTCTTTCGCCAACAATGCAATAACGACTCCACTCTCTTCTTCTGCAGCGGGTCAAGCAACAACATAACAACATAATAAACCGTTCCAACAAGGGCCCTGAAAATCCCGGCCAATTAAATGAAAATAGATTTTCCATTCTGGCAGAGCCTGAAACAAACCAATCGGAGACTGAACAATTAGTAATTAGAACTTTTAAAAAAAACGCAGTGCACCCGATCTACAAATTGCAGTACCTTCTGCACCGTAGGATCACAGTAGAATAGCCGCACAAACGGAACGGGCCAGTGCAATGCACAAATTGCCAGGAATACGGTCATACCAGGCTTACTGTGTAGCTTCTGGAAACTGCCACGGCTCCGAACCCTGCCTTGCCAACAAGGAAGACTCTCACACTGAAAAGTGTGTAAACTGCCAAGGAAACCACACAGCAAACTACAGAGACTGTCCAGTCTACAAGGAGATGAAAAGTCGGAAGCAACGAGCGACAACGGGGAGACCACAAACGACTCCGGAAGTTTTCTTCGCAAAAGCAGCCAGATCATCATTTGGCCCTTCAATTACCATCAATTCAATTACTTACGCCAGTGAGAAATGCTTGCAACTGTTCAATAATTCGTCTCTTTAACTGTTGTGTGCCCTGTATATTGCACCGCACATTCAGCTGATCCACCATCGACGAAATTAAATATGTTTGCAGAAATTGATGCGGCTCATCTGGTGTTGGCACTATTGAACCATGCTAATGATATATTTGTCCTTGTATCTGTAATTGTAAGCAATCATTTGTTGAAGAATACGGTGTAACTTCTGATCGTGTGATGGTGCAGTGTGTGGTATATAGGTAGTTGTTATGTGTTGCAATTCATTGTGTTGGTGTGTTACCGTGCAAGTCGGCATGAAACCGCCTTCTCGAATGATATTAGCTCCAAAGGAAGTCATGCGAAAGCAGTTATTGTTTTCAAGGATGTGTTGAAGAAAATGGCTGGAATCGGGATCACTTCCATCGAACAATGGTTTCAGTGGCTGCTGCGGTGTAAGTAATAGATCCAGTTTGACTTTTCCACTTGCGCAGCACAATCCAGTTGTTTCTCTTTTGAACTTTAACGCATTGCAATGACGGCATATATTGGTCCGATATCTAAATTTTCATCATCACTGTAGTTCGCAGTGGGATCATATTGGAATGCCAAGCGATTGTATGATGCCAATGATCTTCCTCGGATCGCCGGCTGTCGATCTTGCCTTTCTTCGCTTAAGTGCTGTGAATATACTTGTTGCTGGCTTGCATGTCTTGTGCGGCGGCCGATGTTCACACGTCGTCCTCTAGGCATTTGGACAGAATTTGCACAATACGCGTGATTGATTCAATGGTTTCCAATTGAAATGTTGGGAAACAAATAACTTATATTTTTAAATTTTTCACAATTTCACAGAGAACACAATACCGGTTTGTCACATGAAATTAACTGAGCAGAGGATGGCCCACATTGGTCCTTTACTTTTAATATCAATGATGACAAACAAAAGTTGAAACCACGAATTCTTCAGCAGAGGATGGTCCACATTGGTCCTTTACCTTTAATATCAATGGTGACAAACAAAAGTTGAAACCGCGAATTCTTCAGCAGAGGATGGTCCACATTGGTCCTATACTTTTAATATCAATGATGACAAAAAAAAATTGAAACCGCAAATTATTCAGCAGAGGATGGTCCACATTGGTCCTTTACTTTTAATATCAATGATGACAAAAAAAATTGAAACCGCGAATTCTTCAGCAGAGGATGGTCCACATTAGAGGTTTACGCCGATGGCTTCAGCTTCGGCGGCGGCGTAGAGTTCTAAATTACCCAGCGGCGGCGGCGTAGCCGTAAGAAAGAACCAGCGGCGGCGGCGGCTACGCCGCCGTTGAAATTGTCGGCGGCTGGCGGCGTAAGCATTTAGTAAACACATTTTTTTAACGTTGGAAATGTCTGTCTGTCCGTCCGTCCGTACAACCATCGAGATCTCGGGAACCATAAGAGCTAGAGCCACCAAACACAGACTTTTGTATACCCCACGTAGATCAAGTTTGCTTCAAAACCCGACCACTCCCCTTTTAAAGCCCACAAACCGCGAAACTCTGTGGTGTCCACATTTGTAATGCTAAAGAAAATTGGACTAAGCAAATGTTGTTTTTATTGTATCTACCCAAACATCTAAAAATTTTGAAAATCTGGCCAATTTTAAAAAATTGTGTATACAAGTTGTAACGACCCTGTCTCGGGTTGCACGGGATATCTCGTCGTGTCCGGGGTGGCTGTGCTGGATTCTCTGTGGGGTCCGTGATCTTCGTGGTTCAGAAGAAGAAAAGGTGGCGCTGTTGTTGATGTAGTGCTACCCTGTAATTGATGGCGATGTCCGTGGTCGCGCTCTGTCTCTGTTGTCTTGGTTAGGTGAAGGTGACGCCGTTGGTCATGCTGTGGTACCCTGTTATCTGTCCCTAAATATCGCCGATGTCTGTTATCGCGCTCTGTCTCTGTTGTCTTAGTTAGGTAAAGGTGACGCCGTTGGTCATGCTGTGGTACCCTGTAATCGATGTTAGTAATCGCGCTTTGTCTCTGTTGTCTTGGTTAGGTCAAGGTTGGTCATGCTGTGATACCCTGTGTTACTTATTTACTACTGGTTGTTTGGACCGATCATGCTTGGATGCGTCATGCTGTTGGTTAGCCAAGAGGGTCGAATAAACCCCGCTCGAGTGCTCTAAACTATGGTTATTGGGGTCGACTGGATAAGCCGAGCCCTGCTACAGGTATTCCAAGAGGATCGGATAGACCCAGCTCTGTTACCCTCTAATATGGTTAGTGGAGTCGACTGGATAAGCCGAGCCCTGCTACAGGTAGTCAAAGGGGATCGGATAGACCCAGCTCTGGTACCCTCTAATATGGTTAGTGGAGTCGACTGGATAAGCCGAGCCCTGCTACAGGTAGTCAAAGGGGATCGGATAGACCCAGCTTTGGTACCCTCTAATATGGTTAGTGGAGTCGACTGGATAAGCCGAGCTCTGCCACAGGTAGTCATAGGGGATCGGATAGACCCAGCTCTGGTACCCTCTAATATGGTTAGTGGAGTCGACTAGATAAGCCGAGCCCTGCTACAGGTAGTCAAAGGGGATCGGATAGACCCAGCTCTGGTACCCTCTACCAGTTATTCAGAGTCGGCTGAATAAGTCGTGCTCTGCTAGAGCTACTTCTACTTTTAGTTCAAGGCTACATTTCTTACCACTGGTCCGGTCGGTTCGGCTGCTCGGCAACAGCCGCCTTTTATATCCGTGGATCTCAATGCTCGATATTCGATAATAATCGTACCATTCTTATCGATACGTCCCAGTGTTGATTTTGGTCTATCGGCTCCTGCCGATAGTTAGGGATAAGTCTTTTTCCCAAGGCTGCCCGCTGTAGGGTTGGAACGTGGGGCGCTCTATTTGAATTGCGCGCCCCGTTTATTTAACTAAAATTTCCCGCACTTTGTGTGCCTTACCTATAGAATATTAAAGATAACAAGATAATACTGAAATTAATACTAAGACTTCAGGTTGCCTTAATAATTACTAATATTATTTCTATATGATTATTTATATATGTTTGCGACGTGGAGCGTCGCAATTGTGCGTCAAAAATTTATTGCGCCTAAAATCAGGCTACCATTTTTTTTAAGAGGGCCAGCGACTCTAGAGTTTTTTCTTGTTTTTCTTTTTTTTTAAAGAGGGAAATGAGTATCGCAAATCTCATAGTCGGGAAACCCGACTAGCATCCTCTCTTGTTTTTTTTTTGTATTCCTTTTATTAATAAGTAAAATATATTTTCTTCGCGAAATAACACATTAAATTAAAATTATAACAACATAACAGTATTTTCTTGACTTGATTAGTTTCAGTTTCCAGTCTTTTCACGGCTTCAGTGACTCTTTCAGTTCAAAACTGCGTACACTATTGAATACATATTTAAAAAAACAGTCTTTTAATGTAAGGAGATGGGAGATGACGCCGAACGCCGCCGCCGCGCCGGTAATTACGTTACTCGGCGGCGGCGCGTCAAAAAAGGAAAAAATCGGCGGCGGCGGCGGCGGCGGCGTGGCTCGGCGGCGTATATGTCTAGTCCACATTGGTCCTATACTTTTAATATCAATGATGACAAATAAAAGTTGAAACCGCGAATTCTTCAGCAGAGGATGGTCCACATTGGTCCTTTACTTTTAATACCAATGATGACAAAAAAAGTTGAAACCGCGAACTCTTCAGCAGAGGATGGTCCACATTGGTCCTTTACTTTTAATACCAATGATGACAAAAAAAGTTGAAACCGCGAATTCTTCAGCAGAGGATGGTTCACATTGGTTCTATTCCTTTAATATCAATGATGACAAAAAAAGTTGAAACCGCGAATTCTTCAGCAGAGGATGGTCCACATTGGTCCTTTACTTTTATTATCAATGATGACAAAAAAAAGTTGAAACCGCGAATTCTTCAGCAGAGGATGGTCCACATTGGTCCTTTACTTTTAATATCAATGATGACAAAAAAAGTTTAAACCGCGAATTCTTCAGCAGAGGATGGTCCACATTGGTCCTTTAGTTTTAAAATCAATGATGACAAAAAAAAGTTGAAACCGCGAATTCTTCAGCAGAGGATGGTCCACATTGGTCCTTTACTTTAAACATGAATGATGACAAAAAAAAGTTGAAACCGCAAATTCTTCAGCAGAGGATGGTCCACATTGGTCCTTTACTTTTAATATCAATGATAACAAAAAAAGTTAAAACCGCGAATTCTTCAGCAGAGGATGGTCCACATTGGTCCTTTACTTTTAATATCAATGATGACAAAAAAAGTTGAAACCGCGAATTCTTCAGCAGAAGATGGTCCACATTGGTCCTTTACTTTTAATATCAATGATGACAAAAATAACTTGAAACAGCGATTTTTTCAGCAGAGGATGGTCCACATTGAACCTTTACTTTTAATATCAATTATGACAAAAAAAAAGTTGAAACAGCGATTTCTTCAGCAGAGGATGGTCCACATTGGTCCTTTACTTTTAATATCAATGATGACAAAAAAAATTGAAGCCGCGAATTCTTCAGCAGAGGATGGTCCACATTGGTCCTTTACTTGTATTATTAATGATGACAAAAAAAGTCGAAACCGCGAATTCTTCAGCAGAGGATGGTACACATTGATCCTTTACCTTAAATATTGTAAAGTAGTGATCCTGGCTGGGATATGTCTCAGTCTGTCCAGGGGTCGCTTACAGAAAATTTATAAGATGGGACTGGTGGAAACTGTAAGAGAGTGAGCTGACTAAGGTGGAAGTGGTCAGTCTCACGTTTGAGTTGTTGGGAAAAATTGGCCGAACGGGTTGCAGCTGAGTGGGAAGCGGGCTACAACTGAGGCTGGTACGCCTAGCGGTTGCAGGGCGAGCGGGAGCGGGCGGCAACTGAGGCTGTACGCCTAGCGGTTGCTGGGTGAGCGGGAGCGGGCGGCAACTGAGGCTGTACGCCTAGCGGTTGCAGTGCGAGCGGGAGCGCGCGGCAACTGAGGCTGTACGCCTAGCGGTTGCAGTGCGAGCGGGAGCGGGCGGCAACTGAGGCTGTACGCCTAGCGGTTGCTGGGTGAGCGGGAGCGGGCGGCAACTGAGGCTGTACGCCTAGCGGTTGCAGTGCGAGCGGGAGCGCGCGGCAACTGAGGCTGTACGCCTAGCGGTTGCAGTGCGAGCGGGAGCGGGCGGCAACTGAGGCTGGTACGCCTAGCGGTTGCAAGGCGAGCGGGAGCGGGCGGGTTACCTACGTCGTACTTCGATCTGGGCTGCTGGAAAACGTAACGGTCAAGTAACGGACACAGGGTTTAACCTTAACGATATACAAGCTTTATTTCATTAAGTTGGGGGGAATCCTAGTTGATAAAACTGTTCCCTGGCTTGCCTATACCGCACTCCTAATGTAGCTCTACTTGCTCAGGCAGGATGACTGCGGACTGGTTACTGGCTCTGCGGTGCGCGTGGCTGCTGGCGACGAGATGCGTGGGCGACGAAATGCGTGGGCGATGCGATGCGTGGGCGATGCGAAGCGTGGGCGGCGAGATGCGTGAGCGGCGGGATGCGTGGTCGACAAGAGGCACTGCAGCAGGAGGCGCGTGGACAACAAGAGGCACTGCAGCGGGAGGCACGTGGGCAACAAGAGGCACTGCAGCGGGGCGCGTGGGCAACAAGAGTCACTGCAGCGGGAGGCACGTGGTCAACAAGAGGCACTGCAGCGGGAGGCACGTGGGCAACAAGAGGCACTGCAGCGGGCGCGTGGTCAACGAGATGCACTGCAGCGGGAGGCACGTGGGCAACAAGAGGCACTGCAGCGGGAGGCACGTGGGCAACAAGAGGCACTGCAGCGGGAGGCACGTGGGCAACAAGAGTCACTGCAGCGGGAGGCACGTGGTCAACAAGAGGCACTGCAGCGGGAGGCACGTGGCCCTTCCGCCTTCGCGGCAGGCTAGGACGTTTTCGCGATGTCGACCGATCAGCTTCAGCTCCCGAAAAAGACTCCCTTCAATACTCGGCGTCCGTTTCGTTATCGCCGAAAGTTTCGATTCTGCTGCATCCTCTGCCGGCGTCTGCGAAGTTTATTCGTCTCCCTTGCGCCTGCGTATTCAGCCGCAGGTGGCCCTTTCGGTAGCTTTGTCTCGGTCTTGGCGTCTGCAGCTGCGCGGGTGTCTAGCCTTCCCCGTCGCCCCTTTGCCCTGCCTTTGCATGTGCGCAGTGGATTTTTCCTATGGCGTGTTCGGCTGGTCTTTCATTCTCGTCGCTTAGGTTCCGTTGGTTTTTGGCGATTCCTTGTCCACGCCGGCTGCCTAGTGATGGCCTGCTTCCATTATTCGCACCTAGTGGTGGCGCGTTTATACTATCGCGATACTTCATTTGACACTTAATTTAAAGGGTATTAATAATAAACATGGGTTTAGCCGATATAACTAGTAATTAGAAAAATAAAAAATAATTAGAAATATATAGTAATATAGTATAGTATATAGTAAATTGTACGGCCTGTTTTCGGGTCGTTACACCCCCCCTTTACTTCCCCGGGCGAAGTGAGACGGTGACGGATGCGGGTCAGATTTCCGTGGCGTTGATTCTGGCATCGATGATCCATGTGGGCTGTTCGCCGCTGCGCTGCTGGGGACGCTGACGTAGGCGTGGCTTGTCGCCGCTGCGATGGTGTATTCGTTGCGGGATGCGGGGCTGGGCTCGAACGCAGAAAAATAGTTGGAGAAGCAGCCACGCACACCGCGTTCGGTGCGTCGCTTCTCGCGGTCTATTTTCTGCGCTCGTCAGTGTGTCCAGGGGGAACTGCCACGCACTCCGCGTTCGGTGCGTCGTTCCCCGCTGGAGCGGAAGCGCTCCTCGTTTCCCGCAGGTGCGGCACGGCAGCATTCGGTGGTGCGGATCCCGCGGCGTCCGCAGTCCCAGCAAAACAGGACTCGGGGGTTGTGGCAGTCTCGTTGTAGATGGCCGACCTGGGCACAGTTGCGGCAAGCTCTTCTGACGTCAACCCGGGTTTCGTCCTCGACGCTGCGATGGGCAATTTCGGTTGACATAGGAATTCGGGCGTTGGCGGTGCGTGGTCCCTCGTTGCGTGGCCTTTCGATGGCTCGATGTGTGCATGCTGGGTCCCTTGTGACCAAGCCCGGCTGGGTCCCTGTGGCCGTCATCAGCTGGGTGTATCTTTGCTGGTTCCGATCCCGAGTGACCTCAAAGTTGGTTGCTAACTGCGTCAACCTGGTCAGCGTCTCGAACTCGTGTCGTCGCGTGAATAACTGATATTCCGGGAGAAGGTTCTCATATATCCGGTTCAGTTCTTGGTCCCCGCTGTAGTGTGCCCGGCGCATCATCAAGCGGATGCTTAAGGCGAAATCCTTGAAGCTTTCATCCGGCCGTTGCGTCCTGGCGCGGATGTCGTCCTCCAAGGTCTGGAAGTACCGTGGCGGCAAAAAGAAATCCAGGAATTCCGAGCGGAATTCCTCCCACGCGGCGGCCTGTAGTCGGCTGACCCGAAACCAGTCTCCGGCTCGGCCCAGCAGGATGCTCGACATGAGTCTGGGTAGCTGTTCCCTATCAATCTGATAGGCGTCTGCGCGCTCCTCGAGCTGTTCCAGGAAGTGCAGCGGGTCGCCAGTTTCGCCGTCGAAGAGTATACCCCATTTCCTTAATTTGTCCGCCAGACCAAACTGATGGGCTCGTTCTCCTTCCATTCGAAGAGGATATTCCAGCGGTAAAATTTCTCTGCGTCTGCCAGGTGAATTTCCGCGGGTTCCCGCGGGTGGGATTTGAAGTAGGACCTGGCCGGGCATTTGTTCCCGCTCCAGTTTCCGGGGTGTGTCCTTGGGGTCGCATGCTGAACGGCCGGGTGACTGATCGCGGGACGGGGATTTGGAAAGGAGCTCCAGCTCCATCAGGCGCTCTACGCGTTCCTTGGGCAGATCCGCCTGATCCATGAAGGTGGACAACCTTTTACGTAGGTCCGCCAGGGTGCCCTCCGGGGATAACCCGAACTCCTTCAGAATTTCCTCCATATGTTCCTTCCGGATTTCATAAATCCATTGTTTCCCCATGTCGATGGTCGTCGGTGATCTGCGGTTATTAGCGCTAATATTTCGGCGTGCGGCTAGTGCAAGTTGCGGGCAGTGTGTGATGATGAATTTTCGGACAGGACTTTCCTATGCTGGACAGTGGTTTTCCCTGGGCTCTGACAATGATTTTTCTAAGCTGAGATTTCCCTAGCTGGGACTGTGATTTTTCCTGGGCTGAGACAATGATTATATATTTTTTTTTTTAAGCTGAGATTTCCCTAGCTGGGACAATTCTCCATACGCATGCTTTTCCCTACGCTATTTGGGCCCGTAAGAAATCGATTTTTCCCTTGCAAAAATTTAAAAAAAAATATAAAACTTTTTTTCCAAATTTTCAAAAAATTTTAAAAATACTCTGGTGAGTTTTTAAGTCACGAAGGATGTTGTTCTCTAATTATCCTGATTCCCTAAAGTCCCTGTTCGGGCGCCATCTGTAAAGTAGTGATCCTGGCTGGGATATGTCTCAGTCTGTCCAGGGGTCGCTTACAGAAAATTTATAAGATGGGACTGGTGGAAACTGTAAGAGAGTGAGCTGACTAAGGTGGAAGTGGTCAGTCTCACGTTTGAGTTGTTGGGAAAAATTGGCCGAACGGGTTGCAGCTGAGTGGGAAGCGGGCTACAACTGAGGCTGGTACGCCTAGCGGTTGCAGGGCGAGCGGGAGCGGGCGGCAACTGAGGCTGTACGCCTAGCGGTTGCTGGGTGAGCGGGAGCGGGCGGCAACTGAGGCTGTACGCCTAGCGGTTGCAGTGCGAGCGGGAGCGCGCGGCAACTGAGGCTGTACGCCTAGCGGTTGCAGTGCGAGCGGGAGCGGGCGGCAACTGAGGCTGTACGCCTAGCGGTTGCTGGGTGAGCGGGAGCGGGCGGCAACTGAGGCTGTACGCCTAGCGGTTGCAGTGCGAGCGGGAGCGCGCGGCAACTGAGGCTGTACGCCTAGCGGTTGCAGTGCGAGCGGGAGCGGGCGGCAACTGAGGCTGGTACGCCTAGCGGTTGCAAGGCGAGCGGGAGCGGGCGGCAACTGAGGCTGTACGCCTAGCGGTTGCAGTGCGAGCGGGAGCGGGCGGGTTACCTACGTCGTACTTCGATCTGGGCTGCTGGAAAACGTAACGGTCAAGTAACGGACACAGGGTTTAACCTTAACGATATACAAGCTTTATTTCATTAAGTTGGGGGGAATCCTAGTTGATAAAACTGTTCCCTGGCTTGCCTATACCGCACTCCTAATGTAGCTCTACTTGCTCAGGCAGGATGACTGCGGACTGGTTACTGGCTCTGCGGTGCGCGTGGCTGCTGGCGACGAGATGCGTGGGCGACGAAATGCGTGGGCGATGCGATGCGTGGGCGATGCGAAGCGTGGGCGGCGAGATGCGTGAGCGGCGGGATGCGTGGTCGACAAGAGGCACTGCAGCAGGAGGCGCGTGGACAACAAGAGGCACTGCAGCGGGAGGCACGTGGGCAACAAGAGGCACTGCAGCGGGGCGCGTGGGCAACAAGAGTCACTGCAGCGGGAGGCACGTGGTCAACAAGAGGCACTGCAGCGGGAGGCACGTGGTCAACAAGAGGCACTGCAGCGGGAGGCACGTGGGCAACAAGAGGCACTGCAGCGGGCGCGTGGTCAACGAGATGCACTGCAGCGGGAGGCACGGGGGCAACAAGAGGCACTGCAGCGGGAGGCACGTGGTCAACAAGAGGCACTGCAGCGGGAGGCACGTGGGCAACAAGAGGCACTGCAGCGGGAGGCACGTGGGCAACAAGAGGCACTGCAGCGGGCGCGTGGTCAACGAGATGCACTGCAGCGGGAGGCACGTGGGCAACAAGAGGCACTGCAGCGGGAGGCACGTGGGCAACAAGAGGCACTGCAGCGGGAGGCACGTGGGCAACAAGAGTCACTGCAGCGGGAGGCACGTGGTCAACAAGAGGCACTGCAGCGGGAGGCACGTGGCCCTTCCGCCTTCGCGGCAGGCTAGGACGTTTTCGCGATGTCGACCGATCAGCTTCAGCTCCCGAAAAAGACTCCCTTCAATACTCGGCGTCCGTTTCGTTATCGCCGAAAGTTTCGATTCTGCTGCATCCTCTGCCGGCGTCTGCGAAGTTTATTCGTCTCCCTTGCGCCTGCGTATTCAGCCGCAGGTGGCCCTTTCGGTAGCTTTGTCTCGGTCTTGGCGTCTGCAGCTGCGCGGGTGTCTAGCCTTCCCCGTCGCCCCTTTGCCCTGCCTTTGCATGTGCGCAGTGGATTTTTCCTATGGCGTGTTCGGCTGGTCTTTCATTCTCGTCGCTTAGGTTCCGTTGGTTTTTGGCGATTCCTTGTCCACGCCGGCTGCCTAGTGATGGCCTGCTTCCATTATTCGCACCTAGTGGTGGCGCGTTTATACTATCGCGATACTTCATTTGACACTTAATTTAAAGGGTATTAATAATAAACATGGGTTTAGCCGATATAACTAGTAATTAGAAAAATAAAAAATAATTAGAAATATATAGTAATATAGTATAGTATATAGTAAATTGTACGGCCTGTTTTCGGGTCGTTACAATATCAATGATGACAAAAAAAGTTGAAACCGCGAATTCTTCAGCAGAGGATGGTCCACATTGGTCCTTTACTTTTCATATCAATGATAACAAAAAAAGTTAAAACCGCGAATTCTTCAGCAGAGGATGGTCCACATTGGTCCTTTACTTTTAATATCAATGATGACAAAAAAAGTTGAAACCGCGAATTCTTCAGCAGAAGATGGTCCACATTGGTCCTTTACTTTTAATATCAATTATGACAAAAAAAGTTGAAACCGCGAATTCTTCAGCAGAGGATGGTCCACATTGGTTTTTTACCTTTAATATCAATTATGACAAAAAAAACTTGAAACAGCGATTTCTTCAGCAGAGGATGGTCCACATTGGTCCTTTACTTTTAATATCAATGATGACAAAAAAATTGAAACCGCGAATTCTTCAGCAGAGGATGGTCCACATTGGTCCTTTACTTGTATTATTAATGATGACAAAAAAAGTCGAAACCGCGAATTCTTCAGCAGAGGATGGTCCACATTGGTCCTTTACTTTTAATATCAATGATGACAAAAATAACTTGAAACAGCGATTTCTTCAGCAGAGGATGGCCCACATTGGTCCTTTACTTTTAATATCAATGATGACAAAAAAAGTTGAAACCGCGAATTCTTCAGCAGAGGATGGTCCACATTGGTCCTTTACCTTTAATATCTATGATGACAAAATTAACTTGAAACAGCGATTTCTTCAATGATGATATTTCTTCACATTGGTCCTTTACTTTAATCGGTTAGTGCGTTCTGAAGTTATAGCGTCAGGAAGAAAACCGACTTATTTTTATAAAGTAGATTTATGTTCATTATGAAAACCACCATGCTAACCCTAATGCAAAACCAAAATATCTTGTTACAAATGCTTGCAGCTCAGCAGTCCAAATAAACCATGCCAAGCCTTCAGATAACTCTGTGCAACGCCAACGGTTTTTCACGGCATAAACCTGAAATAATTAAATTTCTGAACGAAAACCACATCGACGTTATGTTGCTGGCAGAAACGCATCTCACCAGCAAATATAACTTTCAAATACGGGGATACACGTTCGAAGGCACCGATCATCCAGATGGTAAAGCACATGGCGGAACCGCCATCTTAATAAGAGACATCGATAAAATTACAGTTGGGCAACTGCAACCTTGCCATTGCCGCTGTCTACTGCCCACCCCGCTTTACAGTCTCCGTAGACCAAATCATGGACTTCTTTAATTCACTTGGAGAGCGATTCATAGCAGCACACTAACAACGCCAAGCACACGCACTGGGGATCCCGCCCTGTGACCCCCAAAGGATGGCAACTATATAATGCACTCATCAAAACATGCAACAAACTGCAGAAACTACAGATCCTAGAAAACTACCTGATTTAATTGATTTTGCTGTGACAAAAAATATTTCTTGCAATCTAATATCTGTAAAATCGCTTTTGGATCTATCATCGGACCACTCATTAGTGCTAATAACTCTTCTTCAAAGCGCGGAATTAACCAAGCACCCTTGCAGGCTGGCGTCGCATCGAAACAACTGGCTGAAGTTCAAATAGTACGTAAGTTCCCACATTGAACTAACTCCACAGCTCAACATCATATAGGACATCGACTGCTATGCCGATAATTTTGAGTCTGTACTGGAAACAGCAGCCAAAGCCTCCACACCGCAAGGGAGGGATGGGCACTAGGGTGTCCCTTATTTTTCATGTTCGATATATTTTTACGCATACCTTCTTAAAACTTTCATAATAACCCAATATGTTCTAGAAAAAAATATTAGCCCGTTGCATGCAAGAGAACCCGTGCCGACTTGCAATTTAAGCTTGTCCGTACATGTTGGCGCGGGTACAGCGCTGCGACTATGGACTACGCTTCATTCGTTATTTCATTCGCAAGTTTTGGTGTTATTGCTGCACTATTGTTTGTTGAGTAAAGATGTCAGTGACATTACGAAGTGATAAAGAAAATATTTTTCTTATCGGGCTACCTAGTCATCAAATTACTGGTGCAAAGTTACCATCAAATCGCCAGGTTCTCTCCGTTTTATTTTATAATATTCGCTAACTCTCAGTGAAAGTGCAAATCTTGTGACTAGGGAGTGTTTAATATTTTGGGAAAAAGCAAGAATTCCCACAAGGGCATTGCCTAACTGCGTGAAGAAACTTATTGATTTATACCATGCTTGGAGAGAGCTGCAAAAAAATTGTAAAAAAACTCTAGCCACTTTCAAGGACCGAGAAAATAATTTTAAAATAACCCTTGATAACTTATTTGATATTGCACATGCTGATGCCTTGAAAATAATAAAAATAGAGGAAGACAAACTATTTTTGAATAAACAAAGAGAACCAGGTCGACCAGGATATTTAGCTGGTGTAGACAAAAAATTAACGGAGAAAGAAGAAAGAGCTAGGCAAAGACGATTGAAAGAAGAGGAAAGGCATGTAAAGCAAAAAGAGCTATTGGCTGTTGCATCTACTTCTATACCAAGCAACTTACAGTATTGGAAGAGGAAGAAAGAATCTCATCACACCTAAATTTGTCGCAGCTTTAGATCGATGCCAGTTGAGTATAAGAGACTCCGTATACATTCTTCAGGCGGTAGTAGAAGCGCTTTCTTTTTTGGAATGAAAATGCTGCTTTTCTTGAAGCTAAAAAAAGAATTAGTCATTTAAAGGTGGTAAATGACACTGCTGAAAGGGCTGTTAAATTAGTACAGGATTTTAACGGGCTTATCACGGTCGAAGAAGAACAAAAACAGTTTTTGTTGCGCTGTGTTCAAGAACACACAAGAACACAAGAAAAGTTGCCCTGCATGATCAAAGCTATTTTTATGTTTTAAATAAATACTACTGTCTATGCAAGTTCATTTTAACTTTTACTGACTTCACTTATCGTAGCAGACCGAAATATTAAACCAAAAAAAGTTTTTTGACAAACTTTGTAGATCGGTCGGCACGGGTTGCAATCATGCTAGAAAGGTAAAATTTTGTATTTAAATACCTTTTAGCATTTATAAAAGAATAAGAGGGTATGCATTTTAAAATTCAAAAAACAATTTTTTTCTTCATATAAGGGACACCCTAATGGGCACACACACCAACACAAAACTAACCTTGAAATGGAACAGCTTGTTTTGGAGAAAAGACGTTTGAGACGGGCTTGGCAAACCAGCAGATCGCCATCCTCAAAAAAAAGTCTTTAGGAAGCTGGTCGCAGACTTACCAGGGCTCTAAGGCACGAAGAAGAAAAAGCACAACGCTAGTGAACTGAGAAACTGTAATTCCCATAAGAGACTCTTTAGGCAGCAGGGCCAGAAGCGATAAAGACAGAGCTTGTACATTTGCCTTACACATTCGAAATGTTTTTCAGCAAAACCCTGAAACTATTTCATTCGCACTACCGTCGCCGTCAATTCGAATTGAAACTTAGACGGAGCCAATTCTGTTTCAACCAAACGAGGGTGCAAAAGTCATCAGCGAGCAATTGAAACCAAAAAAGACCCCAGGCGGTGATCAAATAACTCCCAAAAAGTTAATCGAGCTTCCAAACTGTGCAGTTGAGGTCATTTGTAAACTCTTTAACGGGATTACACGACTTGGCTACTTCCCAAAAAAAAGGAAAATATCGGTAATCATAATGATCCCAAAGCCAGGAAAAGATCACACAACACCAGCTTCATACAGACCGATAAGTTTACTCTCGTGTCTGTCAAAACTGTCGAAAAATGCCTTCTGACGCGCATAATCCCATATTTAAAAGAGCACAACGTTATTCCGGCATATCAATTTGGGTTCCGCGAAAGCCATGGAACAATAGATTAGTCAACAGATTAACAACAGAAATACGAACTGCATTCGAGTTTCGGGAATACTGCAGTGCGGTATTCCTTGACGTTGCACAGGCTTTCGATCGAGTCTGGCTTGATGGCCTTATGCATAAAATCAGAACTTTTCTGCCGGAAAACACTCACAGGATACTTGAATCGTACCTTTACAACAGAGAATTCGCCGTGAGATGCAACACTACAACATCCGACGATTACACTATAGAGGCTACCCTAAGGTAGCGCCCTTGGTCCAACTCTATTTCTTCTTTACACCGCAGATATTCTTACGAACGAGCGGCTAACTACTTCTACATTCGCAGACGATACCGCGATCATTAGTCGGTCCAAATGCCCAATTCAGGAAACAGCACTACTCGCTGACCATCTCATGGTAGTGGACAAGCTGACGATGTAACGTACCTTGGCATCCACCTAGACAGGAGACTCACATGGCGGAAACATATCGAAGCTAAGAAATTTCACCTAAAACTAAAACCAAATAGCCTCCATTGGCTTATAAACGCTCGCTCCCCCTCTGCCTGGACTTCAAGGTCCTGCTCTACAAATCAACGCTTAAGCCAGCCTGGACTTACGGCTCCCGATTGTGGGGAAACGCGAGCAGCAACATCGACATTATTCAGCGAGCACAAAAAACCTGAAAACTATCACTGGGGCACCTTGGTATGTTCGGATTGACCGAAGCCGCCAGCAGCCTGGACCTGAATAAGACGGAAGATGAGGGGGGACCACTAGCTTCCTGCCCTCCCGCACGAGCAGGAAGGCGGCAACGGCAGCAATGCAGTTGACAATCTTGCAGGTAAGCTTGCATAAGAGCAAGCTCGCATCAAAAGAGCTCCTTTTAGGGACTTTCGACTTGGCCTTGGTCCAGGAACATTGAGAGCGTCGGGCACGTTAGTTATTTAGGTCACCAAACTAAAACATCTTTTACCCGACAACCGTTAGTGGAACAAGAACCGCAGTCCTTGTAAAGAAGGATATCTATGCTTAACTATTGTCTAATTACAGCACAGACGATCTCTCAGTGGTGGCGCTGGAAGGAAATAGAGACGAGCCTATCCTGATGACGTTTTGCAACATGGCGCACGAGGTCGAAGCGCATCCTCCAAAACTACGACGACTAGTGCGAGAGGCAGAGCCTAAGAAGCAGCCCCTCATAATGGGAGCTGAGTCCTTAGAGGTGAGTCCTTACTAGATTTCCTCTTTATTACCAATCTAAAGTTAGCGAATGAGGGAGAGGAACCTACATGTAAAGGCCCTACCTCATCTAATTTCTTAGATCTAACCCTCGCATCGGGGACAAATAACCACGCTACGCAATGGAGAGTTCTGAGCAAACCCCTTTTTCGGATCATAGGTGTGTTCAAATCCGAATAAACTTTGACTTTAATAAGAAATAAAACGTGTTCAGGAACACCCGAAACACAAGCTGGACCCAGTACCCAAGTATAATAAAAAAAAACCTACCGGGACCTCCAGAGATATCCAGATATCCAGAAATCATGCAATAATATTGAAAAGGCTTTTAGCAACAGCCTAATAGGGCCATTTCACGCCGAAAAAAAGGAAATCACCAGGCCCCCTGGTGGACTCTGAAATTCAAAAGTAAAGTCAGGCAGTACAAGAACTCCTCAAACTTGCCAAAAAAGCGGAAGAAGAAATTGTTAAGGATCCGTTATTTCAAAAAACAAGTCGGGAAGGCCCAAAATATTATCATGGCAAGCATTCTGCACGAGTCTGGAAAAAACCTCCAAAGCCGTAAGGTTAAGGAATCTGTTAGACGGAAAGCAACAGAGGAGCGGCAAGTGGATGCATGGAAGTCAGCACCGAAGGTCCAACAACCTCCCACACAACGAACGTTGTATCCGAGGGCATTATAACCAAAGCTAGGATTATGTGGGCGACGATCGACTCATTTGATGGCCACAAAACCTCAGGTCTCTACCGCATATTCCCGGCCATGGTGCAGAAAACAAGATCATTATCTGGTTTTTGAACTTCTGCAGCATGGCCGGGAATATGCCATGGTTTAAAACTATATACACAGGATGCATGGCACACGGCTGGTAAACTGGAGGAGAGCACTGGTGGGGTTCCTGCCTAAGGCGGAAAAATGCTTCCAAAAGACTACAGGCGTAAAAGCCTCACCTCATTCCTGCTGAAAACGATGGAAAAACTCCTGAAAATACACATAAGAGAGAAGAGTAACACTCACTGAACCCATACGCTTATACGAAAGGGAAATCGAAAGGGAAAGAAAGCGCCTTCCCTTGAAGGCACTACAGAAAAAGCACTGTACTATAAGAAATACCCTTTGGGATCGTTTGTGGACATCTCTGGTGCTTTTAACAATGTGTCGACCGAAGCGATAATGCAAAGCTCAAGAGATAGGGCAACACATGACGCAGTAGACTTCTGGATTTTCAGTCTACTGAGGTGCAGGATGATATGGGGGACCACAGCAAGGAAGCAAAAAGAGGCACACCTCAAGGGAGAGTGCTTTCTCCGCTGCTATTAAATCTGGTGGTTAGCGACCTAGAAAAACAATTTAAAAACATTGGCATAATTATCGTAGGCAAGTGACCATCGACGATCAGCTCCGTTATGGACTACACACTAAAAGAAATACTTGAGTGGGCGACACAAGCCACACAAAATGGACCTCATTCTCTTCACAAAGAGATACAAGATACCTCAATGGACTCCGCGAAATGAAACACCGCTGATACCAAAGAGTATACCAACAAATATCAAATGTCTAGGGACGATATTGTGGTTGAAAGGGTAAAAAATGCACCAATGCCATCTATGCGTTGCAACAGATGCTGAGTTGCACATGGGGCCTCACGCCCCAACTGGCACACTGTGTTTTTATCTCAGTAGTACGACCAATACTGCTCTACGATAAGATGCGATAAGATCAAGCCCCACGAAGACACTACAAACGAAACTTAGTATCAACCCTCTAGACATTTAGGCACGCCTTACAGCACAAAAGACAGCTTAGCGACTTTGCTCTACAGGTAACCTGAACATAAAAACCTAAGAAACACTGTAAGATCAGAAGTAGTATGTCGGTCAAAACAGACTACATAACTTATCTTTTCTTATCTTTTGAAACCTCCCAATTTCCCCTTATTTGGAAGGAGTCATTTGTTATTCCTCTCCACAAAAAAGGTAACAAATTGGATGCCAGCAATTATAGAGGTATCTCTAAGTTGTCGGCTAACCCCAAACTTTTTGAAAATGTCATTACTCCTCATTTGCAGCACCTTTGTAGGTCAGTAATATCTCCGTGTCAACACGGATTTATGAAAAGAAGATCAACAACTACTAACCTTTTGGAGCTCACCTCATTCGTGATAAAGGGCTTTAAAAGTAGCTTTCAAACAGATGTAATTTACACTGACTTTAGTAAAGCATTTGACTCTGTAAATCACTCACTTTTAGTTCGGAAACTCGACTTGTTAGGGTTTCCAATTGATCTTCTTAGATGGATTTTAAGTTATCTGAATCCTTTTTAAAAATTCTCTTTCTGGTCTTCTCCGAGTTACTTCCGGCGTACCACAAGGAAGTCACCTTGGTCAGCTTCTTTTTACTTTATTTATTAACGACCTTCCATTAATTATAAATCAATCTCGCGTACTTATGTACGCAGATGATGTTAAGTTATGCCTGCAGTATAAGGATATTTCCAGCCATTCTGACTTACAGTCCGATCTAAATAATTTTCAAAACTGGTGCCGTGATAATTTACTAAATTTAAACGGGTCTAAGTGCAAGCTGATGACTTTCTGCCGAGTCAATCCAAAACTTGCAACTTACTCACTAAGTGGGAAATCTTTGGAGAGAATAACTATGGTTGACGATCTTGGCGTTCTTTTGGACCCAAAACTTAAGTTTACTGATCACATTTCGTCCATGGTTAATAAAGCCAGGGGAGTGCTTGGTTTCATTAAAAGATGGTCGAAGGAATTTGACGATCCCTACGTCACTTAGACCTTATTTACTTCGCTAGTCCGTCCGATTCTAGAGTATGGGTCTCCCGTCTGGAGCCCCCAATACGGAGTACATATAGATCGCATTGAATCTGTACAGAAAAACTTTTTTATTTTTGCTTTACGGCGCCTCAACTGGGATGCAAACCTTAACTTACCTTCTTATTCTAGCAGATTACTTTTAATTAATTTACCCTCCCTAGCTAACCGTAGAACGATGCTTGGTACTATTTTTAGTTATAATCTTATTCGTGGTGATATTGACAGCGCCGACTTGGTTGGTCGGCTTAACTTTTCTGTCCCAAGTAGATTAACTAGAAATTATATACCCTTAATATTAAACCATTGTAGATCTAACTATGACTTGCATGAGCCTTTCAGAGTATTATGTTCTGACTATAATAGACTTTATCCTATAATCTCAAATTCTGACTCTCTGCCGCTCTTAAAACGACTTATACTAACTTCGTTAGCACAAAATTAGATCCTCCTTTTCCTCGGATTTTTGCCTATACTTTCATAACTCGCGTCTATCTTCTCGCGAATCGTGCCGTACGATACACGGCTGCGCCCTCCGGTCGGTTGGGCGGGTAAGTGGGCCGTGGGACTAAGCGCCAAAAAAAAAAAAACAAGAAAGAACGCTATAGTCGGGTTTCCCGACTATAAGATTTGCGATACTCATTGCCCTCTTTAAAAACAGCTAGCTAGCCCTCTTCAATAATGTGTAGCCTACTTTCATGCGCAATCAGTTTTAGGCGCCCTTTCTTAAAAAAAAAAGTTTTGCCTACTTTTGAGTGCAATACAGATTTTCCACGCATTTGTATACACAATTTCTTGAAAATGGTCAGATTTTAAAATTTTTTAAATATTTGGTAGATATTTTCAATACGAACAACATTTGTAAGGGTCACTTTTCTCTAGCACTAAAAATGTGGACACCACAGAGTTTTTTCCGGTTTGTGGGCGTTCAAAAGGGGCGTGGCCGGGTTTTGAAACAAACTTGATGTGCGCCTTGCTTATAGAAGTCTGTGTGCAAAATTTGGTGGCTCTAGCTCTTATAGTTCCCGAGATCTCGATGTTTGTGCGGACGGACGGACGGACGGACGGACGGACGGACAGACAGACATTTGATCGTTTACAGTATTTGCTTACTCTTCGAGTATCGCAAATAAAAATAATAATAACTCCAAATATAAATTTTAGCAAAAACGCCAACATTCCTGGAGCCAAATGAATGGCGCTCAGGGGCTAGGCAAGACACGACAAAGCTGAACAGAGACGGTTTAAAAATGGAAAAAGAAGTCGGAGCAGCGGTTTAGTTCCCCGATCAGCAACTAAGGGTTATTCTATAAACTTCCAGATAACTGCAGTATCTACCTGGCAGAAGTATTCGCGATGAGGCAGACCGCAGAAACTGCAAAGCAATCGGGATCACAGAACAACGTAAACATATTTGTTGGCAGTCAAGCAGCAATTAAGCTCTGCAACCGCGCACAATAAGCTCAACATGCGTCATATCGGGTAATGAGGCACTAGATACACTGAGAAAAGGGATCAAATCTTTTGGTTCCCTAGCGATCAAGGCTTCGAAGGAAACGAAATGGCCTACCTAATGAAATCGTAAAAAGGAAAGACATACAGGCCTGTTCCAATTTTCACTCGGAAGTGGATTTGATAACATTTGCGGATTTCCCTTTAACATTGTCGAACTTCCCTTCTTCATTGGAGTATTTGCCTTTGAATTTCCCTTTTGTTCCCAAACAAAATCAGCTGACAGGCAACTGGCCACTTTGACAAGGGCGTTTGATTTGTTTAAGTTTTGCTGCCTTGGGGCTGATTAAATTTTGGCCTGCTGGTGTCCATCATCCATGGGCATAAATGGTTTATTAATTTAAAACATAAAATAAGTTGGTCGTAGCAACACTGCTACATTGACCAGATACTGGTGTTTTGAGCGCATGTGCGAGACATGCTCACGTAGACACGAGCACGAAGAAGAATGAAACAGCTGGTCTAGGTATGCGCATTTGGCTGGCGCAATACCCTTAATGTCGAGTTTTAGACCACAAAAGGAAGGTGGACTATTAGACTTCCAGTGACAGGTGGTTATACTGGTCAAAAAGCCAGTGTTTTTATATTTACTAGTTAAAAAGTGGCTAGAAAAAGAGGTAGATTAGAAGTTTAGGTTCGCAATGTTGATAAAAATTGCCAGCTCTCTTAAATGAAGTGGTTCTTTTTTGATAAGTAATTGCTTAAGATTCCTATAATATTTAAAAATCTTAAATTTGGTTCTGAGATTTGTAAGTTTCTGGCAATCAAAAATAAGGTGTTCTGCATATTCTTATTCATTGCACCTATCACATAAATTCGAATCAGCAGCCTTGATTCTGTGAAGGAAAACCTTGTCATATGTATTACCCGTCACTAATCTATTTATCACCTTTATGCTCTTGGCCTTCCATTTTAACTCGTGGTGCCATGGCATTTTTGGAATGTCTGGAAAAATGCTGATTAGGTTAGACCTTTTGTTGGTACACTTGTTTTTGTAGTCTTCGTTCCACTTGCCTTCTAAAGTATTTTTGATTTCCCTTAAAGCTTCTTTGACACTGAATTTAACTTCAGTGATTTCCCCCTCACTTACTGCTAACTTAGCTATGCTATCAGTCTTTTCATTAATGTCTATACCCTTGTGTCCTGGAATCCAAATAATGTCAAGTCTTTGTAAGTCAGAATTTTCTATTAGGTTACTAGCTGACCCGGCGAACCTTGTCTCGCCCTAATTTGAATTCTTTTCATTGAGCTGACTTTCCTGTTCGTTACTTCTCCTGTAATATTAACCATTTTACTCTAGCTAAACCACGCACTTCGCTGCTTACTAAATGAGGTTTTGTTGGCCATCCTGCCTCTGTGGCGTTTCATCGATCCTGGGTAACCACGGCAAGCTTGGGTGCTGATGGTGTAACTGGTAAGGTCTGATGGAAGTGGGTTGGAACTGATGTAAGTTCCTAGAGCTTCCAGCTCCACTTTCCAGTCCAATTTTATTTTGGGCTTCAATTCCTGCTTCTTTTTGATCCTCTCGCTAAACGCGAGACTCGGAGAAGCCTGCAGCTTCTGCTCGGAGACCTTCATGTTGTCCAGCACCTTGATCTTTGGCAATTGGCACAGAACGCAGGCTTAAAAGGAGTTGCCAGCAGTTAAAGAACATTGATTTTTCATCAGCTCATGAATCTAAGCGAGTGGTACCCCGCCAGGTGGTCGATCCTTTTTAAGCTAAAGATATCGTTCTTCCGCAGACAGAGCTCCCTCCGCTGATGTCCTCCAAGTCGCTGCCGAAAACGTTCAGTCCGACCACGCATCGCTCTTTGGAAAACTGTTGTCTCTCGCTGATTCGCGAGTAAGGGCAACCGCGAATTCTTCAGAAGAAGATGGCCCACATAGGTTATTTACTTCTTAACTCGATGATTAAAAAAGTAAAAATTGAAACCACGAATTGTGGAATTCTAGACGCAGGAATGTATCAGATATAAATGCTCGATTTACCTGTTGTCGTTGTTGGTCATTTGTTCTGCGTCTATTGACTGTGAAACGGCGTGATTGTCGTTGCTGTTCTCTTCTGCCTTCATTGCGTTCAGCTCGTGTATCTTCTGGCTCTTTTTGACGCAATTGCGCCATTCCTACACGTGTATCAGTATTTCGTTGCTGGATTTGTTCTTCGGTTCTTCTTCCCATGATTCGAGAATACTTGAATTACTGGTCAAATTGGCCCCTTTCCTTTTTGTTGGCATTGCTCACTTTTTGATCACTTTTTGGTCACTTTTTGTTCACTTTACAAAACACACATAAATAGAATTAATGCCGCATATGAAAGTCAGAGCATCCTGTTTCTTGATAAAAACTCAATAATAACACGAAAAATTGAAACGGCGAATTCTTCAGAAGAGGATGGCCCACATAGGGATGAAAAGTAGATGTTGTTCATTTCGCAGACCTACTTAATACGCTCAAAAAATTTCTTGAGAATCGGTCAAGCCGTTTCGGAGGAGTTTTCTGTCTAACACTTTTGACTCGAGAATTTTATATATTAGATGTATTTCCTGTACCAGGTACGAATCCGTGTTTTTACTTTGCACTAGGCTTATTGCACCTAAACTATCACAAAAAATCACAGCTTTTTTATTTATATTTTTTTTTGACAAATTTCACTAGCAAATTTAGTACCCCCCAATTCACCCCCAACTGAAGAGAGAGGGGTTTCTATCTTGAATTAATAAGAGCTACCGTTGAGGTAACTGACGCACCCGTTGACAGGACATTCCACTTATCCTCAATATACTTGCTTACTATCTCCCTATATATGGCCCTAACTTCCACACTTGAAAAATCCTCTTTTCTCTTGTCTAGCACCCTGTTCTTTATATTAATTTTACTTGAAAAAAGGAATGTTTCACGCGTTTTGGTGTTCTCAAAGAAAAACCGAAAGTCATTGATAGTGCTTGTGTAACTGGTTACCGCTTTCGATCTTTTGAGCTCATTAAACATGGTTGTATGTTTTGATTTTAAGAAGTTCTCTGGCTGTTAGCAGTTTTGATCTAAAGACAGGTGGCATGACGCCAGCTAAAACAAAAATACTGTGTTTATTGGTGCCAGGTGGCACGCCTACACATCTTCTTAAAGCTCTCGCTTAAGCGATTTCCATATCCTTGTTTGCGCCCTTGCCCATGTCTGAAAAACTTGTAATAGCATACTCTTGTTTGGATCTGACTAATGATTTGAAAATGTACCTGTTCTAGTTTTTAATCCTGATCTAATGGTTGTCGCAAAATTTAGAAGCCTTTCACTGTTTCTGGCCTCGTTTTTAACTTTTTTAACAAGGTCCACTGAGAACATGTTTGCGCACAGTAGCCTGCCTAAGAAAGTAATTTTCTTATGATTAGCAATTGTCTGGTTTTCTACGCTTATGCTTAAAAACTCTTTGGTTTTCCTTGCCAATGTTGACTACAGCTGATTTATTTGGATTGAAAGAGAAGCCCAGGTGCCTTCACAGTAGATTAAAATAAAAAAGTTTATTTTGCTGATTTTCAACAGTACTGTTGAAATTATTACTGGTGGAAATGATGATAAAATCATCTGCGAACTGCATAACTTGTGTGTTATGATCACTAACTTGGTGAAGCCTTTTCGTGTAAACATGGAAAAGCAAAGGTGACAGGCAGGACCCCTGCGGAAGTCCACTAGCACCACTTGTACCGCATCCCCTAACCTTAAAAGCCTATTTGACATAAAGCTGATGACCCAGTCCAACAGCACCTTTGGAAAACCCTCATATTCCATTATTAACTTTAAAAAGTTTAGGTTAACACAGTTATACGCATTTGCTAGATCTAAGACAGCTAAAACAACAAAATTATTGTACTTTCTCCTTGAGGCTATCACATTTATCACATCATTTATACACATTGTCGCTGACTTGTTTTTTTAATACTCATAGGAACTATAAGGAAGAATTTTGTTTTTGTAAATGTGTTTCTCCAGTCTCTTGGTCCTCAAGAACTTGTGAGATGGTTCGAAGGGAAGCTTAGCTGGGGCCACCAGGCGGGTCGCAGCTTGCGGATAGCGAACGGCCTTCCGGGAAGGTTAGTTGCGAATAAGCGTAAGCGAATAAGCAACCCCGGACAAACAGCGGGTATACCTACGAAGGTATACCGACAAGACGCTTGTTTGGCCGTCTTACCACCGTAGCGTTACACACCCCCTCCCTCACAACTACCTAACACCATCCTATCCCCCACATCTCACCTCGGTGCCGGACTAAGGTGTCATCCGACCCGTGCCGATAGTCAGCCTGGCTGGGGGCCCGAGTCAACAAATAGCCCAGTCGCAAACGGAGAGTTCAGACAAGTGGCGACCGTCTGTCCTAACTGCGCCTTACCCGGGTACGGCGGATCTCTACCCGGGCGGACATTATACTTCTCCGCAGCTCGTGGGACTACAACATGAAGATGAAGAGAAATAGAAATATAAAAAAAAAACTGACCCCCCACATTTCTAAACAATATAAACATTCTCAGCCACGGATCCAAGATTTAGATATCATATTTAACACTACGACAGTGATACCCAGCCACGGAGGCATTATTTAGGATCAAAAGACTCGCAGCCCAGGAGACATATATCGATAGCTTAACACTAGACTTAGTGTGTTTTCTAGTTTTAGTATTTTGATGCCAGGAAGGTCATTAAATAAATATTCTTAAGAATACTTCTAAAAATATTCGTATGAATATTTTTACGAAAAGTCCCATCACCACCGATCTTGTACGAGGCACGTGGATCTGGCGGAACGGGCTCTTCCGTTTTCCACGCTCGAACGCATCGGTTGGACAGCTCCCGCACCCGGCGAGATCGCCGCCCGCACGCCGGCCTCGGACTGGGATCAGGGACTAGCGACGTAAGTTACGCCACGAGAAAACCTAAAGCCTACAGTGCGGCGGACAAGGAAATAAAGACAAGACAAGGAAATAAAAGTGAAATCAGAAAACTACCCATTCAAGTCGCCTATTAATTTGTGAACTCTTCGGGGATCGCCACTCGAGCCACACGGAGCCAGCGGAGGGCGGTGTACTTATTTGGCTGGTTATATCTCCGAATAAGTGCCCTGTTTTCCGTCGGAACCAGCGTCGGGGACTGAGCACTTATTTGTCTGGTCATATTCTGCAAATTAGTGTACAGTTTCCCGCCGGAGCCAGCGCGCGGCCCTGACTCTAGACGGCACGAGAGTTAGTGCAGCCAGTATCCGTAAGCTGAGCACAGGTGACCCCAGGGTGTAGGTTTTTCTTTCGCCGCCGACACTCGAGTCACACGGAACCAGCGGAAGGCCGGAGGACTATTTTGGGACAGAACACTTGTTTGTCTGGTCAGGTTCTGCAAATGAGTGTTCAGTTTTACCCGCGGGAACCCGCGCAGCAACCCTTCCCGGCCGGCACAGGCCAGTGACCCCACCTCGTCCTCTGTGATCTACAAATTTATCTGTGGAGGATCCTGGGCAGACTGAGTCTATCCCAGCCCTAGAAAGTTCCTTACAAAATCCCGCAGGATATCCCTGCAACCGGTGTCGCAAGACACTTCGAGGACAAATCCCTCGACGGCGAGAGACCCCAGGCGGCAGCGCACACGCCTAGGATCTCACCAGCAGTTCAGGCCAGACCTGCGCTGCAGGTGTTCCCAGCCAGAGAGCGCGGTGTGCCAGGAGGACTTACCCTGCCAGCACGTCCACCTCTCGCGTCTGATAGGCCACACACTATTAGACAGCTGAAGAAGCAAGACGCCCTTCCAGCTCTAGGACAGCCGGGAGGACTGGATGACCCGAAGAGGCGTGTCAAGTGGTACCGCAGGTACCTCTTGCAGGGCTTGACGCCAGAGGAGGCCTTGAAGAAGGCAAAGGAGCCGAGGGAGCAACTGGCATTAGGAGCAGCACCGGCTGCCAAACGGCTGAGCACCAGCCGCACACCACCCGCAGACACCCCCAAAAGGTCCAGGCATGGCAAGGTGGCTAGTGAGACAACCTCACGGGACCCTAGGCAAGATGGACCTAGTACATCAGCAGCAGCAGCGGTAGAGAAGGCAAAGGTGCAGGCCAGGAAGATACCTTCCCAGCCTCGCCGAGACCATCAACCGACACCCGCCGGAGGACGACCCTCTGGCCCGGCACCACCGCCCACCGGATCCCGTCCGACATACGCGGAGGCTGCCAAGAAGGCCTCGTTCATTAAGGTGGCCATCCTCCCAGAGAGGTTCCCGGTGGTCAGCCTCACCAATGAGGAACTGTCTGGACTACAGGAGTCCATCATGGACGAGATGCTCACGAGGGCACAGCCGAGTGGCTAAAGAATGCCGTACCTCAGCTGCGGACGTGGAAGGGACTACCCCTTGCAACAAGAACAGGAGCCGACATCCCGGCAGTCTGCAACGCAACGTTGTTCTGCCCGAGGAGCGCAGATAGGACGAACGAGGAGATTCTGGCTTTCATCAGTTTCCAGAACCGCGTTCAAACAGACGCCTGGAAAATCATCTCCAGGAGAAACGACGGAGCTGGTGCACTCCTCGTAGTAGGGATGGACCAGACCGGGAGGGACGAGATAGTGGAGTGTGACCACCGGCTCAACTTCCGATATGGTCACGTCACTGTGAGCGGTCTAAAGAAGACCAGGAAGGCTCCAGAAGAGACATCTGCGAGTGGAGACATCTGCGAGGCTGTCGAGGATACCCTCGAACCACCAAGTGTGGAGCCGACGGCGCAGAGTGGAGAGGACAGTCAATCTGTCATAGAGATTGGGGACGAGCAGGGGATGGACACCCCATGTCATCCCAAATGCTGGCCCAGGAGCTCCTCCTGGATGACAGCTGTGATGAGGCGGAGGTCACCGTGATAGACGGTGGTGGAGAGACTTGCTCGCTCTCTTCACCAGAAATCACGGGGCAGCAAACCCCCATCTGATGGCTGCAACAAGCAGCACTCGGCCAGGATGATCACCTCCCAATACCTAGGGCTAGCCCTTGTACAGGAACCATGGCATTAAAGGCCTGTACACGAAGGATACAAAGGTAATATGCGATCCAGGAGAACTACCTCCCAGATCATGCATTGTTATAAGGAAATATATCAATTACAATATCTTTTCAGAGTTCCTGAGCAGGGACTGTGTCGCCATTTCCATCGACGGGTGGCACGCCTACACATCTTCTTAAAGCTCTCGCTTAAGCGATTTCCATATCCTTGTTTGCGCCCTTGCCCATGTCTGAAAAACTTGTAATAGCATACTCTTGTTTGGATCTGACTAATGATTTGAAAATGTACCTGTTCTAGTTTTTAATCCTGATCTAATGGTTGTCGCAAAATTTAGAAGCCTTTCACTGTTTCTGGCCTCGTTTTTAACTTTTTTAACAAGGTCCACTGAGAACATGTTTGCGCACAGTAGCCTGCCTAAGAAAGTAATTTTCTTATGATTAGCAATTGTCTGGTTTTCTACGCTTATACTTAAAAACTCTTTGGTTTTCCTTGCCAATGTTGACTACAGCTGATTTATTTGGATTGAAAGAGAAGCCCAGGTGCCTTCACAGTAGATTAAAATAAAAAAGTTTATTTTGCTGATTTTCAACAGTACTGTTGAAATTATTACTGGAGGAAATGATGATAAAATCATCTGCGAACTGCATAACTTGTGTGTTATGATCACTAACTTGGTGAAGCCTTTTCGTGTAAACATGGAAAAGCAAAGGTGACAGGCAGGACCCCCGCGGAAGTCCACTAGCACCACTTGTACCGCATCCCCTAACCTTAAAAGCCTATTTGACATAAAGCTGATGACCCAGTCCAACAGCACCTTGGGAAAACCCTCATATTCCATTATTAACTTTAAAAAGTTTAGGTTAACACAGTTATACGCATTTGCTAGATCTAAGACAGCTAAAACAACAAAATTATTGTACTTTCTCCTTGAGGCTATCACATTTATCACATCATTTATACACATTGTCGCTGACTTGTTTTTTTAATACTCATAGGAACTATAAGGAAGAATTTTGTTTTTGTAAATGTGTTTCTCCAGTCTCTTGGTCCTCAAGAACTTGTGAGATGGTTCGAAGGGAAGCTTAGCTGGGGCCACCAGGCGGATCGCAGCTTGCGGATAGCGAACGGCCTTCCGGGAAGGTTATTTGCGAATAAGCGTAAGCGAATAAGCAACCCCGGACAAACAGCGGGTATACCTACGAAGGTATACCGACAAGACGCTTGTTTGGCCGTCTTACCACCGTAGCGTTACACACCCCCTCCCTCACAACTACCTAACACCATCCTATCCCCCACATCTCACCTCGGTGCCGGACTAAGGTGTCATCCGACCCGTGCCGATAGTCAGCCTGGCTGGGGGCCCGAGTCAACAAATAGCCCAGTCGCAAACGGAGAGTTCAGACAAGTGGCGACCGTCTGTCCTAACTGCGCCTTACCCGGGTACGGCGGATCTCTACCCGGGCGGACATTATACTTCTCCGCAGCTCGTGGGACTACAACATGAAGATGAAGAGAAATAGAAATATAAAAAAAAAACTGACCCCCACATTTCTAAACAATATAAACATTCTCAGCCACGGATCCAAGATTTAGATATCATATTTAACACTACGACAGTGATACCCAGCCACGGAGGCATTATTTAGGATCAAAAGACTCGCAGCCCAGGAGACATATATCGATAGCTTAACACTAGACTTAGTGTGTTTTCTAGTTTTAGTATTTTGATGCCAGGAAGGTCATTAAATAAATATTCTTAAGAATACTTCTAAAAATATTCGTATGAATATTTTTACGAAAAAGTCCCATCACCACCGATCTTGTACGAGGCACGTGGATCTGGCGGAACGGGCTCTTCCGTTTTCCACGCTCGAACGCATCGGTTGGACAGCTCCCGCACCCGGCGAGATCGCCGCCCGCACGCCGACCTCGGACTGGGATCAGGGACTAGCGACGTAAGATACGCCACGAGAAAACCTAAAGCCTACAGTGCGGCGGACAAGGAAATAAAGACAAGACAAGGAAATAAAAGTGAAATCAGAAAACTACCCACTCAAGTCGCCTATTAATTTGTGAACTCTTCGGGGATCGCCACTCGAGCCACACGGAGCCAGCGGAGGGCGGTGTACTTATTTGGCTGGTTATATCTCCGAATAAGTGCCCTGTTTTCCGTCGGAACCAGCGTCGGGGACTGAGCACTTATTTGTCTGGTCATATTCTGCAAATTAGTGTACAGTTTCCCGCCGGAGCCAGCGCGCGGCCCTGACTCTAGACGGCACGAGAGTTAGTGCAGCCAGTATCCGTAAGCTGAGCACAGGTGACCCCAGGCTGTAGGTTTTTCTTTCGCCGCCGACACTCGAGTCACACGGAACCAGCGGAAGGCCGGAGGACTATTTTGGGACAGAACACTTGTTTGTCTGGTCAGGTTCTGCAAATGAGTGTTCAGTTTTACCCGCGGGAACCCGCGCAGCAACCCTTCCCGGCCGGCACAGGCCAGTGACCCCACCTCGTCCTCTGTGATCTACAAATTTATCTGTGGAGGATCCTGGGCAGACTGAGTCTATCCCAGCCCTAGAAAGTTCCTTACAAAATCCCGCAGGATATCCCTGCAACCGGTGTCGCAAGACACTTCGAGGACAAATCCCTCGACGGCGAGAGACCCCAGGCGGCAGCGCACACGCCTAGGATCTCACCAGCAGTTCAGGCCAGACCTGCGCTGCAGGTGTTCCCAGCCAGAGAGCGCGGTGTGCCAGGAGGACTTACCCTGCCAGCACGTCCACCTCTCGCGTCTGATAGGCCACACACTATTAGACAGCTGAAGAAGCAAGACGCCCTTCCAGCTCTAGGACAGCCGGGAGGACTGGATGACCCGAAGAGGCGTGTCAAGTGGTACCGCAGGTACCTCTTGCAGGGCTTGACGCCAGAGGAGGCCTTGAAGAAGGCAAAGGAGCCGAGGGAGCAACTGGCATTAGGAGCAGCACCGGCTGCCAAACGGCTGAGCACCAGCCGCACACCACCCGCAGACACCCCCAAAAGGTCCAGGCATGGCAAGGTGGCTAGTGAGACAACCTCACGGGACCCTAGGCAAGATGGACCTAGTATATCAGCAGCAGCAGCGGTAGAGAAGGCAAAGGTGCAGGCCAGGAAGATACCTTCCCAGCCTCGCCGAGACCATCAACCGACACCCGCCGGAGGACGACCCTCTGGCCCGGTACCACCGCCCACCGGATCCCGTCCGACATACGCGGAAGCTGCCAAGAAGGCCTCGTTCATTAAGGTGGCCATCCTCCCAGAGAGGTTCCCGGTGGTCAGCCTCACCAATGAGGAACTGTCTGGACTACAGGAGTCCATCATGGACGAGATGCTCACGAGGGCACAGCCGAGTGGCTAAAGAATGCCGTACCTCAGCTGCGGACGTGGAAGGGACTACCCCTTGCAACAAGAACAGGAGCCGACATCCCGGCAGTCTTCAACGCAACGTTGTTCTGCCCGAGGAGCGCAGATAGGACGAACGAGGAGATTCTGGCTTTCATCAGTTTCCAGAACCGCGTTCAAACAGACGCCTGGAAAATCATCTCCAGGAGAAACGACGGAGCTGGTGCACTCCTCGTAGTAGGGATGGACCAGACCGGGAGGGACGAGATAGTGGAGTGTGACCACCAGCTCAACTTCCGATATGGTCACGTCACTGTGAGCGGTCTAAAGAAGACCAGGAAGGCTCCAGAAGAGACATCTGCGAGTGGAGACATCTGCGAGGCTGTCGAGGATACCCTCGAACCACCAAGTGTGGAGCCGACGGCGCAGAGTGGAGAGGACAGTCAATCTGTCATAGAGATTGGGGACGAGCAGGGGATGGACACCCCATGTCATCCCAAATGCTGGCCCAGGAGCTCCTCCTGGATGACAGCTGTGATGAGGCGGAGGTCACCGTGATAGACGGTGGTGGAGAGACTTGCTCGCTCTCTTCACCAGAAATCACGGGGCAGCAAACCCCCATCTGATGGCTGCAACAAGCAGCACTCGGCCAGGATGATCACCTCCCAACACCTAGGGCTAGCCCTTGTACAGGAACCATGGTGGCACCATGGCATTAAAGGCCTGTACACGAAGGATACAAAGGTAATATGCGATCCAGGAGAACTACCTCCCAGATCATGCATTGTTATAAGGAAATATATCAATTACAATATCTTTTCAGAGTTCCTGAGCAGGGACTGTGTCGCCATTTCCATCGACGGCACAGGAGCTACACAGAAGCTAGCAGTGGCCTCCGCCTACTTTGCTGGGGACGAAGCCTGTCCACCGCCAGATATACTTGGGCTAGTGGACCACTGCCGGAAGAACAAGATCCCCCTTATCATCGGATGTGATGCCAACGCACATCATGTGATCTGGGGCAGTACTGATGTTAACAACAGAGGTAAGTACTAGAATTTATTTTAAACAATAACCTAGACATTTGTAATGTCGGCTCCATGTCGACTGCACAAGGCAATGGCTAAAAGTGCAACAGATAGTAATTAAGCCCTGAAGAAAGGTAATAACACCTTTACTTCCACGGATCGGGAGAAATTAGAACTTCTCTTTGACACGGATTTCCCGGGAAGTACTCCCATTACGGGAAATATTATGCGTGATCATCATAGAACCCCTAGGACAGTAGCAAGTGACTGGGCGACAGCCAAGTCTATTGTTACGCCCGAGAAACTTAAATGGGCTATTGGAACCTTCCAACCATTTAAGTCACCGGGATAAGATAGGATCTCTCCATCCTTCTTACAGCAGGGGCAGGAGCTACTCCTAACCCGCTTAATAAGACTAATGGTAAGCAGCCTAGCCCTTGGCTATATCCCAAGTGCATGGTGCACCGCTAGGGTGGTCTTCATCCCCAAGACCGGGAAGAAAGATATCACCAGCCCAAAGTCCTTCAGACCTATCAGCTTAACTTCGTTTTGCCTTAAAACG
Source organism: Drosophila oshimai (assembly GCA_018150695.1). Lineage (NCBI taxonomy): Eukaryota > Metazoa > Arthropoda > Insecta > Diptera > Drosophilidae > Drosophila > Drosophila oshimai. The sequence goes on along the minus strand of JAECWM010000269.1, from coordinate 546,801 downwards.
CTGGAAAAACTGGTAGACCACAATATTAGGAGAACAGCTCTCAGAGACTGTCCGCTGCAACACACGCAGCATGCATACAGAGCAGGCCGTTCAACAGACACGGCACTTTATCAACTATGCCGCACCATAGAGGGGACAGTTGACAGCAAAGAAATTGCTATTTGTGCCTTCCTAGACATAGAGGGAGCCTTCGACAACACATCACATGATGCGGTTCGAGCTGCCCTGTCTAGGAGGAACATAGATGTTACAACGAGTAAATGGATTGGTAACCTACTACAATCCAGACAGGCAACATGTACACTGGGCTCAGATAACATGACGATAGCAACCAGCAGAGGCTGTCCGCAAGGAGGAGTGCTTTCCCCTTTGCTATGGAGTCAAGATAACGCTAGACTGGTGCAGGGAGGTTGGACTCAACCTAAATCCCGCCAAAACAGTCATCGTTCCCTTCACAAGGAAGTAGAAACTACAGAGAATGAGACAAATCTCATTGCTAGGAATTCCTATAGAAACTAGCCGAGAGGTTAAGTATCTAGGAATCACTTTAGATAGTTAGCTAAACTTCGCTTCCCACGTCCAAAAGACAGTGGAAAAGTGTTATAGAGCTCTGTATACCTGTCGAAAAATTGCTGGGAAATCCTGGGGAACCAGGCCCCAGATAATAAGATGGCTATACCTAATGATTGTGAGACCAATTCTCACGTACGGAGCAATTGCATTGGGTAAACGAGCTAAGCTCATCACCATACAAAATCAGTTACAAAAGTTGCAAAGACTTGCTTGCGTTTGTATGACAGGGGCAATGAAAACCTGTCCTACAACTGCCTTAGAAGTTCTGATGGAGCTAACACCACTCCATTGTGTAATTGAACTTCAACGCAAAGCTACCCTCCTGAGAATAAGCACTGAGGGCACGGGTAGTGGTTGCATTCTAAATAACAGGGATGCGACTAATCTGTTAGGTGAGGTGCCCCTAATACTTCACCCTAGGGATGAAATGACAGCCGAATTAATCTTCGAGCTGAACTTCACAGCACACTTAGGCAATAAGAAAGATTGGACCACATTGTCCGAAGTGCACCCTATGGCTAAACACACCATAGCATGGTACACAGATGGATCAATGACACAAAAAGGCACTGGCCTTAGAGTGGTAGGGCACTGCATAAAATACCACGAATCCCTTGGCCAATACACCAGCATATTCCAATCTGAGGTATGCGCTATTGGACGTTGTACAGAGGTCAACATACAGCGTAAATACAAGGAAAACGACATCTCGATCCTTTTGGACAGTCGAGCAGCAATTACTGCTTTATGCAGTAACAAAGTCACTTCAAAGATAGTCCTAGAGGTGAAGAGTTAACTAAACCAATTAGGCAGTCGAAATAGACTGGCCCGCAGATGGATTCCGGGTCATAGGGATATATCCGGAAATGAAATTGCCGATAAAATGGCAAAACTAGGTGTTTGTTCTCAAACCGTTATCTGATTGTCCGCGCAGGAGTCTCTAATGCTCCTGGGGCCGTGCAGAGGTTGTTTTTACCGACGAGACGATCGGGAGCTATGCCGTTTCCGCAGCTTAAAGAGTAGTAAGACGCGGGGTTGATTCTGTGACAATAACTGACTTTATTGATATAATGGTACTAGCTTATATACTACTTTGTATGCGGAAACATAGTGTAAAGTGTGGTGTGGGGCCTTTGTTGATAATCTAGATTACATCAAGTTGCTAATTACCTAGATAACCTCAAGTTGAGGCCAGTTCAGCGCAATTCTGCTGTGACCAGCGTTTGTTGGTTCTTCAGTTGTGCTGACGTACGCTGGTGAGCCGGCCGCTTTGTTGGTGAGTGGTTCTTTTGGCTAGTAGGCGAAACTGCTGATCAGCAGTTACTAGCTTAGCGCCTGGTACCCAGTCCAAGGTCAGCGTAGTTGAGCTGGCTGGGTATATGGGATGTTGGTGTTGTTCCCAGGTTAATCGGCATTGCTGTTCGCAGCAATGTTGCGGATGCTAGTATTGGCAACATTGGTTACGAACATTCTCCCCCCATTGAGCGGTAGACGCTCAATTAAAGACGGTGTTGTAAGCAAGGTCGATTATGTGTCCCAATAGGGATCTGTGAGCGTTGTCGTGAGGACTGAAATTGTGGCCCCCTAAATACATATCCTGAAATAGGTAGTCACTGTAAATTGATGATATCTGAGAATCCTTGCACGGTAGTGCTTGATATGTGATTGGCTGCTGCCATGTCGTGCGTCTCGGCCTCCCAGTTTCCTTGGTCCAGATTATGAGACCTGCCCATATGGTTTAGCCACTGTGTTCTCGATATTTAGTCTGGGAATGCTTGCGATGCCACGCAGAAGATGTTCCCTGGCTAGAAGTAGTAACGTTAAATACTGTTGACAATTTTCGGGGACGCTGCAGGATTTGTTGTGAACTAGCTGATCACTAGTTGCGCTTATTATTGTAGGTGTCGTTGGCTTTCCAGTTGGCTGAGGCAACTCATATTTGGTGATAGCCAACGATTTCAATGATGATTCGGTTTGAACATTTGTTGTCTTACTAGCTGCATCTTTAGACCTGCGTCTGCCTACAATTTTGTAGAGCAATCGGTTGCAGATTAAGACGTTTGTTATCTTGTGCTTCTAGACGTGAGCCATGTTCTGAGATTTCTTCTACAGTAATATTGTTTGTTGATTCGGTAACGTCCTCTTGCTTCAGCGGACCCATTAGCATCCAACCCAGCCTTGAGTTAAGAGCCATAGGTTTTCCAGGTCCCAATATGAAAGATCCTTGTTTTATTACGGCCGCATATAGCTCAGCTCCCATGTTCAAATCGATTGGCCCAGGTTGCCGAAAAACAGGGTCAGCTAGCTGAAGATTCTTTGGAAAAGTGAGAGTGTTTCTTATCGGCACTGACGGCTGATCTGAAGCTATAGTGGGGACAATAAAAACCTCCACCTGTGATTCAAAATCTGAAGTGCCTGACGACAGCCTTAGTACTGCTCGCGTTGCTGTTGTCTGTCTTCCTCCAATTCCTGAGATTTCCAACGTTGTTGTTTCTTTTAGGGAGAGCATGTTTGCCATTTTCCTAGAGATCAGATTCACTTGCTATCCTGCATCTAAGATCGCGCGACAAGATTGGATTTTTCCGGTCGGTCCCTCAAGTACTACCCTTGCGGTTGGTAGCAGTACGTAGCCTCTCGAATCCTCGTTATAAACGACGGTTAGTAATCCAGATACCGGATGGTTTGTTGTTTGTGTTTTTGCTGACAATAGTAACAGGTTTGCGACTATGAACAGTTTTCTACCATATGAGAGGTGGAAAGACAGTTCGTGCATCCTCCTATCTTCAACATAACCTGGCTGCAGAACATTGAGCGATGTTCCCCTTGGTAACAGATTCCGCATCTTCTGTCGCGGTTTTGTGACTTTGGGGACTGCAACTATGTGTCGATTATCTAGTGTTTCTAGCATGTATGCACGCTTCTCTAGAAACGATAACATACTGTCGAGTGTCGGCACTTCTGTGGATGCGTCCGCGGAGTTTTCTAATGCTGATAGTGTCAGTGGATCTAGTTTCCGTTGAATATGGAACCCGACAATTGGATCCCATGTTTTTGTACACACCTCCAGGTTTTTTAATGTGCTGAGTGCCTTTTGAATATTATCGTGAACAGCTCGTATCTGTCGAGCTGAACCATCTATTGGTTTTTGGTCCACGATCTTGGCTATGGCTGCATACACCAGAATTTTTCCGTTTTGGTATCTCGTAACGAGTCGTTTCTATGTATTATCATAGCCGCCTTGCGAGAAGTCTGTATCTATTAGGATGTTGCGTGCTTCTCCGCGTAGAGCATTCTGGAGCAAGTGCAACTTTTCAGTACCAGAATATGGTTTATTGTGCACTAGTTCCACAAATAAATCATAAAACCGTGGCCATTCTAAGTATTCGCCTCCAAATTCCGGTATGTTGACCGGTGGATGGGATATTTTTAGTTGTGCTTCAGGTTTGTGGAGCAGTAGCGTTTCGTAATCGTCAGCAATATTCTGGCATTGGGATAATTCCCTTTTTGCTGCAGCTGCGGCTCCCGGCACGCCGTCCAGGGCGTCTTGTGCCTGCCTTAGTTCTCCCCAGTGGGTAGCTAGATGCCGTTGTAATGCTGGTGTAAATGTGGACGCGGTTGATGCCAAGGCTATTGCGGATTCTAGCTCGGTGCATCTCCGCCTTAAGATTCGTATGACTTGGCTGATTTCGGGGCCATCGTGAACTTGGCCTTCCGGTTGTGTTTTCTTGGGTTGCTTTTTATCCTCGCGTGGAGGCCTGATTGGTTCACTACTGCTTGGCATATTGTCCTTAAAGATTTGTTTATATTTTTCAACTGTTTCCCTTAGGCCTTCAAAACGTTTAAAGTATTCATTGTCAGCTGGGAGCGCTGCGTCTCTTAATGTCTGGTCTGTTTCTCGATATAGAGTCCATAATTCAGACAACTGTGCTAGTCTCCTAGCATAATATCCTTCTCGAGTCCTTCTGTCACTTGAATCCTTTCCATAGTTTTTGATAAACTGTTGCATTTGTTTATGCAAATCGAGTTGATCGTTTAATAGCTGACTATGAAGTTCAGCACGGGCTTGGCTGGTCTCCATTATAAATGACGTGGACATTTCACCAGTTGCGGTGGTAGGTTAACGGTAATTCTTACCAGCTTAATATTTTGATGTTTAGGTTCTTTGTAGAATCCTGTGAAGCTAGTTTTAACTGGCGCAGTTTTAGCTGGCGCAAGCTGTTGTGTCCCAATATGGGTGGTGTATCCTGTAAACGCTGGATCTGCGCTCCTGTGAGGTCTGGTGCTTTCAACAAGGAGACGTTCAGATAACGTTGGTGTATACGCTCCTGTGAGATCTGGTCTCAACAAGAGGATGTCCTGTAACGCTGAAGTAAGCGCTCCTGCGAGTTAATAAGTTGTCTCGACAAGGAGAGATCCTGAACGCTGGATTAAGCGGGCCTGTGAGTTAATGCGTTGTCTCGACGAGGCGTTGTCCTGTGACGCTGGAGTAGCGGTCCGGCGAGTTAATAGGTTGTATCGACAAGGAAGGGTTCTGCAACGCTGGATCTACGCTCCTGTGAGGTCTGGTGGTCTCACAAGGAGACGGTCCGATAACGTTGGTGTATACGCTCCTGTGAGATCTGGTCTCAACAAGAGGATGTCCTGTAACGCTGGAGTAAGCGCTCCTGCGAGTTAATAGGTTGTCTCGACAAGGAGGGATTCTGTACCGCTGGATACTGCGGTGTTTGTGTTGTTCCCCGGTTAATCGGCATTGCTGTTCGCAGCAATGTTGCGGATGCTAGTATTGGCAACATTGGTTACGAACACTAGGAGCCGAACAGCCCCTGATAGGACCAGAACCCTACTGTGGCATAGGAAGGCACACAATAAAAGAATACATAAGGAAAGAGGAAGGCACCATGAGGCAAGAACACTGGAGGAATACCCCAGGCCTAAAGCAAGCCAAAACTCTAATAGAAAACAAGAAAGAACGCTATAGTCGGGTTTCCCGACTATAAGATTTGCGATACTCATTGCCCTCTTTGAAAACAGCTAGCTAGCCCTCTTCAATAGTGTGTAGCCTACTTTCATGCGCAATCAGTTTTAAGCGCCCTCTCTTAAAAAAAAAGGTTTGCATACTTTTGAGCGCAATAAAAATTTTCAACGCATTTGTATACACAATTTCTTGAAAATGGTCAGATTTTAAATTTTTTTAGATATTTGGGTAGATATTTTCAATACGAACAACATTTGTAAGGGCCACTTTTCTCTAGCACTAAAAATGTGGACACCACAGAGTTTTTTCCGGTTTGTGGGCGTAAAAAGGGGCGTGGTCAGGTTTTGAAACAAACTTGATCTGCGCTTTGCTTATAGAAGTCTGTGTGCAAAATTTGGTTGCTCTAGCTCTTATAGTTCCCGAGATCTCGATGTTTGTACGGACAGACGGACAGACGGACAGACAGACATTTGATCGTTTACAGTATTTGCTTACTCTTCGAGTATCGCAAATAAAAAACTACAACAAGAAGAGGTTTGAGGAACTTATTCAACTAGGGAAGAATTCACTTAGGATCGTTACCGGATTACTAACCGGGCACTGCAGACTGAAAAGTCATCTAGGTAAGATAGAAATAACCAGCAGCAGGACTTGCAGATTCTGTGACATGGAGGACGAAACCTCTAAACACATCATCGCAGACTGTCCGGCCTTAATAAATATAAAATGCAGAACCTTAGGATCGAGAACTCTATCACGTGAGCTCTTAGGAAGAATCAACCCATCAAAACTCCTCGACTTTGTTCGAGGAAATGGGTTGATATCTAAGCTGTAGGCTCCGATAGGGGTACAATAGATCTAAACAGGTCGCGGTACACTAAACACCCCAATAATAATAATAATAATAATTCCTTTAATAATAAAAGCCCTTTTTATCTAGGTCTGTTGTAGTAGGTTATTTTTGTATTTAAAAAATAGAAACAAGAAAGAACGCTATAGTCCGGTTTCCCGACAATAAGATTTGCGATACTCATTGCCCTCTTTAAAATCAGCTAGCTAGCCCTCTTCAATAAAGTGTAGCCTACTTTCATGCGCAATCAGTTTTAAGCGCCCTCTCTTAAAAAAAAAGTTTTACATACTTTTGAGCGCAATAAAAATTTTCAACGCACTTGTATACACAATTTCTTGAAAATGGTCAGACACCACAGAGTTTTTCCCGGTTTGTGGGCGTAAAAAGGGGCGTGGTCAGGTTTTGAAACATCTGCGCCTTGCTTATAGAAGTCTCTGTGAAAAATTTGGTGGTTCTAGCTCTTACAGTTCCCGAGATCTCGATGTTTGTGCGAACAGACAGACAGACAGACATTTCAACGTTTACAGTATTTGCTTACTCTTCGAGTATCGCAAATACATAGTTATTATTTACGGTCCATAAAATAATATTAAATTTTTATTTTCAAAGTCGTACGAAAACGACGTGCAACACGCGAGATTAGCCCATTTGCAAATACAAATATTTTAAAAGATTAAGAAAAACAAAAATTTTATAAATTATGTATTAGAGTGTCCCTAATATGAAGAAAAAAATTTTTTTTATTATGCTAAAAGGTATTTAAATACAAAATTTTACCTTTCTATCATGATTGCAACCCGTGCCGATCGATCTACAAAGTTTATCAAATAACTTATTTTATTTATTTATTTATTCATTCCGCCAATGGATTATATCCTTATCTGGCTAGTTATAAACTTAACTCTAAGACTAAGAACTACATAAAAAATATTCCCTAAGCAATTGCCTGAGCACATCCTTCTTGGATCCCCAACTGAAGCGAATGCTAGCTGGCAGGGAATTAAGCAGAAGCAAAGCCCTTAAAACTGGCTCATTCCGAGCATAATTGGTCCTAGCAGCACTTTCAAAAAAAGGGACCAAGGTACGGAGATTCCTGGCTGGGGCATTAAAATTGACTTAACTAAATAGGAAAGGACTATCAATATTACCAATGATTATGTCATTTAAAAAGAGTAGGCCCGCTATCGAACGCCTGTCAACAAGACTGCAAGTATGCAGTAGGCTACATTGGCTGGAATAAGAAGGAACCGGATCTGAAAAATGCAACGGCTGCAGTGCAAACTTGAGGAATTTTTTCTGAAGCCGCTCAACCCTATTGATGTGCACTGTACTTGAGGGATTCCAAATAAAGGAATGGTTTAATATTTCGGTCTGCTACGTTATTACGATAAGTGAAGTCAGTAAAAGTTAAAATGAACTTGCATAGACAGTAGTATTTATTTGAAAAATAAAAATAGCTTTGTTCATCCAGGGTAACTTTTCTGTGGTGTACTTTTTTTACAGTCCGGATACAAATTTCTGTGTTCTTGAACACAGCGCAGCAAAAACTGTTTTTGATCTTCTTCGACCGTGATAAGCCCGTTGAAATCCTGTACTAATTTAATAGCCTTTTCAGCAGTGTCATTTACCACCTTTAAATGACTTATTCTTTTTTTAGCTTTAAGAAAAGCAGCATTTTCATAAAAAAACAAGAAAGAACGCTTTAGTCGGGTTTCCCGACTATAAGATTTGCGATACTCATTGCCCTCCTTAAAAACAGCTAAAGTGTAGCCTACTTTTAAGCGCAATCAATTTTTAGCGCCCTCTTCAAAAAAAAAAAAATGGTTAGCCTACTTTCGGGCGCAATAAAAATTGTTTACGCACTTGTATACACAATTTCTTGAAAATGGCCAGACTTTGAAAATTTTTAGATATTTGAGTAAAAATTTTCAATACAAATAACATTTATAAGGGCCACTTTTCTCTAGCATTAAAAATGTGGACACCACAGAGTTTCGCGGTTTGTGGGCGTAAAAAGGGGCGTGGTCAGGTTTTGAAACAAACTTGATCTGCGCTTTGCTAATACAAGTCTGTGTGCAAAATTTGGTGGTTCTAGCTTTTAAAGTTCCCGAGATCTCGACGTTTGTACGGACGGACGGACGGACGGACGGACGGACGGACAGACAGACATTTGATCGTTTACAGTATTTGCTTACTCTTCGAGTATCGCAAATAAAAATATCTTCTTGGAGAAAGCTGTCGTCGATCTGTAGTCGAGATAGAAATTGTTTGCCTTTCTCTGAAACAAAATCATCGAGCTTTTTATCTGAAAGAAAAAAACAAGTTAAATAACAAGAAAAATCTAATAATTATACCTACAAAAATATCTTACCAAACAACTCTTGCGATAATTCTTCCCTTGATGGAATATAGCGTTTTCCAAAATTTGAACTTTTGAAGTGACAATAAATAAGCACACGTCCTGTAGGGCATTTTTATCCTTTTTAGTTATTTTGAGTTGTGAATTAAGCAAACATAGTTTTAATGAGTATATCGCTCTCGCCATCCATCGAGCCTGATGCTACAGGGGGTTTGAGTTTTAATTTATTTTGCGTGTCTCCTCCCAAAAATACTACGCATAATTCAACCAACTCGCGGTAATCGTCTCTTATAAAACCTGTGCTTAGTTGTGTCTTATAAAACATTAACAAAGACGAAATTTTTGTTTCGGAAACATGTGCATTTATGAAATCAAGGCACAGTTTAATGTCATTTGAATCGATTTTTTTTAAATTATCTCTGAACTTTTTAAAGAGCGGAATATCAGGGCTAATTGTTATTTGCTTGATCTTGGTTTCAAAAGCAGCTTTTAGGACCAACTCATAAACATGATGACGACAAGCGAAAAGCAAAATTTCTCTTTCGAAGGTCTGTTCCAAAATAGCACAAGCTCCATTGAAACGACCAGTATTCGATGCAGTTGTGTCGCAGCACATTATTTGTACCTTATTGTGTAGGTTCCAGTCAAACAATGTAGTTGAGATTGCTTTGGCCTGATCTTTTCCAGAAGAACTCTCAAGTTTTGGTACTGCAAGAAGCTGTTCTCTACCATCAAATGAAGCAATGATTGGCAAGCGTTTTTCTTCGAACTTCGAACATCGAACATCCAATCCGGGTAATAGTTTTCCATCCCAATGGATTGTGACGATGTCAGGAATATTGTTTTGAAATTCAGTTTTAGTTGCTTCTGCCCTCGATTTTCTAGTCTCACTACGAATTCGCTGAATCGATGATTTGTTGATAGGAAAATCCTCGCTGCTCATATCAAGCGCTTCTACTACCGCCTGAAGCATGCATACGGAGTCTTTTGTACTCAACTGACATCGGTCTAAAGCTGCGACTAGTTTAGGTGTGATGAGATTCTTTCTACCTCTTTTTATACTTTTTTCAGAGCAGGTATAGCCTAGCAAAACCAGTTTAGGATTTATAAGTTCTTCGTCCGGTTCTTCCAAATATTTCCTTTGATTTCTTCTTTCTCCGTCAATTTTTTGTCTACACCAGCTAAATATCCTGGTCGACCTGGTTCTCTTGTTTATTCAAAAATAGTTTGTCTTCCTCTATTTTTATTATTTTTAACCCTTGTGTGAGCGGAAGATTTTTTATACGTTGTTGAGCGGAAGACACAATTTTGTGCATCGTGTTATAACCGCGTATATCTTTAAAACTTTTATTCAGAAAAATTTTAAATTTTTACTGAATATGTATTGACTCAAAATCATTAAATTTAAAATTTAAATTTTTAAATTAAGCCTACACTGAAAAAAATTTTTAAGTTTTACCTTGGAAAAAAAAATTGCAGGTCAGATTAATTACGTAAAACTCGCAAACAGATGAAACAATTGAAAAACGTTATATACTACGTTATAGGACTTTTAATAAGCTTTTCGAAAAGGTCAAATGTGTCATACCTTTCTTTAGAAGAAGTCACTATAAAAGTAGTTCAAAGTTCTAAAAACGTGCAAAAAATGTGGGCAGGTAGTACGTTTTACCATCAACCCTTTTTGGGTCATTCCAAAAAGAGTTGTCGGCAGCTGCACCTGGCGGTCATAAATGATTTGGGTTATTTGTGACCGTTACTTTTATTAGCAAGAGTACCTAAAACCACAAATACCCCTTTTTGGACATTTATAGTTATAATTATGGGATTAAAACAATTTATTTTTATAAGAATAATAATTTTGAAATAAAAATAATACTAGTTTTTTAGTATATTTGTGGTATTATTAATCAAATTTGTACAAAATAAATGCAATTTTTCAACAATATTGGTTGTTTTTCTTATAGTTTTACCAAAGAAGGGTATGACACATTTGACCATTTTGGAAAGTTTATTGAAAGCCCTATAACGTAGTATATCACGTTTTTCAATTGTTTGATCAGTTTGCGAGTATTACGTAATTAATCTAACCTGCAATTTTTTTTTTCAAGGTAAAACCTAAAAATTTTTTTTAGTGTAGGATTAATTTAAAAATTAAAATTTTAAATTTAATGATTTTGAGTTAATACATATTCAGTAAAAATTTCAAATTTTTCTGAATAAAATTTTTTAAGATATACGCGGTTATAACACGATGCACAAAATTGTGTCTTCCGCTCAACAACGTAGTTAAAAAAAGTTTTCCCTAATAAAACCCAAGATTACCAACAGATTTATCTAAAAATCGGCAAACTTGTTTAGAATCGCTGAAGACGAGCTGTCAGAAAATTTCAGATCGATAGCTTTCACACAACCCGAGATATTTACAAGCAAAATCGAAATGGAACAAAAATGTTCCTTCCGCTCACACAAAGGTTAAGGCATCAGCATGTGCAATATCAAATAAGGTATCAAGGCTTATTTTAACATTCTTTTCTCGGTCCTTGAAAGTGGCTAGAGTTTTTTTTACAACTTGTTTGCAGCTCTCTCCAAGCATGGTATAAATCAATAATTTTCTTCACGCAGTTAGGCAATGCCCTTGTGGGAATTCTTGCTTTTTCCCAAAATATTAAACACTCCCTAGTCACAAGATTTGCACTTTCACTGAGAGTTATCTTGACTTGTCAAATATTTTAAAATAAGACGGAGAGAACCTGACGATTTAATGGTAACTTTGCAACAATAATTTGATGACAAGGTAGCCCGATAAAAAAAATATTTTCTTTATCACTTCGCAATGTCATTGATATCTTACGAATGAAATAACGAATGAAGCGTAGTCCATAGTCGCAGCGCTGTAACCGCGCCAACATGTACGGCACGGGTTCTCTTGCATGCAACGGGCTAATATTTTTTTCTAGAACATATTGGGTTATTATGAAAGTTTTAAAGAGGTATGCGTAAAAATATATCGAACATGAAAAATAAGGGACATTCTATTATGTAGGTATATTATGTATGTTAAAATATGCAGTGCATACTTTTAAATTTAACTCTCTGTTGCGCTAAAACTATAAGGAATATCAAAATGACAAAAATGCCAAAAGAAAGGAAAAATTGTCCAGAATCCGTATAAAAAGCAAAATAATTAAAAAACTAAAAGCAATGCACTTTTTTTTTATCTCACAGCTTATTTTATGCAGTCTTAAAAAAGTTTTAATACTTTGTTAAAGCTCAACATATTTGAAGCCAAAGATGTCCTACACAATGTTTAACGTTTTTGGCATTTATTCCACTAACTTTGGTGTTGTTTCTGGCGGTATATTACCCCACTATCTACTCACACACGTTCCTCATTATTTGCGATACTCGAAGAGTAAGCAAATACTGTAAACGATCAAATGTCTGTCTGTCCGTCCGTCCGTCCGTCCGTCCGTCCGCACAAACATCGGGATCTCGGGAACTATAAAAGCTAGAGCCACCAAATTTTGGGCACTGACTTCTAGAAACAAAGCGCAGATCAAGTTTGTTTCAAAAATTGACCACGCCCCTTTTACCGCCCACAAACCGGGAAAATCTGTGGCGCTCTCATTTTGTATGCAATCGTTGCGGTTTTAAAAGAAATATAATGATATGTGCACTGTCTTACTACATTCCGAACCATTTTGTGCTCTAACAAATAATAAAGAAGTTATAGAACATTTAGCTATGCCTTAAATCTAGTCTACATACATATTTTACATACACGTGTTTGTGAATGTAAAATCTACAAATTAAGTTAATGTAGCCCCATAGGTGGCGCCTCTATCGTTTTTTCTCGTTGTTTTTTAAAGAGGGCAAATGAGTATCGCAAATCTTATAGTCGGGAAACCCGACTATAGCTTTCTTTCTTGTCTTAATTCTCTCTTTGCTCTCTGAATTAAATTAGTCCAACCACCAAAAAAACAAAGCTCTCAACGAGATCGCTTCTGCCCAAACACAACATTATTGGCGACGAGGATAAAAAAAGAAGAATCTCAGCCACAAGAACAAATTGTTTTTGTGTTAATCGTAAAGCAGCCGCAGGAACACAACATTTTTGTGTAAACGGAGTGTTATCAGCCGCAAATACATAATTTTTGTGTAATTCAGTGTCGCGTAGTCGTTGATTTTTATCAAGATAGTGGCAGATGAGAACGTAATCCAGACAATGCTTGCTCAACAGCAAGAATTTACAGCAGCTACTATTAAACAACAACGAAACTGGATGCAAGCAATACTAGAAAAAACGCTTCTCCAGATGCTAGAGATTCAAGCCACGCGGGTGAATTATCTATGTGTCCTCCGTTCCACAAATTCGACAAAGATAATCAAAATTGGGAGTCATATCTGGAACTATTATAGCAGCACTTCGGTTAGTGCAGATCAAAAACAAAAATCCTATTTCCTTTCATGGTGTGGTGTAAATACATTCGAACTATTAAAAAATCTGTTCGGGAATATCAATTTGAATACATTCAGATAAAAGCAGCTCACAGACTCACGGAGCGTTTCACCATTAAACGTCATATTCGGGGGTGCCACAGAAACCGTCGACGGTTTTGGGGAGTAATTTTTCGGAAATTCGGAAAAAAATCGTTGGTGCTACAGAAACCGTCTCGAACTTGTTGTTGGGACTAACGATTCGGAAAAAAAACAGGGCTGACTTCTTATTTTTATTTGTCATTTATTTACTATTTTTCAATAAATTCAAGCCAAGTTTTACTTTTTTTTTGCAAGACAATACCAACAACTAAAAAAAACTCTACACATAAATCGTAACAAACAAAATAGTTCAACATTTTAAAATGACCGCCAACCTAAACAAAAGAAGCCATCCCTGTATTACATGGCTTCTTACGAGAGGCCGCTACATAAAATCAGTCCCCCAGAGCGAATCCTTTTGCGAAATCGGCGTTTTCTAATATAAAAATCAAGAGCACAGTGGCTTGCTTTGATTTCCTATGCTTTCCCTAAAACTAAACAACATTTAGGCAACAACATTTAAAATTTGTTGAATTCACTGACATTTTCAAACAATTTGTCTTCTTCTTCGTCGTTTTTTAAGGTTTTTACCCAAGCCGGTATTTTTTGCCACACGCGGTCACACTTAAGTGCAATGCAAAGATTTGTTTTTTTAATTTCACAAGAAGTACAACTTATTTTCACTTGAAATTTTGACACGCTATAGTTATAGTTATAAACAATAGTATAGCGTACCATAACAATAATAATAATCATATTTTAAATATGAAAATTACTCCGAAATTTGGCATTTTCTATTTGGAGCCAGTTGGCAGTTTGGTTTCTCGGGAGTAATTTGGCCGGATTCGCACAAGCAATTTTTGAGGTGACGGTTTTTGGAGATTTATTAATTTAAAATATAAACAGATCAAAACATAAAAAATTTTGTATGCAGATAGCACATACAATTCATTAACGTTGTTTTAAAAAATTTTTCATTATTTACAAAAAGGTGCAAGTATGCTTATTTTATAAAACTGTCGTTTAAAACACGGGGGAAATTATAGAGTTTTCTTTGGCACCGACGGTTTTGCCTTGGGTTGGAACTTGGGCGGACTTCGGGTGGAACGGTTTCTGTGGCACCCCCGATTGTGACAGCTCGCTACGAGTTTTTCAAAAGAGAGATGAAGCATTTACAAACACATAGAAAGTGGGTAGCCGACTTGCGCGGGATCGCTCGTGAATGCCAATTTGTGTGCAACGCAAACGGTTGTTTGTCAAACTATGTAGATGAGATGATACGAGATTAGAACATAGTACATACTCCGTATGATTCAGTCCGGGCAACTATTCTTCAAAAGTCACAGCCAACTATTGAAGATGTTCTCATAGTTGCAGAAACCTATGAGACAACAACTAAAATTGTTGCAGCGCTAAAAGAGAACATACACAAACAGTATCCAATCAATGCGATCCACACATACGCAAAGAAGTCAGCAAGCATTGAAAATGATGCCAGATCTTTTAAAGATTTTATTAAATCTTGATCTGGTTGTGGTCAAACTCACCAAAGAGAAAAATGCTAGTTCAGCACCGCCGTATGCCACAAGTGCGGTAGGAAAGGTCTTATAGAAATCGTCTGTATGTCAAAGTATGTTAAGTCAAATGTCAAATGGCCGGGTCAAGTTAATAACCGTGAAGTAAAGCCCAACAAGAACGAAGCAAACGAAGTCGAAGTGTTCGAAGCAGTTTACAGTGTCACAGTTCAAGTAAATTGTCAACAAAACAGAAAGGTTATTGATCTCGAAATATTAAAACAAGTTGTTTTTTATTTCAAATGGATTCCGGATCAACAGCATCCGTGATAAACTCCAATACATACGCGCTGCTGCAGAAGCCGAAGTTGCACAAGTGTTCCCGAGTTTTACATGCTAGGGGAGCTGCACACTGTCGCAAAGTGCGGAGAGGAAGAGAAACATGTGGTCATAATCGTGGCAAATATAGAAACTTCGACTAATCTCTTCGGCATGAATCTATTTAACGTTTTCGGATTCGACATCATGCAAGTATCAAACATTTATGAGGTGCATAATGACAAAATAAGTGACCTTTGCAACAAGTACAACGAAGTGTTTGAGCAAGCCATGACTTTAGGTTAGGTTAGGCGGGTTGCTCATCCAGTTGCTCATGGCCCATTGTGACGAGGTGATGGAGGTGACGGAGTCTGCTCCTCTGAAGTGCTGGGCATGTGCATAAGAGATGTTCTACCGTCTCTGGTTCCTCCTCATCTTTGCAGCTTCTGCAAAAATCGTGGTACGGTCCACTGTACCTGACGGCCATGACGGTGATTACTCCTGTGAAGATCCAAATCCTGTTCTTGTTGAAGCGTAGGAGTTCGGTTGTTCTTTTAGCACTGAATTCAGGCCAAGTCATTTTGGAAATGACGCACCCGTCGGCATTACGCCATTGGCTTTGCGTCATCCCTCTCACCTTGCCATCAAGGATGGCTAGTGACGCCGACAGCAGTGAGGCTGATCCGCGTCTGGCACATTTATCAGCTCGTTCGTATCCCATAATGCTGCGATGGCCAGGTACCCATGTGAGCGTTATTTGGGTGTGCTGAAGTTGTTTTAATTACAATATTGTTTTGCGAACTAGGTCGCTCCTGCTGGTGTGTGCCTGTAGAGCTTTGATTGCTGCCTGGCTGTCCACAAATATGACCCCTGAGGTGGGAGGAGGTTTCCAGCTCGAGATCAGCCTCGCAGCCTGCCAGACAGCGTAAATCTCTGCCTGAAAGACGCTACATCAGTCTGGTAGTCTGACGGAGAGCTCAGTGGGTTGGTCTATAAAGACCCCTGCTCCTGTGCCTTCCTCCGTCTTCGATCCATCTGTGAAGATTGCAATTGCATTCTCTGTTTGCACAGAGTTGCTGTCCCAATCTTCTCTTGAAGGAATCGAGATCCCATATTTCCTACCCCAGCTAAATTCGGGGGGGCTGTAGTCCCATTCTCCTGATACGGATTGACACCCCATGGCTTAGAGTATTGATCCGTGACCAGTAGCGTTTGGCCTGAAGATTTGCAGTGCGTTAAGCCGCAGCGCATTTCTCGCGGCCGTGTGCTTAAGAATTAATCCTTGTGGTGTCAGGTTAAGTTGGGCATTGAGTGCCGCTTGAGGCGTGGATCTGATCGGATCGGTAATCCCCAGGCAGGCTGCCCTTTTAACCTTATGGAGGTTTGCATGGTGGGATTTGGTGTTAGCCGCCTCCCACCATATAAGTGATCCATAGGTCAAAATCGGGCGAACGATAGATATGTACAAACAGTGCACAGGGATGAAAACCCTTTTTTTTGGCATAAAGTCCAAAATTATTTTGTAATTTTTCCGAATTATTTTTTTTTAATCCATTAAAGAAATGTTCAACTTTCATAAAACTATTTTTAAAATATTTTTTTTACCATCCCTGGCTCTTTGGCAGCCCTCTTAAATCAGCTGTTCATTTAATTAATTTATTCTTTAGCAAATATCGCGCATTCCTTTCGGTTAAATTATGGAAAATCTTCGTCAAGGTATGTATAATATTACACTAGAAATGCTTTTGTTTCGTGCTGTTTTTAATTGTTTTATTGAACCATGTTTTGTGTAGAAATTAACAAGTGTACGCAGGATTACGAAAAGTGCAAATGTGGTAATATGTGTTATTGTATATTTGATAAAATGGAGTTTATAACTTTTGCGCATACATGCGCCACTTCGTAATGTTTAAATAGATTCGGAACAACTCGACATTAGTAGGGGGGAACTGCTGAAAGTGTGGCTGAATAATTATCGCAGCTTTGGCGATACACTTAGCTGGTTGTGCGAAAGGGTATTTCGAGTTCGAACAAAATTTAGACTACGAGTTAAATACAGATGATGAGTAAAATATTAAAAATTTAACACGTAAATTTTATTTATATATGGGATTGGGGCGGCAAGGGACAAGGGGTGGTTCACATAGGCGTGGTCAAAATCAAAAAATAATGAAAACCGATATATCACTATAGTCTTACTATTATGTAAATAAATTTGTAACCCGTATCTTTAAAGTTAGAGTTTATGCCAAAAAAAAAAACGCTTTTCATCCCAATGTGGAATGTATGATGTACGGTTGCAGTACCCATTTCCGTCCGAATGTTCTTTTGCAAATGTAGAGGGCACCCAGCGCCTTCTTCATTCTTTCTTCAGAATTCCTTTTCAAAGAAAGCTCTTAGTCCAAGACTACTCCTAGATTCCTTGCTTCCATCGAGAGCCTGAGTTCCGTGCCTTCTAGTCTGGGAGGATTAAATTCAGGTATCTTATATTTTCTTGTGAACAGCACGACTTCAGTCTTATGTGGGTTTACCCCAAGACCGTGAGCACGCGTCCAGTCGAGAGTTAGGCCTAGGAAAGATTCCAAAATCTCACTGACTGTGGAGAGAAATCTCCCCGTTATGAGTAGAACCAGGTCATCCGCATAGGTTGTGACTCTGCATGCTGTGTGTTGGAGCTCAGGAGGTTGTTTAGGACAAGGTTCAACAAAAGGGGGGAGATAACCCCTCCTTGTGCCCCTTGTTAACTTTTTCCTTTCGCTACCCCGAGCGAAGAGTTGATTAGTCGGCAACTAAGCATGGAGCCCAGCCACCTTGTGATCATCAGCGGTGAGTCAACTCTGGATAGTGAGTCCGTAACTGATTCTATGCTGACATTGTTAAAAGCGCCCTCAATGTCGAGGAAGGCTGCCAACGCAAACTCTTTGGATCCTAGGGCCTTCTCTATACGCCCCACTACCTCGTGCAGCGTGGTGTCAACTGACCTACCCTTCAGGTAAGGGTGCTATGCGCTGCTGAAATTGTGTGTGTTGAGACGGCTTCTGAGGTGCAGATGATAGACTGATTGGCCTGTAGTCTTTCGGTGCGCAGTGGTTGATCTTCACAGCTCTTGGGAACGTATCCCAGATGAAGGCAACCTTTGAAAATCTTGGACAACCAGGGGACGAGTTCCTTGGTAGCCATATGGAGCATCGGTGGTATAATGCCGTCCGGCCCCGCAGATTTGTAGGTTGAACGATTTTATTGCCCAGACAATTTTCTCCTCGTTCAGCAGACCATCCTCCCTCATGTGCAGACCGCCAGTCATCCCAGAAGATTGACCTTCTGGCTTATCGTCGACGTTCTCACATCCAGGAAAGTGGGTGTGCATGAGGAGATCTAGTGTTTCCTGGCTGGATTCTGTGTGATTTCCGTCCGAGTCGCAGAAAAGACCCAGTGTGGCCGGATCCTTGGAAATGACCCGTCGAAGTCTTGCGGCTTCTGTGGTGCCTGACAGATCCTCACAGAATGTTTGCCAGGATTCTCTTTTTGCTTTCCTGCAAGCGCTTTTGAAGGCATTAAAGCTGCGACCGTAGTCGTCCCAGTGTTCTTGCAGGCTAGTCCTCTTGGCTCTATTGACGATTCTTCTTGTGTCTTTCCTGCACTGTCTCTGTGCCGATGTCCACCACGCGTTGGTGTTGGGCTTTGGCGGTCTGCTGACAGGGCAGGACGTTAAGAAGGCCTTCTTCACCCTAAGGGTGCGATTGACTAAGCCAACCGACCTCTCGATAGTGTCGACGTCTGGAAGAACTCCCTCGGAGGGAGGGAGAAGTTCTCGGCGGACCACTTTAGAGAAGTTGGTCCAGTTCGTCTTTTTCGGATTCCGGAATGGTTACGGTTTGGTGTTATGCCAGTCAATGTTGAAAAGTATCTTATAGTGATCCGAGAAGGAGCATTCGTTGGACACTCTCCAGTCTGTAATTTTTAGGGTGTCACTGCTCGAAGCAAGTGTTATATGTTGAGAATGTATTCGAACATTGACTTACCTCTGACGTTAGTGCCCGTACTGCCCCAAAGTGCGTGATGAGCGTTCCCGTCACACCCCATGACAAGGTCGGCTCCCTTTCGCCTTGTGTGGGAGACTACCTCGTACCCGTTTGCATATTGCCACGGTCAGGTCAGATAAACTGTAAAGAGGAGAGAAAAGGACATTAAGCCCGGACCTTACCACGATACATGTTATTGGCTTACCTGCCGTCTTAGGGGCGAGAAAATTGTAGCCGCGTGCACCCAATCCGCAAATTCTTTCACCGAGGATCCAGGGCTCTTGTATAAGCTCCACGTCCACGTTCTTCTCGCCCATAAACCGCAGCAGGTCCACCGATGATACCCTTGAATGGTGCAGATTAATCTGCACTACTCTTAGGCTGTTCGATGGGCTTGGAATGGCTTGGAATTTGCGGCCGAAGGGTGCCTAATCCAAACCACAGGATGCCTTGTTTGTATCGGAGTTTAGACATGGAGTCCAGACCGATGCTGATCCAGATATCTTTGCCATTATCACCGTCGCGCGCAATTCTCCTGCAGACGGTGCAGTCTGCCGTACCGAGTGCCACATTCTGTGACTTGATCAGGTTCAGCATGGACCCTGTTTTGGGTTGCAGCGTGATAAGGGGCTCCAAAGTGAACCAATTCGTGTCCGTGAGCTTCCCCTCGGGGTTACCCATGTCCACAATGGCCACTTGAAGATCCTTATCGGGGCCCAGGCAAGCCTGAAGCTTCTTGCTCGTCAATGATTTTGTCGAGTCGTCTGACCTCTGCCTCTTTGTTCCTTCGGCCTTTGAGTGGTTTCCGGTTCCCTTTGGGCTAGAAGTTGCCTTCATCCTTGTAGTTTTTTTTTGCGGTCTCTTCGTTTGTCCCATTGCCAGTTTGCCGCCTGTAGCATTAGAAGTTGATGGGGGCTCAATCTTCCCCTTTGCCGCAGTTGGCTGTGGCTTTGGTCCGCCCTAGCGATCGGCTGTGGTTCCGCCGTGCATGAGCCTTCGTCCGAAGCGATGAGGGTTTGATCCGCAAGGGATCGCTAGAATGTTACTTCCTAAACTTCCTTTTTATAAAGTTGCACTTACTAATCTTTCTTCTCCTAAAATTTCACATCGTAATCTTACGTCTTCTAAACTTTCACTTCCTAACCTTACTTTTCCTAAACTTGCACTTCCTAATCTTTCTTCTTCATAACTTTCACTTCCTTATCTATCTTCTTCTAAGTACACTGCAAACTTCTCAGTTGGCTTCCACAGACGCGCTTCGAATTTGCGCCTCAATTCGGCTTTTGACTCGTAGCTGCCAAAAGCAAGATGTAACTGGTCCACTAGCTCCCTCGTTGGTTTCACAAAACGGGTGGCATCAGCGTGAAGCCACTGCAACGCGCTGCTTTTCAATTTTCCGATCAGCAAAACTCTGCTATGGGTGTCCGATAGCCTATATAACTTGACTATATTGTCCCATTGGGAGACCCAGGCGCGAACGGAAATATTGTCCAAAAAGTTCATTAGGACTTCCTTAGCCAAGCCAAATCCAGGTGATGAAAAATTGTCTTGCATGCCTCTGCCGCCATCCATGCCGCTAACTCCGTTTTGTCCGTTGTCCAGTTGTTCGTAATTTCCAGAACTTTCGTTGGCGTCTCTTTCGATTCTCTGCACACCATTCGCTAAACCGCCGCCACGCTCGCCATCTCTTTCTAGCATGTTCTCGCCATTCCCCGCCAAGCCGCTGCCACGTTTGCCATCTCTTTCTAACATGTTGTCGCCATTGGCCGCCAAATCATTGCTACGCTCGTCACCTCTTTGTAGCATGTGTCGCGTGCCGTCAATTCCCGAAACGACGCTGTCGATCTGCTGCTGCATATTTTCCAAAATCTCCAACTCTGCGTAACTCTGCTTCCATGTCCAGTATTTCTTGTTTCTCCTCCATCTGGTTAATAACTGAAACACTGCCTCGGCTTGCAAATTATGTATACTTATTAATACAGAATTATTATTTGCGATACTCGAAGAGTAAGCAAATACTGTAAACGGGCAAATGTCTGTCTGTCCGTCCGTCCGTCTGTCTGTCTGTCTGTCCGCACAAACATCGAGATCTCTCAAGATCTGCAAGGCGCAGATCAAGTTTGTTTCAAAACCTGACCACGCCCCTTTTTACGCCCACAAACCACGAAACTCTGTGGTGTCCACATTTTTAATGATAAAGAAAAGTGGCCCTTATAAATGTTGTATGTATTAAAAATATCTACCCAAATATCTAAATCTGGCCATTTTCAAGAAATTGTGTATACAAGTGCTTTGAAAATTTGTGTTGCGCTCGAAATAAGGCTACACTTTTCTAAAGAGGGCAAGCTAGTTGTTTTTAAAAAGGGCAATGAGTATCGCAAATTTTATAGTCGGGAAACCCGTTTTGTTTTCTTTTCGTAAGTATTCGTTGTGTGTTGCTTGACAATGGTTTTAATACTAAGCTTAAAATCTAATATTCAAAGTACAGCCAAAGGTAGAAGAGAATTAAAAAACTTGGGCTACACCTCGTGATCAAAAGAACCGTATATTGGTTAATGCTGATAAGGTTGTGGATCTTGTTTAAGCTTTCTGATCTCTTGCGTTTATATTTCAAGCAAACGATCTGAAAGCGAAAATTGACAAAAGAAAAGAAACTACACTAAAAATTATTGTATATCTAGATATATAACACCTCCCCTCTTTAAAAGCTTTAACGTCCCCGTTAAATTTAAGTGTTAACTTATTATAAGTGTATTTCTTACATCTAAGGGTGTAGTCCTTTTTAAACTTTTTTACTATGAGTGGGGGAGAGTGGGGATAGGTGAACCACTTTTTTTGTTGAACATTATTATGTCTAAACAATTCGACGGACCCTCCGCTGTTTATAGGAATCTAAAAGAGCATTCATTCCTTTGCATTTAAAGTATTTTGTGAAAATAATATGTCACGTTTTTTTAACTTTATGAGCATTTTAAAATTTTGTCTCGAATGGTTCAAGTATCCCCACCCCTGGGGATAGTTGAACCACCTTTCAGGATAACACAAAAACTACAATTGTATAAAAAAAGTGTAATTTATTTCTTTGTTTATGCCTTTTTTCTGTTCAAATATAAACATTGCACATTTACAGCATGGAATAAAACAATAAAAATATTTATTTATTAATTTTTTTTTTTTTTTTTTTTTGAAGGTTTTCTTGAGTGTTTTGATTGTGCTTTTTGGCGATCAATTTTTCTGTGGTGAGTCAGTGGCAATGATACTGCTCCCTCGTTTTCTTCACATATAAATGGTGCACAAAAACATGTCAGAAGGTAAAATATTTGTACTGGTTCATCTATCCCCATGGTTCACCTATCCCCACTCTCCCCTAATAATTAATTTCATTTTGTACCAATAGAGCATCTAAGTTTCTTCACCTAAATATTAATAGAGTTTATGTTTTCATTGGTATTCTGGTCATTAGAGTATTTAGAGTTCCTAATTAATTTCTTTCTTTTAAATTTAGATCTATGTCGCCTTATGTTTCTATTATTAAGATATTCTTCATAATGAGTATCATCTAGTCTAGATATTAGTTTTGTTTTTCTAAATGGGTTATCAATTTTTAATTTTCGTTTTAATTTCATATCCACTTTAGCGAAAGCCGTATTATTATCATGTTCTTTTCTTTCTTTGTTTAATTGTCTAATTTTATGTTCTTTACTTTTTTGTACATCAATTTCAGGTTCCTCATTAAGTAAAAATATTGAAGCTGGCGTTTTTCCTGTAGCACTGTGAATTGTTTTATGATTGTAATTATAAATGATTTCTTCCATATCCATTGCAATAGTTTCTAATTTGTTTTCTGTTCTAATTATACGCATTTTTTCATTGATTGATCTGTGGCAACGTTCAATAGCAGCTATTCCGTTTTTAGAACTTGTTATTTCAATCTCTTTATTTTCATTTTCTAAACATAATCCTAATGCTCTACTTGTCATACCAGTATCTTGATCTATTTTTAATATTTTTGGTTTTCCTAGAAAATTGAAAACTTTTAGTAGTGCCTTTTTCGTTTCAATCCAGTCAGTTGATGAAGATTCAGTAGCCGATCAAAATTTAGATTTTAAATCAATACAAGTTAGAAAAGATCTACTATTTGTGAAGAAATAATCAATAACGTATTTATCTCTTATATTGTTTGGGCTTGGGGTAGTTTCATATGGCAAATCTGTTCGTCTGTTTTCATGTTTACTTAAACTGCAGGTATTACACTCGTTAATTACGTTCTGTATTAATTTAATATAATCTGGATAAAAATATGTATTTCTAAAGTCAACAATCATTTTTTGTATTCCCTGGTGAATTTTATCTTTATGTATCTTAATAATAAGTTCTTTGAATTCTGAAAAGGTCTTTATATTTATTAGATTTTTAGTAGCTTTAAATAGTTTTGTTCCCGTGTTTGGCCGTATAGTATTGATATATTCATTTTGAAATGTAAAAAAGTCTTCTGTGTTTTCGAACAACATAGTAGAGGTTCGTCCACAAATTGCTTCTAATATTATGTCTTTTGCTTTTTCGCTGGTCATCTCAGAATAGTAAATTTTAATTATCGTACGATTGAATATTTTTTCTACTTCAACTTTTTCTTCGCTATCTTTGATAAAAATTAATTGCCTTTTATAAATGCTAAGAGGGCGCTCTGTTATTGGTATTCCCGAAAAACCATTCTCTTCTGCACTGTGAATTGTAGCTGCTAACGAGCTCAAATCTTCAGATTCTGTGACGACTGATTCAACTGTTTCATTATTCATAAAATTCGTATCTGAATCTTGCTCCGGATTGATTGAAATGGTAACTTTTGAAAGAGCATCCGCTACATAATTTTGTTCACCTTTAATATGCTCGATTTCAAAATCATATTCATTTAGCCTAATCTTCCACCTCTGTAGCTTCATATTTGGCTCTTTTACATATTTTCAATTGCTGAATAATTAATTTCGTGCTCATTTAACGTACGACCTGCAAAGCAGATTGAGTTTTTATCTTGCGACAAAACAGCACCTAACGCAAAATTACTAGCATCTGTCGTCAACGTAAATGTTTTAGTAAAGCGGGATAAATAAGTATTGGGTCGCTTGTTATAAATAATTTTAATTTGTTTAACGAATTTTTATACTCGATGTTATTAAAATCAAGGAGGTAAGTGTATAGTTGCCCAGCGGCAAAGGGAACTTGCTTCCCCGCGTTGTAGACCGTCCATACGTGGCGAAGAGTCACACCCTGCTCGAGGTGCCTCTGCTACTAACTGAATATGGCGGATCTAGAGAGGACAACTCGATAACACCCGTAATCTCAGGTGTTATCTGTACCGTGACTAGTGACGAATGGCACTACGTGAGTGTGTCGTCTAACGGTGGCCTCCGGACACTTGGCTGCCTCCGGTTGTATACAGGCCTTATCGGGATAATTGGGGCTCTATCTCGACGGACTAACCTCTTCATCTACACTCGTGGGATCAAAAATGGAAACTATAAATAAAAAAACAAAACCAAACACAAAAGCACTCGAAAGCACGGTTACGGAACCAAAAAATCCGGAGGGAGTAACGAAGCCTCAAACCTCCACCCAGGCGGGAGCAGGCCTGGGAGGCGGCACAGCTACTGCCAACTTAACCAACCCGAGGAAGATGTGGAGAGAGGCGCCGGTCAAGGACAAAGAATCCGACTGCGAAAGCCTCACCTCGGAGTTAGAAGAAAAGCTTCTGAGCTCTCCGGTCCGGAAGAGGCCCAATACCTCCAGTAAGGTAGGACTCAAACGGACCAAGGAGGGTATGAAGGCTAAAGCTCAGTATAAGGCAGCGCTGAAGATACGCGCCCGACTCAGCAGCACAAGCGACCTCACCCCCGAGGAGAGGAACAACCTTAAGTGGGCTGACGAAAAGATTACGGAGGGTCGGGCACACTACGCCCAGAGGCCCCACATGGACGCCCAAAAGGAGGGGTTCGCAAACAAAGTGGAGGAACAGCTAGCCGCCAAATGCCAGCGCTCCACGGAGGCGGAGAAGTCGGAGATGCCAGAGAGAAAACGACCTCGACAGCGACCAACACAGCCCAAGTAGGCGACGGCGAGCGATGTGGTGAAACAGCACCTAATCGTGGCGCTCATCGACCGCGGCGACCCCAACGGCCAAATGAAGCCCGAGTACTGGAAGAAGGTAGAGGCGGCAGTGTTCGATGAGCTTCTGAAGCAGATGTGTGTGCCAAATGCCCCGTCCGTCTCGTTCGACGGAGCAGGGTGGCTCAATGGGGTGAAAATCCTCAGCTGTAATGACGACTACACGCTGAAATTGGTTACGGGTGTCGTGGCCGCGTTAGACGCTCCGTGGGAGGGCGCCAAGCTGGAGGTAGTGGACAGAACTTGTATTCCGTCCGTGCCAAAGGCGAAGGTGTTCCTGCCGCGGGTCGTCACGCAGGCTCAGGCGCTCCAGCTCTTCCGGTGGCAGAACAAAGATGTTCCCACCGAGGACTGGAAAGTAATCCACGTAGGCAAACCGGAGAGCAAGGGGCAACATGGTCATTCATATCAACAACAAGGAGTCAGAGGACATTTTGTACCCCAGTTTCGGGAAGATGGCTTGGGGTGTGGGGTGCGTGTACCTGCGCCTCAAGAAGCGCCACCCCGAAGACGGCAACCAAAACACGCTGTCTGCAGGGGAAGTTGAGAAGGACCTGGGCATAGCCGAGGTCACGGAAGCCGCCAGCAGCCTAGAACTGGCAGAAGACGAAGGGGACGGTGACAGGACGCTTGTACTCCTCCCGTCCCAGGAGAAGGACGACAGCAGCAGCAATGCTGCCAGGACCAGTTGATGGTCCTGCAGATCAACCTGCATAAAAGCAAGTTGGCCTCGGCAGAGCTCCTGCTATCCCTAGAGGAAGGGCCTGTCGATGTGGCCTTAGTTCAAGAGCCTTGGATCGCGTCGGGGGGGGGGGGGGGGGAAGGGATTGGGGGGGGGGGGGGGGGGCCCCCCCCAAAAAATTCGTCCCCCCTTCCCTTTTCGGAGGAACAAGGTCTTTTTCAAAAACGGAACGCGGCTAAGGTCACCAAACTACACTATCTTCTACACGACAACAGTAAGTAGAGCCAGAACTGCAACCTGGTAAGGAAGGGTATCTATGCTTCCTTAATGTCTAATTACAGCACTGACGATTTAACAGTAGTGGCGGTGGAAGGCAACAAGGACGAGGCTGTCCTGATAGCGTCCTGCTACATGGCGCATGACACCGAATCGCCCCCCCCCAAGAACTACAGCGGCTGGTGTGGGAGACGGAGCATAAAAAGCAGCCCCTCATAATCGGCACCGACGCAAACTCACACCACACGGTATGGGGATGTAAGGATGTAAACGATAGAGGTGAGTCCTTACTAGACTTTATACTAAACACTAACCTTAAGATAGGGAGATAGGGATAGGGAGAGGAACCTACATATATAGGACCCAACTCATCCAATGTCTTAGACCTAACACTCGCATCAGATGCAAACACCCTAATCACGCAATGGAGAGTCCTAAGTAAACACTCCTTTTCGGATGATAGGTACTTACAATTTCGAATCAACTTTGAGTTTAACACAGAAAAAACCGTGTTTAGGAACACCCGGAATACTAACTGGGACCTATTCCAGAAAACGATTGGGAGAATCCTATCGAGACCACCAAAGATATCATCAACAGATGATATCGAAAAGTCTTTAAGGACACTCAATAACAACCTCATACAGGCATTTCACAAAGCCTGCAAGCCATCACACAGCAAAAGAAGACACCGGGCCCCCTGGTGGACCTCAGAGCTCAAGAAAGAAAGAAACGAAGTACAAGAACTCTTCAAGCTAGCAAAACTAGCAGATGAAGGAATTGTATGGGAAGAATACAAGCTAAGGCTCAGCAACTTTAAAAAACAAGTGCACGAGCGTGGAAAAGACTTCCGATACTGCAAGGTTGAGGAAACTTTTAGCAGGCAGGCCGATGGTACAAAGCCAACTAAAAACGGAAGACGGACGCTGGACGGAAAACAGCAGGGAAGCGGCAAACGCGCCCATGGAGGCGCACTTCCCGGGCTGTACTGAAGTCAACACTAACACACCAACTCCTCAGTACAACACAAGGCACGATGTACCCGAGGGCATCATATCCGATTAACGGATCATGTGGGCAATCGACTCGTTCGATGGCCATAAATCCCAGGGCCTCGACGGTATATTTCCAGCCATGCTGCAGAAGGTTAAAAAAGAGATCACTCCATGGCTTAGATCTATATACACAGGATGCTTGGCGAAAGGATATGTGCCAGTAGAATGGGGGACAGCACGAGTGGTGTTCCTGCCGAAGGCAGGAAAATGCAGCCATGTGCTTCCGGAAGACTGCAGGCCTATAAGCCTCACCTTATTCCTGCTCAAAACACTTGAAAAACTTCTGGACCTCTACATGAGAGAGAAGATCAACTCTCACATGGAACCAAATCAACACGCCTATACGAAAGGGAAGTCAGTGGAAACAGCTCTTCATGCGCTAGTAAGCACGATAGAGAAAGCACTGCACTACATAGAATATGCGCTAGGCGCTTTCCTAGACATCTCGGGCGCATTCAACAATGTGTCGACCGCAGCAATAATGCAAAGCTACGGCAATCCATGAAGCGGTAGACTCCTGGATTTTTAATCTAATGAGCTGCAGGAGGATACACGCAGAATGGGGGACCACAAGAGTAAGCAAGGAGGCTAAAAGAGGCACACCCCAAGGAGGAGTGCTATCGCCTCTGCTGTGGAACCTTGTGGTCAACGACCTACTTAAAAAATTCAGAAACAAAGCCCCGAAGATAACTGCCTATGCGGACGAAATAGGGATAATTATCGTAGGCAAATGTCCATCGACAATCAGCTCTGTCATGGAAAACACTCTTAATGAGATACTTATCTGGGCCACGGACGCCGGACTAAGTATCAATGCGGACAAGACGGACCTCATCCTCTTCACAAAGAGGTACAAGGTGCCTCGATGGACTCCGCCAAAAATCAAAACAACACCGCTGATACCAAAAGGAAGTATCAAATATCTAGGAACAGTATTGGACAGCAAGCTGAGTTGGAAGCCCAATGTTGAGAAGGGTGAAAAAGGCCACCAATGCTCTCTATGCATCTCAAAAGATGCTGAGTTGCACATGGGGCCTATCACCCAGACTGATGCACTGGATCTTCATCTCAGTTGTGCGACCCATACTGCTCTACGGCGTGCCGGTATGGTGGCAAGCGACCGAAAAATCCACTTACCTAAAGTTGATGGAGAAACCGCAGAGGCATGCACTCATGTGCATCACTGGAGCGGTAAGATCAACTCCAACTAAAGCTCTACAAACAATACTGAGTGTCAACCGTTTGGACATTCAGGCACGCCTTGTAGCACAAAAGACAGCACAACGTCTTTGCTCCATAGGCAACCTAGAAGCAAGAACCTACGGACACAGTAGAATTGCAAGGAGTATGCTAGTCAGCACAGACTACATCACCCCCAAAAACAACTTCAATCAAACTCAGACGTTCCTGAAGCCCAACGAGTGGCGCTCGAGGATGGATCAGGATACGATGAACATCTACACAGACGGATCAAAAATGGAAGAAGGAGTTGGGGCAGCGGTGTACTACCCCAATCCTCAATTGGAGCTCTCTTACAAACTCCCAGACAACTGCAGCATCTTCCATAGATGCCATAAGGAAAGCAGCAGAAGCGACCGGACTGCAGGCTACTAGTTGGCCTCTTAACAGGCCACTGCCTAGTTGCGGCTCACGCCAAGAAGCTGGGTCTGCTGATAGACGACAAATGCAGGAAATGCAGTGAACCAGGTGCCAAAGAAACGCTGGAGCACCTTCTCTGCAGCTGCCCGGCATTCGCAGCACAAAGACAGCGCTACTTCGGAAAACCATGGCTGACATCGCTGGAGGAAGCGAGTCAACTCAGACACAAAACGCTCTTGGCCTTTGCCAAACACACTCGCATACCGCAGGACGTCAGTAGTTGACTCGGTCCAGAGATCTCACAACTCCCGGTATCACTAAGGACCAAACTGGTCTACGTGTGGCTCCCCAAGAGGAGCCAGCCGGTCTAACCTTACCTAACCTAACCTGTTAAAATCAATTGAACGTCCCTTTT
Source organism: Drosophila oshimai (assembly GCA_018150695.1). NCBI lineage: Eukaryota > Metazoa > Arthropoda > Insecta > Diptera > Drosophilidae > Drosophila > Drosophila oshimai. The sequence continues at coordinate 517,465 of JAECWM010000269.1, read as the reverse complement.
TTAAGCAACTTGTTATAGGTTTAGCAACTTTAGCAAAATTTTTAATAAATTTTCTATAGAATCCGCATAAACCAAGGAATGATTTAATTTGTTTTTCTGTTTTTGGAATCGGAAATTCTAGAATTGATTGTATTTTGCATAGGTTTGGTTTTATACCATTGGGTGTTATAACATGTCCCAAAAAATCTGTTTCGCGTTTTAAAAACTCGCTCTTATCCAACTGCAATTATAATTGGATTCTCGAAGTTTATCAAAAACATTTTTTATTGAAATAATATGCTCCTGCAGTGACGTAGAAAAGATAACAATGTCATCAAGATATACTAAGCAGTGAACGCCATTTAAATCTTTCAGAATCTCCTTCATACAGCGTTGAAACGTTGCTGGGGCATTTTTTAACCCAAAAGGCATTCGAGTATATTCATAGTGCCCAATTTGTGTTGAAAACGCTGTCTTTTCAATCGACTCAGGATCCATCTCAATCTGATGAAATCCCTTTGCAAGATCAAGGGTCGTAAAGTACTGTTTGTCCAATATTTCGTCAATATTAGGAATTGGGAATTTGTCGTCAATGGTTATATTATTCAAATTCCTATAGTCGATTACTAAGCGAAATTTCTTTACTTCAGATGCATCATCTTTCTTTGGGACAATCCATATTGGACTACAATACGGAGAAGATGATTTTCTAATAATTCCCTGACTTATAATTTCCTTTATTTGTTTATCGACCTCATCTCTATAAATATATGGATATCTATACGGTTTTGAATAAACTGGGCTTTCATGTTTTGTTTTTATTACATGTTTAATGGTATGTGTGAAGGTCAAATTGTCACCTTCAATAAATTGTAAGTCTCTATAATTTTTAATTAAATTTAAAGCTGCGTATTTCTCTTCACTATTTAAATGATCGAATCGAATTTTTTTAGAATAATTTATTTCTTCACTTAGAGCAAAATTAAAATCATTATCTTCCAATATTTTGTCCAAATTTTCGACATTTTTAGTTGATAACAGACTTTTATTTATTACTTCTAATCGCGGTCTAGGTAATATATTATCGTTGTTAGTTGTTTGTTTCGAAGTGAAATAAAAAATACAGTTATTGAGTTTTACATATTCTTCTTTAAATTTTATATGAGCTTCTGTTAATTCTAGTAAATTTCTTACAATCAAAATACCGTACCTAGTTGAAAAATCATGAATAAACATCTACAATTTTCCAGCTTTACCTCTCAAGGGTTCTGCGTCAATTACTCTAACTGTATTTAAAGTAATGTTTCCTATCACTGTAAATATTATCCTAGGGCTTGTTTTAAGGCACGGTTGGCTACTTAAAATATCTGGCCTTATTAAACTAATACTAGATCCAGTATCTACGAGACAATTATATTCTTTGTTATTTATTTGTAATATAATGGTCGAATTATTTGATCGACCGAGGCTTCTATTTGAAAATTTTCGGAAGTGTCCATCTGTTCTACACGTTGATATTGACCGGAATCTGATTCACGTCTTCTTTTATATTCTTGTTGTCCATTATACCTATTGTTTGTGTTATTATTTTGTTGCTGGAAAGAAGAGCGCCTAAAATCATTATTTTGTTGGAACCTACTGTTTTAAAATTATTGATTTTGGTCTTGCCTAGCTTGATTATTGGAATAATTTTGGTTCTGAAACTGTTGACTACGCTGTGGATATGGATTTTTATAATTGTTTATATTTGGAATCGGATATTGGTGCACTTGATTGTTTTAGTTTTGATTTGGCATAAATATGGGCTGATAATTTAAATTAGGTGGCTTTTCTTTTGATATTATTTTGATATTGCTTGATGTTTGGCTTATGATTTTCATAAATCCCTAGCTCTTGAGCCACTCGTCTTAATTTACTAGGCGAACTCACATCATAACTGCAAACTGACATTAAAATTCTATCTGGTAATTCCTTTCGAATAACATCGCTAATGCTGAGTTCATTGTATCATTAAACAATATTATATTATTAATACTACCATCTAGATTTAATTTGTTACAAATAACGGACGATTTTAACTCCAGCTCATCGACAAATCTCCGCAGACTATCGGAATATTTGGTTGTATAAATATCAATCAGCTACTATGGAATTGGTATTTGGGTGTTATACTCTCCTATTAATAAAGTTCTCAATTGCGTCCAGTTTCGTGGTGTTGATCTCATCAGTAAACTTTAAGCAGGTCCCACAATGAGATTTTCCAGGGTCCCATATATAATGCTGTTCTGGATTGGATTATTGGTCGAATACAGCCCAAGTTTTTGCTCGACTCTTTTTATAAATAAAGCCAAGTAAAGAGCATCACCATCAAACGGGGGTATTTGACGGACTTGTTTTAAGCATTGAGACAACGCCTGATCCGTTAGGGGTTGTTCCGCCATCCTATTGTGTTTGTACAATTTTATTCGCTATTTCAACTTTTATTCAGCTGGTTGATTTTTGTTGTAAATTTTGGTTGCGAATTTCCCTTGTCGTGTCGTGGAATTCCACGTGTCCGTATAACGGTTTGAACGTCACGGGGTACTTTTGCGGGTCTTTTTATTTTATTCTTTTGCTATCGCTGATTATCGTAAACTTAATGATAAAATCAACATTTGAATAAACCACGGATATTAGCTTTTACATTTTTCTTGAAGTCCGCACCGACTGCGCCAATTATGTATATTAATTAATACATAATTATTTTATTTTCTTTTCGTTAGTATTCGTTGTGTGTTGCTTGACAATGGTTTTAATACTAAGCTTAAAATCTAATATTCAAAGTACAGCCAAAGGTAAAAGAGAATCGAAAAACTTGGGCTACACCTCATGATCAAAAGAACCGTATATTGGTTAATGCTGATAAGGTTGTGGATCTTGTTAAAGCTTTCTGATCTCTTGCGTTTATATTACAAGCGAACGATCCGAAAGCGAAAATTGACAATAGAAAAGAAACTACACTGAAAATTATTGTATATAGAAATCTAGATATATAAATTGCAGGTGGAACTGTACAAAACCGGGAGTACAGATCGGCTTTGGACCTTTTAGTAGGCAAATTTAGACACTACAACCATTTTTTTAGCTGAGCCATAGCATAGAATAACAAGAAAGAGAAACAAACAAGATTTGCGATACTCATTGCCCTCTTTAACCCTTTCGACCCCAACTTTTTCCCTGTAGAATTAAAAAATTTTTCTTTTTATTCTATTCGTTTTTTATTGGCCTGAGAAGTATTTGATCAAAAATTTTAAGGTGCCACGCCAACTAGTTTTGGCGCTACCGGGTGTTGCTTGTTGTATGGACATTTTTTTGTTATAGAAAATAAATATAATTTAACTTTACCATAATTTAGCTAAAATTTTTGATTAACAATATTGTATATTTACTTTTACCCTTTTTATAGTAATTTTATAGGCTAATCACTCATTTTTAAAAAGTCTTAGCTGGCAAAAATCCGTTTTTTCCCCGACGCACGGTCAGCTTTTTGAAAATATTTCCGTCAACTGATTTCAAAACTAAAATGTTACTGTTTATACTTTGAGTTAACACATAAAAGTACCGTAAAATCGAAGAATGAGCAGACTATAATAGAAGAAACGGTTACCGTTAGCCGTTAAACATTTGAAATTGCTCTCAGGCAACGTCGGGGTCAAAAGGGTTAAAAACAGCTAGCTAGCCCTCGTCAAAAAAGTGTAGCCTACTTTCGAGCGCAATCAATTTTTAGCGCTCCCTTCAAAAAAAGTTTAGCCTACTTTCGGGAACAATACAAATTTTTAACGCACTTCTGTACACAATTTCTTAAAAATGGCCAGATTTTTAGATATTGGGTAAATATTTTCAATACAAACAACATTTGTTTAGACCACTTTTCTTTAGCAATAAAAATGTGGACACCACAGAGTTTCGCGGTTTGTGGGCGTAAAGAAGGGCGTGGGCAGGTTTTGAAACAAACTTGATCTGCGCTTTGCTTATAGAAGTCTGTTTGCAAAAATTGGTGGTTTTAGCTCTTATAGTTCCCGAGATCTCGATGTTTGTCCCGTGTATGATGTCATACGCCTGTGCTTGCTGCTCGACTCTGTGTTCGAAGTTTTGGTGAAAAATTTCAGCCGCAATTTTGTGTGCAAGGGACCGGCGATATGTTGCGAACCCTTTAAGAGCAGCGAGAGCGAGCAGCGCAGGTGCGGAGTCATTAGTAACATTCACCATGCTACTCGATTTAAGTTTCGATCGAACATTTGAAAATCAAGGGAATTTACCGTTTTTCTCGCTACGTGGCATTCCTGCAAAAGTCACTCGAGAGAGAAGCAGAGAAAATAGCTCCTCTATATAGTTCTTACTCTATGGCATAGAGTATATACGTATAGTTTCACCATGGACCAGAGGATGCATATATCAATTGGGCTGCTACAAAAGTTAGTCTGTACCAAGCACTCAACGAGATCGCTTCTGCCCAAACACAACAATGTATAGTTAGCTATTTTACTGGGGTTCAAACGATTTATTGATCGTTCACTTTAACTTTACTTTTAAGGTACCTTTTGTCTTACCTGGTTTTGGGAGAATTTACCCAAGTAAAATAGCTCCAACTGACAAAAATAGTTAAAGTTACCTAAAAAAGGACATTTAGATCTTAGCTTGGTGGTGCCAAAATATTAGTTTCAGAACATCACGGTAACTTCTTTGGCCTCAAAATTTCGGTATACCGCGGCATTTATCAGTTGTGGAAAATGATTTTGTATGGGACTTCAACTCAAGAAAATGCAAATATTGTGAAAAATTACAAATTATTCGTTAAATTTTAAAAAGTTAGTTTTTGTGTAATAGATTGTACATGGCACTACAATTAGGAAAATGGCAACAATTCAAAAACTTTATATTAGAAGGCAAAATCGTCGTTTTCTCAAAAGAAAAATACAATTTGTTATGCCCAAAAATATGTTTTTAAATACGGTCTCAGTTTAACGATTTATGATTTATGATTTTATGATTTTCCTACTACCAAATAGGTCTTATATGGTGGCTTAAATCGCTCAAGCCGTTGGCTTGTCCTTAGACAAAGGAAGTACATATTATGGACTAGCCCCCACGGTTCCTAGATAGTAAAAAATATGTATAATGCCTAACTAAAAAACAGAAAAGATCTCCGTGCTACTGTAAAGGAGTCGTGCACCAATATTCCCGATGGAAGCATGCCAGAAGGTTGATTTTAATGCCAGCACGTTGTACTGCTGTCATTAAACCCCAAGGCTAACACAATTTAGATATGTCGAATGTATAAATTTTTTTTTGTAACGCTTTGGTAAATCCGATCGAAAAAGTGAAAAACAATTAGAAAAAACAACATGCCAACGTGAAACTATATGCCAAGCGCTTATCGGGGTCTTCAATATTAATTAAGTTAAGCCTCTAACGTAATCAAATGAGAGAGAGAGGAACAGCGCGTCCAACGGCAGAAATATGAAAGATGAACTTCGGCTCTCATCGAGTTGAAATAGGGGAAAGTAGGGTAAGATGGGACGGTGGGTAAGATGGGACGCTGTATGTTTAAATAGGAAAACATGCTGCCATCTATGTTATATTTTAGTACTCAGTTGGTATTGTCATTTTAAAGAAAATTTGGTCACATTCACATGTATTTGCATTTTCTATAATTTTTCCGAATCGTTGAAAGTTTTTCGCTTTCCAGTCGTCGACTTTTTTGGCGTCAACATCAGCCTGGCATTTCGTGTTCTTCGTGAATATAAAAAAATTAAGTACCTAGTCTTTTTCCGTAATCCCTTATACGTAATAATTGCGTACAATGTTAATGCTAGGTTATGTCATTATCGAATTATTGATTTTTAAGTAAAAACAGTCGCCGCACATAGGGAAATTTTGAGCATTTAGGGCGACAAAATTATTTTATTGTTTCTTATGGTAGTAAACCCGATATAATATGCATATATGATACTTTCATTATTCTGACTCAAGATTTGCAAGCGTATTGGTTCATAGAGGGTAAGGCGCCAATATCTCGAAAACTAGATCCAATCCAAACAAACGGATTTCAGATTTGAGATCAGGGCACCAATGTACTTTACGAACTGTACTCCTCTTTACTTTTTTGTATCGCGAAAGAAGCTTTTTGCCTAATATTATATTACAGAAACAATACTTTGCTTACTTATTCACACAACTTTTGCACCTGATTTTCTCGCAAAGTGGAGCAAGGTGGAGCTTGATTTTTTTTTTACAGCTAGCTGGGTTAGAATTGCTTGGACGAACTTAGAAAGGTATTATTTTCACTAATGAAGTAGAAAAAATAAAGGAAAAATTGGGTGTATCTTTGACGGCCTTTAGCTGGTCAAAATGTAGACATTGAAGGTAGTTATCTTAAAATACGATAAAACAAAAGCCTGTATTTTCAAAATCCATCGCTTTTATTATTATTTTTAACTTAAAAGACCAAATAACACCACTTTAAATAGTTGTGTTTTTAGAATTGCCTACATCGATTACTCGTAGATCAAGTTTCGGCTGGCTCGCAGGGACGCACGGGCGCACTTTTAGAAAATTAAATTAGTACCTTTTGTTCGTTTGCGTGTCTATTTTTTTTTAGAAGTGATTAGTTTCCTCATTGGTCAACTTTAAAAATAATACTTTTGTCGCCCTAAATGTTCAAAATGTCCCTATGTGCGCCGTCGGGTAAGATGGGAATTGAATTCTCCAAATACGGCAAAGGGTGCAAAACTGAAGAGACAAGCGAGAAAAAGTGCATCGAAAGATAAGAAAAAAACGTTAAAAAAGTAAAAAACAACAAACATGTACGTTTTAACAGAATGTAAAAAATAAACTTTCTGAATTTTGCAAATCAAGTGAATTTTTTCTGACTTCACAATATCGGTCTATTTAAACAACAAAAAATTGTTTAAATATACTCGGATTTACATATATTGTTGCAAGACATCATATTCTTCCCCAAAAATCAGCTGACGATTAGTTTTTACTTTATAACACAGTTTACATAGGTCAAATAACAAGCGTCCCATCTTACCCAACAATTTTTTAATACCTCCAAAAATTACAGTTTCTTAAAATTAGTAAAAACCACATAAAATGTTTTCTGATCATCGTCGTTTTTCATATATTTTTACTAGAGGCTTTAGACTTCCCGAAAAACCAGCCGAGGCTTTGTTGTTTGGTTTATTGTATAATTTACAGGGATCAGAATCCAGCCGTCCCATCTTACCCTACTTTCCCCTATAGCTTACTTCACTATAATTTTGTACGAAACAAATTTAGTGCAAGAAAAAAGCGCCAGGCATTACTGATCAGAGTTTTCTAATTCGTTCTTGTTCTGTTATGTCAAGAATGAAATGTGTGTCTCAAACTACACAGCTCAACAAAATTTTACTTTTTGAATGTTGCAGACATAATTGCACATAATTATGAAAAACTCGATTATCAATGTTTTTTTATTCACTTGTAAATTTGAAAACAAAAACTGGCACTGTTTCACTTCTACACTACTGAAGAAGGCAAAATAAACAAAAAATAAGAACGCAGTAGTCGGGTTTCCCGACTATCATTTTCTTGTTGCTCAGTTAAATAATAGTTACCTTTATTGTTTAGTACTCTTAATTTTCAAGATAGATAACACAAATCACACGTTATTTACAATGTAGGCTACAACTCCGCCATCTGTTGGCTGTTGGACAAAAGGACTCCATCTGGTGGTAGTTTGCCATAAACACATATTGTTTGTACTCACACCGTTATATGATTGTCCGCGCAGGAGTTTCGAATGCTCCTGGGGCCGTTCATAGGTAGTTCTAACCGACGAGACTATCGGGAGCTATGCCGTTTCCGCGGCTGACAAGAGTAGTAGAGCGGGGTTGATTCTGTGACAATAACTGACTTTATTGGTGTAATGCTCTTAGCTTATATAATATTTGAATGCGGAAGAAAGTGTATTGTTTGGTGATAAGTGTATTGTTGGTTGTACCGTCTTAGTGGGTCAGCGGCGTTCTGTTATGGTCGGCGGTATTGGGCATTCCGCACTGGTGCAGTGGGTCAGCGTCGTTCTTCTGTGGTCGGCGGTATTGGCCATTCCGCATTAGTCAGTGGGTCAGCGTCGTTCTGCTGACTCGATACATTGGTCGCTCCGCCGGCGGGACGGCCCGTCGGTGCGTCGGCCGCTTGCTTGGTGGGTGGTTTTTGGCTAGTAGGAGAATCGGCTGATCAGCAGTTACTAGCTTACCGCCTGGTACCCAGTCCAAGGTCAGCTTAGTTGAGCTGACTGGCTATATGTGGGTGCATGGGAAGTTTGGTGTTGTTCCCTGGTTAATCGGCGTTGCTGTTCGCAGCAATGTTGCGGATGCTAGTATTGGCAACATTGGTTACGAACATTCTCCCCCTCATTGAGCGGTAGACGCTCAATTAAAGAAGGTGTTGTAAGCAAGGTCGATTATGTGTCCCAATAGGGATCTGTACGCGTTGTCGTGAGGACTGAAATTGTGGCCCCCTAAATACATATTCTGTAATAGGTAGTCACTGTAAATGAATGATATCTGAGAATCCTTGCACGGAAGTGCTTGATATGTGATGGGGTGCTGCCCTGTCGTGCGTCCTGGCCTTCTAGTTTCCTTGGTCCAGATTATGAGACTGTTTTCTCTAACATGCCCATATGGTTTAGCAACTGTGTTCTCGATATTTAGTTTGGGAGTGCTTGCGATGCCACGCAGAAGATGTTTCCTGGCTAGAAGTAGTAACGTTAAGTACTGTTGACAATTTTCGGGGACGCAGCAGGATTTGTTGTAAACTAGCTGATCACTGTTGCGCTTATTTTTATAAGTGTCGTTGGCTTTCCAGTTGGCTGACACAACACATATTTGGTGATAGCCAACGATTTCAACTCCGATGATTCGGTTTGAACATTTGTTGTCTTACTAGCTGCATCTTTAAGAATCTGAGGCTGCCTACAATTTTGTGGAGCCATCGGTTGCAGATTAAGACGTTTGTTATCTTGTGCTTCTAGACGCGCGCCATGTTCTGAGATTTCTTCTACAGTAAGTCCTGAAACTGGCTGGTTTGTTGATTCGGTAACGTCCTCTTGCTTCAGCGGACCCATTAGCACCCAACCCAGCCTTGAGTTTAGAGCCATAGGTTTTCCAGGTCCCAATATGAAAGATCCTTGTTTTATTACGGCCGCATATAGCTCAGCTCCCATGTTCAAATCGATTGGCCCAGGTTGCCGAAAATCAGGGTCGGCCAGCTGAAGATCCTTTGGAAACGTGAGAGTGTTTCTTCTTATCTGCAATAGGGGAAACGACCCCACTTTTGTAATGAAGGACAGGGAGGAGGTCATAGACCTAACCCTTACCTCAAACTTCATGCATGACCAACTTATAGGGTGGAGTGTTTCTAAAGAACACTCCTTCTCAGATCACAAATATATCGACACAAAATTATGTGCGCCCAATCCTGACCCTGTAACGTTCTCAAACCCCCGCAGAACCAACTGGCCAGCCTCCAAAACCAGACTGGCTAAGGCCCTACCAGCTCATCCAGAGCAGATTCCTCCATCGGAGGAACATCTCACTTACCTCACGACAGCCTTCACTGAAGCCTGTAACAATGCATATAAAGCATCCTGTCCAATCAGCAAGCCGAGAGGCAAATAGAGACCACCCTGGTGGAAACAAGAAATAGACAAGCTGAGGGTAGAATGTAGGAAACTCTTCAACAGAGCAAAAAGACTAAGTTGTGAACAGAACTGGTCAGAATACAAACACAGTCTAGCTCAATTCAAAAAGCTCACTAGGCAGGCAAAAAGAGAGAATTGGAGAAAATTCTGTTCGGGAATTGAATCCTCTTCAGAAGCCGCAAGATAACGAAAGGTACTCTCAAAGTCATCCTCAAATCTGGGTTATCTCAAGAGACAGGACGACTCATGGACTTCTTCTAGCGAAGAAACACTAACACTATTACTAGATACGCATTTTCCAGGAAACACCTTAGGTCCCCAAACAAGCGACCCTCAACCATGCCACTCGGTCAAAGTATTGGATGGCATCATGCTGAATCCAACATTAAATGGGCTATGGGCTTCGCTCCCTACAAATCTTCAGGTCCCGATGGGATATTTCCGGCACAATTGCAAGGGGAAGATCTTGCTGTCCCTTGGCTAAAAGCCATCTTCACGAACATCATAGCGTTAGGCCATATTCCCCCTTCTTGGCTAATGTCCAAGGTAGTATTTATACCCAAGGCCGGCAAAGCCTCACACAACACCGAAGGATCTCAGGCCAATACGCCTGTCCTCCTTCCTTCTGAAAACCTTGGAAAGATTGATAGGGCTATACCTAAGAACATCAATCAATCCCTCTCTGCTATCTGAATCTCAGCATGCATACCGTAAAGGCAAATCGACAGAAACAGCACTTCACTCTGTCATATCCAGTATAGAAAAATCCCTGCAAGACAAGGAATATACCCTAGCCGCCTTCTTGGACATAGAAGGAGCCTTCAATAACATCGACTTAAGGGCAATAACCAATGCTATGCTGAGCCTTGGAGTAGATGCTCAGTTGGTGAGATTAGTCACACAGCTGCTACTGAGCAGAAAAGTGACCTCTTCACTGGGAGCATCTACTCTGCGCAGGCATGTCAGCAGAGGTACTCCTCAAGGGGGGGTACTCTCTCCGCTTCTATGAAACCTAGCAGTAAACACGCTGCTTCGAGACATAGAAGATGGGGGGTGCAAGATTGCTGCTTATGCAGACGATGTGGTTGTTATGTTGCGGGGAAAATTTCCGCAAACCCTCTGTGACATTATGAAAGTCAAACTAAGAAAACTGTCAAGATGGGCATCTGAAAGTGGGTTAAACGTAAGCCCAAGTAAAACCGATCTTATTCTCTTCTCCAATAAGAATAAGATCCTTAAGTTATCCCTAAATGATTCCGTTCTAGAGTTTAGCGATAGTGCAAAATACCTGGGGCTTGTACTAGACAAGAAACTGAACTGGAACCTCACTATAGCGGATAGAGTGCGTAAAGCCAACTTTGCACTCTTCACCTGCAAAAAGGCAGTAGGCCTCAAATGGGGAATGTCCCCGTCTGTAGTTAGCTGGTTATACAGCGCCATAGTAAGACCCATCCTCCTGTATGGGGTATCCATTTGGTGGCCAGCGCTGCTGTATAGTTCCAAACTCAAGGCACTCAACAAGGTGCAAAGGGTAGCTCAACTATGCATGACAGGAGCTCTTAGAACAACCTCTAGTGAAGCGCCCAACGCTATTACTAGCATATCGCCAATTCTTCTGGTGGCAAAAGAAATTGCCACCATCACAGCACGACGTCTGAGAGACGCAAACTGCTGGACAGTCCATAAATACGGACACTCATCCATCCTACCAGAAGGCGCAAACTTGCAATTAACAGACTATTGCACACCCGTAGAACACATCTACAACGTTCAAAACAGGACTGGGCGGCATGCCCCTTTGGACAAAATGACTGTATGAATTTCTTCACAGACGGCTCCAAGCTCGACAATCGAGTTGGAGGAGGGGTCTTCTGTGAACAACTTAGTATCAAAATACATTTCCGTCTTCCGGACCACTGCAGCGTTTTTCAGGCAGAGATCCTCGCCAAAAGCGAGGCTCTAAGTTGCCTACGCCACTCTAGCCTTATAAACGGAGTAATTAACATTTACTCAGACAGTCAGGCAGCAATAAAGTCACTTCGTGCGCTATCCTCAAACTCGACGATAGTGAACAACTGCCGCAAATCTCTTCAAGAGATGGCACAGCAGTTCGTTATATCCCTAATCTGGGTGCCAGGGCACCAAAATATTGAGGGGAACGAAATAGCTTCCAGATAAGGAGGACTTCCGTATGCCACTAGCCACTTTTAAGCTCAGGACAAGGGAGGGTTTCAGATCCCTTGAACAAGAAACATGAACAATACCTTTCACAGCAACATTAGTCGCCAAACAAGGCCTAAGGTTGACGCCAAACGTACCAAAAGGCTTTTCAGTCTACATCGCACACAGTGCTCAGCTGTAATTAGAGCAATTACAGGCCATTGGCTCGTAGGAGCCCACGCATCCCGACTTAACGTCCTAAACAACGACTTCTGCAGAAGCTGCAAAAACGAGGAAGAAGTAGAATCAGTAGAGCACTTCTTCTGCTCCTGTGTGGCCCTTATCAGGCGCAGGAAAAAGTATATAGGAGAATATTTCCTTGACAATCTAGCTGAATTAGCAGCGGTCCCCCCGAAGAAAATAGCAGGTTTCATTAGAGAAACGGGCTGGGATTCTTTATAAATTAGTGGTTTAAAGGGTATAAATGATCCATTGCGGTATCACAATGGGCCAGTGATGGCCTAAGTGGGCTGACCTTGTGTCAGCCGCCGCTCTAACCTAACCTAACCCTTCTTATCGGTACTGACGGCTGATCTGATGTAATAGTGGGGACAATAAAAACCTCCACCTGTGATTCAAAATCTGAAGTGCCTGACGACAGCCTTAGTACCGCCCGCGGTCCTGTTGTCTGTCTTCCTCCTGTCTTCCTGTCTTTAGGGATAGCGTGGTTGCCATTTTCCTAGAGATCAGATTCACTTGCGATCCTGCATCTAAGATCGCGCGACAAGATTGGATTTTTCCGGTTGGTCCCTCAAGTACTACCCTTGCGGTTGGTAGCAGTACGTAGCCTCTCGAATCCTCGTTAGAAACGACGGTTAGTAATCCAGATACCGGATGGTTTGTTGGTCAAAAATTATGCAACGTTGTGTGGTGTTTTTGCTGACAGTGGTGACAGGTTTGCGACGATGAACAGTTTTCTACCATATGAGAGGTGGAAAGACAGTTCGTGCACCCTCCTAGCTTCAGGCGATGAGCTTTAGGATCCATTTCCTGAAACTGGCTGCAGAACATTGAGCGATTTTCCCCTTGGTAACAGATTCCGCATCTTCTGTCGCGGTTTAGTGACTGTTTGGGGACTGCCACTGAGGGTTGATTATCTAGTGTTTCTAGCATGCATGAACGCTTCTCTAGAAACGATAACATACTGTCGAGTGTTGGGACTTCTGTGGGTGCGTCCGCGGAGTTTTCTAATGCTGATAGTGTCAGTGGATCTAGTTTCCGTCGAATATGGAACCCGACAATTGGATCCCATGTTTTTGTACATACCTCCAGGTTTTTTAATGTGCTGAATGCCTTTTGAATATTATCTTGAACGGCTCGTATCTGTCGAGCTGAACCATCTATTGGTTTTTGGTCCACGATCTTGGCTATGGCTGCATACACCAGAATTTTTCCGTTTTGGTATCTCGTAACGAGTCGTTTCCATGTATTATCATAGCCGCCTTGCGAGAAGTCTGTATCTATTAGGATGTTGCGTGCTTCTCCGCGTAGAGCGCTCTGGAGCAAGTGCAACTTTTCAGTGCCAGAATATGGTTTATTGTGCACTAGTTCCACAAATAAATCATAAAACCGTGGCCATTCTAAGTATTCGCCTCCAAATTCCGGTATGTTGACCGGTGGATGGGATATTTTTAGTTGTGCTTCAGGTTTGTGGAGCAGTAGCGTTTCGTAATCGTCAGAAGTATTCTGGCATTGGGATAATTCCCTTTTTGCTGCGGCTGCGGCTCCCGGAACGTCCTCCAGGGCGTCTTGTGCCTGCCTCATTGCTTCCCACTGGCGGTCAAGATGCCGTTGTAGTGCTGGTGTAATTGTGGACGCGGTTGATGCCAAGGCTACTGTGGATTTTAGCTCGGTGCATCTCCGCCTTAAAAGTCGTATGACTCGGTTGATTGCGGGGTCCTCGTGCATCGGGCCTTCCGGTTGCGTTTTATTTGGTTGTTTTTTATCCTCGCGTGGAGGCCTGATTGGTTCACTAACGGTTGGCATGTTGTCCTTAAAGATTTGTTTATATTTCTCGACCATTTCCCTTAGGCCTTTAAAGCGTTTGAAGTATTCATTGTCAGCTGGGAGCGCTGCGTCTCTTAGTGTCTGGTCTGTCTCTCGATATAGAGTCCATAATTCAGACAACTGTGCTAGTCTCCTAGCATAATATCCTTCTCGAGTCCTTCTCTCGCTTGAATCCTTTCCATAGTTTTTGATTAACTGTTGCATCTGTTTATGCAAATCTAGTTGATCGTCTAATAGCTGACTATGAAGTTCAGCCCGGGCTTGGCTGGTCTCCATTATAAATGACGTGGACATTTGAACAGTTGCGGTGGTATAGTTAACGGTAATTCTTACCATCTCTTGTAGTGAGATCACGTCGGGGTCACCAATGTTTGTTCTCACACCGTTATATGATTGTCCGCGCAGGAGTTTCGAATGCTCCTGGGGCCGTTCATAGGTAGTTCTAACCGACGAGACTATCGGGAGCTACGCCGTTTCCGCGGCTGACAAGAGTAGTAAGACGCGGGGTTGATTCTGTGACAATAACTGACTTTATTGGTGTAATGCTCTTAGGTTATATAATATTTGAATGCGGAAGAAAGTGTATTGTTTGGTGATAAGTGTATTGTTGGTTGTACCGTCTTAGTGGGTCAGCGGCGTTCTGTTATGGTCGGCGGTCTTGGGCATTCCGCACTGGTGCAGTGGGTCAGCGTCGTTCTTCTGTGGTCGGCGGTATTGGCCATTCCGCATTAGTCAGTGGGTCAGCGTCGTTCTGCTGACTCGATACATTGGTCGCTCCGCCGGCGGGACGGCCCGTCGGTGCGTCGGCCGCTTGCTTGGTGGGTGGTTTTTGGCTAGTAGGAGAATCGGCTGATCAGCAGTTACTAGCTTACCGCCTGGTACCCAGTCCAAGGTCAGCTTAGTTGAGCTGACTGGCTATATGTGGGTGCATGGGAAGTTTGGTGTTGTTCCCGGGTTAATCGGCGTTGCTGTTCGCAGCAATGCGGATGCTAGTGTTGGCAACATTGGTTACGAACACATATTTAGTTAACGCATACAAACAAAGGTTCGGAAAATAATACAAAATATAAAAAACAAATGTTTTTTACTTGTCAAACGAAAAAAAAAAATTGTTTAAATGAATTATTGCCTTGTGTGTCAAAAATAGTAGTGAAAATGTGCTTAAAAAGTTTTTGACATGAATAGCTCACATGTTTTAGTTTTTTGCACACACCCAGGAATCGTTTTTTACACAATAAATTTTTGACACTCAAGTGTCAAAAACAATTTTTTGTGTTATTTACAAAGCCTGATACAAACATGAGAACGAAGATAATATAGGCGGACACGTTAAATGTTTTTCTTTCTTCTTTGTTATTAGTTTGAGCCTTAAGAGGTTAGGTATACATATATCGCATTTCATTGTATTCCCTGGAGAACCGTTTCGATTGCATTAAGGCGTACTTGCGCCCCAGAAGGCAAAAATAAACACATTTTTAAAAAGTTTTTTTTCAGCTATCTTACTTAACCCTTTCGTCCCCAGCGTTGCCTGTGAGCAATTTCAAATGTTTAACGGCTAACGGTAATCGTTTCTTCTATTACAGTCTGCTCATTCTTCGATTTTACGGTACTTTTATGTGTTAACTCAAATTATAAACAATAACATTTTAGTTTTGAAATCAGTTGACGGAAATATTTTCAAAAAGCTGAACGTGCGTCGGGGAAAAAACAGATTTTTGCCAGCTAAGACTTTTTAAAAATGAGTGATTATTCTATAAAATTACTATAAAAAAGGGTAAAAGTAAATATACAATATTGTTAATCAATAATTTAGCTAAATTATGGTAAAGTTAAATTATATTTATTTTCTATAACAAAAAAATGTCCATACAACAAGCAACACCCGGTAGCGCCAAAACTAGTTGGCGTGGCACCTTAAAATTTTTGATCAAATACTTCTAAGGCCAATAAAAAACGAATAGAACAAAAAAAAAAATTTAATTATACAGGGAAAAAGTTGGGGATGAAAGGGTTAAAAACTTTTTTGACACCTTAAAACACCATCTTTGATCTATACAAATAAACATATAAATGTTTTTTTTAAGTGTTGTTTGTGAATTGCAGAGGGCGCCACAGAAGAGGCCAAACATGTTATAGGTTTTGCAGTGCCCCGGATTCAGCCTTTTTTGTCAGCCAGAAATGAACAAAACCATTTAATTTGTTAGTCAACATTCATACCAAAGACATTAGAACTATATATAATTCTATTGTCTTTGTTCATACCGAGTGGACAAGTATCAAGAGATGAAAAAAAAAAAAAATAATATAAAATTGGGGACCTTTCAAAGTCAAAATTTGAAAAAGCAGGTTTTTTTTTAGGTTTTAACTTAAAAAAATTATTGTAAATAATAAAAAAATTATACTTGTCCACTGGGAAAGATTGCATTTAAATCTTGCACACAGTTTTCTGAACCGTGGGCACCGAGTTTGAAGGTCGTATTTACCACCCTTTTGCATCCACATGGATGTTTGTTTTTATTTGTAACTTTTTTGAAAATCGGAATTTCGAAAACGGTCACACCTTCGCTGTGGAACACGACGGACACACTGGGTGTATTTCACCCATTCGACTTTGCCCGTTAATAACTTTACTTGTAATTGTTCGACTTTGAAAATTTTGTTCCTAATATGGAGAATTCTCTTAAGAATAAAATGATATAGGCTGTGAAATTATAAATTTAATTTTTCATACATAATTTCGTAAAAAACTGATTGGTGTTTATCAAAAAGTCACTTTTTTTCAATAAAAATGGGATCAGTCCACGTAAGAAGAAATTTTTTTAAGAGTTCAGGGTACCAACTTTAAAATTTTAATAGCAGTTTAAGCGTACTCTCTTTAAAGTATATTTTTTCAGTCATTTGAAAAAGGCCAATTTACACGTTGTTGAATGTAAAGTGTAGTATAAAATATCGTATTTCCGGGCTCAAATTGTTTTTTGTCATGTCATACTTACCTCCTTCTTATTAGAACTATCATACATAATACATATGTTAATATAAAATATCAATTTTTGAAAATATTACATATTTACAAGTAGGTAAGTATTCATGATTTATTTTATATTTAATTGTAGCAAAACAGTCACACAGGGTGAAAATCACCCGGAGAGCAACAAGTTAAATGGATTACAAGACAAATGTTTGGCTCAGTATTGTCTAATTTTTGAGCGAGTTGCACCTAGTCTTTATTTATTATCTACGGATCCGTGCCAGATAGTGAACTTTGATTCCTCCCAGACAACCTAAAACCAAACAAAAGTGTGTAACTCTGGCTCGTTTTCGATACATTTTTTTTTGGTTTTGTTTTCTCCAAAATTTGACTTGTAACCCATGTAAAACGCAAAAATAATAAATATAAATCTTTTATATAAAAATAAGTCGGTTTTTTTCCTGACGCTATAACGATAATTTTCATATTTCTATAATTTCCAGTTCGCCTAGCGATCGCAATGGTAATAAACAAGTCGCAAGGCAAATCGCTTAGTGTTTGCGGGATAAATTTACCATCCGCTTTGTTTGTGACCAAAAAACAAAAAATGTGGTTTACCAAAGAGCACTTCAATGAAACGGATAATTTGCGGACACGTATAACGCTTCGATTCAGTTTTTATATAAAACGAAACCATCTGGTGGAGTTCGCCGGGTTTGCTAGTAATATATAAAATAATATAAATAATTAATAAATGTTGTTTAATTGAAAGTACACAGATATCCAAACATTTTGAAAATCTGGTGTATTTTGAGCTTAAAAGCAGGCAATCCTCTTTTTTAAGATAGAATGAGTTACGAAAATCTGAAAGTCGGAAAACCCGACTAAAGCGTCCTTTCTTGTTTTTTATCTGTATGAAATAAACCAATTTTATTTAAATGAACAATTTTTTTCAATTTTGGCTCGTATTATGCGTATCTTAAAAAATGTAAAAAAACGTTTGTTTAGTTTGTTAGAAAAAACTAAATGACCAAGATTCAGCTTCCTAGCTGGGCAAGGGAAGAAGATACAGATTTTTTGACTTTCTGGCCTACTGTGCACCGCTAAAACAATTTCCTATGGTCTTCTCCGAATTATTTAATTAAAATAAATCTAAAAATTAATACATCTTTAACGGCTTAAATTTATTTTTTTCTTAATCTTAAATCGCACACAGGTAAAAAAAATATCAATTTTGACTTGATATGCGCAGGACAAATATACAGGGGTGCTACGGCAAACCATTCAGCTCACATTCAGCTTGATTTCAATTCCTGGGTGCTACGGAGCCTCAATTCAGCTGTGTTTAGCTGTTTTAAAACAGCTAGCAAATGTGTCAGCTATTTTGGTAAATACTGCTAAAATAAAAGGTTTTCATTAACAAGCCATACATCACAGAAAAGCTGGTTCAATTTCTGATATTTCTGCATTAAAATAATAACAATTTGCAAGCAATTATTATTTTTAATAATGTTTTTAGCAAATTGCTTAGAAACTGGCTTGTAAAAAGTGTCAAACATAGCGAAATAGCATTTCACTGGTAGGTGGCACCTGTCCGTCCGTCCGTCCGTCCGTCCGTCCGCACAAACATCGAGATCTTGGGAACTATTAGAGCTAGAACCACCAAATTTTGCACACAGACTTCTATGAGCAAGGCGCAGATCAAGTTTGTTTCAAAACCTGACCACGCCCCTTATTAGGCCCACAAACCGGAAAAAACTCTGTGGTGTCCACATTTTTAGTGCTAGAGAAAAGTAGCCCCTACAAATGTTGTTCGTATTGAAAAATCCTACCCAAATATCTAAAAAAAATTTTTATTGCGCTCAAAAGTAGGCAAAACAATTTTGTTTTTAAGAGAGGGCGCTTAAAACTGATTGCGCATGAAAGTAGGCTACACATTATTGAAGAGGGCTAGCTAGCTGTTTTTAAAGAGGGTAATGAGTATCGCAAATCTTATAGTCGGGAAACCCGACTATAGCGTTCTTTCTTGTTTCATATCAGTTTGATACTATATTGTCGAATTGACATGTTCACCACGTAGAATTGATATGTTCACCATGTAGAATTGATATTTTTGACATATCTGGTCAAAAGTGATATGATAACATATCAATTTTTATTTGCGATACTCGAAGAGTAAGCAAATACAGTAAGCGCGCAAATGTCTGTCTGTCCTTCTGTCCGCATAAACATCGAGATCTCGGGAACTATAAAAGCTAGAACCACCAAATTTTGCACACAGACTTCTATAAGCAAAGCGCAGATCAAGTTTGTTTCAAAACCTGACCACGCCCGATTTTACGCCCACAAAGTCTGGCCATCTTTAAGAAATTGTGTATACAAGTGCGTTGACAATTTTTATTGCGCTCGAAAGTAGGCTAAACTTTTTTTTGAAGAGGGCGCTAAAAATTGATTGCGCTCGAAAGAAGGCTACATTTTTTTGAAGAGGGCTAGCTAGCTGTTTTTAAAGAGGGCAATGCATATCGCAAATCTTACAGTCGGGAAACCCGACTATCAGGGTGCTACGGCAAACTGGGGCGATTTTGAATTCAGCTTTTTGTCAAATCGCTGAAAAATTTCCTGGGTGCCACTTAACTTTGAGCGATATCATATTTTTAGCTAACTCACAAACCATTTCGAACTGGACCCGAACTGGCACTAAATAGCTAACAAATTTTAAACAAATTAAACAAAATGCCTTGTACAAGACTTCTTGCACTAGATGAGCTGCGCAGGCGACAGGCGATAAAGGAAACCATAGAGCGAAGACGCTTAAGAGACTCTTTGGACCCATTTTCCAAATCGGACGAAACGTTTGATTTTGTTATTGTTTTTGGTATTGTTTTTGGTATTGTTTTTGGTAGTGTTTTTGGTAATGTTTATGGTCATTTATGTATGTAATTTAGCTAATTTATGTTTTTTAAACGCTTTATATTAGTTTCACTTGTGGCTGGCTGGCTGGCTGGCTGGCTGGCTGGCTGGCGGCGTAACTTTTTTTGGTTTGCATGCAGGCCTGCCAACTTGTTTTTTACCGATAGTTTATCGATATCTATAGAAGAGCGCGCTCTTTTAAACCGGAAAGCGTTTTTTTAGTTTTTTTAAACTATTAATATTATTTTTCTTCCCCTTCCTATGCAACAGATGACATTTTCAATCGTTGCCACACTAGGAAAAATAGTATTTAAACCTTTTTTTTCACAAAATAAATAGGAAAAACGCGCTTGACTAACAAATTAAAAATGACAACTTATTTGTTATACTTTGTTACTGCTTTTAAACACAATCATCTGTGATTTACTATCATAAAATATGTTTTCGCTTTTCGAACTTAACTAGGTGGCACCAGTGAAATGCTATTTCGCTATGTTTGACAATTTTTACAAGCCAGTTTCTAAGCAATTTGCTAAAAACATTATTAAAAATAATAATTGCTTGCAAAATGTAATTATTTTAGTGCAGAATTATCAGAAATTAAACCAGCTTTTCTGTGATATATGGATTGTTAATGAAAACCCTTTATTTTAGCTGTATTTACCCAAATAGCTGACACATTTGCTAGCTGTTTTAAAACAGCTAAACACAGCTGAATTGAAGCTGCGTAGCAACCAGGATTTGAAATCAAGCTGAATGTGAGCTGAATGGTTTGCCGTAGCACCCCTGTATATCTTTCTTTCTTGTTTTTTCTGTGCAGCTTCCCTTTTACAATACATTTACACTTTGCTAAATCAAAACAAAAAATTCATCTGCCATGTCCTTTTATAAAACTTTGCTTAATGAATGTGCAATAAACAAGTTTAAAAGCAAATCCACTCTATGGACGGACTTTCGGTCCTTCTTCCAGATTGCGGAAAGTACTTTAACATGTGGAATGTTAGTAAAAGCTACTACAGAAGGCTGATGTCAGTGAAAGGTACTCCAGCATGTGGATGTCCTGGGAGACTTGGGATAATCGGATTATGATTATGTCGATGCATATGAGGGGGTTGTTATCGCCAAGTTCCGCTTCCCACGTTCTTGACAAAGTGCATTGAAATTAAATCAGAAAATGCCAATTAGTTTCAAAATTGGAAAAACACAGAAAATAGTCACAGATGGAGATTGATATAGTCCAAATTGTTACTTCCGGGGCCAAGAGCAGAAAAATGCAAACCAAAACCATTTCTTACTACTGAGATTGGGGTTGGGATATGGGAATCGGCACGGGTGCTCTGGGATTTTTACGCCAGGACATTTGACTGATGAGCCAACGACGTGAGCCATGCTGCTCATTGGCGGTTTCTTATTCTTCGGATTTCACTACTAAACTAAATTTTCCACATCGTTTATTTATATTAATATAATTTCTGTGTCAACGGTCGATACGCTTGCCGCCTACAGCTCGCCCTCGTTGTCGTCGCCATAGCCGGTAAGGTCTAAGCTCCGATGTCGCCGATGTTGACTCCCGCCGTGTATGACAAGGCAGCCAAGACGCCCATGGAGGTCGCCGGCGCAATATTTATCTAAATTGTTATTTTTCACACTCACGCAGTTCAATGAGTTCGTGAAAATTACGTTTGGGACTTTGTGTTTGCTCGCCGCCCATGCTTTCCCTTTATCCGTCCCCGTCGCCAGCCAGCTTCGATTCTTTCGTTGCCC
This sequence comes from Drosophila oshimai, assembly GCA_018150695.1. Taxonomy (NCBI): domain Eukaryota; kingdom Metazoa; phylum Arthropoda; class Insecta; order Diptera; family Drosophilidae; genus Drosophila; species Drosophila oshimai. The sequence goes on along the minus strand of JAECWM010000269.1, from coordinate 495,890 downwards.
ACGAGCTGAGTGACTCTTTAAGCGCTTGGTTAAGTATATTGGCATAAAATTCAATTTTCCTCTTTTGTGTTAATCCTGTTATTAGCTGCCGTCTTGCTGCAGAATCTTTTTGATTCGCTCCCCTTAAATTCCAACACAGTGCAGATGGAGCGTAAGAGTTGAGATGGTAGAAAATTCGCATACTTTGGTTTGAAAATCAGTATGTTGATTTTTAGGCTGTGATGTTGTCAACGGATATGTTTGACGTTCCTTTTGAAAAGGATTTACGTGTTTACCTACGCATTTGAATAGTTAATTTATAGAAATATTTAGATTTTTTTGATTGATTGATGGTAAGGGAAGAAAAATAAAATCTTAGGAGTTTAAGGTTGTTTTACAACTGTTTGTTGATTTTTATAACGATTACCCGAATATTTTGCACACAGACTTCTATGTAACCTACGCATATTATAATTGCTTCAAAATTGTACCAGGCTTTTTTAAGCGCCCACCAACCGCGATACTCTGTGTGTCTTTAAGCAAGAGAAAGGTGGTTCAAATCAAAGATGTTTGTATTAGAAGTATCTTCATTAAAATGTTTACCTACGAACGAGTTATCGCCCGTATATTTAGAAAATCGATATGAAAATGGAGCTATTACCGCCTTGCCATCAGTTTTGGGAAACTAGCCTAAAAAAGCTAAAAAAAAATATGTTGCTTTCTTTTAGGGGGAATTTTCATGAATCGGGACAAAAGATTTAAAAAAATGAAGGGAATGCATTCCCTTCCATTCCAGCCATTCGAATGGCTGGTTGAAACAACGTCAGCTCGACGTGTTTTGACTAATGTGTTTTTTTTTTAAATTGGTAACTTAACCAGAACGACGCTGCTTAGACTATTCGTTTTTTTATTAAGTAAATACATATATTATAACTTGAAAAAAATTAAGACTTTTCACATTGCTTCTACTGGGACTCTGACCAAGGCCGATTGGAACCAGAGACAACAATAGGTGTGCAATAGCACGACACACCAAATTGTCACTTCGTGTATGAAGTAGCTTTTTGACAAAGATACAAATGTCAACAGCTTAGAAACACTTGCCGAATTTTAAAAACTAAAATTTTCTAAAATGTAGAAAATGTTTATACAGTGTTGTTCATTAGTAAACGAGAGCTATGAAATTTTAGTTTCGACCCTCGTAGAAGAACGAGGAAGCATAATACAACAAAATCAAGTATGCAGGATGAAAGCTTAAGGGGGGACATCTGAGTACCTTTTTTTAAAAATCGAAAAATTTTTATCCGCTTAAATAATTCTTTATGGTCTTAAAAATAACATACCAAAAGATAGAGTCCGGCAAAAGTGTCTAAGTGTCGAAATTTTCCATTCTGCGGCGATGCCTCACAGGTATATCCCATGGAACCTTTTGTGTTTAAACGCGCTTTTCTCGAAACCACTTTTTTTGAGCTGGCCGAGTAGAAAACTCGCACAAATCTTAACCGATCGATCTGAAATTTTGACAATATATTCAAAATACCTATGTATGTCTATCGAGACTCGTACACTGGCAAAAAAAACGCATAGTGATTTCAAAAGTTTTTATTATTGATTGCTGCATAGTTTTTCATTCCCGATTCAACTACAAAAATCATTGATTCTAGTAGAAAACATATTCAAACCATAGGTCAATTATGAAAATAATCAAATCAAAGTGACACCTAATAGAAATAAGGTTACCATAATAAAATCAAAGTGAGCCATGGTAGATTTTACTATTATAAATAGTTGAAAAAAAAAATAACAGAATCAAAGATGTTTTGTGAACATTTTAAATATATTTTATAGATAATATAGAAAACAAAGTGAACCATGGTAGTTTTCAATATTTTAAATAGTAGCAGTCAATATAGTAAAATCAAAGTTGTCTTGTAAACGAATTGAATATTTTATATATTTAAACGTAGCTCAGAGGGTAAAAAGGAGAGGACACAAAAGAGTTAGAGTTAGTTTCACACGGGTTCGATCCCTGGCAGGGTCGAGTTTTTTCTTTTTTCTTTTCATAAACGACACAACGTTTGTTTTTATAAATCCTTTACGCTAACTGAAAAGATATAAACTTTTCAAAGTAGTTTCTGACTGAAGAACTAAGAATGTACATACTCATAAATTTTGGCGAGACAGAACACGTTTTTCCAAAAGCAAAGCGATTCAGTTCTTAGCTAAGACCAACCTCTGCTATCAGCGAGCGTGGTTCAGTTGTTAAGGTCGCGCGCGCGAGTCCGAAGGTCCGAGGATCGAGCCCAGCCGAGTCGAATTGAGTGTGAGTTTTTATACATTATTTTTATGCTTAATAATAACTATATACCTCTCTTTATCTATTTAAATTTCAGTTTTCATATAAATTAAATTATACCAATAAGCTTTAACTTTAAATTAGTACACATAAAATGGTCTTAAATTTAAAGCTATATTAAAGGTATATACCTAAAAAAATTATGTTATTTGACAAAGGCAAAAAACAATACATTTTTTGACAACAATTAGTAGTTAACATTTTTTATAATGTTTACCATTTTTAAATTTACTATGCGGCATAATTAAATTTACTATGTTTTTAATAATTTTAGATATTTGAATCTATAATGAGCATTTTTAAAAAAACTTTGCTCCATAATCGATTCTAATATTGGACATACTTACATCGACTATGGGCATAATTGATTAAAAATCAATTACACTAGTTTACAAAATTTAAAAAAAAAATGCTCCAAAGCCAATTATACCAATTTCTGGTAGAGTAGGATTTCTAGATTACGAAAATACCATTAAAAATTTTTTCTATGGAACAGTTTTTTTTTTAAGATTTTTTAAAATTAAAAAAAAAATTTCGGCTGTCTCTTAAAGTTTTCATTTATATCTCGAGTTTTGGCCAACCGATCCCGGTGCATTTTACAACATTTTACTACCAATAGACCAATCTTTAACATTGTCATACTAAACAATTGGATTGGATAAGTCATTTATCTGCAAGAGCTCGACAAACACAAACTTTGTGAAAATTTTGGGCTGTTAAACGACTGTAAAACGGCTGCTATAGCTTTAAAAACTCGAAAAAAATCCGTTGAAAAATCACTATTGGTTTTAACTGAATTTCGGTAACCGAAATAATCGGACAAGCTAATCATGCAAGAAATTCATTGGAAATTAGATTTCTTGTGGATTTTTAAAGTTAGGCATTTTAGTTTTGTTCGGCCGTTAAGCACCGAATTTGAACTATATCCCAGTAGGCTTATGAACTGTAAACTGTTAACAGTGTTGTCGGACCAAAAAAAAAAAAGCTAGAAAAAGCCAATAGAAATAAACATAAACAAATATTTATTTTGTATATTTGTAAAGTTAAATTACGGTTTAAAAAAAAAGCACTTGTGTGTGTTAAGTCAATATCTAAAATGAAAGGGAAACTCAGGATAATTTTCTATAGATAGGGTCTTAAAAAAAATCAATAAAAATGTACATATGAGAAAAATACATAATTAAATACATAAATGCACCTTTAGATATAGTGTTTCTTCTTAAAACGTAAGAAAGATTTCATATTTACATCGCTTTTTGATGGTGTAACTTACACTTACATTATTTAGCTTTTTCAATATTAAATTCAGCTTCTTTTTATATCCGAAAGTTGCCAACACTGCCTACATTTAACAGTCCTGTAAGCGCTAGGCCTACTGGGATATAGTTCAAATTCGGTGCTTAACGGCCGAAAAAAACTAAAATGCCTAACTTTAAAAATCCACAAGAAATCTAATTTCCAATGAATTTCTTGCATGATTAGCTTGTCCGATTATTTCGGTTACCGAAATTCAGTTAAAACCAATAGTGATTTTTCAACGGATTTTTTTCGAGTTTTTAAAGCTATAGCAGCCGTTTTACAGTCGTTTAACAGCCCAAAATTTTCACAAAGTTTGTGTTTGTCGAGCTCTTGCAGATAAATGACTTATCCAATCCAATTGTTTAGTATGACAATGTTAAAGATTGGTCTATTGGTAGTAAAATGTTGTAAAATGCACCGGGATCGGTTGGCCAAAACTCGAGATATAAATGAAAACTTTAAGAGACAGCCGAATTTTTTTTTTTTAAACTTAAAAAAATCTTTAAAAAAAAACTGTTCCATAGAAAAAATTTTTAATGGTATTTTCGAAATCTAGAAGTCCTACTCTACCAGAAATTGGTATAATTGGCTTTGGAGGCGATTGGCTGTAAACTAGTGTTATAAACGTATTCATATTTACTATTTTCAGATTTGGATTAATTTCGTTAGGAAAAATAGTTGATTCGGGCCTGAATTTGTCCGATTTTCTAGTTTTTTTTTGCCAGTGTAGGATTTTTTCGATATATTGCTTACTTTTTTTTTTATCAATAATTTCGTGACGTTTTTTTCGTGAAAATTGTAATTGGCCAGAAAGCACGTGCCATGCACGAGGCAGTGGAACAAAGTTCAACCTGAAATCGCCTACCTGAAATACTATGGAAAACAGCTGTTTTCACCATTATAATGGCGGGTGGAACTTTATTGCGCTAGAACTTCCATGTCATGTGCTTTCTGGCCAATCCAATGATGCAGCCTTACGTAAAACAACACACTATTGGTTTTTGTTTTTGGTGGTTTATTTAGCGTTGTTTGTGCTTATTATTTTTGTTTTATTTATATTTGTTTTTTGTTATTTTCTTCTAATCATCTTATCGGTGTGTATTTTGTTTGTTTACTTACGTTTAAATAATGTTTATATGTTTGATTCACCTATTTATTGTCACAAATTCAATACCACTTCTCCAGGACCACGGACGTGTAAAGATGGTCCCATTTTTTTTTAATGTTTTTTTATTTTATAATTTTATAATAATATTTTAAAAATAAATAAATACAAAATACTTATAAATTATATAAAATAAAAATAAAAAAAGAATATTAAAAAAATACAAATAAATATAAAAAAAAGATAATTTAAAATTGACCATCTAATACCACGTAAGTCGTTGGTGAGCAAGTGGTATTTATGTGTTGTGACAATTAGATTGAATATGTGAATAAACATATTATTACAAACATTATTTTCATCAAAATTTTCGAGAGTTCAAAGTCGGTTAAAACGATATGAAAGTTTGTTTTGTCGAGCTTTAGACAAATTAATTATGATCCATAGTAGGCAGTAAGTGATTGTAAGAATTGGTATCATGCCAAATCGGCCGCTACTCGAATATACCAACACTGTGTATACGTGGCGTATGTGTCATATTATGTATAACGTGATTCTTACATGCGCGATATTGAAAATGGTGGTAAGAAAAATCATAGATCATTTTTATAGAGCATTAAGATCCCTTTCTATATTTGATAAACTTACCGTTTAAACTAACAAATTTCGACCAATACAATACAGTTCTGTACGCATAGCGTCGATTAATGTTATTTAAAGCCATTTTTATGTCTAGATTGACTGGACTAGTAGAATAGTTACGGGCTAGTGATTTTAACAAATTAAGAATTTTTTACCGTATGGTTATTTTAATAATGGCGTTAACAGTGACCAAAATGGCAATAAAAAAAACTTTTTCCAGATTTTGACAGCAAAAAGTTGGGAATTTGAATCGGTTTTTTCTTTTTAATCTTCTGCATGATGGTGTTGTCGAATGCTAAGGCCTTAATCGAAACCAAAGAAGGACCCTGGGTCACCTAATTCAAAAAAGTCCTTAATAAGTCCTTTATAATTATTATAAGTCGGATATCAAAATATTCATAAACACAAGGTTGAAGAATTAAATCTTAAATTACTCTTAACATATGTTAAAACATATCTGTAAACAAATTTTTGTTGTCCAACATCCGTTTGAAAAGAAAAAAAAAAAAAGAAAATGTCTCGTATACTAATGAAACACTGAAAATCGTGACAAAATTCGGACTTTTGTGTTTTATTTACCGCTACTTGAAAACGCAAGATGCAATCAGAGATAAGAACAGAATTCATTAAGCTTTCATCCTGCATACTTGATTTTGCTGTACTTATTATGCTTCCTCGTTCTTCTACGAGGGTCGAAACTAAAAATTTCATAACTCTCGTATACTAATGAACAGCACTGTATGCGTGTACACCAGGGCGGTTTTTTGTTGGTCAACTTACGGCCACCCCTTAATTTAGAAGAAAATCAAACCATGGTCTTAACACTCACGCAATGGTCTCAAAGTTTACACAAAAATTTTGTAAGTCAGTACGTCCAAACCTTTTTCCATTTCTAAGCTTGTCAAATTTTTGATGTCGTAAAACAAGCCAGCAAAATGGAGCAAAATTTAAAACAAATGTTGGTTGGAAAGGTATTTTGTTTTGATTATTTAAGAAACAACTGCCTTGCCATCAAAAAGGTCCGTCCCATCAGCTGGGCTTTATTGGACACTTCTTTTAAAGCAACCCGTTTTCAAAAATGCCCAAATTTTTGCTGAGATGCTGATTGTTGTGTGGAAAAAAAAAGACAATTCGCGTACAACCAGTGAATGACATTGAGGAGCAAGAAAAAAATTACACACCTTGGATTTAATCCAAAGAGAGTTCTTACGCTCAGACATTGAGTATTTGAATACTCAAATTGAGGACGGACTAATTTTAAACACAAATTTTGGCTTTAAACTTAAACTGAGAATAAATGAGAATAATGAGTGAATAATAATGAATAATGAGAATAAATAAATGATGTTGAAAGTGGTATAGGTCATATTTTTTTTGTTTCGAGATATTTAGAGTTTTGCATTTTAAAGGATTAAAAAATATTCTTGCATTATGGATTATGATTTTTCGACAGTAAAGTAGTCCCAACAAACAAGTATTTATTATGATTATAAAATTCTAGCCATTTAAAAAAAAAATGTGGTTTTAAAAGGTTTAAATTACTTGTTCCACTTTCAAAATTAACTGCATGCCTTCATAAATAACTTATACACCAATGAAACAATTTTATTAGTAATTAATTAATTATTATTCCATCATATCTTTACGTTCTTCTTTTGTTATAGGTATAATGGTTGTGTATAATGGAAGTAAATCAATATTTCCGTATATTCTAGGTCTTCCTTTTTAGGAGAGAGGTCTAATACTTTGAATTCGGAGTTGTCATCCAAGGAAGTTTTATAAAACATCTTATATGGCTCAATTTTTAGAAATTTGATCCATTGTATTTTTAACCAAGGCACAGTTTCCATTGATGTTTTTCTTTCTATTATTTGTTGATTCAAACCAAAATCGCGATCACTTGGCAAAAAAGAATGGCCGGATACCATAAATTTATGATCATTTGTTTCAACATTATTATCAGATGACTGAACAATTTTTAACCATATTAAAGCTATGTTAATGTAATGATTAAATGACTTATACCACTATCAAAACGAACAATATCTGTATTTCAGTTAACAACTAAAAAAGAAACACATTTTAAAGAGTTAGTTTGCATGGCATAATGCTAATCTTTTCAGATTATGGTATTTTATTAAGATTTGATAGATAATAGTTGATAAAGTAGATTTTTAAAATTTTTGACTTATACCACTTTCAAAATCAAGGGCTGAAATAACTCTTTTTAAGTACAAACACTCAAATGGAAAACACAATTTTCTCAAAAGAAATACAAGTTACAAGTATGCACTACATACTTTGAGCTGTGAGCCAATGTATCATATATGGGCATTTCCTGGGGTCGCGAACGTACTTTCGTTATAAGAAAAAAAGGGTTAACAAAAATATTTTATTTTGTTATTCTTTATCATTTTTATAACACTATATTGTGTGCAAAAGATGGAGTTAATCGAGTTTTAGTTTTTAAAATAAAAGCAATACAAACGGGGTTGCGAACGTACGCCAAATAGAAGTCGTAAAAGTTCAATATCTGCGAGCTGGAGCGGAATATTTTAAAGCTATTAAATTGATTTAAAATATGAATAACGTAGCTGTCTATCTATTACTTGCACAATAAATTATCTCTATAAGGTTTTTTTATTAAATTGAATTCCCGGTCGCGAATGTACGATCGCGAACGTTAGATTTTTTATGCGTACACTTATTTTTTTTCTTAACCTTAAACTCTCGATTTATAGTTTTTTGCTTTTGACTGAAAATTCAACATGTACCACAGCCTTTGCGAAAAAAAGGTTCATAAAAGGTTCAATTGTCATTCTTATAGGATTTAATAAAAAAAGGAAACAAGTCTAAAAAGTACCACAATATTCAAAAAAATATACTTTTTGTTAATATAAATTAGTTATATACAAAAAAATATTTTATTTACTTGTCCATTGCTTAGACAAGTTTAGTTCCTATGATTTTGGAAATTTTTTTAGAATTATAGAAATATGTTTAAATGAACTTTTAAATTTGTTGGTTTGGTTGACCGTCTGGCGGATATTATATAGCAACTACGGCAAAATCAAGGATTGTTTGATGAGGTGCAAGCAAATTTAAATGCGGAACACAAAATTGTGCTTTGTTTTTTGGCCAATTCTTTAACTCTGTTATTTTAAGTATTTTAAGTCGCATATTTAAACTCCCTGATTTGCGAGTCAGGCCCGTGGGCAGCACTGTTAAAGGGTGTAAGGAAAAAAAATTGTCGGTGCTACAGAAACTGTCTCGAACTTGTTGTTCCACTAGCAATTCGGAAAAAAGACAGGGCTGACTTCCTATTTTTATTTGGCATTTTTTTGTTTTTATTTGCGATACTCGAAGAGTAAGCAAATGCTGTAAACGTTGAAATGTCTGTCTGTCCGTCTGTCCGTCCGTCCGTCCGTCCATCCGTACAAACGTCGAGATCTCGGGAACTATATGAGCTAGAATCACCAAATTTTGCACACAGACTTGTATTAGCAAAGCGCAGATCAAGTTTATTTCAAAACCTGACCACGCCCTATTTTACGCCCACAAACCGCGAAACTCTGTGGTGTCCACATTTTTAATGCTAGAGAAAAGTGGCCCTTAAAAATGTTATTTGTATTGAAAATATCTTCTCAAATATCTAAAAATTTTGAAAATCTGGCCATTTTCAAGAAATTGTGTATACAAGTGCGTAAAAAATTTGTATTGCGCCCGAAAGTAGGCTAACCATTTTTTTTTAAGACGGCGCTAAAATTGTATATCGCTTGAAAGTAGCAATGAGTATCGCAAATCTTATAGTCGGGAAACCCGACTATAGCGTTCTTTCTTGTTTTTTTATAAATTCAAGCGCAGTTGTACTTTTTTTTTGCAAGACAATACCAATGACTAAACAAAACCCTGCAGCTAACACGTAACAAACAAAATAATTCATCATTTTAAATTGACCGCCAAACTAAACAACAGAAGCCACCCCTGTACTAGATGGCTTCTTTCGAGAGGCTGCTAAATGAAATCAGTCTCCCAAAGCGAATCCTTTTGTGAAATCGTCGTTTTCTAATATAAAAATCAAGAGCACGATGGCTCGCATTGTTTTTCTATGCTTTCCCATAGAACTAAGCAACATTAAGTCAACAATATTTAAAATTTGTTGAATTTACTTACATTTTTAAAGAAATTGTCTTCTTCTTCGTCGTTAAAAACCCAAGCCGGTATTTTTTCCACACGCGGTCAAACTGTATTGCAATGCACGTTTTGTTTTTTTAATTTCACAAGAAATACAACTTATTTTAATTTGAAATTTTGACACGCTGTACTTAGTTATTGTTATAAACAATAGTATAGCGTACCATAATAATAACGTACCATAATAATAATAACAATAACATTTCGACTATGAAAAGTACTCCGAAATTTGGTATTTTCTATTTGGAGCAAGTTGGCATTTTGGTTGTTTGGGTGGAACTTGGCCGGAAAGGCACATGCAATTTTTGAGGTGACGGTTTTGGGAAACGATTAATTTAAAATATAAAAAGACATACAATTCATTACCGTTGTTTTAAAAAAGTTTCGATTATTTATAAAAAGGTGCAAGTATGCTTATTTTATAAAACTGTCGTTTAAAACACGGGGGAAATGATAGAGTTTTCTGTGGCACCGACGGTTTAGCGTTGGGTTGGAACTTGGGCGGACTATGGCAGGAACGATTTCTGTGGCACTCCCGATAATAATTTTAAAGGACTTTGATAAGTTAGGTGACCCAGAGTCCTTTCTTGGCTTCGATTAAGGCCTTAACATTCAACAACACCATACTACTGAAGAACTACTACAAAAAAAACCGATTCAAATTCCCAACTTTTTGCTGCCAAAATCTGGAAAAAGTGTTTTTTAATGCCATTTTGGTCACTGCTAATGCCATTATTGGGATTACCACACGGTAAAAAAATTCTTAATTTGTCAAATCACTAGCCCCTAACCATCCTACGTAAGCAGTGCTGCCAGCAGTCAGTTCAATAAAAAAGCCAGATCAGCCAAAAAAAAAGGACAACAAGTGTAAAATAAGGACAAAAAAAGGCCAACTTATTGTTTTAACAAATTTATGTTATTAGGTACGATTTTTTTTACTTCAGAGTCACATATGTCATGATTATTTGTTAGCGGACTCAAAACTTGCAATTAAACATACATTTCTGAAGGGATAACATGAAATTTTCAATCTAAAAGTAAGCTCATCTTGTACATGTTTTCAAAAGGTCTTGGGTCAAAAACAAAAAAAAAATTGTCGAACACTTTTAAGAAAACTTTTTCAAAAAAACATCATAAATTAATTTATTAAAAACTCTTTTTACATTATTCATAGCATTTAATAATTATTTTATCTAATCGATTTAATAGCTTTAAACAACATTTTAAGCAAAATTATATGTAACTTTTTGAGATGGATGCTTGATTTTGAACAGTTTTCATGATTTTGGTGGCTAGTGGTATAAGCACAAATGTGCTCGACTTAGCTCCTAAAGAGAAGGTCATTTAGTTTTTGAAATCAGGATGATTCAAGCACAAATCATGCACTGGCAAGGCCGTTTAAAAAGAACAAAAAAGGCAAAGTAGCACGTATAAGGCTGCACAGGATTGGCAGGAAGCACATGAAAAGAGAAAAAAAGTTACCAAACTTGCACAAGTATTATGGGAACAGCTGTTTAGCATTATAAGTCGGATATCAAAATGCATAACACAAGGTTGTAAATTAAATCTTAAATTACCTCTTAACACATGTATTTACACTTCTGTTAACAACATTTTGTTGTCCAACATCCGTGGGAGAAAAAAAATAGCAAAGGTGTCGTATAGGTTTGGTACAAACGCAACTAGGCAAAAAAGTGACCATTTTTAGGAAATCTAACGGCTTATCTGGCAGGAGAGGATCTCGCCGCGAACGATGGCTCATTTTTATACATTACACTTTGTTCTTTCCATCTGCATTTATAATTTTCTCTCACCGTGACGAACTGGATTTTGGCGAGGGCTGAAACAAAAGTTTTCGGGGTGTCGTACAGCTTTGATATGCACCTTACATGCATATTAACCAAAAAAAACGAATATATGATACAAAAAATATTAGTTTTGGCTGGGGATCAAACCCGAGACCCCGAGTATAACACGTTAAACGGTGACCCCCAGGTCTTTCCGTATATTTTGTTCGGCTTTCTCCGAACTTGTTTCCAAATTCATTTTTGGAACTTAGCCAAAATGTGTACGCAAAAAAAGTAAGTCCCCAATTTGAGTAGGTATTTAAATATTCTCTTTGTTGCCATTTATAAACAAAAATTTAAGTTGGCGATTAGACAAGTGGGTTGACAAGTGGAATCCGGTCTTTCCACTACTTCATGGAGTCTTAAAGTCTCCTTTATTGCGTTGTTAACTTCTGTGAATTGTTATAATACCCTCTGCAAGGGTATATAAATCATTCATTTAAGCATAAGGTCTTTTTGCGGCTTTCGTACCGTATTCTATCAATTCTATTTTAACAAACACACATTTACATTCGCACACAATCATTAAGAAAGAAAATCCCGATTTAAAATGTAAAGAAAAACCACTTGCATGCTTTCAATCCATATAGAAGGAAAGCATCGTTAAATTTAATTAGGCATCAAATGACCAAACAGCCGAGCTAAATCAAAAACCAAATGGGCTGAAAGTGACCCCAGTGCAGGGGAAATTCAACCGCCTGGCTCAAAGGGCGGTCGCCACACTTTAAAACACAATTAAAAGTCAAAACGTCACTGTAAATGGAAGCCAGTGGGCAACCCTCTAAGGACCGAAGAGTCGCCAATGCGGCGCCATTGGAAAAAAGGCTTCGGGGTGAGGAACATGACACTGCTTTACATAACACTTAACTAAATTATAATGAGGTATAGAACGGATTGTTATCGGCTAGGGGATTTAAAGTTTACCCTTTGGAAAATGTTAATGAGATTATGTGAGAAGTATTAATTTATTCCAGTTACTCAAAGATTATAAGGAAATACTGTGAACGTTGCAAATGTTTGTCTGTCTTTCCGCCCGCCCAGACGAACGCCGAAATCTTGAGCTAACAACACCAGGTTTTGCACACAGACTTTTATTTAAATTTCGACCACGCCCTCTCAACGCCAGAACGCTATAGTCGGGTTTCCCGACTATAAGATTTGCGATACTCATTGCCCTCTTTAAAAAAACAAAACAAGAAAAAACGACAGAGTCACTAGCCCTCTTTAAAAGAGTGTAGCCTGCTTTTAGGCACAATCAAATTTTAACGCACTTGTATACACAATTTTTGAAAATGACCAGATTTTCAAAATTTTTAGATATTTGGGTAGATATTTTCAATACACCCAGAAAAAAATATGGACTAATATACGAAAAATGGACTTAAAATAAGGTAAAATGGACTATTTTTCGCTTAGGAATCATGGACTTATTTAAGTCCATGACATTTAAACTATAATATCCTTAAATCTAGTCCAAATATAGCCTTGAAAAGAAAAATATTTATTTTGACTTTTCTCATATTGTTTGCTTGGAATTGACTCGTTGAATGGATTTATAAGCAGAAGAATATTAATTTTAAACATTTGATATTATTTATAAAACTTACATTCCATTTGACTCCACTGGGATTCGAACCTCTGACCTTTGGATCTGTACGCGTGAGTCTAACATCTGCTCTAAGTCGCTCTTAGTAGCCGCCGTTTAAACAGCTTTTAAAGGATGTGTGTGTGATACCAAATTTATAGTTTCTTAGTGTTCCTTAAGTTAAAAACTAAGTTAAATAGTTTTTACTATTAAATAAAGTGCTACGGCAAATAAAAAATAAAAGTTTTAGCAAAAAAAAAATAATGTTCTTTCGACACCCTAGGAAGTGAACCGGGCCATTTGCTCCAGCGCGTGGGTCCACCTGCTTACCCCTAGGCTACCCTCAGCTAAAAATAATTTTAAGGTAATTGGACTATTTTTCGGATAGTAGATTCCTTAAGTTGTATTGCCTTAAATGATCAATTTAAGGCAAAAATCAAACATGTTTACTTTTAAGTCCATTGTGCCCTTAAAAATTCAAATTTGGCAATGTAGTCCATAATTCCTAAAATTTAGGAATTTTTTTTTTCTGAGTGTACAAACAACATTTATTTAAGCCACTTTTCTCTAATATTAAAAATGTGGACACCACAGAGTTTTGCGATTTGTAGGCGTAAAAAGGGGCGTGGTCAGGTTTTGAAACAAACTTGATCTGCGCCTTGCTTATAGAAGTCTGTGTGCAAAATTTGGTGGCTCTAGCTCTTATAGTTCCCGAGATCTCGATACTTGTGCGGACAGACGGACGGACGGACGGACGGACGGACGGACGGACGGACAGACAGACATTTGATCGTTTACAGTATTTGCTTACTCTTCGAGTATCGCAAATAAAAAGAGAAAAATTGGTTATAAAAAAACGACCATTAAAGAAAGTTACCATGTGTACGGACATATGTTATATACATACTATATATGTTAGTACGTGCACCAGTATGCAGGAGAGATTAGTCGGGGAACCCGACTTAAGCCTCCTTTCTTGTTTTGTTTTATTAGCATTTTGTATTACATTGAACTTTATACGTGCCGCTATTGTTGTTTATCTGAAAACAATGGCATGGTGAGTCATTCTCAAAGCTAACCACATTAGGTATCCATTAGAACAAACTCAATTACCGCTAAACATACATAAGTAACGCAGAGAAAAAACTATGCCACAACTATACCACTACTGGAGTGATACATATGTACGTATATGTACTTATGAAATTACCACTCCAAACAAAAATAATGAAATTGGTTTATCTCAGCGTGTGCTTTCTTAAGATGTTCATAATTACAGCGCGAATTCTGTCGGAGTCGAAAAGTAGAATTTTTCTGTATAAAAAAATTGCATTGGGATAAAGAATGCTTTTTTCTTTTAGTAAGAAGTTTTATTACGAGTTTATTTTATGAGCCAGTCCATTTGTTTGGTTTTTGTTTTCCCAATTTTTGTGTGGTTTTATCTAATCGCATTGAGTGCGAAAAAGTTATTCCACCTCCTTATCGAAACCCGCACACACGTGCTTACTTACCCAGTTTTCGTTTTCACCTTTTAGCCTGCGGCAGTAAAAATACATTTGAATTATATGTGAATAATCCAAGTCAAGCGGGTTGTGATGCGGTTAAAATGCGGGCCATTTCAGTTAAATTGTATTGCTTAAGCATTATAAAGAAAACCCTACGTATGAACGGGGGTGAAAAGGATTGCAATGCAATCGGAATTTTGTTAATATAAGTGGTACACATAACTAAGGATTTTTGTTTTCTATTTGTAAATAAGTAGGTACTAGGGAGTTAAATTCTATTACAGGCCCATTTCCATTTATTTCCATTATTCAATTTCCATTATTTCCAATTTAAGCTGAAAGAATACTTAAGCAGTTAGTTATGGGGGTACTACATAACATAAACATAAAAGAGGATGATCTCTTTGGTCAAGATTTTTTTTTTCCCATGGCCTACCATTAGCTTAACCGGTTCAGGGGCCCAGACGTGTATCGTACGGCACGATTGATAGCCGACAACTTAGAGATACCTTTATAATTGCTGGCATCCAATTTGTTTTGAAGAGTTATAACAAATGACTTAGGAGAAATTGAGAAGTTTCGAAGTTGAAAGCTGAACAATTTGACAAGAGGCTTGCGCAGGGCACAGGACGTAGGCACACATCCAATAATTCCGACGGGACCTGTAGTCAACTTAACACGTTGAAGATTGTCTTTTTTATGTGAGGACAAAGATTTTTACGATCGGGTGAATATATCCTATAGCTACCAAACAAATGTTTGACAAAATTTAATTTTCAGTTAACTTTTTTCGACCAGTGTAAAAGGTATCAAGTTAAAAATTGTCCAATCTTAATCAACTTAAAACTTTCCCAATGATCTTTTCTTAAGTCCAAACAGATTGAGTTTGAAAATTTTGATGATCTGATAATAGTGTAAACAAGTGCGGTAAAAATTTATTGGGCCTAAAAGCAGGCCACACTTTTTTTTAAGAGGCCTAGCGACTCTAGCGTTTTTTCTTGTTTTGTTTTTTCAAAGAGAGCATGGAGTACCGGAAATCTGATAGTCGGGAAACGCGACTATAGCGTCCTCTTTTGTTTTATTATTTGTCAAAATGTGACTTTTACAAAATTTAAAGCTGAGCATATCAAATTTGGACTACTTCATTCTTTATCTGCAAGGGTATATTTACTTCGGCTTGCTAAGTTTTCTTTCCTTTTTCTAAAGCAAAAGTAAAGTCTAAGGATCCAATTATGAGCTGAAAAACGTTTTTATATAGCCTTAAAGGGTCCCAAACATTTTAATTTTCAATACTTTGACGAAATTCTTAGAATGGTACGTGATGGAAGGTTTTAACTTCCGAATCAGCAATCTACAGCAAAATCATTCCAGAATTAAAATCGATTGGTGTTGGGCAAAAAAAAAATCCGATCTGTGTAATGTTTTACAATAAATTTCTTTCCATAGTGCGGCCCTGTTAAGCCAATAAACTTTAAGCCAGAATTTAACATACCCCACTTCTCTCGCTTAGCAACTTGTCACAGACAAAATCAAATGCAATTTCATGGCTATTTGAATGGGACTAAACAAAAAACACTCTCCAGTTTTCCAATAATGAAATAAATGAGCGCAGTTTTCAATTTGCACCGCAGATGAGCCACAAAACAAAGTTGAGCGGGGGGGAGCATTCTCAACAGAAATGCCTTTCAGGAACAAACTGCAACGTGGTTCGGCTTTAAGCCAAGTAAATACATTCGACTTTAAGTGGGTACGTTGGGGCTAGGGAAGTGCACCGTGAAGTACGCAGCATGTGCAACAATTAGCGGTATTTGAAGGCTTCACCCCACGGCATATCTTTGACATTTACACGTAGCTCCCAGTGTCCCCAGAATACGTGACATTTTGGCAATTGACTGTTGGAGATTTTGAAGTGGTAAAACTTGAAAAGGAGAAATACGAGAAACACTGTATTTTCATCGTTGAGTACACTCTAAAAACAAGAAAGTCGGGTTTCCCGACTATCAGATTTGCGATACTCATTGCCCTCTTAAAAAAAACAAAACAAGAAAAAACGCTAGTCGTCAGCCCTCCCCCTTTAAAAAAGTGTAGCCTGCTTTTAGGCACAATCAATTTTTAACGCACTTGTGTACACAATTTTTGAAAATGGCCAGATTTTGAAATCTTTAAAATAACTGTGTAGATATTTTCAATACAAACTACATTTACTTAGGCCACTTCTCTCTAGAATTAAAAATGTGGGCTCCACAGAGTTTCGCGGTTTTTGGGCGTTA
This sequence comes from Drosophila oshimai, assembly GCA_018150695.1. Taxonomy (NCBI): domain Eukaryota; kingdom Metazoa; phylum Arthropoda; class Insecta; order Diptera; family Drosophilidae; genus Drosophila; species Drosophila oshimai. Next base: position 479,108 of record JAECWM010000269.1, on the reverse strand, counting down.
AAAGGGGCGTGGCTGGGTTTTGAAACAAACTTGATCTACGTGGGGTATATAGAAATCTGTGTGCAAAATGCAATTTTTAAATGCATATTTAATAAATAATATTTATATTTGGTTCTCCAAAATATATAAATATAATATATAATATATTTATAAAACTTTTATAATATTTTTAAAAGTCTAAACCCGAAAACGGTACAGTTAATAAAAAGAATTTTATAAAGTGATAATTGGTATCATGCACCTAAATCGGTGAATATTTTTTTTTTAACTTTAAAAAATCTTCGCTGAAAAATAAATATTAAGTATTTATTCTCGTTACTCGTAGAGTAAAAGAGTAAAAGAGCAGTATACCATTTGTGTAACAAAAACTACCGTTTGGTTTATATTCTCATATCATGGTTTACAAAAAAAAAATTTACCTTTTTAATTCTTATACCTCTTTGTTCTTGACAGTGGCCTAGCGGTATAGTTGTCGCGAAAACACACTTTCTGTACCAAAGGCAGGAGCTTGAACCCTTGCCGGAGCGACCCGTTAACTTAAATTTGTTTAAAAAATAGTTTCCAGTACTTATTTTTTTTAATAGTTAATTTGATATTTTTTTCATTATTTTATTCTTATTGTTTCGTGTTTATTTTTTGTATTTGAAATTTAAGCTTTACAAATGCGGACTTATAATTTAATTAGCTAGATTATTGGAAAAGTTTTATATTGATAGATTTAAAATTGGGCGTGTAAGTCAAATACATGTTAGGGAAAGCGTTCAAACGTCTCCAACGCAATCCAAATCGAACTCTCTACCAAAATTAGAATAGCTTAGGAGCAACTTTAAACAGTGTCGTATAAGCAAGAACAGTTATTGATTTACAGGGTATTCAGTAGTCTTGGCAAGTGTGGCAAATCGCAGGTCTAGAAAATGTGACAAACTGTGTCTGTGTCAAAATTAAAAGCGCGTCGGAAAATATTAGAAAAAGGTTAAACTTGTTAAATAAATTAAGTATGCTCCGTTGGTACAAGGGATATTTTTGGTTTTAGAGCTGAGAAAAAGCAATGAAACGAATCTAAAAAATTTTGTTTATGTTTTTATCTTACTAGTTTTTAGTTTACTAGAGACCAAATAATATAAAGGCTTAGGGTCAGACCATGTCAACTGTGACAAACATTTTAGGGTTTTTTTTTTTATTCGAAAAAAAAATTTCAAATGTGTAGATAAGGACAGTACCTAAAAACACTTTGAACAGTTTTTCGAAATTTTAAGCTTCAAAGTTCAAAAAATTGTTTTTTAGGGTTTTGGCGAAAATGTATAGCTCACGAACGGCTTGGCATATGAGCCCATGATTTTGAAAGTGGTATAAGTCATATTTTTTTTGTTTCGAGATATTTAGAGTTTTGCATTTTAAAGGATTAAAAAATATTCTTGCACTATGGACTATGATTTTTCGACGGTAAAGTAGTCCCAACAAACCAGTATTTATTATGACTGTGAAATTTATAGCCATTTTTAAAAGAAAATGTGGTTTTGAAAGGTTTAAATGACTTGTACCACTTTCAAAATTAACTGCATGACTTTATAAATGACTTATACATACACCAATAAAACAATTTTATTGGTAATTAATTAATTATTAATCCATCATATCTTTACGTTTTTCTTTTGTTATTGGTCTAATGGTTGTGTATAATGGAAGTAAATCAATTTTCCGAACATTCTAGGTCTTCCTCTTGTAGGTGAGAGGTCTAATACTTTGAATTCAGAGTTGTCATCTAAGGAAGTTTTATAAAACATATTTTATGGGGCATTCTTTAGAAATCTGATCCATTGTATTTTTAGTCAAGCCACAGCTTCTCCATTGATGTTTTTCTTTCTATTTTTCGTTAATTCTTTTAGTTTTGTTGTAGAAATAAAACCTTTTTGATCCATTTGTACTACCGAAAATGGGTTTTTAATCTTACATGATTTTATTAAATTATAATACTACTCAGGGATGTATAAAAAATTTGATTTTTTAATTTTAGTTTCTATCAAACCAAAATCGCGATCATTTGGCAAAAAAGAATGGCCGGATACCATAAATTTATGATCAATTGTTTCAACATTATTATCAGATGACTGAACAATTTTTAACCATGTTAAAGCTACGTTAATGTAATGATTAAATGACTTATACCACTATCAAAACGAACAATATCTGTATTTGAGTAAACAACTAAAAAAGAAACACATTTCAAATAGTTAATTTGCATGGCATAATGCTTATCTCTTCAGATGATGGTATTTTATTAAGATTTGATAGATAACACAGGCCGACAAAATTTCGACAACTTCATGTTGACTAAATGATGGTAGCCGATTCTTATAGGATTTTCGCCGTAGAATCCGATTCTGACCTTGAAAATATCCGATTGGCTCTAGTTTTCGAGCAACATGAGGTTAAAGGTGCCAAAAACTGATTTTTTTACACTTTTTGAACAGCTATAAATGGAAAAAGCGATGAAAGAAAATGGCCTATATAGAATTAAAAGAAAGCTTAGACATTACTCTTTAATATCCAATATCAAAAAAGTGGATACATGATAATTTAAGCGATTGGGAACAGTTTATGTGTAGGGGAGATTGGGGTAATGTGAATATACTGCATCAAATCAAAGGCAAAATATTTCCGAATTTGTAAAAAAGCATATCTTGAATACTTCCACTTTTTTGATATTGGATATTAAAGAGTAATGTCTAAGCTTTTTTTTAATCCTATATAGGCCATTTTCTTTCATCGCTTTTTCCATTTATAGCTGTTCAAAAAGTGTAAAAAAATCAGTTTTTGGCACCTTTAACCTCATGTTGCTCGAAAACTAGAGCCAATCGGATATTTTCAAGGTCAGAATCGGATTCTACGGCGAAAATCCTATAAGCATCGGCTACCATCATTTAGTCAAGAAAATTTTGTCGGCCTGTGTAATAGCTGATGAAGTAGATTTTTAAAATTTTTGACTTAGACCACTTTCAAAATCATGGTCTCATATATCGACGAAATTTTTTTGGTGTAAGAAAATCGTTTTTCCCTTAAGAAAAAATATTTAAAAAATTAAATTAAAAATTTAACTTACTTTTTAAGAACAACTGTTTAAACAAATTAGTTTTTTAAAGTGATCCAGGGCAACTATTGAAATTAAATTTTTACACAAATTATCTTCGAACTCTTATTAATGTGTTCCAAAAAGGAAAAATTTGTATATTTTATTCGGACAGTTGATATCGAATTTTTTGTCCCGCCGCGCAAAGTTCGCCCATACAAAATTTTCGCTAGCAGCGCTGGCGTCGTCGTTGACGTCATACAATTGGCGATTGCGCCGACTGCGCTGCCGGCGTCTACCACGACGCCGGTGCTGCTTGCGACCTAGCCACCTAGTTTATAGAATCTAAAGTTGGTTGCGCTTTAGCATTTCACGCATTAAGACTGAATTTAGATACTGTGTTTATGCGTAGCCGATTTCATGCAATCATTTTATGAAATGGGGAAAAGAGTGTGTGCATAAGCACCATTTCATTTATTCGCCAATGCACAATGGGATAAAAAGCATTTGTTTTGGAATAAAGACCAAAATTATTTTGTGAAATTTTCAGAATTTTTTTTTTGTAATTCGTTAAAGAAATGTTTAACTATCATAAAACTATTTTTTTAATATTTTTTGTGACCAAACCTGGCTCTTTGGCAGGCCTTTAAAGTCAGCTGTTCGAGTTAACTTGTGTGCACCTTAATTTTTATACGAAGCGTGCCAAAAGTTTAATTATATATTCTTTAGCAAATATCGCGCATTCCTTTCGGGTAAGTTATGGAAAATTTGTCAAGGTATGTATAATATTGCTTAGAGGGCTTACACTAGAAATGCTTTTTTTTCGTGCTGTTTTTAATTGTTTAATTGAACCATGTTTTGTGTAGAAATTAACCTATAAATATTTGTGTTAAGTGGAGTAGAACAAGCAAGAGTACGCAGGATTACGAAAAGTGCAAATGTGGTAATATGTGTTATTGTATCTATGATTAAATAGAGCTAATAACTTGTGTGCATACTTGCGCCATTTCGTAATGTTTAAATAGATTCGGAACAACTCGACATTAGTAGGGGTGAACTGCTGGAAGTGTGGCTGAAGAATTATCGCAGCTTTGGCGATACACTTAACTGGTTGTGTGAAAGGGCATTTTGAGTTTGAACAAAATTTAGACTTCGAAATTAATACAGATGCTTGGTAAAATAAAACAAGAAAGAACGCTATAGTCGGGTTTCCCGACTTTAAGATTTGCGATACTCATTGCCCTCTTTAAAAACAGCTAGCTAGCCCTCTTCAAAAAAGTGTAGCCTACTTTCGAGCGCAATCAATTTTCAATTTCAAAAAAAAGTTTGGCCTACTTTCGAGCGCAATACAAATTTTTTACGCACTTGTATACACAATTTTTTGAAAATGGACAGATTTTCAAAAAAAAAAAACATTTATAATTGCCACTTTTCTCTAGCATTAAAAATGTGGACACCACAGAGTTTCGCGGTTTGTGGGCGTAAAAAGGGGCGTGGTCAGGTTTTGAAACAAACTTGTTCTGCGCTTTGCTTATAGAAGTCAGGGTTCAAAATTTGGTTCCCGAGATCTAGGGGCTCGTACGGACAGACGAACGGACGGACGGACGGACAGACAGACATTTCAACGTTTACAGTAATTGCTTACTCTTCGAGTATCGCAAATAAAAATATAACACGTACATTTTATTTCTATATGGGATTGAGGCGGCTAGGGACAAGGGGTGGTTCACGTAGGCGTGGTCAAAAAAAAAAAAATAGAAAATCAAAACTCAACAATGGTCTCAATATAATGAAAATTAATATTAGAAAACTAAATCCGTATCGTTAAAATTACCTTTGCGGTCGGGGGTGGTTCATGTGTTCAAAATAAAAAAATAGTGAAAACCGAAATCTTACTATAGTCTTACTATTATGTAAAAAGCATTTGAAAACGTATCTTTAAAATATGGGTGTAAAAGTCAAAAAGCACCTTTCCCAGGTGACAGAGGGTGATGTTTTGGTCAGACCATAGGGGTAATAAACCATAAAAACCTCGTCTAAATATGTTTGCCATCCTCTGCCCCTATACAGTTTGAGAAAATGCCATTCGCTCTCAAACTGCTTGGAGGAACTAAGCATAGCATTTTTCTCCCAGGAAGGGACTTCACCGTATAGTTCGATCGCAATAGCATCACAAACAGCAACAAATATACCACACATGCTCGCCTTGCTTATGCGATAAGTTGATGTTATATGGCTTTGTATATCACCTGATGCAAGGTATACTAAGACCAGGGCAAATTTACATACAGCTGATATTATGTCGGAGCGAGTTTCGCGTAATGGGTGCAAGTTTTTAAATTTTTAAAAAATGTTCAGGAAAGTTTAAAAGGTCATTTGAAAATTTTCAAAGAAAACGGATGGATTGTTCACCTTATCGACGAAGTCTTTCGCGAATCTTCCTTGCAAGTTTCTTTTCTTCAGATAGGGATTGACCCAACATTTGCGTAGACGCCTTATTATTTTGTTCCGTGTTTTCATCAGCAATCTGCAGTAATAACACACTAAAATAATGTAGAATTAAGTAACGCTTTTAATACACTCAATATAAATGAACATAATTACCAATCATCGACGATTTTATCAAACAGTTTTTGGAAAAATTCTTCCAGATGAATAACAGAAAATGTATTCTGAAGTGAAACATTTACAATTCCATTTTGAAAATTCCTACTGAGATGTAAAGAGGCCTTTTAGTAATGTTGACGATCGGGACAAATCGTTGGTGAGCATTGATGATTTTCTAGCGCTACTGCAAAGATATAGAATTATTTAATGTTAATTTTAACTTAATTTTCGTTTGATTTTAAGTTATAAACGCATTAAGCAGTAGGTCCAGTTGTCAAGAATCTTGTCTGGCAATTGAAAAGTTCGAGGCAACGATTCAAATTTTTCCTCTTGCATCGGGAAGCTTCACAAATGCACATTTAATTATCCCCCTTCTCGTCTTACGATAAAAGGCTTCAAAAAAAAAATAAAAAAGGCAAACTGTCCCCAGTCCTCCCTGCATCATCCTGCGGATGAGTAAACAAACAATAAATAAAACTCGCGGTACTTGAATCCTTAGGAAAATCAAAAACAATTAAAGTTTGTTCAAGAGAAACAACAAACAGAACTCATCAGCATGCTACGCGCATACACGAACTTCCCCTGCACGGTCATGTGTGCAAACATTATATATTTCCTCTTACTCCACTCACACACACCCGCCGCAATGAACAGATAGCGTTGCCTACTTTTGCGCGCTATTCGCCAACGCAAACAACTTTCTGCGTGACGTCGTTTGACGTTTGTTTCCACGTTTGTGCCCCTCTCCTCACTTGCCTTCAATCCTGGTCGCAGGCTGCTCCTCCGCTGCCCCACCGATAAATAAATTTGAACATTTGGTGTAAATGTAAATAGATTGTTCTCCCTTTACATCACTATAAGTTTATGTGTGTGTGGGTGATTAAAGGGTGGCGGTGTCTGGAGGGTGGTAGAAAAAAAGGCGTCTCTCATTTGCGGCCTGGTCAAAGTGGCGCCAGTCTGTCGCCCAAGTGAACTAAATCTTAATTTTGCTCTCACCGATATTTTTAACTGCCTCCTCCAAAGCCATAGCATTCTAATGTTCGTTGTGTTAAAAAATTAGAATGTACATACATACAAATATATATACATTTTCAATTGACCTTCTCCACTTTTCTTTTTAATATAGATCAGAGAAGGTAAGGGCTTGATGTTTTAATGATAATGAATGCGACTCCGATTACCTTGGCGCTTTGTTTAAGTGTAAAAGTTTTACCCAAACTAATAGAAGTGTTATCGTATCCCAGTGGAGCAAAAGACGAAAGTTAAATGAAACTATCGCAAAGTGTTTGTAAATGATAAAAATCTTTGATGAAATCGAGTGATGATCGAAGTCTCGCTAAATCTTCGCAAACTGACTCTGAAAATAACTTTTAGTGAATCAAAACCGGGAGACCCTTTGTGTCCACTTTCACTCACTTTTAAGTCCGTTTGCGATCATTTGGCGAAAGTCCCCACACCAAAGCTTTTTTGTACGTAGAATATGTTAGTAGATTACACTAGTAAACAGAAGTTTTGTGCATGCCTAAGCGCACATGATTATGGTAAAACAGACATTTTTAGGTAACTTTCCTTCTACACTTATGCTTCATCAGCTCTGGCGTTTTTGCTATTTACAATCTAAGAAAATCACGATTTTCTTTTCTCTGTTTATTATTTGCGATACTCGAAGAGTAAGCAAATACTGTAAACTTTGAAATTATCTGTCTGTCCGTCCGTCTGTCTACACAAACGTCAAGACCTGGGAACTATAAGAGCTAGAACCACCAAATTTTGCACAGAGACTTCTATAAGCAAAGCGCAGATCAAGTTTGTTTCAAAACCTGACCACGCCTACAAACCGCGAAACTCTGTGGTGTCCACATTTTTAATGCTAGAGAAAAGTGGCCCTAATAAATGTTGTTTGTATTGAAAATATCTACCCAAATATCTAACAATTTTCTGTATATTGTATTATAATTATTAGTTGGTTAGTGGCCTTTGTGTCAGCCGCCGCTCTAACCTAACCTAACCTAGTGGCCCTAAGTTGGGCAGGAGTGGACGGTCGTTTCGCTGTAACCGAGAGTGGTTACTAAGCCGCCTGAGCTGCCTGGCTAGTTGGTTTGGATGTATTGATAGTCTAGCTTCGTACTTCGAAACTTTACTATCAATTTCTTCTTTAACGGGTTTTATATCCAGGTCCCTATGAATATTTGCGTTGCGAATATACCAGGGGGCCCCAGTTATTGTTCGCAGTATCTTCGACTGCATTCGTTGGACGATTTCTAGTTTGCTACTGCTTGCGTTTCCCCAGAGTTCAGACCCGTACATCCAGGTTGGCTTTAAACAAGAGTTGTAAATAAGTACTGTGAGCTCCAGGGGCAGGGGTGAGCGGGAATTGATGAGCCAGTGTAAACTGTTGGCCTTGAGGGTTGCACGATTGAGTGTAAACGTAATATGTTTGCATTTTTGTTCGTTGGCTTCTATGCGCCAATCTGCTAGTCATTTTTCTACGGCCCCCAGGTGGTTTTTTAAATACGCTGTTGCTGTTTTTGGACATTTTGAACGACTTTTTATAGCTGTGTCATCAGCAAAGGTGGATAGAGTTGTCTGACTGCTTGTGGGAATGTCAGCCGTGTATAGGACATACAAGATCGGCCCGAGCACACTTCCTTAGGGTACTCCAGCTTCGATTTTGTGGTTGGCGGAGAAGAAATTTTTGCATCTGACAGTAAATACTCTGTCTTTAAGGTAAGATTCAAGTAATTTGTGGGTATTTTGTGGTAGGACAGTCTTGATTTTATGAACCAGACCGTTAATCCAAACGCGATCGAAGGCTTGAGATAAGTCTAGGAATAAGGCACTGCAGTATTCCCTGCATTCAAACGCTGTGCGTATTTCAGCTGTTATGCGATTTACCTGTTCGGTAGTTCCGTGCTTTTCCCTGAAGCCGAACTGATGCACTATAGGTCGTTTGACCATATTTTTTGGCCAAAACCCATTTTTTCAAAATTGTTAAAACATAAATTTTTAGCGCGTTGCATTAACAGAAGACCAATCTTCAATGACGTTTCTAAAATGATGAGGGCGCACTTAAGATAACAGCGTTAAAACAGCTTTGCAAAAGCAATTGGCGTTGCTGTAAAATTAGAGTTTTCAGTCCAATTTAAAAAGGAAAAAGTATACTTTAAAGGCGTTTGAGTAAAACTTTGCAATGAACATAATAACTGTGTTTGAACTAAGTGTTTGTGAGTGTACTTTTTAAAAATCGTTTTGATGTCCCCAAAATTCTGTGTCAAAGTAAGCTGTCTAATTTGTATAAGTTTGTTTAGAAACTAAATTTCAATTAGACTAACAAAGTGAGTCCCACCTAGTCCCAGGCTAAAACCTATTGTAGTTTTAGAGTATTTAATTCTTGTTAAAATGATAGTTGTCTCCATAGCCACAAAACGCCACAAATCGAGATATTTTGTTTTTAGATCATAACCTCAAATTTAGAAATCTTATTTATTTGACAAATTTTAACCAAAAACACAAAGAAAGATATATTTTTAAATTCTTTAATATTTTAAATCGTTTCTAAGTTTTGACCAATTGAGCTTTCTTCAGTGATACAAACTCACAATTTAGGTCTGCTTGCATACAAAATGCCTGTAATGTTAAGAAAATCCAAAGCTATAGGATATAGTCATCCGATTTGACAAAATTTTCAAAATTATTATAAAATCGTATACCAAAGCCGATTCCCAAGTTTTATGAATTTATCTTTAAAAACAAAAAGGACCGATCGTTCCTATGGCAGCTATAAGATATAGCTGTCAGATCGAACGATTTTAACATAATATACTTAGGGGTACAAAATGACGATTGGTAAAGTTTCCTGCATTTATCTTTTAAAATGAGCGAGTTATTTATTTTGGCCACAAAAAGTGGTCAAACGACCTATAGTGTGATGCAGGGGGATCGCTCTGTCGTTTTGGAGGAAGCAGTTTTTCAAATAGCTTTGATAGGCACGGAAGGAGGCTAATGGGCCTGTGCGACGAAGGTTGGGATTTGTCTTTGCCTGGTTTTGGTATGATTGTGTGGGAAAATAGCCCCATTTAAGAATTGAGTTGAACATGGTGGTTATGCTTTTGACTGCGCATAGAGGCAATTCAATTATCATTTTAGGCGAAATTAAATCATGGCCAGAAGCTTTTTTTGGATTCATCTGTTCTGCAATGGCTTTTATGGTTGTGCTTGTTTCAAGAATTATTGTGGAGGAAGGCTCCGCTGGTGAGATGTTTGGTAAAGTGAATTGGTTTGTCGGCGGATGAGGTTGGAGGCACTAGGGGCCCACCCACCTGTTGGTGATCGAATTGAAAAATCGGGTTCTATTGGTGGTTGAATGTTTGGGTGCGCTCTCCAGAGTGGAAATTAGTTACTGGAGGGCGAAAGTTGCGCTATATAGGCACGTTGAGTCTGATTCTTTTCAGTTACTAAAGTTTTAGACAACTTCCGACAAGCTTCTTTAACCCTTTGTTTGGCAGCAGAGGACATTACATCCGTTATATGCTTAAGTGAGTCTTCAATATCAGCTTCACAGGAGATTTTAGGTTCGATTTCAAGGTGTGAGCTTATATATTTTTTATACTTTAGCCAGTTTGTTTTATTGGATGTCAGAAATTGTGGTCGTTCTACAAACTGTGGATGTTCAGATATACAGAGTAAAACAGGCGAGTGGTCAGATGACAGTTCCACCAAAGACAATAGAATTATAAAGATAAGTAACGCCATACGATTTTTTGGTACACGATTTTTTCGTGCTGGCTTTTGAACTGGCTCCAGGCTCTCTTAAATTTTGTTCAAAAGCCAGTAAGAGAGCGCTCTAGAGCCAGCAGGCTCTCTTGTAGGCATTCAGCGACAGCTGTCGACTGTGTGTGTGCACACGTATTCTCATGCAGCGTAATTTCATGCAAGTGTTAGTTTTCCGAGTCAAAATATACCCTTCACTTTATAAGATTTAAGTTCATTTAAGTTCATTTTGGTGCCTCGTATATTAAAAAACTAATATTTTTTATAATAATTACATGAGAATTATTTGAATATATTACATTTGAATGTAATGACCGGATAAACATACTTATATAATGATACACAATAAATATATTTATACAAGACATCACATGGAACTTTAGGGTATTAAGCGTGCGACGTTTGAAAAATAACAAAGTGCTTCAAGAAGGCCACGAAAAAAAAAAATATATATATAGTTATTTAATTTAATTGACTAAGAAAAAAAATATTATTATAATACATAAATTGTAAAAATAATAAATAAATATATATGTATTTTTTACTATTTATGTATTATAATAATATTTTATTTATTAGCCCATTGAATTAAATAATTGTAAATACATATATAATTATGTATTTATATAAACTATTTTTATTATTTAGCATACTTAGCATATTATTAATAATATTTAATATTTAACTAAATTCCCGCTTTCTCAACCGCGCGCGTTAGTTATTATTATACAGTTATTATATATTATTATATTATAACTCCTATGTCTTTGCAGGTAAGTATTTTAATAAATCACTATAATTTGTTATTATTTTTAATATTATTATTATGAAATAAACTCTTAGTATATATATAGCTAAAGCTAAAATCAAAACAAAATACATGTTGGCGATCAGCTGTTTCTGCTACCGGTCTCGGTATCCCCCCTCTCTCTCTAAAAGCTACCAGCAGCACAAAATACAAAAATTAAATTTTCGGTGGTTGCGCTTGCGAACTGAAGCACACACTTATTTACGCATACATACGCAATTGCTTGTTCCTGAGTTTACTCATACAAGCAAGCGCATTCTATTTTTAGATTTTTACGCTCTCAACTTTGTGAGAGCGGAAAGAGAGCGATTTTCGTTGCCATCAAAAAAGTTGCCACATATTGCAAAACGAATGTATGGACGTTACTAATCTTATAGTTCTAATGTCTTTGGTTCCACCATGGTTTCAACATGTATCGGCCTGGACGGCTTTTTCCTAGTTACAGCAAAATCGATATCTGTCTGGTTTTTTGTTCGGATTTGCTGGCCAGTATGTGGGAGTACCTGGTGAAACAAAATCTAGATTATTTCCGGGTTTGATAATAGCGTTGTATAATTGGCGTCCTTTGGGGTTAATAAGACGAGAGCCCCAGTAGTGGTGTTTCGCATTATAGTCACCGGCAGCTATAAAACAGTTGCCCAATGATTTATAAAAGCCTAAAAATTCATTCTCTGAAATATTAAATCGTGGGGGACAATACACAGCCGATAGGGTGACTGGACCGCTGGTTATGTTGATTCGTAGGGATGTGGCCTGTATGTGGTTTTAAGCAAACGCCTCCAGAGGATGATGCCTAATGCGCTGTTTGATAAGGATTCCGGTGCCTCCGTGAGCTTTGCCGTCTGGGTGGTTGGTTGCATAGAAGGTGTAGCCAGTGAGATGGAAATGGTTTTTATTGGTTAGGTGCGTTTCTGAGAGGAGCATGATATCGATGTCCTGGGTGTTTAAGAACCGTAGAAGTTCAAGTCTGTGCTGCGAAGCACCGTTAGCGTTCCAAAAGCATATTCTTAAGGGATCCATTTAAGTTGACTTTTCTTTGATTAGAAGTTCCATAAGGATGTTCTGGTTTCGCACTAGTTCCTGGAGGGTACCTTGCATTGAAAGCATGATGTTCGTGAGTGTAGCTAAAGTAGCTTCGATGCTGTTTTGTATTTGTGGAGTGTAAGTCTGGTTATGTTGGTTATAAGGTTGAGTTGGTCTTTGAGCGTTTTGCTCTGGAAGCGGAGTGTTCGTAACCGAACCAACTCCAACCACAACCATCAACTCCAACGGAACCGAAGTCAGCGCCAACCATAACCAGAACGTGACTCAAACGGAGCCACACCCATTACCAGGCGGTAAGCCAGTAACTGCGGATCAGCAGATTCGCCGACTGGCCGAAAACCACTCAGCATTCAAGCGGCCGACTCAATGACGGGCCGTCCCATCGACGGAACGACCAATGCATCGAGTCAGCAGAGCAACCCTGACCTACTGAACGATTACGGGTCGTAGCAGAGCACCGACCATAGCAGAACAACGATGACCGGCTGAGGCGGCACAATTGACGACACAGTTATAAGTACACTTGACACACTTTCATCCACATACAAATAGTATTTAAGATAGTATCACCATATCAATAAAGTTAGTTATTGTCGCAGAATCAAACCCGTGTGTTACTTCTCGTTAAGCCGCGGAAACGGCAGAAACTCCCGATCATCTCTTCGGTAAAAAACAACATCTGCACGGCCCCAGGAGCATCGAGACTCCTGCGCGGACATCCAGATAGCAAGTTGAGAACAAACATTGGTGACCCCGACGTGATCTCGTTACCAGAGATCACACTACGAACACACACCGCAGTATCCAGCGGTACAAAATCCTTCCTTGTCGAGACAACCTATTAACTCGCAGGACCGCTATTCCAGCGTTACAGGACCCTTCCTTGTCGAGACAACCTATTAACTCGCAGGACCGCTATTCCAGCGTTACAGGACCCTTCCGTGTCGAGACAACCTATTAACTCGCAGGACCGCTACTCCAGCGTTACAGGACCCTTCCGTGTCGAGACAACCTATTAACTCGCAGGACCGCTACTCCAGCGTTACAGGACAACGCCTAGTTGAGACAACGCATTAACTCACAGGCCCGCTTAATCCAGCGTTCAGGATCTCTCCTCGTCGAGCCAGCTTATTAATTCGCAGGAGCGCTTACTCCAGCGTTACAGGATATCCTCTTGTTGAGACCAGATCTCACAGGATCGTATACACCAACGTTATCGGACCGTCTCCTTGTGAGACCACCAGACCGCACAGGACCGCTACTCCAGCGTTACAGGACAACACCTCGTCGAGACAACATAGTAACTCACAGGACCGCTTACTCCAGCGTTACAGGACCTCTCCTTGTCGAGACAAAGTACTACTCGCAGGACCACTCCATTCAGCGACACCTACAGTGACCAGTGGGAACAGGAAACTACAAGTCGAAGTCTGGAACATTGAACAGGTAAGAAGTACCTATTTTTGTAAACAATAAAACGCGGGATTTCGAATGTCCACGTCATTCATAATGGAGACCAGCCACGCCCGGGCAGAACTCCATAATCAGCTGTTAGAGGATCAACTCGATTTGCACAAACAGATGCAACAATTAATAAAAAACTATGGAAAGGATCCAAGCGAGAGAAAGACTCGAGAAGGATATTATGCTAGGAGACTAGCACAATTGTCGGAATTATGGACCTTATATCAAGAGACAGATAAGACGTTAAGAGACGCAGCGCTTCCAGCTGACAATGAATATTTCAAACGGTTTGAAGGCCTAAGGGAAACAGTTGAGAAATATAAACAAATCTTTAAGGACAATATGCCAAGCAGTAGTGAACCCATCAGGCCTCCACGCGAGGATAAAAAACAACCCAAGAAAACACAACCGGAAGACCAAGTTCACGATGACCCCGAAATCCACCGAGTCATACAAATCTTAAGGCGGAGATGCACAGAGCTAGAATCCACAGTAGCCTTGGCAACAACCGCGACCACAATTACACCAGCACTACAGCGGCATCTTGACCGCCAGTGGGTATCACTAAGGGAGGCACAAGACGCCCTATACGGCGTGCCAGGAGCCGTAGCTGCAGCCAAAAAGGAATTATCTCAATGCCAGAATGTTTCTGACGATTACGAAACGTTACTGCTCCACGAACCTGAAGCACAGCTGAAAATATCTCATCCACCGGTCAACATACCGGAATTTGGTGGCGAATACTTAGAATGGCCAAGATTTTATGATTTATTTGTGGAACTAGTGCACAATAAACCATATTCTGGTACTGAAAAGTTGCACTTGCTCCAGAGTGCTTTACGCGGAGAAGCACGCAACATCCTTATAGATACAGACTTCTCGCAAAGCGGCTATGATGATACATGGAAACGACTTGTTACAAGATACCAGAATGGAAAAATTCTGGTGTATGCAGCCATAGCCAAGATCGTGGACCAAAGGGTAATAGACGGTTCATCTCGACAGATACGAGCCGTGCACGATAATATTCAAAAGGCACTCAGTTCATTAAAAAACCTGGAGGTATGTACAAAAACGTGGGATCCAATTGTCGGGTTCCACATTCGACGGAAGCTAGATCCAATGACACTATCAGCATTGGAAAACTCCGCAGACTCACCCACAGAGGTGCCGACACTCGAAAGCATGTTATCATTTTTGGAAAGGCGCTCATGCATGCTGGAAACATTAGATGCTCAATCGTACAACAAACCAAGGCAATTTCAGCAGCAAGCTCCCCACTGCCGAATTTGTCAGGCGGGTATACATCGGGTGCTGAACTGCGACAAATTCAAGGTAATGAGTCTAGAGGAACGGTACAAATCACTGGAAAGAACAGGACATTGTACCAACTGTTTAGCGAACACCCACACCAATATAAACTGCAAATCATCAGGAAGCTGCCGGTACTGCAACAAGCGACATCATGCAGTTCTACATCAAAACACACACATGGCGACTAACCAGAGGACAGCAGCCACCGCCACACTCATTGAGGTAAACGAAGATAGAGAAACAAAACTTAAGGAAAACTATGTGGTACTGGCAACCGCCGTCGTCGCGCTGCAAGGATCATCAAACCACCAGGAACAATGTCGGACGCTACTAGATTCTGGATCTCAAGTTCACTTAATGTCGCACCGAATGGCATCACGTCTTGCGTTAAACACAAGAAAATCATCAGTAAGGGTCCACGGAATTGGCGGGACAATGCAAGAGGCTTCGGCAAGAGCATTAGTTAAGGTGTCATCACTAACATCAGATTTTCAAACAGAAATTGAGGTGTTCATAGTTCCAGAATTAATTGGAAACCAACCATCGAAACCCATTACAGAAGAGTTAAATATTCCTACCAACTTGGTAATGGCAGATCCAAACTTCAAACAGTCAGGACCGGTAGACCTACTCTTGGGCGCTGAATTATCCCCACAGATAGTAAAGGGTAATATAATGATCTTTAGAAAGGATCATCCAATGCTTCAAAATACAAGCTTTGGATGGACCGTATCAGGTCCCATTATTCGCAAGACATCCAACCCAACAACCTGCCTGACGACCGTGAACCCTGCAGACAACCTGTCCTCAGACCTGGAAAGATTTTGGAAGATGGACACATTGATGGTAGACTCCCCACCAATGACGATTCAGGAACGAATGTGTAATGAACATTTCTTAAGGAACATTCAAACAAGGAGTGACAAAAGATTGATGGTAAGACTGCCATTTGCAGAAGGTCCTCACGAACTTGGAAAAACAATGCCGATGGCACACAGAAGATTCAATTGTCTAGAACGAAGACTGCAAAGGGACCCGAGCACGGCGACTGCATATGTAGCGTTTATGGAGGAATATGAACGGCTCAATCACATGACCGAAATCCAGCTAAGCAACATTCCCAAAAATCATTACGTGATACCACACCACTGTGTACTAAAACCGGATAGTTCAACCACAAAATTAAGAGTAGTGTTTGATGCATCCGCCTTGTCAACGAATGGGAGAAGTTTAAATGACATGCTGAGAATTGGACCAACTGTTCAAAGCGAGCTGCTATCAATATTATTGAGATTTCGGTCGCATCGGTTCGTATTTACGGCCGATGTAGAAAAAATGTATAGACAAATATGGGTCCATCCCGACGATAGACCATATCAAATAATAATATGGCGGCAAAATCCGAAGGAGCCACTGAGATATTTTCAGCTAAACACAGTGACATATGGCACAGCATGCGCACCATATCTAGCGACAAGGTGTCTAAAATATCTGGCAGATACGGCTCCCGAAGAATTTAAAATAGGGGCAACAGCAGTACAAAAAAATTTTTATGTAGACGACTGTTTGTCCGGGGCCGACACATTAGAAAAGGCAATCGAACAACAACGACAAATCCGAACACTACTAGGAGCAGCCAAGCTGAATTTAAGAAAATGGTGTGCTAATCATCCAGCATTATTAGCAGAGATTCCAAGGCAGGATCAGGAACTCGATTTGGATTTTAGCAAACTATCTGATTCCACGATAAAGACACTTGGAATCATCTGGAACCCACAAGAAGACACTCTACAGGGTAGAGTAACGCCATACGAACAAGGACCAGTTTCCAAGAGAATAGTATGTGCAGAATTAGCCAGGATCTTCGACCCTCTCGGGCTGTTATGCCCCATTACAACAGCAGCAAAAATTTTCATGCAAAAACTATGGCAGAAATCCCTGGACTGGGACACAATTCTAGAACCAGCAGATGCTCAACACTGGTCAACTTTTAGGAAGGAGTCACAGATAATAACAACAATTCAACTACCAAGATGCACACTACCAGCAGACATAAAAAGTACGATACAGTTACACATCTTCACAGATGCATCCGAAGCGGCGTATGGTGCAGCAGCATATTTAAGAACAGTATCGTCAACAGGGTCAATAGAAAGTAACTTATTATGTTCCAAGTCACGCGTTGCTCCACTAGCTAAACAAACTTTACCTAGATTAGAGCTATGCGCAGCGGTAGTAGGAGCTGAGCTATCAAAAAGAATCCAAAAGGATTTAGAGATCACCTTAGAACAAGTGTACTATTGGTCTGATTCTAAAATAGTGCTGGGATGGATCAGTGCTGCAGCTTCTTCGTTTCACACATTTGTGGCGAATAGAGTCTCCAAAATACAGGAGATCTCATCACCAGACCAATGGGCACACGTAAGTTCAGAGGAGAATCCAGCGGACCTCGTGTCAAGAGGATGTCATGCATCTCAATTAAGGAAAAAGGAGATGTGGTTTACTGGGCCAGGTTTTTTGAAAGACGATGAAACAAGCTGGGAAAGGCAAAAGGCCCCAGTAATAGACAGCGACGACCCCGAGAGAAGAGGGGTAAACGTAATGGTACTCACAACAATGGATGACTGGACCACTCACGTTAACTATAGAGGGTCGTTTCACACACTATTACGTATAGTGGCAGTAATGTTCAGATTCATAAATAATTGCCGAAAAAATGGAAGGAATACAGGGCAACTAACAATAACAGAAATGGAAGAGGCGCAAAGGAAAATAGTGTATCAAATACAAACAACACATTTTGCGGCAACGCTAAAACAATTAAAGAACAAGAAAGAACGCTATAGTCGGGGTTCCCGACTATAAGATTTGCGATACTCATTTTCCCTCTTTAAAAAAACAAAACGAAAAAAAAACGATAGTGTCGCCACCTATGGGGCTACATTAACTACATTTGTATAAGGCATAGCAAAATGTTCTATAACTTCTTTGTTATTTATTAGAGCACAAAATGGTTCGGAGTGTAGTAAGACAGTGCACATATCATTCTATTTCTTTTAAAACTGTAACGATTGCATTAAAAATGTGGGCACCACAGAGTTTTGCGGTTTGTGGGCGTAAAAAGGGGCGTGGTCGGGGTTTGAAACAAACTTGATCTACGTGGGGTATATAGAAGTCTGTGTGCAAAATTTGGTGGCTCTAGCTCTTATGGTTCCCGAGATCTAGGAGCTCGTACGGACGGACGGACGGACGGACGGACGGACGGACGGACGGACAGACAGACATTTGATCGTTTACAGTATTTGCTTACTCTTCGAGTATCGCAAATAAAAAGGAGAATTTAGAACCATCAGACACATTACGATCTCTGGACCCATTTTTAGATGAACAGGGGATTCTCAGAGTTGGCGGTCGGCTTCAGAACTCAAGTTTAACATATAATGCAAAACACCCAATATTGCTGCCACCAGAACATAAGCTGACAAAGATTTTATTTACGAACAAACATGAACAACATAATCACTGTGGGCCACAAACATTGTTGGCAATAATCAGGCAACAATTTTGGACGGTCAAGGGTAGGCAATTAGCGCAACTTACCGTTCGAAGATGTATAAGATGCTGTCGAGCCCGACCACAGTTAATGAAGCAGATAATGAGCCCGTTACCACGTGACAGAGTTCGAACGACGAGGCCATTCGCAGTCAGTGGAGTTGATTACTGCGGACCTTTTTGGGTCCATTACAAGATACGTGGGAAGAAGCCACATAAGGTATATTTAGCAATATTCTGCTGTTTCGCAACAAAGGCAGTGCATCTGGAGGTAGTAACTGACCTCACCACGCAGGCGTTCTTAGCAGCATTTAAACGATTCGTCGGTCGAAGAGGGATAACGACTCGTCTCTACTGCGATAATGCAACAAACTTCGTTGGGGCAAGTAACGAATTAAGTGAGCTGCATAATAGCATATATGCAGAAAAAGCTCAAGAGAAGATTACACAAGAATGCATGCAGTTAGGCACAGAATTTCGTTTCATACCCCCAAGAGCACCACATTTCGGAGGATTATGGGAAGCGGCAGTAAAATCAGCAAAACATCTGTTACTCCGGGCAGTGTCAACGTCATCATTAACGCATGAAGAGCTAGAGACCGTATTAATAGATATTGAGGCAATTCTAAACTCACGCCCGCTTACTCCTATCTCTTCCAGCCCACAAGACCTGGCAGTACTAACACCAGGACATTTTCTAATTGGAGGACCACTTACAGCGTCACCAGACATCCATGAGAAGGAGGGAAAAACAGGAAAAATCACCCGGTGGAAAGAAATAGATAGGATCAGACAGGAGTTTTGGAAACGCTGGAGCCACGAATATCTACATCAACTACAGGATCGTGCGAAGTGGACAAAGAAAGAAAAACCAGTCACAGTAGGGGACTTGGTAATCATCAAGGAGGATAATATACCACCGCTACAGTGGCCATTGGGCAGAGTCACTGCAACATATCCGGGAAAGGACGGATTCATACGAGTTGTTGAGCTAAAAACGGCTTCAGGAACATATACAAGAGCAATTCATCGAATCGCGATACTACCAATAGAAAGCAAGACGGAAGCGGTAGTTAGTCGCCAAAAGTAAGGTATATATAATAATGAATACCACCATTCTGGTACTGGTTATAATAATACTGCTAGCCGCAGCCACACAACAAACACCAATACCCACAGAGATGCCGGTAAAAATTAAACCGTTGAACAATATTACTGGAACATACATAGAAATAAGCAACAGAATAACACTAATATCAGCCGAATGGACGGTGATATCGTATTTCGATTTAAAAACATTAGCACAGGAAATAAGGATCTTTAAGGAGAGTGTTGAAGGACTCGCAAAATGGTGTCAAAAAGGTGAAAAATGTCCGACGGTCATCCATGCGTTACAACAGGAGGCGGTGGAGTTTGACGATACACAGAGGCTGTTTGAGAATCATCGACAGAAGAGAGGAGCACTCAATCTGATAGGGAATTTAGCAAATGGATTATTCGGAGTCTTGGACTCGCAATACGCACAGGAGATGGAACAAACCATAAAGCGAATACAGGCGAATGAGGTAAGGAACACTCACTTGCTGAGAAATCAGACCTCGATTCTGGACAGCACAGTCAACATAATGAAGGCTAGTAACACTGCAATTGAAGAAAGAATGCGATATGTGGAAAAACAAATAAAGGATTTGGATAACTCAATTAAGGGAAGCAGTTTGGCTCAGATAACGACCGAGATATCGTTATTGGCCGGGCACATCAAAAGGACACAAGAAGCAATAGTGAATGTGGTGACAGGCATTCAAGGAGGCGTAATAAATCCAGCGTTACTATCAGTAACCCAACTAAAAGACGAGCTGGTAAATATACAGGCGCACTTACCGACAGGAAGAAGACTGCCCATAGCAAAGGAAAACATACACGATGTATACAAAATTATGACAACTGAAGTCCAGGAATTGGATGAATTGTTGGTGTTTCATACAAAAATTCCATTGGTCGATGAAGAAGAATACAACATATACCATTTAGCCCCGATTCCATTAGTACAAGACAACAAAATAAGAGTTATAGTAACAGAAACAGAATACCTCGCCATTAGCGACCACCGCGATAGACACTTTCCAATCTCAAAGGACGATCTTCAAAAATGCACAAAATTATCTAAAGGACCGTTGTTATGCAAACTACAGCAAGCCACATTGGGACCAGCAGACGAACAACTACGGTGCACATTGGCGGCGTTTCACAAAGAACCTACTCCGGTATGCAAGAGGCAGGAGGTGGACAGGTCCAGTGTATGGTACAAGATTGCAGCACCGAACTCATGGATTTTCGCGACAAAAAGAGAAATTACGCTAACATACGTGTGCGGCGAAGAAAGAAATCAGGTGTTGCTTAATGGAAGTGGAATAGTCACCTTAAATAACAACTGCATCGCAAGAAGCCCTATGATTATTCTACAAGGTCACCCTCAAGGTGAGTCAGTAGTGAAAACATCGGAAGCGGCAATTTTTATACATCCAATAGAAATAGACGCAGGAAATAAGGTAACGCCAAGCGTAACACCTGGGTCCGCGGCAATTGCTGGAAAATTAAGTGAGTTACAGGAACAAGTACAGCGTTTACGAAGCAGTCAAGATCAAGTGGAAGACAGCTCAGAAATGTCGATGAGCAACAAGTACATGAGCGCAATAATAACAGCAGCGGTAGTAGCGATAATAGCAGCGGCAGCAATTATAGTAAAATTCATGTACAAAGGAAAGGCGAAAATAGAAGTGCCGACACCAGAAGAACACACAACAATAACACAAGTCATCCGAAAAAACGAATCGGTACCAAAAACAAGGGCACCGGCGCCACGAACTCGCATGCATAAGGAATATAGACTGAGTGACTCAGATATAGACCAAGTATAGACACATAAAAGCTGATTACGTGATTAAGTAATGTAATGTAAGAAAACCAAAACAGGATGGAGAATAAGAACAAAGCAACAATTTATTTAAAAAAAAAAAAAACAACAATGTTTTTAAAAGAGATCATCAGTGACACCATGAAGTTCCGTAATTCCAGAGTCAGTTGAAGAGTCAGAGTCATACGGCTCCTCAGCAGCAGGAAATGTACGATGCGGCAAACGATCAATTCGGAGAACTGCATAACAAACATAAGCAAAACGTCCATTTGCCAAGAAAATCACAGCGCCGGGCTGCAAGTGCAGATGAGTATGAATCGGATAACGGCTCGAATTCACAACGAAGTCACGATGGGAGTATAACTCGACAACGCCATGGTGACGACGGACAAACAAGAGGGGATCGTTAAACAGCATATCCCATTTTGAAGATAGAGGCGGAGGTATTAAACAACCATTAAGAGCAACGGTGATTTGTATTCCAGCACGAGACATGGTAAAAATGAGACTATGAAAGGGCCAACCAAAACTGGTCATTAAAAAAAAAAAAAGTGCGTGCGTACAAAGTACACATGTCAGAAGTGAAACTTCTTTGGCGAAGTTATTTATCAGTCTTGTCTATATTTATACAAATCTAAAACTTTAGATTTCCGAGACTTAAAGGAAGGGAAAAAATAAAAGTGTTGAAAATTAATATAAATTATAAATTTAGTTTTTATTAATTTATTTCTTCAATATTTACATTGTTCGACGCAATTTCTATAGGTATTGTTGTGACTAAAGCATTATGATACGTAAAATATGCAATTTAAGTTAGTGTTTTAACATTATGTAAATATCTTGTAAAAATAGCATCTATGGGCGTTCCTGAATTTGTAGTTGGTGTGTTTGGAATTATTATTCAGCTGTAGAGTAAAGTTTTCTTCTAGTAAGTTAATTAATGGTTTGGAATTATCAACTGCAAAATTAGTGTTAAAGTCACCACCCAAAACAAGTGGTATTTTATTATTCTCATTACCAAGAATAGCAGCACCTCCGTGGCTGTATGGAAGTAATTGTTGATGCAAGAAACTAATTATATCTTCTAGACGTAAATCATCATCTTTAATACGTCTCGTGTTATTTCTATTATTGACAATCTGATTTTCATCTTCGATATTGTTATTATTAATAATATTGTTATTATTATCACCATTATTGTTGTTGTTGTTATTATTATCACCATTATTGTTATTATTGTTATTATTATCACCATTATTGTTATTATTATCACCATTATTGTTAATTTTGTTATTATTATCACCATTATTGTTAATATTGTTATTATTACCATTATTGTTATTGTTATTATTATTATTAGCATTAATAATGTTTGTTGATGTTTGAAAATCTTCAAAAATGTTTTCTGAAAGGTTTGTCAATAATTTTTTTCTTGCTCTAAACTCACGAACGAGCTTTGTGGGAGCGCATGGTGCAACTATATGTGTAAGGTGGTCTCAACGAGAGAGCTGCTCTCTTTTGAGGACGTTATTTGTACGAGTCTCTATCTAGCTACCTCATTCTACCGATTGAGAGAGACGGAGAGGTAAACATATTTAACGTCCTCAGCAAAGCGGACGAGACCACCTTGTATATTCGCACCATGTGCGAGCGCGCTCCATCGCTAGTTGCTTTATGCTGCGTTCGCCCTGTCTTACTCTCTCTCAATCACTCTCGATCGCTCCCTCTCTTTTTCGACTTTTTCGTTTCATTCGTTTCTTGACGTTTCATTTGTACAAATTTTACCCCCAATGCGCCTAAAGAAGTTTCACTTCAAAAAAACAAGAAAGAACGCTATAGTCGGGTTTCCCGACTATAAGATTTGCGATACTCATTGCCCTCTTAAAAAAAAACAAAACAAGAAAAACCGGTAGAGTCACTAGCCCTCTTTAAAAGAGTGTAGCCTGCTTTTAGGCACAATCAATTTTTAAGGCACTTGTATACACAATTTTTGAAAATTACCCGATTTTCAAAATTTTTAAATATTTGGGTAGATATTTTCAATACAAACAACATTTATTTAGGCCACTTTTCTCTAGCATTAAAAATGTGGGCACCACAGAGTTTTGCGGTTTGTGGGCGTAAAAAGGGGCGTGGTCGGGGTTTGAAACAAACTTGATCTACGTGGGGTATATAGAAGTCTGTGTACAAAACTTGGTGGCTCTAGCTCTTATGGTTCCTGAGATCTAGGAGCTCGTACGGACGGACGGACGGACGGACGGACGGACGGACGGACGGACGGACGGACGGACGGACGGACGGACGGACGGACAGACAGACATTTGATCGTTTACAGTATTTGCTTACTCTTCGAGTATCGCAAATAAAAAAAACGCAAGACTAGCAATAGTCAAGCATAAAAAAGAAAGACACTAAGTAGAGTAATTTCGAAGAATAAGCATTTATTTAACAATATGACTAAACAAAACATATTAATGGCAGTCGCAGTCTACTCCAGAATCCGCGTCATGGTCCCAAAAACACTCGGCCTTTAGAACTGGGCTAGAGCTTCGATGTATCGAAACTGGGACGCGTCTGAAGATGACGTCAACGTCATGGTCAAAATGGATGACGCAGTAAGTGGTCACGTTGAGGCGAACTGGACGCAAAGGCGGGTAACGTTTTCCACACATAACGAAGCCACATTGTCCAGTGATACGGATCCTGTCTCCTCGCCGATCCATAAGGGCACCTCCAGGATACATGAGTGTAAGGCCGTGAGGCACGGGAAAGGCAGAAGTGTCGCCGAACTTTTGGATTACTAGTTTGCTCTCGATGACGAATGACATGGTGACAAGTGGGATGGTTAAGTAACTACAACATCGAAGCCCCAACGGCACCCTTTTATTGAGGTTTACCTCAATGGGGGGGGAGAATGTTCGTAACCGAACCAACTCCAACCACAACCATCAACTCCAACGGAACCGAAGTCAGCGCCAACCACAACCAGAACGTGACTCAAACGGAGCCACACCCATTACCAGGCGGTAAGCCAGTAACTGCGGATCAGCAGATTCGCCGACTGGCCGAAAACCACTCAGCATTCAAGCGGCCGACTCAATGACGGGCCGTCCCATCGACGGAACGACCAATGCATCGAGTCAGCAGAGCAACCCTGACCTACTGAACGATTACGGGTCGTAGCAGAGCACCGACCATAGCAGAACAACGATGACCGGCTGAGGCGGCACAATTGACGACACAGTTATAAGTACACTTGACACACTTTCATCCACATACAAATAGTATTTAAGATAGTATCACCATATCAATAAAGTTAGTTATTGTCGCAGAATCAAACCCGTGTGTTACTTCTCGTTAAGCCGCGGAAACGGCAGAAACTCCCGATCATCTCTTCGGTAAAAAACAACATCTGCACGGCCCCAGGAGCATCGAGACTCCTGCGCGGACATCCAGATAGCAAGTTGAGAACAAACACGGAGTATATTTTGGTTTTGGTATGGGCGGGAGAGGCTGTAATGCCTCGGGCTGAGCGGTTCTTGTAGGCGACATTCCAGGGTATCGAAGTGCAGCCGCAAAAGTAACTCCAGGAGTGGTTTGCGAAGGAATGTAAAAATTTGGCTGATCAACCTGTTGGGCGGAGGTTGGTTGTTGGCGCCTCTGGTTGAGCCGACTCTTGATCTCTTTATAGACGGCACCCCCTGTAATTAGCAGTGTGGTTTCCACCACAGTTGCTACATTTTCTCAGTGCTGGGTCTTCTTTGTTACCCGTGCAAGCTTATATACAGTGCAGGTCGCCACAGGCAACACAGACTGGTCGCAAAGTGCAATAACTTTCTGTGTGCCCAAACTCTTGGCAGTTTGTACACTGTAATGAGCCGTTTCGTTTATGCGGCTCTTCTACGGCTATTCTTCGATGAAGTAGGTATTGCAGTTTGTATATGGGGTGCACTGCGTTTTTCTTCAGAGTAGTCGCGTCTGGTTTGAGTTCAATCTTGAAGAGTGACTGAGGAATTTTCGCCCTGTTGGTTATGTTCATTACGTTTTTAACGTCAAAACCATTTTCCTTAAGTCCTTCAGTTCAGTTGACTCGATATCCTTTATTACAACTTGAAGTCCTTTGCTACTTTTGAGTTGGTAGGTGTAATAATTAACGGGATTGACGTCCAGGAAGGATTTGCTGTGTGTTTGGTGGGATTGGAAGGGAATCATCCACTATGAGCTGCTCCCATATGGCCAGACGCTTAATTCTACCATCTACTGCGAACAACTGGACCGCTTGAAGCAGGCGATCGACCAGAAGCGTCCAGAATTGGCCAACAGGAAGGGTGTAGTGTTCCACCAGGACAACGCCAGACCACTCACTTCGTTGATGACTCGTCAGAAGCTACGGGAGCTCGGATGGGGGTTTTATCGCATCCACCATATAGCCCGGACATAGCGCCAAGTGATTACCACCTGTTCCTGTCCATGGCAAATGCCCTTGGTGGTGTAAAGTTGGACTCAAAAGAGGCTTGTGAAAATTGGCTGTCCGAGTTCTTCTCAAATAAGGAGGGTGGTTTCTACGATGGGGGTATTATGAAGTTGCCGTCTAGATGGAGACAGATTATCGAACAAAACGGAGCATATTTGAGCCAAATCCGATCACTATAACACTTTTATAATCCACTGAACAAAGAGCAAAAAAGCGGAAGGGAGATATTTGACAACCTTATATAAAGTTTAATGTGAATTCTTAAAGTACGATTTTTATTTATCTTCTTCCGTAATGTAGAAACGAAACTATGCGAGTTTTTGTTTTAAAAGTCACAAATAAATAAAAAAAAAATTACGAACAGTGACGATTTGTTAATAGCTGATTAAATAAGCAACAAATATTTTCGTCTATGGATTTTTCTTAAACTAAGAAGACGTAAGGATTTTTAAGAACTTTTTTTCTAAAATACTAATTTGCTTCTAAAAAACAAAAAAAGTGACCTATGGGGTAAAAACAAAACGTAAAAATAGAACTATTGCACATAACTAAGGTCAATGTTCTATAACTTCTTTATTATTTATTAGAGCACAAGCAGCTAAACGCACATAAAATTATAGTGCTTTTTAAAGGTGTAAGTATTAATTTGCTTAAACTGTAGAAATTTGCTCAAGTTCCAGTCTTGAGTCGAAGACGAAACAAGCGCTTAAAATCAAACAAATAAATTTTAAGAGCATTATTTGCTTCGATTTTCCGCACGTTGACGTCACAACAAAGAGCTGTGGGGGGCTTAAAATCATAACAAATAACACAGAGCAACACTAAAAAAAACAAGGATCATTTGCACTTTTCCATAACTCTTTGGTTCTACTGAGTTGAAGCACCATACAAAATTATTTTCCATTGGTTCCGCGGTATAGCGACGAATAGAAAATTAGCATGCTGGACGACATTTTAAATTGTGTTGCCTATGCCAAAGAAGTTATAGTGATATTTTTAGCTGGATTATACACTCAAAAGACCACTGCACTGAACAAAAATTGTCCCCGGCTTGAACATTTGTCCATGCCGTTCTAGTAAGACGTCAATGTTGAAATCTCCAGTATAAGTCTAAAAATAAACCTAAAATGGTTGAAATTTATTTAATTAACCTTGAATCTGTACAGGCGCGGATCCTGGGGGGGGATTAGGGGGTTTCAAACCCGTCTGTCCGTCCGTCCCTCCGTCCCTCCGTACGAACGCTGAGATCTCGGGAACCATAAGAGCTAGAGCCACCAAATTTTGCACACAGACTTCTATAAGCAAAGCGCAGGTCAAGTTTGTTTCAAACCCTGAACACGCCCCTTTTAACGCCCACAAGCCGTGAAACTCTGTGGTGTCTACATTTTGAATGCTAGAGAAAAACAGTCTTAGTAAATGTTGTTTGTGTTAAAAATATCTACCCAGATATCTAAAAATCTGGCTAGTTTTAAGAAAGTGTGTATGCAAGTGCGTTAAGTGCGTTTTCTTGTTTTGTTTTTTAAAGACGGCAGTGAGTATCGCAAATCTGTAATTGGGAATTCCGACTATAGCGGCCTCTTTATTCGAATTTGAACAAAAAGTGTAAAATAACCCACCTGGTGGGGTAAAACTACCAAAATTGTTTTTTTTAATAAGAGTGAAAAACGTTGTTGTTTTAAGGAATTGAAGGAATTTTGTTTCATGAGAATCTTACAAAACGTAACAAAAGAAGTTAACAAAGTGTTTCTGGAGCTTCATTCATGGCTGGCGACGACCTCTCTTGGAGCGACGAGTCTCTTTTCTAGCTGCCGTGCCTTGGTTTTGCTCGGAAAATTTCTTCAAAATCTTTCTTTCTGATCTTTCCATGGTCGCCAATGCCGGTTTCTCCTTCTTCTTGGCCACATTTGCCTGCTTGTTTTTTTCGGTGCTGCTTTCGGAGGGGGTCGGAGATTCTCCAAAGTTGCATCCGCACTGAGGTTTTGCTCATCGTCATGTGTTTCATTATTGTATGAAATCTCCTCTTCCTCCTAGAATGCTTCCGGTTCAGGCTCATTTGGACTATCAGTCACCTCCTTCTGGATGATAAAGAATAAGATGTAAATTGGTACAACCGTGTGTCTTTTTATTGTGAGTGTAATACACTTCAGCTACATTTTAACCCCACGTGATTTTTGACGCGTAACTTTTGAACAAGTTCAAATTTTGTAAAACCAATTACAGATTTAGATAAAGCATGTAATTCTGCTTCCTTCCTCTCTGCACTTCATTGATTTGTTAAACTTCGAACTTTTGTCGACTGAAAATGTCGAGGCAAGGACGCGTGAAATCTTTCTTTCGTCAAAACTCAGGTTATAAAACACTTGCGATAGCGGAACCTTTTGCCAAAGTTGCGTATTAACCATCACTATTTACGTTATCAGCGGTCTTTCGATTCGACTTTATTGAAAACAAGAAAGAACGCTATAGTCGGGTTTCCCGACTATCAGATTTGCGATACTCATTGCCCTCTTAAAAAAAAAGCCTTCTTTTGGGCGCTATTAATTTTTAACGCATTTGCTTACACAATTTCTTGAAACTATAAAGATTTTCAAAATTTTAAGATATTATCAATGTAGATATTTTTAATATCAGGAAAGTCAAAATGGAGTTAAGCAAGCTTCAATTACAGGTCTAGGTCTAGGATCATTTTGCGTGAAAGGATATTTTTTTCTGGGTCTTTTTGGATTGCAATTATGTTAAGTGAGTCGACATCCATCATTCACACCACTGATCGACAGATTCCAAACCTTTTTAAACGCTTTATACCTATTAGTTTCACTTGTGGCTGGCTATGTGGCTGCGTAACACTAAGCATATATATTGGTTCTTAACCTGATACCGATTTGTTCTTAAACTTGGTCTACCTGTTTAAGTTGTCGGAAAACTTATCGTTCCGTCCGAAAGTCACGAGTTCAAACCCTCGTCGGGGCGAGTTGTAAAATGAAATAATTTTATTTTGGTCAAAAATATGTACTTGTGCTTTAGTAAGGCGGCGCGTTACAAGCTCATATGGTCTGAGGGCTAAGGCGTCTGCCTCTAGAGCCAGTGGTCCTGGGTTCGAAACACAGTCGAGGTATTATTTTTCGTGATGTAATTTATAAGTTTACTACAAGTTTTTTTAGTGTACATATTTCGTGTTAAACTATGGCCAACATTAAACAAAAATAAAATTAATAGTTTAAAAAAACTAAAATAAAATTAATAGTTTAAAAAAACTAAAAAAAAACACTATATAGTAAATCCAACCAAAAAGTAAAAAAATAATGTTTTAAATGTTTAACGATAAAATTGATAGATTCCCTGTCAGAACAACGGGCCGGCAGAGTTGATGGTGTTTAAAGCGTTGGGATGCAATAAATCTGCGTGCTGGAATATAATTCGCACTATATTGATGCACTAAATCTCCATGATGGAATACAACTCCCACCATAAAGATACACTAAATTTACATGCAGGATTATAATTTGTACTATGTCAATGCACTAAATCTGCATTTTAGAGGACACGTAGCAAGAAATTACCTTCATTTGGCATCCCAACGCTTTAAACACCATCGAACTTTAGTATTGCGTCCTTATTATTTGCGATACTCGAAGATTAAGCAAATACTGTAAACGATCAAATATCTGTCTGTCCGTCTGTCTGTCTGTCCGTCCGTACGAGTATCGAGATCTCGGGAACTATAAGAGCTAGAGCCACCAAATTTTGCACACAGACTTCTATAAGCAAGGCGCAGATCAAGTTTGTTTCAAAACCTGACCACGCCCCTTTTTACGCCCACAAACCGGAAAAAACTCTGTGGTGTCCACATTTTTAATGCTAGAGAAAAGTGGCCCTTACAAATGTTGTTCGTATTGAAAGTATCTACCCAAATATCTAAAAATTTTTAAAATCTGACAATTTTCAAGAAATTGTGTATACAAATGCGTTGAAAATTTTTATTGCGCTCAAAAGTAGGCAAAACTTCTTTTTTAAGAGAGGGCGCCTAAAACTGATTGCGCATGAAAGTAGGCTACACATTATTGAAGAGAGCTAGCTAGCTGTTTTAAAAGAGGGCAATGAGTATCGCAATTCTTATAGTCGGGAAACCCGACTATAGCGTTCTATCTTGTTTTTAATTTTGTTTAGTTTTTTCTTCTTTTTGATGACCCGGCTCCCAGCACTACTATTTTTATGAACAGTAATTGAAGAGGGTATTTTTACTTAATCATGAAAAACTAGAAAATGGGTTTCGAATGTAACTAAACTTTTTCGGTTTTAAAATGCTTACACTCCGATCTTTTCAAAAAGGCATCGCTTGTTTAACTTGGAAAAGCGAAAGTGTTTCAAAAACAGTTTTACAAAAATTGAGGAAAGGCACTTCTATTTCATTGAACACAGCTGTATGTATGAAGACTACCACCTTGTTCATTTAATCTGAAGAATTTGCGGTTTCAATTTTTCTTTGTAATCATTGAGTTAAGAAGTAAAGGACCTATGTGGTCCTCGTGAAGAATTCGCCGCATCAACTTTCCTGTGTTATCATTAAGATAAGAAGTAAAGAACCAATGTGGACCATCCTTTGCTGGAAATTGCGGTTGTATTTTATTTTTGGGCTACTGACTCAAGCTAAACAAATTTACCTTGACTGTGTAAAGTGTTGAAATTGCCGCAAGTGTGTTCTAGGAATTTTACAGAAACATTTTTTTTGAGCGTAAGTAAAATTTTATTACCTTACATTAAGCGTTCCCGACAAGAAGCCTTTTGTTTCACAGTATTGAACCTTACATTTCCTTAAAGTACGTGCTTTTACGAATCCAATACCATATCTAACCTTTAAACATCTCAAACGCGTCGGCCACGAGGCCGCTGGAAGTAAAAAAGTACCCGCGGGGCAAGTTGTCACAAATGACTTTTTCTACTTTTCATCAATAAAACTTTTGTTTCTGCACAGTATTATGCTTTTTTATATTCCACCAGGTAATTATCTTCCAACTGTAACGATAAACACACTTCGGATACCAATACATTTAGAAATAAAAAAATGGCGACTCCTATAGTTTTATGAATTTATCTTTGGAAGTAAGGGAGTTATAAATTTTGGGCAACAAATTTGGGTTGTGGGCAGCCCAAATATAGCTTTCTATCTTGCTTTAAATCAAATTTGAGTCGGTTTGTATGCGCATCAGAAAGAGAAATTTTCACCGTTTTTTATATTTACACCTCTTTAAATCAAAGTAACGAGTTTCATAAAAACTCATGTTTATGCTTCCACTTGGCGGTTGATAAGTCTCGACACCCACTTGAAAAGAGAAAACAAAGTAAGTATAAATAATTATTATTTACACAGTGGCCGACGTGAAACGAGAGAATTTATAGCACACATTTTGATTTAACGAGCCAGAGCGATATCCATATATGAAAGGCGGCTTTTAGTTTGCAATGGGTCCTCCTCCGTCCGTGGCAATATTTACTAACCCCCCATCGTATCACGGCTCGCATCAGTGGCTCAAGAGTTGCTAATTGGTGTCATTAAAAAGTTGGAGGCAGGTCTTTAAAATATGCCGCACAAGCAAATATAACGCATACGTCATGTGGATGATACCGTCTGTGCAAGAAAGAACAGCCTGGGTGCCACGTTCAAACTTGCTTTACAATGTTAATGTAATCAAAGTTTATTTTCTGCCTGATTTGTGATTATGAAAATTATAAACTTTACCAACAGAAAAAATAAACTCATTGCAGGTGCAACTTGACAAAGAATCAACACAAAAAAATACATCTAAAAGGTTGCTTGGAAAATTAGCATATAAATTACGGGAAAAAGTTCGATGAAGCGCTATTAATTGGAATGTCCTAGATGGAATGGCAAAAAGGAGGGGATAAGTTGGAAGGTGGAATGGATATCGACCCCCTTGCAATGACGTCTATAGCCTGTCTTTGATGGCGCTCGATTTGCACCTACGAAAGTGACACTTCGGATAATTGTTATTGATGGCGGATTACGAGTCTCAGGGTGTTGGAGTTAATATAAAGTGTCTATAAATATTGTGAAAGGTAACTGGGCCTGTTTTGGAGCTGTCGAATGTCATTTGCATTAGGTGCAAAATACAAAATAAAAAATAATTTGTAGGGGGGGGGGGCCAGTCTACCGACAGTTTTGGCACCATTCTCTGTTTTAGCCCGCACACAAGTAATGGTGTGTTTTTTCGCAAGTTATTCCCGTGCGCATGACCACGTTTCAGGTTTCGTTCCGTGGCATTGAACTTATTTTTAGTGTCATTAATTTTTCCGCAGTATATTCCATGTTACCAATCTACGGGCGTACGAAGGCAACAAAACGAAGGAAAGGGGGTATAGCCACGATTCACCAAATACACACAAAACTATAAAAAGAAAATAAAATAAATATTTTATGATTATCCAGCGTACAATGTTATTTACAAAAACATAAACAAAATAATACACTTTTATCATGTAGTTTTGTGTTAAAGGTGGTTACTCCCCAGGGTGGGTGAACCATCGAACAAATTTAAAACCAAGAGTTCAAAAACATATTATTTCACAAAATACTTAAATCAAAGGAAAATGCTCTAGATCCTAACAGCAGACCAACATTTAACAATAAAAGTCACCCCCCCCCTATCACTATATTTATAAATGTATTTCAAATTCATTTGTAACGTGCATACGTAAGTTTCAATTTGTAAAATATGTTTGGCCTCTTAGAGAGAATGCTATCGCATTAAATAAATAATCAAAGTGAAAACAAGAGCAACCGAAATCAAATTCAAATTCTATTAATAAAACTGTTAATTTATATCCGAAAAGGGTAATACCTTTGGCAAGCCGATGCTATACAACTAATTTATTGGACAAATCGGTTCTTGGTAGAGTGTAATGGTCCGATTTCAATAAGCTTTCACAGGCGTGGAAAATAGTTTTATTAATATTTTCATGCTCAGCGTCGCTAGTCGAGTCGATGTAGAAATATCCGTCTGTTTTTTTCAAGAACTTTTTTTTCGTTCGGTGTAAGACACATCAACTATCAGCTTTCTTAATAGTGTTAGAGTTTAAAATTCTCGACAGCCGACTATATCTTATAAATAACAAGAAAGGATTGCGATACTCATTGCACTCTTAAAAAAAACAAAACAAGAAAAAACGCTATAGTCGCTAGCCCCCTTAAAAAAAATTTAGCCTGCTTTTCAGCGCACTTGTAAACACAATTAATTATAACTGGCCAGATTATCAAAGAAGATATCTTTGAAAAGAGAGAGATATTTTCATACAAACAACTTTATTAAGGCCACTTTTCTCTAGCATTAAATATGTAGGCACCACAAAAGTTCGCGGTTTGTGGGCGTCAAAAGGGGAGTGCTCGGGTTTTGAAACAAACAAACAAGAATTTGGCTTAAATTTAATGATATTTACATGATATTAAAATTGGGGAATTGTATTAAAAAAAACTACGTAAAAGCAACGATTTAATCGACCAACGATTAAAGCCATCCAAACTAAGGAAAAGTGGCTTATTCCCCAGTAAATGGAATGGTTCCGATAAAAAAGTCACTCTACTAATTTAATTACGATTTCCTGCGAAGTTTACAATTTTCTCTTAGGTGGAACAGTCTTAATCATTAAATAATTGATTTCACACAGAAAAATAGTTCTTTAACCAAATAATAAAAATGTAACTGTTGAGTATCTTTGTCATGTGTCTTGTTCCTATTTCGAATTGGTATACGGTTTGATTCACTTCTTGCAAGTTTTATTTATGTTCAGTTTGTCTAAGATTAGATGATTGGGAAAGTTTTAAGTTGATTAGTCTTACACTGATCGAAAAAGTTTACTGAAAAATAACATAATTCAAAATTTGTTTGGCAGACATGGGATAAAGTCATCCGATCTTTCAGATTTTTAAACAAGACTTGCTAAGACATAAAAAGAGACGATTGGGAAAGGGGTCGCTCTGAGCGAAAAAAGCTTGCTGAAACAGACAGACGGAAAGACGGTCATGGCTATATCGACTCGTATGGAGACGCTGATCAAGAGTGTGTATCATTTATAGGGTTGGAAATGCCTACTTCTATGCATTACTCACATCAGAATACAATTATTTTAGTATGTATAGGGGAGACCGGGGCTAGTTGGACCCTGGGGCAAGTAGAAAAAATTCATTTTTAATTACTTTAAATTACTCTAGAGCTGCCATCTTTTTATGGTGTATGTGCACCGTGAATACCAACTCACAAACAAAGTTTCATTGAAATGGTTCCTTTATTTCGACGGATATAAAAGATTATATTTTTTTGACAGATATTTGTACTATTTCACATCTCTAAGTTTGTGTTTTTTCCACCATTCAACGTTGTTTTTTCTCAAAGGTAAATTCACCATTATTACGTGTATCTGTAAGCTATAAAAAGAGCCCACATTCAAATTTGTTCGTTAATTCTAATGTTAGTTATGGTACAATACAACTTGGAAAAAGCAACGGGGCTAGTTGGACCTTTTTCAATGGGGTAGGTTTGTCCCCTAGATATGTTTCTTGGCGTGTGCCAGTCAGTTAATTTTGTGTGAACAAACAAAAATTTATCCCGATTTATAATAATTACACTCTTTTACTATTTTTGAAACTAAAATTTCGTGCAATACAAACTTACCAAACTGGTTTTACTGATGAGAACTTACAAAAAAAAACAAATAGAAATAAATATAGGGAGAGTGGGGTGATATCGCCATGATTTCTTTAAGGCCCTTTTTAGAGAATGAAATGGATCCTTTTTATACTTTTGTTTATATCCTTCTATGTGGTAAGCACTAAGCTTTAAAATGTCGTAATTATTATTATTATCAACACCCCTGGGGCATCTTTGCCACCCATTGAAAAGTTGGAACAAGAGATGGTAAATGGTTAAATAATTTTTTTTTTTTTTTTATTTAATTTTTAACAACCGAAAAGCATATATTTTTATGGTAAACTGTTTTTAAAAAGCTTATTTATAATATTACTATTTTTTGTTTTTATTTTAAAATTTTAGTCAAATTTGTTTTATTTGTCTTTTTCTTATCTTTTTGAAAAATGTTACTTTTCCAAGGTCCTACACATTGAGTGGCTAAATTGCCCCACACAAAGATATTACATAAACTAAATATTTTTGTTTGGTGTTTGGCGACCTGCTTTGGTATTCCAATTGTTTTTAGCTGGCTCAAGGCCCATGTAATGAAACACAGATTGTTTTTAAGTTCCCAATATAT
Source organism: Drosophila oshimai (assembly GCA_018150695.1). Lineage (NCBI taxonomy): Eukaryota > Metazoa > Arthropoda > Insecta > Diptera > Drosophilidae > Drosophila > Drosophila oshimai. Next base: position 443,815 of record JAECWM010000269.1, on the reverse strand, counting down.
TTCGGGCCCGCATCGGAGTCCGTCTTCAGGGGCTATCAACAACAAAAATTTTTATATAATTTTAAACTGTCTATAAACACATATTTTTACATAAATACATACAATTTTGTTACGCGACAATTAACATTCATTTTCAATATTTTTACCGAAATAAAACGCGATGATTAAAATTACTGCCAAATCAATGTTCTTAATTGCTGTTTGCGTAATACAAATTTACCACTTTTTTTTACTGACACGTAATGCTGCACGAGAACTTTCCTTTAAGCACTAAAACTTTTTTTGAACGAAAAAAATTTGTTTTAAATTAAAGCTTAATTGTCATGGCCCTCTTTTCTATCAAACTTCGTTGGCTGTTCCATACTGTCAAGGCGGACTTACACAAACAAAATTATATTTTTGCAACTCCCGGGTTCTTAGATAAAGGCTTGAATGCCTTAGTTGCCAGATCACCCCACTCTCCCATACAAATGTTTTTTTAATGGTTGTCTTTTAATTCTACGACGTAAAGATATCATTTGCAAACAACTTACCACTTGGAAAAAAGCATATAATTGAATGCACTTAAATAAAATAAATCAGGATAGGTTTTGCAGCCCCCGCCTGATTCCGATCCCTTTAATTATGGTGTATAAAAATGATATTTGTACTTTTTGATCTCTACGAAATTGTGCGACAAGCTGACAAGAAATGTGGATTGAAATTAATCAGTTAGAAAGAAGAACTCCGATGTATCGAACTGATTTTTGTTACCTTCACGCAATTGAATTGTGTATGTTCGTCCTACCAAATTCATATTACCGGGGACTATTGATAAGAGAAATCGCACAGATTTCCAGGGTCTATATTCCAATTTATTCAACCAGCCTTTTTTATAACCTTACATGGTATTATAATTTTAGTCTGATGTTTGTAACGCATAGAAGGAGGTATTACCGACCCTATAAAGTATGTATGTATAATAGAGTGTATCGAAAATCACCTTTTTTTGATTTTCGATGACGCTGGGTGCGGAAAAGTTGTAAAACCATGTCAAATGAAAGCACAAAAAATTTCATGTCAACGTCATTCGAACGTCATTCGAAATTTCAAGGACGTTGCGGGGATAGTAAATATTATCCTTTCGGGCTGCAATTTTTTGTGCTTTCATTTTTTATTTTCGATACACTCTAATGTATATTCTTGACCAGCGTCACCAAACGAGTCGATATAGCCATGACCGTCTTTCCGTCTGTCTGTTTCAGTATGCTTTTTTCGCTTAGTGGAAGACCTATAACACTTTCCCAATCGTCTTCCTTTATGTGCAGGCAGACCGAGTACAAATATTTTTACGATCAGATGACTATATCCTAAAGCCGCCATAAAAATTGTCGACCAATTTTCCGTTTTAGTCAATTCGGCCATATCTGCCATCCAATTGTTCTGCTCTGTTTCAGTACACTTTTTTCGCTCATTGTCGTTTCATCATAAAACATTTCCAATGGTTTTTTTTTATGTACAGCCAGATCAACTTTGATAATCTCTGTGATCGGATAATATATCCAATAGCTGCCATTAAAATGCTCCACTAGTTTTCTGTTTCAGTTAATTATCGAAGGCGATCGAATCTTTTTTCATCCTTCTGTTGTGGATTTGGCGGTGCATCTGCAGAATGGTCAACGAGTATATTTCACGGCTTTGAATGCTATGCAACGTGCTGAAACATCTCCAGCAACTACATTGACCAGTTTTTTTGCGATCTGCCAAAGCGGTTCCTGGGTATCCGGATGTGCGTTCTACTAATGCTTTTGGTCGTATGTATGTTTCTATTTGCAGTTGTTGCTGGTAAATTAGAGACACTACGGACGTTTAATGGTGTAAAATTTCGAACACATCGTGCTGCACTGAACTGAACTTATAAGAAAATTCATATATCCTGTAGCACGCACAAATACAAGGATAATATTTCAAAAGACATTTTACTTTAAATTCCAGTTCCAGAAGTCACGGTATTGCCATGAACGAGGAGATACATAATTTCGTCGATATATGTCGAACCGTTCGAGAGTTATTAATTTTTCTCCAAAACCTTAAAAACAAATTTTTCGAACTTTGAAGCTCAATATATCGAAAACGGTGCGGAATTTCGAAAAACTGTTAAAATTATTTTAAGGTACTGTCCTAAGCTACACATTTTTATAGGTTTTGTTCAATTCCAGAAAATGACTAAGTACAGTTGACATGGCCTGACCCAGTTGTATACAGAATTTAGTGAAATTGGGCAGATTGTCAACATTTTTAGATATCTGCGTAGATATTTTCAATACAAACAATATTAATTAACCCTTCTGTGAGCGGAAGATGTTTTATACGTTGTTGAGCGGAAGACACAATTTTGTGCATCGTGTTTAAACCGCGTATATCTTAAAAACCTTTATTCAGACAAATTCGAAATTTTTACTGAATATGTATTAACTCAAAATCATTAAATTTAAAATTAAAATTTTTAAATTAAGCTTACACTAAAAAAAAATGTTTAAGTTTTACCTCGGAAAAAAAAATTGCAGGTGAGATTAATAACGTAAAACTCGCAAACTAGTCAAACAATTGAAATACTACGTAAGTGAGATACTTCGTTATAGGGCTTTTAATAAGTTTTCTAAAATGGTAAAATGTGTCATACCTTTCTTTAGAAGAAGTCACTATAAAAGTAGTTCAAAAGTCTAAAAACGTGCAAAAAATGTGTGCAGGTAGTTTTTTTTTACCATCAACCCTTTTTTAGGTCATTCCAAAAGGAGCTGTCGGCAGCTGCACCTGGCGGTCATAAATGATTTGGTTGATTTGTGACCGTTACTTTTATTAGCAATAGTACCTAAAACCACAAATACCCCTTTTTGCACATTTATAGTAATAATAATGGGATTAAAGCAATTTATTTTTATAAGAATAATAATTTTGAAATAAAAATAATACTAGTTTTCTAGTATATTTGCTGTATTATTAATCAAATTTGTACAAAATAAATGCAATTTTTCAACAATATTTTTCTTATAGTTTTACCAAAGAAGGGTATGACACATTTGACCATTTTGGAAAGCTTATTGAAAGCCCTATAGAGTAGCATTAAATATGTGAGCACCACAAAGTTTCGCGGTTTGTGAGCCCCTAAAAAACTTGGTCAAAAACTTGGCGCAATATTCCAACGGCATGGACTAATGTTTAAGCCGGGGACAATTTTCGTTTAGTGTAATGGTGTTTTGAGTGTTTGATCCAGCTTAAAAATCACGGTGACTTTTTTGGCATAGTTTGTCTAACTTGCTACTTTTCTATTTGTCGCTATACCGCGGGACCTATAGGTGATGAAAAATAATTTTGTATGCGACTTCAACTCGAAGAGTAGGTGTATCAATTTTGTTTTAAAGCTTGATTTGATTGATTTTGATTTTTCAAATCAATGTTGTTTGTATTGAAAATGTCTACAGACGCACCCCAAAATTTTGAAAATCTGACCAGTTTTAACATTTTTTTAAGATTGTTTACATAAGTGCCTAATAAATTTATTTCGCCTTAAAGCAAGCAACACCTTTTTCAAAAAAGGGGGAATGAGTAACGGGAATCTGATAGTCGGGAAACCTGAGTATAGCTTTCTATCTTGTTTTAATCTGAAAATGTATTTTGTGTGGCTTAAAAGCAACACCGCAGATCAAAACTTTAGTCTTTTCGGCGTAGAAATTAAACTACAAAGATTTGGCTTGATATTATTTAGTATTAAATATATACTTATACTTTTATCCTGTCTGTAGTTTATTGTTAACACGTTATTAAGCTTTCGGTTTTTTTTATTGTAGTAACTCATAGTTTTTAAAATAAACAACACACTGATGTTATTGCTACGGAATTTTAAATAATTGTTGACTTTGTTTACAATGTGCCCTTTTTTTTATTCCTTATTTCTTATGGGATTCCCTTCAAGGTTCATTTATAGCTCTCGAACTCCCCTCAGAACCGTTCAAGTAACTTCTGGACCCTTTCCGTGTTCTTTGATTTTTGATTAACATTCAAAATGTGATTATTCGCGTCAGAGAAATGGGGCTATAATAGGCAGACTGCGGTAAAACCTTATACACAATGCATAGAGGTTTTTAAGGGTTACCTGTCCATAAGTTCAATAAAGTATTGTTCTTTTGTGTTTCAAACTTTATAACTATAACATTTGCTCTATTAAAATCCACTTCAAAACAATCGAAAAAATATAATTGTTTCCCTGACTTTGAAAAAAAAATTTACAATGCTTAGTAAAGGTCTCCCTTTGATTCCCACCTCCCCTTCAATAAAGTAAATATTACAAAAGCCGATTATTTAAGAAATATACGTACGTCAATCTCGGTAGTAAAAGCGTTTTCCATAATAAATGTAAATATGCCAACTGACTGACCAACCAACCTCCCACCAAGCAACCAAAAAAAAGGAGGCTTAGGGCGTGAAATGGTTGGAGGCTGTCAACAAGGCTTCTTGTGGTGATCAGAAGTAAAAGAGGGCGAGGATGTTGAGCAGCTGTCGACGACGAGGAGCACGATGATTTTTTGCTATTGACATTTGACAAGTCGCGTGGGATGGTTTGGCCCCAGAGGGCAGGCGATGGATGCAGACTAATGTACGCCTACCTAACTTTTTTTTCTCCCGTTTGCAGCTTTGCTTCCCTTTTATTTATTATTGCCTTATAATATTTTCCCTTGTCTTTAGAATTTTTAAATAACCGCGGGTGCGATTCCCCTGCCTGGCTAAGAACCGGCTTAGAAGCTTGATGGTTAGGGACGGGGAATGAATGATTAAATTTGTGTCTTAAACGTGTTAAAGTCGATCGTAGACTTGCTTAAATATGCCAGTCCTGTGGTGGAGACATTCTTTTATTATGTTAATAGCGTTGACTGCTGCGCTCGCGGATTATATTGAATCAAGTGTTTCGGTTGCCAGGATTGATGGGTTGACGGAGGGTGAGAAAAGAAAAGATTATCAGTGAAATTTGAGTACACATTTCCTATTGTAATAATTATACAACGCAACACTAAACGAAGTTCGCAATTTCATGTTGTAGCCCTATGATGAAAATATACAGTAAGAAATACATTTTCCTTAAAAACCTCTTAAAAAGTCCTGCTCTTTATTTTCCAGTTCAATATTGTATTGATGTTTCAAAACCTCTAATGGAAGACACATTTTCCTCTGTCGCTTAATTCATGTATCTAAATTCTCTGAAGAAATTATCGGTTTAGAAGTATCTAAAGCTGGCTAAAACAACACCCAGAAAAATGAAATGCCTAAAAATTTTGACAAATTGCCTAAAATTTAAGAATTATGACCTAAAATAATGTAACTTATTACCTAATATGGGCTCCAAGGCAGTCATTGCCTCGGATCCCATATTAGGTAATAGGTTATACCATTTTAGGTCAAAATTCCTAAATTTTAGGCAATTTGTCCAAATTTTTAGGCATTTCATTTTTCTGTGTGAAGTCTGTTATGTTTTTCAATTCTACCGCATTTTCTGGCGTGATGCAGATGACCACATTTGTAAAATTTATTGAGAAATTCGCTCCTTCTGCAAAATATCCAAATAGAAGCAATGTATTTTGAATGACATCACTTTTGTGAAGTAAAATTTTATGAACACTGCACTATGGGCAAAAAGTCCAAATTTTTGGCATTAATTAAAATAACAAAGTTAGAAATCTCAAAATTTGCACAAATGTTGTTTAGACCATAATTTCGAAAAAAAATTGGTCGATTGGACCACGCGTTCCTTACCCCCCTTACCAATAAAAAATCGCTTGTTTCGTATTTTGTTACAGAACAATGGGTCTCCTTATTAAAATATTTTTTAAATGTTTGAACTTAAGAAAAAGTATTATACCTATTATTAAATTAAAATTATTTTAACTTTATTTCTTATTTAATTTTCGTCAACTTCCTCATCCAAGAAAAATTAAAAAGATGACATTCATCATCCTTCTCCTCTTCTGCATGATCTTCATCTTCATTATCTTCATGACCATGATTTTTCATCAGGAAATTTAAAAATACTTCAAAGTTCCTTTGGAACAGTGCTGCCAGCAGTCAGTTCAAAAAAAAGGCCAGGTCAGACAAAAAAAAGGCGAAAAAAGGGACAGAAATTTAAAAAAAAGGACAAAAAAAAGGCCAACTTACTGTTTTAACAAATTTATGTTATTAGGTACAATTTTTTTACTTCAGATTCACATATGTCATGATTATTTGTTAGCGGAGTCAAAACTTGCAATTAAAAATACATTTTTGAGGTGATATCATGAAAATTACATGCTAAAAGTAACCTAATCTTATACATGTTTTTTAAGGGTCTTGGCACAAAAACAAAAAATTTTTTTCGAGTACTTTTAGAAAATTTTTCAAAAAAAACATCATGAATTAATTTGCTTAAAACCCTTTGTACATTATTCAAAGCGTTTGGTAATTATTTCATCTGATCGATTTAATCGCTTTAAACAACATTTTAAGCAAAATGAGATGTAACTTTTTGAGATGGATTCTTGATTTTGAACATTCTTCATGATTTTAGTGGTTAGTGGTAAAAGCACAAAAGTGTTCGACTTAGCTCCTAAAAAAAGGTCATTTAGTTTTTGAAATCAGGATGAATCAAGTACAAATCATTCAACTTTTCCTTTAAAATTTATTGTCAAAAAAAGGCCAGATTTCCGGACAGGGGCTGTTTGAAATTTTTTCCGGCTAAGGCCGTTTAAAAAGGGACAGATCTGTCCGGAAAAAGGCTAAATTGGCAGCACTGCTTTGGAAGGGGCTCCTTTTTGTTTTTCTTGTATCTCTCCTTCAAACAGAAACTTGAAAGCAATGGATCTGATGAATCTTATAAATATTACATAAACGAATACATTTTCTAGTATGCTACTTCCTATCACTTTTGTATATTTTGTTTCGCGGTTCTAATGCGTTTTCCCCAAGGACTCCAATTATTATTATTATTTTTTTTTATTACATATGCATTTTAATTATTGGATCTTCTCTGAATTGAGACTAACAATAAGTATATAAAATCTTAAATTAAAAAGCTATCTGACAGTCAAGATGACTCACGCAAGATTAAAGGGCTCTAATAACTATTGCTGAGCTGGAAGGTAATTTCGTTGCAATCGGGTCCGGTAGGAAACCCTGGCTAGGTCCCTGGCGAGCTGGTTTGGATGAGAAGTTAGCTTGGTGTGGTATGACGCTTTTTGTTTTGATATTTCATCTTTTACGGGTAGAATGCCAAGATATTTGTGGATGTTGTCGTTCCGAACATACCAAGGTGCCCCAGTGATAGTTCTCAATATTTTTTATTGTGCTCGCTGGATAATGTCGGTGTTGCTGCTGCTCTCGTTTCCCCACAACTCGGAGCCGTAAGTCCAGCGTTTATGAGCCAGTGGAGGCTATCGGATTTTAGTTTTAAATGAATTTTCTTAGCTTCGATATGTCTCCGCCATGTAAGTCTCCTGTCTAGGTGAACGCCAAGGTACGTTACATCGTCAGCTTGTGGAAGTGGCGTGTTATTCAGAGTTAGCGGGGTACACGTTTGTCTGTTAAGAGTAAACGTTATGTGTTTACACTTTTGCGCATTTATTTTTATACGCCAGTCTGATAACCACCTCTCCACTACCACGAGATGATCAGTAGTGCTGTTGCCTGAATTGGGCATTTGGACCGACCTATGATCGCGGTATCGTCTGCGAATGTAGAAGTAGTTAGCCGCTCGTTCGTGGGAATATCTGCGGTGTAAAGGAGAAATAGAGTTGCACCAAGGGCGCTACCTTGGGGAACTCCAGCCTATATAGTGTAATCGTCGGATGTTGTAGTGTTGCATCTCACGGCGAATTCTCTGTTGTAAAGGTACGATTCAAGTATCCTGTGAGTGTTTTCCGGCAGAATAGTTCTGATTTTATGCACAAGGCCATCAAGCCAGACTCGATCGAAAGCCTGTGCAACGTCAAGGAATACCACACTGCAGTATTCCCGAAACTCGAATGCAGTTCGTATTTCTGTTGTTAATCTGTTGACTAATCTATTGTTCCATTGCTTTTGCGGAACCCAAATTGATGTGCCGGAATAACCGTGTGCTCTTTCAATTATGGGATTATGCGCGTCAGAAGGCATTTTTCGAGCAGTTTTGACAGACACGAGAGTAAACTTATCGGTCTGTATGAAGCTGGTGTTGTGTGATCTTTTCCTGGCTTTGGGATCATTATGATAACCGATTTTTTTCTTTTTTTTGGGAAGTAGCCTAGTCGCGTAATCCCATTAATGAGTTTACAAATGACCTCAACTGCACAGTTTAGCAATTAGCATTTTGGGAGTTATTAGATCACCGCCTGGGGCCTTTTTTGGTTTCAGTTGCTCGCTGATGACTTTTGCAACTTCGTGTGGTTGAAACAGAATTGGCTCCGTCTCAGTTTCAATTCGAATTGACGGCGACGGTAGTGCGAATGAATTAGTTGCAGGGTTTGGCTAAAAAACATTTCGAAGGTGTAAGGCAAATTTACAAGCTCTGTCTTGGTCGCTTCTGGCCCAGCTACCTGAAGAGTCTCTTATGGGAATTACTGTTTCGGCCGGCGCACTTAGATTTTGGTGGGCCCTCCAAAAGGGATGCTGGGTGCTGCTGGGTGAAAGTTTCTCAATGTACTGGCGTTGTGCTTTTTCTTCTTCGTGCCTTAGAGCCCTGGTAAGTCTGCGACCAGTTTCCTTAAGATCTTTTTTTTAGGATGGCGATCTGCTGGTTTGCCAAGCAGCCAAGCCTCAAAAACAAGCTGTTCGATTTCAAGGTTGGTTTTGTGTTGGTCTGTGTGCCCATCCCTCTCTTGCGGTGTAGAGACTTTGGCTGCTGCGACGAGTACAGACCCCAGTCCTCCTTGATGTTGAGCTGTGGAGTTAGTTCAATGTGGGAACTTATGTACTTTTTGAACTTCAGCCAGTTGGTTCGAAGCAACGTCAGCCTGCAAGGGTGCTCGATTGATTCCGGGCTTTGAAGAAGAGTTATTAGTTAGTTATTAATAGTATAAAACTATTAGAGGAGTCTCCAAAGCTCAAAAAAGCCGCTGGTGGTAGGCCAAAGGGGAACACCCCGCAGCCACCGTCAGGAGACCAGCAGAGCACTCCCGTGGATCAGCAGCCGAACTCAGCAACCGCTCAAATGTTGCTAAGATCGGCAGCAAAAAAAGATTCGGAACCCGATCAATCCACAGCGGAGTGTATGCAAATAGGCGATCCTGAAAATTCCGATTTGTCCGTAGTGGTTTCACAGTTGGTTAAACCACCAAACCTAGTTAACACACCGCCACAAGGAAATATTGAGTCCGGACTACCGGTGGTTCTGCAGACGCACAATCTGCATCACCTAAAGCTCTTTCAGTGGTTCCACCAAAGAAACAAATATTTGTTTCTCGGCTTTCCCCTGATCAAACATCTTCTGATGTACTGTCTCATATACAAGACAAAATAAAAGCCGCAAACGTTAAGGTGGAAAAATTTAAGTTATTTCATCTTTCAAGATCACTGTCCCAATCGAGCACTTTGTTACCATAAGTTCTGCCGAATTCTGGCCGGACAATTTGGTGGTAAAGGAGTTCGAAGCTAAGAAAAAAAAGAAAGGGCCCACGGGAATAAGACTTCCCAGTCGTGGCCTCCTTCTTTCCTATCAAAATGCAAGAGGCTTGCGTAGCAAGCTAACTAAATTGTATTCTGATAGCTTTTCATTTGCATCCCATGTTATTGTGTTTACAGAAACCTGGTTAAAGCCGGAGATTCTTAGCTCCGAAGTTTTTCCCGGTAAGTACACAATATATAGGCTTGACCGTCCTTCCAAACGGGGAGGTGGAGTCCTAATTGCCGTGGACTCCAACCTCACGTCGGAAGAGGTATGTGTTGAGGAATCTAATAATACTGAATTTATTTGTATAAAGCTGACCTTTCCGGGAAAGTTTATATATATCACTTGCTCTTATGTTCCGCCGTCTTCTGAACTCCAAGAATACTTAAATCATCTTTCTGTAATACAGTCCGTTTCAAATAGGCTGTCCGATAGGGACCAGTTATTAGTTCTAGGTGATTTCAACATACCTGGAACTACGTGGTCCACAGATGAAAAATTAAATGTCTTACTTCCTATTGCACAACATGACTTTATTGACGGCTTGCTTGACATATCTTTGAGTCAAGTAAACCATGTTCGAAACTCACTAGGCCGCTTACTAGATTTGTGCTTTGTCTCAAATCTTGAAGGCGTGTTTCTATCCAGGGTTCCACCACTTACGCAACCTGAGGATCCATATCATCCTACTTTCGATGTGACAGTTGACACGGGTATCGTGATAAAAGAAAAACAAGAAAGAACGCTATAGTCGGGTTTCCCGACTATAAGATTTGCGATACTCATTGCCCGCTTTAAAAACAGCTAGCTAGCCCTCTTCAATAATGTGTAGCCTACTTTCATGCGCAATCAGTTTTAGGCGCCCTCTCTTAAAAAAAAAGTTTTGCCTACTTTTGAGCGCAATACAAATTTTCCACGCATTTGTATACACAATTTCTTAAAAACGGTCAGATTTTAAAAATTTTTAGATTTTTTAGATAAGTCCAGACTTTATAGGAAATATAAATACTCCGGTTCTCAATATGTGGCAATAATGGCAGGACACAAAGAGTCCTTTTTAAAAATTCTCTTTCTGGTCTTCTCCGAGTTACTTCCGGCGTCCCACAAGGGAGTCACCTTGGTCCGCTTCTTTTTACTTTATTTATTAACGACCTTCCATTAATTATAAATCATTCTCGCGTACTTATGTACGCAGATGATGTTAAGTTATGCCTGCAGTACAAGGATATTTTCAGCCATTCTGACTTACAATCCGATCTAAACAATTTTCAAAACTGGTGCCGTGATAATTTACTAAATTTAAACGGGTCTAAGTGCAAGCTGATGACTTTTTGCCGAGTCAATCCAAAACTTGCAACTTACTCACTAAGTGGGAAATCTTTGGATAGAATAACTATGGTTGACGATCTGGGCGTCCTTTTGGACCCAAAACTTAAGTTTACTGATCACATTTCGTCCATGGTTAATAAAGCCAGGGGAGTGCTTGGTTTCATTAAAAGATGGTCGAAGGAATTTGACGATCCCTACGTCACTAAGACCTTATTTACTTCGCTGGAGTTTACTTCCCGTCTGGAGTCCCCAATACGGAGTACATATAGATCGCATTGAATCTGTACAGAAAAACTTTTTAATTTTTGCTTTACGGCGCCTCAACTGGGATGCAAACCTCAACTTACCTTCTTATTCTAGCAGATTACTTTTAATTAATTTACCCTCCCTAGCTAACCGTAGAACGATGCTTGGTACTATTTTTATTTATAATCTTATTCGTGGTGATATTGACAGCGCCGACTTGGTAGGTCGGCTTAGCTTTTCTGTGCCAAGTAGATTAACTAGAAATTATATACCCTTAATATTAAACCAGGGACCGTAATCATTATAAGTGATATTTAAAAAAATCAAAAATAAATATTATTTTTGATTTTTATTGGTATTTCCTCAGTAATAATGCTTATTTTAGATTTTTATTATATTTTTCAAAAATAATAATTATTTTTGAGCGAAAAAATGTTAATCAAAAATAATGATTATTTCTGAGCGATATTTTTTCGATCGAAAATATCACTCAAAGTCCGATTGCAGGAGTTCCATGCGGAATCATGACAAGATCTTTATATGTGCTTGTTGGTTACGCCACGGCCTACAGTATAGGCTAACAAAAAATTATGATTTCGTTTATATATACTATTTTACAAATTTTTTAAGCTTACGAGCGTTAGTTTATTGAAAAAAATGGCCAGAGTAAATTGTTTAAACCATTTTTAATAAAACCAAATAAGTAACTGCAGAAGTTGGAATCTTCAAAATATTAAAAAAAGCTTTTTAAGTGGTAAATGGTAAAAAAAAATAAAAGAAAAAGTTTTCTTAGCTGGGGGAAATGAACTCGTTCCTACCAAACGCTAAGCTATAACACTAACACCTAGACTAAAACCTATTTAACTATTAGGTGGCAGAATTCAAATGACTTAAGCAAATTATTTCTTGCTTCCAAAATAATTTTTTTTTTAAATAATACCATTTGTTAATTAAAAAAGCGTTTTATCGCTTCTTTTAATAATAACAGCAACACACCGCTTGAAACATTAAGAACGATTTTGTATGGGTACTTTAAATTAGATATTATAATTGTTAGAAAAATAACCCCCAATTTTTAAATGGATTATATAAAAAAAATGTTTTTTTTTACTTGCAATGGTGGACAGTGCACAGTGATTCCGTATAGAACGCCTGCAATCGGACTTTGAGCGATATTTTCGATCGAAAAAAATATCGCTCAAAGTGGTTTTGCACCAGTTTTCTAATATTAAGAATATTTAATTTTCTGCAAATGTTTATTTGGTTTCAATTATATTCAATTTTTAACGCTTATAGCTTACTAACCATAAATAACACATACAAAATGAGTCCTGAAAATCAAATAGGTCGTAGTCTGGGTGTTAGTGTTGTAGCTTAGCGTTTGGTAGGAACGAGTTCGTTTCCCCCAGCTAAGAAAACTTTTTTTTTTATTTTTTTTACCACTTACCACATAAAAAGCTTTTTTTAATATTTGGAAGATTCCAACTTCTGCAATTATTTATTTGGTTTTATTAAAAATTGTTTGAACAATGAACTCTGGCTAATAATTTCAATAAACTAACGCTCGTAAACTTAAAAAAAGTTTAAAAAGGTTGATATAAACGAAATCATAATTTTTTGTTAGCCTATACTGTAGGCCGTGGCGTAACCAACAAGCACATATAAAGATCTTGTCATGATTCCGCATGGAACTCCTGCAATCGGACTTTGAGTGATATTTTCGATCGAAAAAAATATCGCTCAGAAATAATCATTATTTTTGATTGACATTTTTTCGCTCAAAAATAATTATTATTTTTGAAAAATATAATAAAAATCCAAAATAAAGCGTGCGCGGCGTGACAAAAAATGCGATTCCGACTGTCCAAGGCAAAAGTACAAAAATTTTTTTTTGCAACTTTATAAATAATAGTTCGACGATAATTGTGAAAAAGTTTCAAAGCAAAAACTGCCCCAGAACACTTTTGAAAATGCATTTGTTTAAACAATTGTTGTTAAAAATTATGTTAAATTAAAGATTAAATTTTTTTAATATTTTTTTTTTTAAGACAAAACGATTCTCTTACCTTTAAAAAAAGTTTCGTCGATATATGTCAAACCGTTCAAGAGTTATGAAATTTTCTCCAAAACCTTAAAAATAAATTTTTCGAACTTTGAAGCCCAAAATATCGAAAACGGTGCGGGATTTCGAAAAACTGTTAAAAGTGTTTTAAGGTACTATCCTAAGCTACACATTTTTATAGTTTTTTTTCGAATCAGAAAAATTTTTTCAAATTTTAGGAACAGTTGACGTGGCCTGACCCACATGGGATAATACCACTCACAGCAACATTAGTCGCCAAACATGGCCTAAGGTTGACGCCAAACGCACCAAAAGGCTTTTCAGTCTACATCGCACACAGTGCACAGCTGTAATTAGAGCAATTACAGGCCACTGGCTCGTAGGAGCCCACGCATCCCGACTTAACGTCCTAAACAACGACTTCTGCAGAAGCTGCAAAATCGAGGAAGAAGTAGAATCAGTAGAGCACTTCTTCTGTTCCTGTGTGGCCCTTATCAGGCGCAGGAAAAAGTATATAGGAGAATATTTCCTTGACAATCTAGCTGAATTAGCAGCTGTTCCCCCGAAGAAAATAGCAGGTTTCATTAGAGAAACGGGCTGGGATTCTTTATAAATTCATGGTTTAAAGGGTACAAAAGATTCATGCGGTATCACAATGGGCCAGTGATGGCCTAAGTGGGCTGACCTTGTGTCAGCCGCCGCTCTAACCTAACCTAACCTACCGACTTTTGAACTCTCGAAGAAATTTCAATGAAAATAATGTTTTGTAATAATATGTTTGTATTCACATATTCAATCTATTTATTGTCAACAAATTCACATCAAAATACCACTCTTAGCTTGCCACAGGACCAACGACTTGGACGTGGTATTAAGATGGTCTCATTTTTTTATTTTAACGTTATTTTTTATTTTATAATTTTATAATAATAATATTTAAAAAGAAATAAAATACAAAATACATATAAATTATATAAAATAAGAAATAAAAAAAGAAATATTAAAAAAAAAATACAAATAAACATAAAACAAAAAAAACAGGTGAATTAAAAAAAATGGGACCATCTTAATACCACGTCCAAGTCGTTGGTCCTGTGGCAAGCTAAGAGTGGTATTTTGATGTGAATTTGTTGACAATAAATAGATTGAATATGTGAATACAAACATATTATTACAAAACATTATTTTCATTGAAATTTCTTCGAGAGTTCTAAAGTCGGTAAAAAGGCCGATAATTTCAGAAAGTTTGTGTTTGTTTAGAGCATTCCAAGATCTACAACTTTGTTCTCAACTATTTTTCGATAACTTGTACTGTTTTTGAGAAAAACCCAAAAAAGTAAAAAAAACCCCAAAATTTTCACCTGTGACCTTGAATAACTCAATTAGCACACCTGGGATCGATGGGGACTTTTCACAATTTGTTCTTTGGGGTTAACCAAAGGCCTCCACCAAATTTCAGCTCTGTCCGAATTAATGTTATTTAAAGTCATTTTTATGTCTAGATTGACTGGACTAAGTCGGGAAACCCGACTATAGCGTTCCATCTTGTTTAATATTAGGGGAGTGTAATTTCAAATTAATCTACTTGGCCCAGAAAAATTTAGTCGACCTACCAAGTCGGTGCTACCAGTTTCAACACGAATAATATTATACATAAAAGCAAGCATCGTTCTAAGCTTACGCTTCATAAGCTTCATAAGCTTACGTTTTAAACCGTTCAAGTTTAGTAAATTATCACAGGACCAGTCGTGAAAGCTTTTCAGATCGGTTTGTAAGTCGGAATTACTGTAAACATCCTTATACTGCAGGCATAACTTAATATAATCTGCGTACATAAGCACGCGATAATGATTTATAATTAATGATTTTGTTATATAAAAAAGCAAAAACTATAAATCAAAGACTTAAGTTATAGAAAAAAATTAAATATACGGATAAGAAAATCTAACGTTCGCGACCGGGAATTTAAGTTAATAAAAATAAAAAACAACTAGAGATAATTGATTGTGCAAGTATTCCATAGATAGCTACGTTACTCATCTTTAAAAATAATTTAACAGCTTTGAAATATTCCGCTCCAGCTCGCAGAGGTTGAACTTTCCCTACAATCAGCCAAAGTCGACTTATATTTGGCGTACGTTTGCGACCACATGTTTTTTGCTATTATTTTAAAAACTAAAACGCGATTTACTCCATCTTTTGCACACAAAATTATGAAGAGTAACAACAAACTAATTTTTGAAATATTTTTTTCCCAATAAAGGCGTACAAACGTACGTTCGCGACCCCAGAAAATGCCCATATCAAATCGTAAGTTTGCAATTAGCTGCTCATGGATGCCAGTACTGTTGGAATAAGCGTGAGGTTCGGAAAATGGTCGGCATCGTTGGTAATGCCAAATCCTCAATCTTTCGGTTAATTCGAAGACCTGATTCCAGCTGTAAAAAGGGCATAATCCGTTTTTTTTATACCATTCGGTCTTGATTTAATTGGTTCAAATATAAATAAAACTGGACCATTTCTGTCCCAAAAAAAATACCGTTTGTTTCTAATTCTTTTTAATTGCCCCAATTTGATTAAGGCTTTTATATTTTTTTAAAATACTTAAAACCAAAGTATTTTATTATCCGAGGCAGACACGAAAGCGAGTTGTATTAACAAAATACATACCAACTTTCAAAGCAATGGGTTCAGTAGAACTTGAAATATCATGTCAACCACCTAAAAAAAAGTTTCGAGAAAAACGCGTTTAAGTTAAGGAAACCGCTTGACCGGCTCGGACGCCACGTCACAAAATCGCCTGTATCTCCGAAAATAATTCGAATTTTAAAAATTCTTTTAGAATTTAGACTCTAAACTCTCAAAATGTGGAAGAAAATAAATCTATTTTTTCAAATTTCTAGACTTAAATACCCCCTTGATACTTGTGCCTTTGAAAGGCAACCCGTTACAAGAAGCGTGCATCGTCGAGTGGTCAAGGAGTCTGTTTTTGGTGTGAGAGGTTCCGGGCTCGAAGCAAGGTTGAGGTAAGTGTTTTCATTATGTTATTAAATAAGTTTATTAAGTGTTTTTTCAGAATGCGAAAAAAAATTGTATACATTATTGAAGTGAAACTTCTTTAGGCGTGTTATGGATATTCGGGGACGGAGTCAAGCCGATTCATGACCGTCACAAAAATTGTCTATTCCCCTGTCCCTCTCTCACCGCTATCGAACGATCTCTTTGTCCTCATCTTTCCTCTCTTCGCTCTCAGCGCGCTCGCACAAAGTTGAGAGCGTAAAAATCTAAAAATAGAATGCGCTTGTATGTATGTATGCATTCTTGAGCGAGAATACGATTTTTTCACTTCTGTCGTGCGTAGTCTAAACACACCCCTTTTTTTAAACGCTTTATATTAGTTTCACTTGTGGCTGGCTATCTGGCTATCTGGCTGGCTGCGTAACACTTTTTGGTTTGCATGCAGGCCCGCCAACTTGTTTTTTTTACCGATAATTTATCGATATCTACAAAAGAGCGCGCTCTTTTAAACCGGAAAGCGTTTTTTTAGTTTTTTTAAACTATTAATATTATTTTATTTGCGATACTCGAAAGAAAGCAAATACTGTGAACGTTGCAAATGTCTGTCTGTCCGTTCGTCCCTCCGTACGAGCGTCGAGATCTCGGGAACTTTAGGAGCTAGACCTACAAAATTTTGCACACAGACTTCTATATACCCCACGCAGATCAAGTTTGTTTCAAAAACCCGACCACGCCCCATTTACGCCCACAAACCGCGAAACTCTGTGGTGCTCATGTTAATGTTGAGAAAAGTGGCCTAAATAAATGTTGTTTGTATTGAAAATATCGACACAGATATCCAAAAAATTTGGCAAGTTTCAATATATTGTGTATACAAGTGCGTAAAATGTTTTTACTTTGAAAGCAGGCTGCACTTTTTTTTCAGAGAGCTAGCGACTCTAGCGTTTTTTTTTTTTAGAGCGCAACGAGTACCGCAAATAGTCGGGAAACCTGACTTTAGCGTCTTTTCTTGTTTTACATTGTAATATCCCCAAAAACCTGTAAATACAAAGACCATCGCTCGTAAATTTAGGAAATCAAACTGCAGGGTTATAATTTGCGCGAAATGTTATTAGTCCAGTCAATCTAGACATTGAAATAACATTAATTCCGACAGAGCTGAATTTTGGTGAAGGCCTTTTGTTTACCCCAAGGAACAAATTGTGAAAAGTCCCCATCGATCCCAGGTGTGCTAATTGAGTTATTCAAGGTCACAGGTAAAAACTTTGTGGTTTATCGAAAAATATAAAAGGGGAAAGTTGTAGATCTTGAAATGCTCTACAAAAATGATCCATATGATTTTTTCTGTAGGACCCACCATTTTCCAGATATCGCGCTTGTAAGCATCACGTTATACATAATGAGCACACATACGCCACGTATACACACACACGTGTACACACATTGTATGGCCTTTACAAGTTTTTCGTACAGTGCACTATGGGCCAGAAATTTCACATTTTAGCCAAAAATACCTTTTTTTTTTTAAGAATTTTAATAAAACTAGTATGAGATCTTGTTTAGAATACTTCAAGCTATTTTATGCCAACTTTTCAAACAAATTGATTTGTACGTTTTTTTATGGCATATTTTTAAAGTTAAAACTTCGTAAAATATTGCAAAATTTTTTGAAAATTGCAGCCAAAATGTCGTTGCCTACAGCAATACGAAACATTTACAAAAGTTTCACACATAACTTATTTAGCAAATAAAAAATATAATATCGAAATTATTTCAAACACAAATTTTAAAAATTGAAAAAATCTATAGGTTTAGCTGTTTTTTTTATAAAAATGTACTTTGCTTTATTTGTGCAAAAAAGTACCTTTCGCGATTTGAGTAAAACTTTTTTAATAAATAGTTTAATCAGTTGTCAAGTCGCCCGGGGGCGCGGGTTTTGTGCGCCTCTCTTAGTTTTTTTTTTATGAATTTTTAAAGTTAGGCGTTAAGCATGCTCAAAAGCAAAAAAAAACTGTCAAAGTCCATTTTTGGAAATTGTGCACATGTTAAAAGTATCCAAAACTCTTGAAATTTTCTTGTTTGGTAACTAAAATACATTATTTAAAAAAAATTGCGTACTTTTGAAGTCTTTTAAAAAGTTGATTTTAAGAGTTAAAAAATTAAAAATTAAATTAAATTAAAAATTTTTTTTTTATTTTTAATGATGTAAAAATGTTAACTTAGCTAAGCCCGTGCTTAAAAAATTGTTTTGGTTTCGATTTTTTCATAAACCTTAACGTAGTTCCCACGCAAAGTTGGCATATTTAAAGGATTTAAAGGTTGATAAATATTTAACCACTTAATATTTTTTTAAGGATATATTTTTTTTTTAGTTGCGATCTTTTGTTGTTAAGTTTGTGTTAAATTGGGTTGAATCCCTGCAGTAGTTTTTTTTTATAAATAAAAAACTAAAAAATTGGAAATATTTTTCAACTTTGGCTTAGATTATCTAAATCTTAAAAAAATAGTATAAAATTTAAATTTTGTTTTTCCAAAAGTTTAATCTTTTAAGAACATAATGGCCAAATTTCAGCTTCCTAGCTACGCCGTGGGAGAAATGCCAGATTTTTGGCCAAAATATGAACTTTCTGGCCCACAGTGCAGTGGCTCACAGCTTAAAGTATGCAGAGCATACTTTGAACATTAACTCTGCGTTGCGCTAAGACTATAAGGAATATCGAAATGACAAAGGTGCCAAAAAAAAGGAAAAATTGTCCAGAATAAAATTACAACTTATTTTATTGACAAAGTGGTCGTACAATTAGCAAAATAATTAAAAAACTAAAAACACTGCATTTTTTTACCTCACAGCTAATTTTATGCAGTCTCGAAAAGTTTTAATACTTGGTTAAAACTTAACATATTTGAACTTTGAATACTTTATATGGAAGCCCAAGACGTTTTACATAATGTCTAACGTTTTTGGCATTGATTCCACTTACTTTGGTGTTGTTTCTGGCGGTATATTACCCCACTACCTAATTAGAGCTTCTTTTGGCTAATTTTTGTTTAAAAAAATATATTTTTGAACATTATTATATGACATTGACCTCCAATTCCGCATAACGGTGATGTTTGGACATTGACTCGGCGAAATCATCACTCGGGGACACTTGTAGGGGAGCCTAGACGGCATAATAACAGTCTTGTGACTCGCAATAATCTACTGGTGCAAATCAAAAAAAAAATTTTTAAAAGATCCTTACAATTTAAAATTAAATTATCCCTAAATATAAGTAGGTTAACAAGTTTGTCAATCGTGGATTCAACTAAAAAAAATATTCTGGGCCCAGCAAGTTGACTTTCAGGCCCAAACCTCTTTAATGTCGTCAACTTGCCGTATGTTAGCCTTCAGGTTTGCCGTTTTAAGCTCCGTACTAGGCTCTTGGGGAACATAGACATTTATTTTTGATACAAACATACTTAACTAGCATAGTTCTTCATAAACTATTGTATTTTGAAGATCTGCGGATATGGAAAGTTCAATTTGGAATCTGCATGTTAAGGCACATAGACCATAGCGGTTGCAGTAAAATGGTTTGGGCCTGAAAGTCAACTTGCTGGGCCCAGAATATTTTTTGTTTGGATTCAACTTTTTTTAGTTGAATCCACGATTGACAAACTTGTTAACCTACTTATATTTAGGGATAATTTAATTTTAAATTGTAAGGATCTTTTAAAAATTTTTTTTTTTGATTTGCACCAGTAGATTATTGCGAGTCACAAGATCTTGCAAATCAAAAAAAAAAAATTTTAAAAGATCCTTACAATTTAAAATTAAATTATCCCTAAATATAAGTAGGTTAACAAGTTTGTCAATCGTGGATTCAACTAAAAAAAAGTTGAATCCAACTAAAAAAAATATTCTGGGCCCAGCAAGTTGACTTTCAGGCCCAAACCATTTTACTGCAACCGCTATGGTCTATGTGCCTTAACATGCAGATTCCAAATTGAACTTTCCATATCCGCAGATCTTCAAAATACAATAGTTTATGAAGAACTATGCTAGTTAAGTATGTTTGTATCAAAAATAAATGTCTATGTTCCCCAAGAGCCTAGTACGGAGCTTAAAACGGCAAACCTGAAGGCTAACATACGGCAAGTTGACGACATTAAAGAGGATTGGGACTGAAAGTCAACTTGCTGGGCCCAGAATATTTTTTTTAGTTGAATCCACGATTGACAAACTTGTTAACCTACTTATATTTAGGGATAATTTAATTTTAAATTGTAAGGATCTTTTAAAAAATTTTTTTTTTGATTTGCACCAGTAGATTATTGCGAGTCACAAGACTGTTATTATGCCGTCTAGGCTCCCCTACAAGTGTCCCCGAGTGATGATTTCGCCGAGTCAGTGTCCAAACATCACCGTTATGCGGAATTGGAGGTCAATGTCATATAATAATGTTCAAAAATATATTTTTTTAAACAAAATTACCCAAAGTAAGTGGAATCAATGCCAAAAACGTTAGACATTATGTAAAACGTCTTGGGCTTCCATATAAAGTATTCAAAGTTCAAATATGTTAAGTTTTAACCAAGTATTAAAACTTTTCGAGACTGCATAAAATAAGCTGTGAGGTAAAAAAATTCAGTGTTTTTAGTTTTAAATTATTTTGCTAATTGTACGACCACTTTGTCAATAAAATAAGTTGTTTTTTTATTCTGGACAATTTTTCCTTTTTTTTGGCACCTTTGTCATTTCGATATTCCTTATAGTCTTAGCGCAACGCAGAGTTAATGTTCAAAGTATGCTCTGCATACTTTAAGCTGTGAGCCACTGTATATCTCGGGTTGTAGCCGGCCGATTTTTGTGCATGATACCAATTTTTACTTCTTACAAATAAATCTTCAACACTGCCTAACTGATCGTGGATGCGGCAATTAGTTTGTCTGCAAGAGCTCGACAAACACAAACTTTCTGAAATTATAGGCCTTTTTTACCGATTTTTGATCTCTCGAAGAAATTTCGATGAAAATAATGGTATGTAATAAAATGTTTGTATTCACATATTCAATATATTTGTTACCTTGAATAACTCAATTAGCACACCTGGGATCGATGTGGACTTTTCACAATTTGTTTCTTGGGGTAAACCAAAGGCCTCCACCAAAATTCAGCTCTGTCGGAATAAATGTTATTTAAAGCCATTTTTACGTCTAGATTGACTGGACTTTATTTAAGGTGCGAGCATTGTAACCTCACACTGAGTCTATTGGTGCAGAGCGAATTCATCGAAGACCGTCGAGAAAGCACACACGCTTGTCGTGGGCGTTGTTTACATGTTAATCTTTACAAATCATCATGTCTGGCCGGCCGATATTTTGCTGCGAAAACTAGGAAATTTGTGCGTTGCTGAACATCACCCCCACCAACCAACACGTGACAACCTAACCTCAAACAGTGAAGCTCAGCAGCGGCTGCTCAAATTAAATTTTGTGTCTCACACTGAGACGGTTAAAGTTTGGAAATGGTCTTTTACACATTTAAAAATTACAAAATTAAGCGGAATTTTCACCAATGCAATGGTTTATCTTAGTCCAACGTGACGAATCCATAATCAACTGCTTCGATTAAGATAATAGGGGGACGGAAAATGGCCAAATTGTTTCGAAACAAAATTATTTTTGAGCTCGAGGAGGGACGAAGTCCCGCAAAATAAGGGTTATTTCGGAGATATCGGTTCCAAAACAAATGTTCTCTAGGAACGTCAGCCGAATATGGCGAGATCATAACATTTGAAGCCCATCTAGCTCGGAAGAGATATCAACCAGACATAATGCATTGCAGAGCAAAATTTTTCAAAATTCGCAAATTTTATCCAACAATGTGTTGAGTTTGGACTTGTTATCGAATATCATCACATTTCAGAAGGATTTTATCCCAGTTACGTCCTTTTGGAAAATTTTGACCTGCAGTGCATTTTGTATGGTTGATATCTTTAGCTTAATCCAAAAGTAACCTTTTTAGTTTAATTTTATAAACTGAAAAATAAAAGGCAGAGTCTTTTCGCCTGTGTGAATTCAGTCAGAATTTTTTAAAAATATCAATAAAATATAATGTGACGGAATCTTTGAGCATAATTTTTATAAACTTCCAAGCGGTAAACTCATTCCAGACACTGCCCAATACTGTAAAGGGCCACATTTTGTATACTACCAGTAACACCAACACGTGTGAAGGTGAATTAAGTTTGACAAAACACACCAAAGTAAAAACGCATGTAAATAAATAAATAAATAAACTTCCAGAAGTCTGATTAATTTGAAACATTGCAAACGTTTTTAGGACCGGTGACAACGCTAGGGAAAAGAGGCCTTTATAAATGTTGTCTGTTTTGAAAATATTTGCACAGATATCTTAAAGTTTTGAAAATCTGACAAGTTTTAAGAAAGTGTGTAGAAGTGCGTTCAAAATGTAATGCGCTTGAAAGCAGACATTTTTTTTAAAGGCAGCAATGATAAACGAAAATCTGATAGGCGGAAAACCCGACTATAGAGTCCTTTCTTGTTATAGAATAAATTTACATAAATCGTTTATTTGATCACTTTAAAATGTATGTAAATGTAACATTTTAGGTTTAAGTGTCACAAACATGGAAAACATCTTACAATCATGGCAAACAAAATTCTCATATTTACGCCCACAACAAAACTATGACACTTGTAATTGATTTCCTTTATTTCTATATTGGTTTTACACCACAAAATAACAAAAAACTTGCGATATTAAGAAATTTTTGTTATGCTACATTTTAAAGTTGCCTTACAGTTTGGCGAGAATCACCCATATAGCATGGGCTTAAGCTTGCCGTTTTAAGTTGCGTGCGAGAGCTTGCGATACATGAAAAAACATTTTTCTTAAAAAAAAAAGAGAAGACAACAACAACAATTTACAACATTCTGTACTTTATCACAGCAAATATCAATTTTACATATCAATTGAACATTGTTTTCTATATTTTTAAAATAAAGCCATTTTACTTTTAAAACACGTCTGTTCTAATTTAGTTGCCGAGGAGTGTATTATATTATATGTATAGTTTTTTAGCCCTACAAGCAAGAAACTTATATATTAATGCGCTGGTGAGTTTGTTTGCTTGCGGTTTGTCCGACAGGAAACGTCGCGTACAATGATCGGTTTAATAAGTCAAGGGGAAGGACGGCAGCCAAGACCAGGCGCACAACCAACTGCAGATGAGCAACATACAACAACCCGGCCACAAACGGCAAAAACTTTTCTGGATGGAAATAATCAAAAAGTCCTTGTCCGAAGGATTCAAAGGTTTGAATTTGTTCTACTGCCCCCCGAACTTTCCTCTGCTTTTTTCTTCCCTGTTTATTATTTTGACGTCTTCGATAGAAGAGGTGGGAGTAGCCAAACGCTTTAGCTGTCATATTATGATTTACATAATGTCCTTGTCGACAACAAGCTTTCTCTTTTTTTAAACTATCCCTTAAAATCAAGTTGCCAGTTTAAAAATATTTACTGTCAATGTGTATTTGGCAAACTTTGGCTAAGGGCTCTACCCTAGGTTGAAAAGTGTTTTTGGTACTGAAGTTTAGTTTTTATCGCTTAGTTTGTGGAACGAATTTTCTTTAAAGCGTATTTTCAGTGAAAGTTCTATAACTACTAGCATTAAAGCATTAAAGTTTTTTCTAACGCCAAAGGCCAGGCACGTATCCAGGCACGAAATCCTCGATCCTCCTTGCCTTTTTCTGAATCTGTTCGAATAAGTCCACATTTTTGATTGATTTTTATCCTTGAGCACCCCCCGAAACAAATTTCCGGATACGTGCCTGCCAAAGGCAAACTGACTTTTGGCTCAAAGTCCAGACAAGTGACCAGCTATTGTACCTCATTAAATTTTTAATTCTTAAGGGTTTATACCCTCTAGGGTATTATAATTTTGATCTTATGTTTGTAACTCATAGATATATAAATATATATATATGCTTGATCAGCGAGTCGATATAGCCTGTGTCCGTCAGTCCTTCTGTTTGTTTCAGTTAGCTTTTTTCACTCAGTGTACATTAGGGTGGGTCGATTTGGCTGCTCGAAAATCGTAGGGGGGGAACGTATTCTTTGAACCATTTTAAGCAGTATTGGCGAAGAAACTAATGGTCTAAAATCACGTTTGACCCCCCCCAATCGCGAATGAAAAATACTTTTTTTTTTGAGAAAAATATCATAGGAGGCAACGTAGATAAATCGAAAAATTTGAAATCCCCGACTATTATTGTTAAAAGGTTACTTTATCAATATACTACTGACATGATGAATGTCTTACCAGTTCCACCAGGAGCGTCTAGGAAACATAAACCACCATTTTCATCATCGACTGCATTTATTAAAGTATTAAGGGGTACATTCGTTTGAACTTCTAAATTAAATTCCTGGGGATCCACCATTTAAATCATCGATTGCCTTCATTGGAGTATCATAAACAGGGGTAAATTTGTTGGAACTACTGTATTTAATTCCTGGTGATCATATTTTCGTTCCCGTTCCAATTCATGATTAAATGTACAACTCCTTTTTTTAGTAGGCCCCTGAACATATTTCGGATTATACCTTTTTAAATATGTTTGGATTGGCTACTATGATATTTTTTTCAAAAAAACCAGTGTTTTTCTTTCGCGATTGGGGGGGGTCAAACGTGATTTTAGACCATTAGTTTCTTCGTCAATATTGCTTAAAATTGTTTAAAGAACACATTCCCCCCCTACGATTTGTCAGTTTTTTTGGGCCCATACAAATCGACCCAGTCAAGTGTACATACATACAGAACATAAAACTTTCCCAATCGTCTTTATTTATGTGCAGGAAGACCGAGTTTGAAGATTTTTACGATCCGATGATCATATATCCTACAGCTGCCATACAAATTTTTCCTTAATTTTCTGTTTCAGTAAACTTTTTTCGCTCAGTGTAAGACGTATTAACTTGAAACTTTCCCAATCGCCTTTTCTTATGTCAAAGTAAGTCTAATTTAAAAATCTTGACGATCGGATGACTATATCTTATAGCCGCCATTAGGGTCACAGAGAGGGGGGGAGAGATGGGTGGGTTTCCCCCGGGCCCGGAGTTTTTACAGGGCCCCCTGAATTTCGGAAAACAGTAATTTGATTGACGATTTTGATTGTTTGCATAGTTTTGCATCCTTAAAAATTTCTTTTATATAACAAGCTTGTTGCAGTTATGCAGCTGCAAACTATTGGGAGGGCTTCACTCAGGGAAAAAAGTGTTCTGAATGTGTCTGAAAACGTGTCTATTTGGGTCTCAAAAATAGCTTTATACCTTTTGGTGCCATTATAAGAACTTATGGTATCAAATTAAGAACGAATTTTTAACACCGCTGTTCTTATACTAAGAACAAAACGGTCTTACATTTTAAGAACAAACGGTCTCATACTATTTCCACTTTGTTCTGAAATTAGGATCATTTGGTATTATTTATTCAAGAACGATTTTGACTTGACTTAAGACCAAATGGTCTCACTTTAATAACCATATGGTCTCATATACAGTGGCTCACAGCTTAAAGTATGCAGAGCATGCTCAAAACTTAAACGCTCTATAGCGGCCAAACTATGGGGATTATCGAAATAAAAAAGATACCAAAAGAAAGATAAAAGTGTTAAGTATAACATAGTAACTTCATTTATTGACTTTATGTGCTTAAAACTAAAAAAAAAACAAAAAATACTCAAAAATTTGACCTCACAGCTTATTTTATGCAGCCAGTTTTCAAGAAAACTGCGCTGAAATTCTAGGAATTTTTACCGTTCTTTTTCGACTGTACACTTTGTCGTACTTCTAAAATTCCGTGGGTTAACTTTTTAGTCTGCATTTTGTGCGTGAAGTGTAAAGAGCACCGCTTTTTAAGATGGGTCCACGAACTACATTGGAGCAGAGGGAATTAATCATACATCACTTCAAAAACGGTCTTACGCAGCGTAAAATAGGTGAAATCGTTAACATAAAGTATCCTTAGTCCAAAAAATTAGTCGTTTAGTAGACGTTTCTGGAGCGCGGAGTAAATACCTTTTCGGTCTTACTTCAATACCCATATGGTCTTGTATACTTAACCCTTTCGACCCCAACTTTTCCCCTGTAGAATTAAAATTTTTTTTTTGTTCTATTCGTTTTTTATTGGCCTGAGAAGTATTTGAGCAAAAATTTTAAGGTGCCACGCCCACTAGTTTTGGCGCTACCGGATGTTGCTTGTTGTATGAAAATTTTTTATAAATAATAAAATAAAATAAAAATAAAATACAAATAAAATATAAATAAAAAATAAATAAAATTTAAATTTACCATTTAAAAAGTTTTCAATGAAACTCAGCTCGTAAGGCCAAAGGCGGAATTGCTTCTTTAATCTGGGCTTTGTACAGGTACTGTAAAGACTCAAAAGTCACGTTTGCATCTGAAAATACAAACAAAGGATTATAAAAAAAACAAGATCAACTGCACTCCGGGAGTGCATGCAGAAGTGAAAACTTGAACTTAAGGCGCGTTGGGCACCTTTTTGGGTGAGCATTTTTAGGTGCGCTCGCGACATGAGAAATTGTACATAAAAAAAAAAAAAATCAAGGGAATCAAAGCAATGTGGGCACTGGGAAGTGGTGTTATTTGAATGAGTACATTTTAAATTGCAATTACAAATAGAATACAAAATTTATAAGTTCTCATCCATAATTTCAACAACTCTTACATCATCATTATTAGCATTTTCATCATTATTACCAGGATTTTCACCAAATTCTAAAACTGAAACAATAGGTTTTTGGTAACTAAAGTATGAAATTAACAATTTTGATTTAAATCTTTATATATATCTATCTTTATATATCTTGTGAGAACTGCATCAATAGTAGTTTTGTATTTTGTTGTGCTAAGATACCGATCATTGGACATCGTTAAATCAAGTTCTTCATGTAGAAATTAAATTAATGTTTATGTTTAAATCTCCACTCAAAATCATAGGATAATGATCAAATCTTCTATTAAGGGGGGAGTACACTTTGAACGTCCAAAAAGTAAGGCATTTTCGTTAATTTTTTTAAGCAATAAAACACTCAGGGAGGGCAAATATGTTATAACCCATGTATTACTCATCCTTCGAACTAAAATTTTTTTTTTTTTTTGAACTCGATTGGCGTCTCCATGTGGCCGGTGCACCAGGTCGCGTGGGGCGTCCTCGCGCGGAAGTCGGAAAACGGTGGGGAAAAATGCTCCGTCCCATGTGATCCCGGAACATAAATGGAACAAAATCCTGATTAGTAATGAAATTTGGGTTAGAAATACGAGTTCCGATTTTAAAAAAAAAAATTTTTTTAAAAGTTGTGGCCTTTGAAAAAAAAAAGTCAATTTTTCACCCTAAAAATGCTTACAAAATCGTGGATTAAAAATCCATTTTTGACAAAATCGAAAATGTGGCCTCGTATTTCTAAGCAGAATTTAATTCTGAACAAGAAAACATAGGCGATATCCAAATTTGATGATAACTGGTTAGAGTTTTTTTCCCCACCAGTTTGAAAAAACCCGTTTCGAGATACACGCGTTTAAAGATGTGCTTGTACATGTACATGTACGGTACATGTTTTAGGAAATCGCTTCGTAAAGTGGTAAGGAATATTCTGGCGGACTTGGAGTCTTTTCTAAATTAAAGTACACATCTCAAGGAACATTTTAAGCAAAAAAAAAAAAAAAAATTTTTTTTGAAAAATCAAAGTGTACTCCCCCCTTAATTTTCACACACACACACACGCGCACACATACGCGCACACACACGCACACACACACACACACACACACACACCCACACACACACACACACACACACACACACACACACACACACACACACACACACACACACACACACACACACACAAAAAACGCGGAGAATATCTGCGTAAAATCTCATCTGTGACGTCAAATCTCATCTGTCGCGAACCCGCCTGAAAATTCTCACCCACAAAAGTGCCCAAGGCGCTTTTTTGAGCAAAAATTTTAAGGTGCCACGCCCACTAGTTTTGGCGCTACCGGATGTTGCTTGTTGTATGAAAATTTTTTATAAATAATAAAATAAAATAAAAATAAAATACAAATAAAATATAAATAAAAAATAAATAAAATTTAAATTTACCATAATATAGCTAAATTATTGATTAACAATATTGTTTATTTACTTTTACCCTTTTTATAGTAATTTTATAGGCTAATCACTCATTTTTAAAAAGTCTTAGCTGGCAAAAATCAGTTTTTTCCCCGACGCATGTTCAGCTTTTTGAAAATATTTCCGTCAACTGATTTCAAAACTAAAATGTTATTGTTTATACTTTGAGTTAACACATAAAAGTACCGTAAAATCGAAGAATCAGCAGACTATAATAGAAGAAACGGTTACCGTTAGCCGTTAAACATTTAAAATTGCTCTCAAGCAACGTCGGGGTCGAAAAAGTTAAGAACACTATTTTCTTAAATTCGGGGGTGCCACAGAAACCGTTCCGCCCAAAGAGGGTTGGAATTTACATAGAGAAGGGGTTGGACATTCGGTTGGAATTTGGGCGGAACGGTTTCTGTGGCACCCCGATTAAGACCAATTGGTATTATTATTATTTGTGACCTGTTGGTCTTTTGTCAATAAGAACAATTTGGTTTCATTTTTATAACGCTTTTATTTTATTGAATATGTTTTTATTTTATAATTTTTAATTAATCAAGGTTTTCACATTAAAGTATTTTTATTAAATACATTTGAATCTAAAATAAATTTTTTCATTATTCATTGGGTATAAATGAAAAGGGGAACTTATAAATTCGGCAAGTTTTTAAAGATGTAAATTATGCTTGTTTTTATGCTTGTAGATGAATATTAAAACATTCAACTTTTATTTTAAGGCTTATTATAAAAACAGTTCCATTCTAAAAAAGTAGGTGCTTAATTCTATATAGTTCTATTGGATTGTCTTTTAATACTAAATAATCGTTGGTAATAATAGTATGGTAAGCTTCGCTGAGTAGTAGTTATTGTTTATTTCCTTTGTGCTCCTGTTGAAGTCGTTTATGGTCGTTAAGCGAAGAACCGTGCTCTCCTGTGCGTCCGCCAATGTGACCTTCCTGTTCCGCTTACCTGATCCGTCGAGGAAACGCGATTGGGTGGGCAGTACGGCTGGCAGGAGGAGCGTGTAGATAAAGTCTTGGGAATCTGTTAAAAAGTGTAAGGAGATCATGAGTATGGATTGCCGAATTTTGTTATTTGGTTTGAGTATATTTATTTAAACATATATGTTTATATATATATAATTTAATGCAATGTACAATGTTAATTAGGGTACAGTTTTATGATTAGGAGAATTTTTTTTAGTATTCTTTAATATAATTATTAAGTTAAGAAGTTTTTGAGGCAGTTAAAGTTTTTCTTACGCAACAATTATGTTGTTAAAACCAATTTATTAAATCGAGGAATAATTATATTTAAAAAAATTTAGTATCTATAATCTAATCTATCTAGTTCGGTTTTGATATCATAAGATAATTCCTTAGTGTCCCTAAAAACTTAACATTACAATAATTAGATAAAAGCATACACAACTTAATAATTTTAAAACAACAAAAAGTGCTTACCGTACTGAAAACTTTGCTGCCGTTTGAAGATGTAGTGGGAGAAAGACAAGTGTCCTTGTTTGCGATCAGCCAATTCTTCATGCTCGAAGGAACATCTGAATCGATCTTTAACTGGAAATATGCAAAAAAAAAACCATGTTACCTTTTCAGCTTTCCATTTAAAAAGTTTTCAATGAAACTCAGCTCGTAAGGCCAAAGGCGGAATTGCTTCTTTAATCTGGGCTTTGTACAGGTACTGTAAAGACTCAAAAGTCACGTTTGCATCTGAAAATACAAACAAAGGATTATAAAAAAAAAACAAGATCAACTGCACTCCGGGAGTGCATGCAGAAGTGAAAACTTGAACTTAAGGCGCGTTGGGCACCTTTTTGGGTGAGCATTTTTAGGTGCGCTCGCGACATGAGAAATTGTACATAAAAAAAAAAAATCAAGGGAATCAAAGCAATGTGGGCACTGGGAAGTGGTGTTATTTGAATGAGTACATTTTAAATTGCAATTACAAATAGAATACAAAATTTATAAGTTCTCATCCATAATTTCAACAACTCTTACATCATCATTATTAGCATTTTCATCATTATTACCAGGATTTTCACCAAATTCTAAAACTGAAACAATAGGTTTTTGGTAACTAAAGTATGAAATTAACAATTTTGATTTAAATCTTTATATATATCTATCTTTATATATCTTGTGAGAACTGCATCAATAGTAGTTTTGTATTTTGTTGTGCTAAGATACCGATCATTGGACATCGTTAAATCAAGTTCTTCATGTAGAAATTAAATTAATGTTTATGTTTAAATCTCCACTCAAAATCATAGGATAATGATCAAATCTTCTATTAATTTTCACACACACACACACGCGCACACATACGCGCACACACACGCACACACACACGCACACACACGCACACACCCACACACACACACACACACACACACACACACACACACACACACACACACACACACACACACACACACACACACACAAAAAACGCGGAGAATATCTGCGTAAAATCTCATCTGTGACGTCAAATCTCATCTGTCGCGAACCCGCCTGAAAATTCTCACCCACAAAAGTGCCCAAGGCGCCATAAGAAGTTTTCACTTCAAAAAACGAATAAAATGGCACATTTTGCAAAAAAAAAAAAAAACAAGTGCCAATACATTTCTTTAGCGTTAAAGACAAGTGTCTCGTATACATTTATGTATATGAGAATGAGTAAAACTTTAGAGCAATCGTTTCAACGTTTGGTAAAAAGTCGTTCAGTGAGTGTACATTTTTAAAATACGCAAAAAATCGCGCGTATTTTAACACTCACATATCCACATAACGCTGTATACTTATGTATATGTAGGGGAGATGTGGGGGTTGTGGGCATAGTTTTGCTTTTGGCTTATAATTACCGAACTAGTGCATATTATTTGGACATATGGGTATCTGTGTAAAGCTAGAGACCTAAACTAACTAATTATGAAGAAACATACTTGATTTCGTTATGCGAAAAAATTTCATATGGACTTTTGTAAAACCGTAATTTTCAGCTAAAATTTTTTTTGGGGGGGTTGTGGGCACCCTGGTAAAAAATGCTGCAAATGGAAAAATATGGAAAAAAAACCGCAACCAATATCAAAAAAATGACAATTTATTTACTTCAAAGACTACATAGGCGTTATTCATCGTCGGAAACACAATTTTGACATGTGTAATAACTGGCCCGCATGTCAACACATTTCAGACGAAAAGCTCGATCGCAAAATTACAAATCTTGGTGATAATCCCTCTCAGCGGGAGAGGATCCTTTTCCAAGAGCCTAAGATTTCTACAAGAATGTTCTAGAGGGTTCCAAACAAATTTTGAAAACAATTTTACAAGAAATTGTAGGTAATAAAAAAATTTGCCAAAAAAAAACGGGTGCCCACAACCCACCCAATTTTGGTGCCCACAACCAACTTTAGCAGACATTTTAAGAAGTAATTAAAAAATGTGTTTGCATAAATTTTTTGGTTCAAATCGATATTGTTCCATTTAGTATAATACT
Source organism: Drosophila oshimai (assembly GCA_018150695.1). Taxonomy (NCBI): domain Eukaryota; kingdom Metazoa; phylum Arthropoda; class Insecta; order Diptera; family Drosophilidae; genus Drosophila; species Drosophila oshimai. Next base: position 411,792 of record JAECWM010000269.1, on the reverse strand, counting down.
TTGACTAAATAAAAATGCATTCACTTTAATTAATACACTATTGAAAATCTTTGAAAAAAGTTTCACCATCTTTTCCAAGCACAAAAAACCAATTCGTTCATTTCAAAAAGCAAACGCGTTCGTTTACTTTGATATTTGGCATAAATCATACATAGGGTAATTGCTTGCGAATGACATTACCAACAAAAGTCAATCTTCATTTTGTGAAAATATACGTAGGGGTGCCCACAACCGACCCATGCACTATGTTGAATTTGACCCGTTTTTGGGGCCATAATTAAAATTTTTGAAATTAACAAGATTTTTGACTGCAGGTTTCTTGTATAATAATAGTTATGACTATAGGAAGGTATTTTAGAAAAGTGGGCGTGTCAACGCCCCCCTCCGCCTACAGAAATCGGAAAAAAATCGAAAATTTAAAGCAATTATAAAGTTAGAGACCCCAATTTTGGAACGCAGGATGAATGTCCTATTTCTAATGTGTCCTGCAAATTTGGTCCATATCGCAAAATAAATATAGAAGTTATTCAATAATTGATGATTAAGGCAGGTTCTCACCTTGAGGGTGGAAAAAAAAATTTTTTTTTTATCTTATAAATCGGAAGTATAACTCTTTAAGAGTATGTTCCACAAATTTTATGTTCTAATTCCAAGTACTTTGTAAGTTACAGGAGTTCAAAGTTGCACGGTTTACTCTACGCGCCCTACGTCGTCTGGGAAACAAACGCTTTTTTCTCAAAACCATGCTTTCGCACTTTACGGAAGTGATTGAAGGCGCTGGGATGAACCAATCGTCACCAAATTTTTTTTCAATATTCGTTGGGGTCTTTTCTAATAAATGAAGTACGATCAGCCAAAAATATTGAAAACTTTTTTTTTTTAAATAGAATAAGTAAAAAGAAACATGCGAAAATCGAATTTCTTTTTCAAAGCTTCATAACTTTTTGAATTTTGTATTTTTTTTTCATGATCGTAGTTTATTTATTAGATAATACAATTCAGATTAAAAATGTGTTCGGATTTTGTGTTTCAGATCACGCGTTTTGACGGAATCACTTCCGGTAGCGGAACACCTTTTTGCAAAAATGTCGACTTTGATTGACGCCCCCTCCCCCACTTTTTTTATTTATTCAATTTAAAACATTGCATTCTTTTAATAAATGTGTTTTCTTATTTGTTATAAATTTTCAGCATTGTACCTTTAACCGTTTTCTCAAACAATTTTTTTTCAAAAGTTCCATTTTTTTGGTCTACAAGGTGAGAACCTGCTTTAAGATGTTGCTTCCTAAAAAACCAAGTAACGCAGAAATCCGCAAATTGATCACAATTAGCTTACTAATTCTGATTTCAGAATTGACAACTCTACAACATGTATATAGACACTAACTGACACAATTTGACACTTTTTTTTAACTCTTTGGAAAGTTCAACTTTCTTTCCAAAAGTAACAAGGGGACATCACTTGCTAAATACACAAATTGTTAGGAAAGTACGAACGAAACACGCAACATATTAGTATCAACACATAGTACTAACCTGAAGAATCAATATTCATTTTGAATTAGATTTTTTAATAATGTTCTGGCTGAGATATGCCAATTTGAAACTGCACCGCAAAGTTAACTTTTAAGACAGCACGTGTTGTTCGCTTGCAACAGCTGACTTTCACAGCCGTTATCTTAACACTTAACTGTTAAGTTAATATTTTAGGTATGTAACATAGCATTTTGATCATTTCTTAACATTTTAACATAGAAAAAACAGAAATTTGCATACTCGCAAAAAATTAGTTTTGGCCACGAAAACGGGTCAAATTCAACATAGTGCCATGCCCACAACCCCCACTTCTCCCCTATGTATGTGTGCGTTAAAACACGCGCCACTTTTGGGGTATGTCATAATAAATACATAAACTCCAATTTTTTTGAAGTGAAAACTTCTTATAGCGCGTTGGGCACTTTTGTGGGTGAGCATTTTCAGGCGGGTTCGCGACAGATGAGATGTGTGTGTGTGTGTGTGTGTGTGTGTGTGTGTGTGTGTGTGTGTGTGTGTGTGTGTGTGTGCCCTAGTATAGATAAAAGCTGAAAAAGGGTGATAGAGTTAAGCTTTCCAAATATCTTTAGCGTGAAAATTTCACAGATCTTTTCCCTTCAGATCTTTCGCATGCTGAACAACATTAATTATGTTTCTGGGATTCGGACGAGCGCTTGGTCTTGAACGGAAGCTCCTAAAGATTTCTTCGTGTATGTGACATTCTTCCGTAAAATAGCTAGATTGGGAGTGGCCACATGTAAAAGTTCATGTTTCAAATCGGATCGTAAATTGTATCTAACTTCGGTGGTTAAGTCAGAGTCTGGTAAGGGTTCTCTTAAGGCATCAGCGATCGTAAGCATCGTATCTAAAAACTCGTCAAACGATTCGTTAACACCCTGTTTTCGCCTCCGCAACGTATCTTTAATGTCCCTATCTGTTCGCTGATCTTGATATCTATCTTTCAAGCGGTCACACAACGTGAACCAAGTCATCAAATCTGAAGTTCGATGTACCCGCCAAAAGAACGTCAATGCTGGACCAGTAAATAAAAGGTTTGCAAATTGGTAGAGCAAATCAAAGTTTCCATCCAGGCACTGTGACGTCAAGCAGTTCACCCGATAAATAAAATCTTCGATGGGGATATCGTTATTGGAGCCACTAAATTTCAAATGCCAGTTGGCAATTATGTGTGTGTGTGCGTGTGTGTGTGTGTGTGTGTGTGTGTGTGTGTGTGTGTGTGTGTGTGTGTGTGTGTGTGTGTGTGTGTGTGTGTGTGTGTGTGTGTGTGTGTGTGTGTGTGTGTCTGTGCTTGTGTCCGTGTGTGCTTGTGTGCGTATACGTATATGTGTGTATGTGTGTGTGTGTGTGTGTGTGTGTGTGTGAGTGTGTGCTTGTGTCCGTGTGTGCTTGTGTGCGTATATGTATATGTGTGTATGTGTGTGTGTGTGTGTGTGTGTGTGTGTGTGTGTGTGTGTGTGTGTGTGTGTGTGTGTGTGTGTGTGTGTGTGTGTTTAGCACTAATGTTTCGAATATTGGTGATATATGTATTTCGCAATGCCATTGTAAAACAATAATAATGGCTGCAATTTATATTTCATTAAAATAGTCTTTACAAGCAATACGAGAGTTCTTGTATTCAAATTTATTCATTTATAAGAAAACTGCTTCCACACTATTTATGATGAAAATTAATAGAAGATTTGATCATTATCCTATGGTTTTGAGTGGAGATTTCAACATAAAATTTGCAGATGTCAAAAATCCATCATTAAAAGAATTTTTACATGAAGAATTTGATTTAACGATGTCCAATGATCGCAATCTTAGCACAACAAAATACAAAACTACTATTAATGCAGTTCTCACAAGATATATAAATAGATTTAAATCAAAATTGTTAATTTCATACTTTAGTTACCATATACCTATTGTTTCAGTTTTAGAATTTGGTTAAAATCCTGGTAATAATGATGAAAATGCTAATAATGATGATGTAAGAGTTTGTAACGGACGGTAGGATGTCTTTCAAGGCACGCTCTGTCTTCGATGGGAGCCAGCTATGCTACGCCTCTAATTTAAGGTGTATAGTGCCGTTCTAAGTACGTTAACCGGTGAAGGTCGTATACATGACATGTAAAAGTAAACAAAATTCGCTCATCCTCACAGCGCAGGTTTGATCTTTACTGCCCTAGTATAGATAAAAGCTGAAAAAGGGTGATAGAGTTAAGCTTTCCAAATATCTTTAGCGTGAAAATTTCACAGATCTTTTCCCTTCAGATCTTTCGCATGCTGAACAACATTAATTATGTTTCTGGGATTCGGACGAGCGCTTGGTCTTGAACGGAAGCTCCTAAAGATTTCTTCGTGTATGTGACATTCTTCCGTAAAATAGCTAGATTGGGAGTGGCCACATGTAAAAGTTCATGTTTCAAATCGGATCGTAAATTGTATCTAACTTCGGTGGTTAAGTCAGAGTCTGGTAAGGGTTCTCTTAAGGCATCAGCGATCGTAAGCATCGTATCTAAAAACTCGTCAAACGATTCGTTAACACCCTGTTTTCGCCTCCGCAACGTATCTTTAATGTCCCTATCTGTTCGCTGATCTTGATATCTATCTTTCAAGCGGTCACACAACGTGAACCAAGTCATCAAATCTGAAGTTCGATGTACCCGCCAAAAGAACGTCAATGCTGGACCAGTAAATAAAAGGTTTGCAAATTGGTAGAGCAAATCAAAGTTTCCATCCAGGCACTGTGACGTCAAGCAGTTCACCCGATAAATAAAATCTTCGATGGGGATATCGTTATTGGAGCCACTAAATTTCAAATGCCAGTTGGCAATTATACCCGAGACTCTATCTGGTCTTTCTACAGTGTGTTCGTTTACAATTCCTTGATTTCTAACTGGATGGGTTCTCTGGTGATTGTCTCGATAATTACTTAAACGAGGAAAAATGTTGGGCAGATCATTTTCCCATTCCAGCTGGGGTTCTACGCGAGCGTCTCGCAATTGTGACGCCAGATTTAAATTAGCTAAAGATGCACTGATTTGGTCTGCAATTGTTGTAGCTAGGCTTGCCCTATGATGTTCTAATGAGTTGGCTATAATTTGTTGCACTCGCTCTTCGGATATGTTTTGGGAGTTCGAAGGTGCACTCTGGCGCACTGGTTCGCGACTTGCCGAAGTATTTAGTTGTAACCTTGGAAGATTAGACGGGATTGGTGCATTTCTTGTACTAGTCCTAGTTGTTGGTCGAGTTCTGGGTACGGTGCCAGATCGTGAGCTACCTGCTGCCACTGCGCTTGGCCCTTGCAAAACTTGACTTCTCGCTTCGCTGGGAAGTGGTCCTGGTTCTTGATTCAACACTTCTGCTCGCAAGCAGTGCTGTTGGCATAACGGACAGGTCTCATTGTTTTCTAACCAAGTTAATTTGTGAAATTGATGCCTACAGGGGGTAGTTATAAGTTCGGCTTCATTGTTGACTTCATTACAAATGGTACAAAAAGCCGATTCATTGGCTGATGCCAAGGCTGCCAGGTTTTCAACGCTACGCCTAACGGACATTTTGATCTTAGTAAAAGATTTCTTGTCAAAACAATTGTTTAATTATAATTATTTTATTATTAATTATTATTAATTATTTACTTGTAGAAAGTTGTTACCTTAAGAAATTATTTGTGTAGAATTGCTTATTATTTTTTTTTGTATGTTTAGGACTTACCCTTAAGTATCTTTACCTCAGAGTATTCTATATTTAAGCATGTCTTATGTCGAAAAACTGATTAAAATTAAACTATTAAGGAACTCAAAACGTTGTAAAAGAGGAACATGCCCTATTATCTAGATAAGCATGAACAAATCTCAATTTTACGACGACTCGACAAGATTTCTTAAATTGTTTTCTGTTGGTATAGCATTCCAACCGAATCCAAAAAAAGGTAGTTAAATTTGGGAAATCTTTGTAAAAGAGGAACATATCCTAATGACTAGATTAGCATGAACAAATCTCGATTTTACATAGATCTTTTACTTGATACTGCCTATGTCCTGTTTGATTTTACATATATTTTGCCAACTCCAAGATCTATAGACTGTATGTCTTTTCAGAAACTATAATTACATGCTTGGTTAGAATTAAGATTGACGGGAGGGAAAGGATATGAATTTTGGGAAGTATGTTGGGAAGCTTGGGTTTGGAACGTTAAAAGCGTTAAGCTCTATTTATATACGTTCCATCTGGTTGGTTTAATACCTAATCCAGCCTCATGTTGGGCGCCAAATTCTGTAACGGACGGTAGGATGTCTTTCAAGGCACGCTCTGTCTACGATGGGAGCCAGCTATGCTTAGGGAAAAATTACGTGGTTCTTGTACCTCGTCAGACATTACCATTACTGGAATTATTTTTAGACAGAGAACAGGGAAGAAAATAGGGAACCCGAGAACTTATGGAGAAACGACACAGACGACATTTGCTTGCGAAACTAGGTGGAATTCGTTTCCTTTTTAATACATTAGAATACTACCGAGGTGTTGATACTGTAAGGCGCCTAAAGAAATAAGTTTAGCAATTCATGATTTCAATATCGTTATAATTCATTAAATTTCATAGTACAATCATAAGGGCACGTAATATTAGGATAATGCATATTCAAGATTATTAAACTCCAGGTAGGTATCAGTTTAGGTAAATTTAAAGATATTTAAAAATATAAAAAGTGAAATATATATAAAGATTGATGTACTCTAGTCTGGGGTTCATGTGCGCTGACTATTATGGCTTTTCATTGTTTTTGTCTTCGGCTATGCCGCACTTACGCCGGAGTCCTTTGATGTCGACAGGCCTGTGGACCTCGTTGATACCTTGGCTATAAGAGGTTAGAGTACATGGAACTTTGAAAAGTCTCAGCTCGTCAGCAGCACATGAAATTAGGAATATTTTATAAGTGTAAAGTTTCTTTAAAATAGGTCAATTAATTCAAATAAAATTGATAGGAACTTTGAAAAGTCTCAGCTCGTCAGCAGCACATGAAATTAGGAATATTTTATAAGTGTAAAGTTTCTTTAAAATAGGTCAATTAATTCAAATAAAATTGATACAAAGTCTGGCAAATAGTTGTATAATCCAGCGGTCCAATTTAAGTGCATCCACTTGTACCGGTGAGCCACCTTGTAGCTCGTTGAATGTTGCTAAGGGCGTACCCCTTGAATCTCCAAAAAAAAGGTGCATATCGGGCCAGGTAACGATTTTCTTTTGCCGTTCAAAAATATGGCTTTTCGTCACCATTGAAATTGATCGTTGTCCAGCAGCCGTGACCAGCCAAGAGGGGACGGCAAGGGGGAAAAAGAAAGGCAAACAATAAAGCTCGATCGTCCACTTGTTGTTCTTTCGCTGGACTTCAATAAAAATGATCGAATGTTGGGCAAACTGCCTTGCCTGACCCTGCTTGGAAACTTTTTTTGTAATTTTGGTCACAAATCACTATTTAATTCTTACCCTGGCAAAACGGGTACTCTGGGCGGGAATCTAGTAATTCTCGGATGTTTTCACTTTATTCCAGGTTATATTCCGCTAGCTAGTGTATGTGGTGGGATGATGTCACACGTGGGTTTTTTTTTTTTTTACCATAGGTTGGGATTTTAACAATGGTTAAGAAAATGACTTGATCTTGATTCTTGCACCGATTTAAAGAGAATGAGAAAAAGGTTAGAACGGAAACGGTCGAAGAATAAAAGCTCGACTTAGGGATGCGCAAGTAGGGTGGTGAGAATTCCAATGATGCCCATTCATCAGCTGTGACCCAGGTGCATCGATAGCTATCGGACGAATCTATGTTTATAGCTATTATTTAAGCTTTTATCTAAAACTAACAGTCGCCTCTAATTTAAGGTGTATAGTGCCGTTCTAAGTACGTTAACCGGTGAAGGTCGTATACATGACATGTAAAAGTAAACAAAATTCGCTCATCCTCACAAGTTGTTGAAATTATGGATGAGAATTAATAAATTTTGTATTCTATTTGTAATTGTAATTTAAAATGTACTTATCCAAATAAAACCACTTCCCAGTGCCCACATTGCTTTGATACACTTAATTTTTTATGTACAACGCGCCATAAGGTCAAGTTTTCACTTCTGCATGCACTCCCGGAGTGCAGTTGATCTTGTTTTAAGGGAGTATTCTACCCAAGGCTGTCCGAAATATCGATGCTTTCAAATCGTTGTAAATCAAAAACTGTTCAATATTTTTGTTCGAAATTTTTTGCAAGTTTTTCTAGAGGTTAAAAAAAATTATTTGCATTTTCAATGTTAAAAATATCTTTACTAAAAATGGTTCATTCGATGCCTCGAACTTTATTAAGTCTGCCGAAAATAGTTGCTAGTCCGGTCAATCTAGACATTGAAATAACATTAATTCCGACAGAGCTGAAATTTGGTGGAGGCCTTTGGTTTACCACAAGGAACAAATTGTGAAAAGTCCCCATCGATCCCAGGTGTGCTAATTGAGTTATTCAAGGTCACAGGTAAAAATTTTGGGGTTCTTTACGGTACGGTTTATCGAAAAATATATAAGGACAAAGTTGTAGATCTTGAAATGCTCTATAAAAATGATCCATATGATTTTTTCTGTAGGACCCACCATTTTTTAGATATCGCGCATGTAAGAATCACGTTATACATAATATGCACACATACGCCACGTATACACACAGTATAAAGCCTTTACAAGTTCTTTGTATATCTCGAGTTGTAGCCGGTCGATTTTTGTTAGGCACTGTTGAAGATTGATTTGTAAGAAGTAAAAATTGGTATCATGCACAAAAATCGGCCGGCTACAACCCGAGATATACGAAAAACTTGTAAAGGCCATACACTGTGTGTACACGTGTGTGTGTATACGTGGCGTATGTGTGCTCATTATGTATAACGTGATGCTTACAAGCGCAATATCTGGAAAATGGTGGGTCCTACAGAAAAAATCATATGGACAATTTTTGTAGAGCATTTCAAGATCTACAACTTTCAAAATTTTTACCTGTGACCTTGAATAACTCAATTAGCACACCTGGGATCGATGGGGACTTTTCACAATTTGTTCCTTGTGGTAAACCAAAGGCCTCCACCAAAATTCATCTCTGTCGGAATTAATGTTATTTAAACCCATTTTTATGTCTAGATTTGACTGGACTATGCTCCATGGTGGACATGATATCTTCGGTTTAAATATTCTGATACACAAAATGTAACCCATTTTGTAATCGTGAGACTTCCTGCTATCGCCTCATCTAGGGAATAAGAAAAAGAAAAGTTTCTTCAATTTAAATCAGACGTTTAAAAAAATTAGGGGAGAAGTGGGGGTTGTGGGCATAGTTTTGTTTTTGGCTTATAATTACCGAACTAGTGCATATTATTTGGACATATGGGTATCTGTGTAAAGCTAGAGACCTAAACTAACTAATTATGAAGAAACATACTTGATTTCGTCATGCGAAAAAATTTCATATGGACTTTTGTAAAACCGTAATTTTCAGCTAAAATTTTTTTTTGGGGGGGTTGTGGGCACCCTGGTAAAAAATGCTGCAAATGGAAAAATATGGAAAAAAAAACCGCAACCAATATCAAAAAAATGACAATTTATTTACTTCAAAGACTACATAGGCGTTATTCATCGTCGGAAACACAATTTTGACATGTGTAATAACTAGCCCGCATGTCAACACATTTCAGACGAAAAGCTCGATCGCAAAATTACAAATCTTGGTGATAATCCCTCTCAGCGGGAGAGGATCCTTTTCCAAGAGCCTAAGATTTCTACAAGAATGTTCTAGAGGGTTCCAAACAAATTTTGAAAACAATTTTACAAGAAATTGTAGGTAATAAAAAAATTTGCCAAAAAAAAACGGGTGCCCACAACCCACCCAATTTTGGTGCCCACAACCAACTTTAGCAGACATTTTAAGAAGTAATTAAAAAATGTGTTTGCATAAATTTTTTGGTTCAAATCGATATTGTTCCATTTAGTATAATACTTTGACTTAAAAAAAAAAGTGCACTACACTTACCTTCTTAATCGATTCACTTTAAATTATACACTATTGAAAATCTTTGAAAAAAACTTCACCACCTTTTCCACAAAAAAAACCAATTCGTTCATTTTAAAAAGCAAACGCGTTCGTTTACTTTGATATTTGGCATAAATCATACATAGGGTAATTGCTTGCGAATGACATTACCAAAAAACTTCAATCTTCATTTTGTGAAAAGATACGTAGGGGTGCCCACAACCCCCCCATGCCCACAACCCCCACTTCTCCACTACATATGTATGTACATAAATGTAAATAGTCGCGCGTATATTAAATAACACACTTTTCTGCACTTTACAGTTTTGTGCAGTTTTTAACAATACACTCACACGCAGAAAACTCAAGGGTTGCGGTAAAATAGTTTGATCTTCTTTTTGAAAAGTTAACACTAGCATTAAAGAAAATGTTTTCACCTTTAACTTTCACCTTTTCCTGCTACTACTTCGGTCGCGTGTAGACGTGTTTTCTTAACGCTCCGGAAAAACAATTAGTCACTCAGTCGAAAACGTTCGAAAAATTTATAAACGCGAGGTTTTGCGTTTCGCGAAGCTAAACTAACGTTTTAATTAATTAATTAATTAATCTTTACGTACTATGAATAAACAAATGAGTAAGAACGTGGATCAGCGCACTCAACGACAAAAAACAACAAGACGAAGCCCGTGCAAAAATTCAGAGAGAGCAAGACAAACGTCGTCTCTCTTTGGCCCGTAACAATGCTTATTTCTCTGTCACAAGTAATACTCTAGAACCGAAAGTGCAAGAAAGTGCCAGTTTACTGACCGCCGAAAACCAGAGAGCTAGTTCTTGCTCTCCCGCCCTGCTCTTCACCGCCCAAACGCCATGGAGTGGGCAATGCAAGATTCCAACCGAGCTTCTGCCCCTAGTGCAAGAACAACAGCAACTACAACGACAACTACAACGGTCTCTGTCGCCAACAATGCACTAACGGCTCCGCTCTCTTCTTCTGCAGCGGGTAAAGCAATAACACAACCAAGTGCAAAAATCGGGTCAAACGTCAAAAACAAAGTTACGGTAGAAGAAATGACAATTCCGCAAGCGGGTGCGGCCATGCAGACAGGCATGGATCGCTACATTAATATTTCCAAACGCAAGCTGGCACCCCCAAAAAAATCTGACGGCAATAAGCCTAAAATAAACCGTAGATTTTCCATTCTTGCGGAGCCTGAAACAGAGTCTGAATAATTAGCCCCAAGGAAACTTAAGCCCCCACCTATCCTTATTCGGGAGAAGATCTCCAACGTCCTAGTCAGCAAAATAGTTGAGCTTATGTCCGACACAAATTAACTTTCATGGTTTTCCGCTTATGAAAGGGAATATAAACTGCAAACCAAAACTGAAGACGATTTTCGAGCAGTGTCGAAGTACTTAAATGATGCCAAAAAGAATTACTACACGTACCAGCTTAAAAGTTGCAAAGGCTTGCAAGTTGTGCTTAAGGGAATAGAACCCCTCTGAAATTACAGAGGCTTCAAAAGAAAACGCTTTTTGTGCAAAAAATGTTACAAACATTATGAACAAAAACAAGAAGCCGCAACCACTATTCAAGGTCGAGCTGGAGCCAGACAGCAGAACTTTGAAAAAAAAACGCAGTGCACCCGATCTACAAGTTGCAGTACCTGCTGCATCGTAGGATCATAGTAGAAGAGCCGCACAAACGGAACGGGCCAGTGCAATGCACAAATTGCCAGGAATACGGACACACCAGGGCTTACTGCACCCTCAGGTCAGTATGTGTAGCTTGTGGAAACTGCCACGGCTCCGAACCCTGCCCTGCCAACAAGGAAGACTCTCTCACTAAAAAGTGTGTAAACTGCCAAGGAAATCACACAGCAAACTACAGAGGCTGTCCAGTAGAGTGTATCGAAAATCAACTTTTTTTGATTTTCGATGATGCTGGATGCGGAAAATTGTAAAACCATGTCAAATGAAAGCACAAAAAATTTCAGCCCCAAAGGATAATGTTTACTATCCTGACAACGTCCTTGAAATTTCGAAATTTTCATGAAAGTTCGAAAGGATAATATTTACTATTCCCGCAACTTCCTTGAAATTTCGAATGACGTTCGAATGACGTTTGAGGACGATCGAGGACGTTTTTATAATGGGTCAGGCCATGTCAACTGTACCTAGTCATTTTCTGGAATTGAACAAAACCTATAAAAATGTGTAGCTTAGGATAGTACCTTAAAACACTTTTAACAGTTTTTCGAAATTCCGCACCGTTTTCGATATTTTGAGCTTCAAAGTTCGAAAAATTTATTTTTAAGGTTTTTGAGAAAATTTCATAACTCTTGAACGGTTTGACATATATCGACGAAACTTTTTTTAAAGGTAAAAAAATCGTTTTGTCTTAAAAAAAAAAATAGTTAAAAAATTTAATGTTTAATTTAACATAATTTTTAACAACAATTGTTTAAACAAATGCATTTTCAAAAGTGTTCTGGGGCAGTTTTTGCTTTGAAACTTTCGCACAATTATCGTCGAACTATTATTTATAAAGTTGCAAAAAAAAAATTTTGTACTTTTGCCTTGGACAGTCGGAATCGCATTTTTTGTCACGCCGCGCACGCTTTTTACATACAGTTAGTCGCAAGCAGCCCAAAAGTTGTGGTAGACGCCGGCAGCGCAGTCGGCGCCATCACCGACGTCAACGACGTCAACGGAGACGGTTGCGAGCATTCGTATGTGAAAACCGTGCGCACATGGGCCCAGATGCACTTCGTTGCAACCAAACAAAAAAAAAAATGAAATGTTCTACATTTTTTGTATGAAACGAATGCATTGTATTTCAAAATTATTAATGTTAATCCACGTTTTTAGTGGTCATTTAATTTGGGAACATTCAAGTTCACAAATGTTCGCAGTTCATTGGGATCATACTTGTTTGTTCTCAACTTGCTATCTGAATGTCCGCGCAGGAGTCTCGATGCTCCTGGGGCCGTGCAGATGTTGTTTTTGACCGAAGAGATGATCGGGAGTTTATGCCGTTTCCGCGGCTTAACAAGAAGTAACACACGGGTTTGATTCTGCGACAATAACTAACTTTATTGATTTAATTGTACTAGCTTATATACTACTTTGTATGCGGAAATATAGTGTAGAGTGTGGTGATAACCGTGTCATTGATTGCACCGGCTCAGTGGGTCAGCATCGTTCTGCTGACTCGATGCTTGCACCAGCTTGTTGCCAGTGGGTCAGCTTTTGGCCCTTCCGCATTGGCTCAGTGGGTCAGCGCAATTCTGCTGTGGCCAGCGTATGTTGGTTCTTCAGTTGTGCTGACGTACGTTGGTGAGACGGCCACTTGGTGAGTCGGTCGCTTGGTTGGTGAGTGGTTATTTTGGCTAGTAGGCAAATCTGCTGATCAGCAGTTACTCGCTTAGCGCCTGGTACCCAGTCCAAGGTCAGCTTAGTTGAGCTGACTGGGTATATGTGGGTGTATGGGAAGTTTGGTGTTGTTCCCAGGTTAATCGGCGTTGCTGTTCGCAGCAATGTTGCGGATGCTAGTATTGGCAACATTGGTTACGAACAATACTCTTGGTCACGTTGCAGTTCTTGATCAAATCAATGATAAAAAAAGTTAAAACCGCGAATTCTTCAGCAAAGGATGGTCCACATTGGTCCTTTACCTTTTATATCAATGATAACAAAGAAAAAGTTAAAACCGCGAATTCTTCAGCAGAGGATGGTCCACATTGGTCCTATACTATTAATATCAATGATGACAAAAAAAAAGTTAAAACCGCGAATTTTTTCAGCAGAGGATGGTCCACATTGGTCCTTTACCTTTAATATCAATGATGACAAAAAAAAGTTGAAGCCGCAAATTCTTCAGCAGAGGATGGTTCACATTGGTCCTTTATTTATAATATCAATGATGACAAACAAAAGTTGAAACCGCGAATTCTTCAGCAGAGGATGGTCTACATTGGTCCTATACTATAAATATCAATGATGACAAACAAAAGTTGAAACCGCGAATTCTTCAGCAGAGGATGGTCCACATTGGTCCTATACTTTTAATATCAATGATGACAAAAAAAAGTTAAAACCGCGAATTTTTTCAGCAGAGGATGGTCCACATTGGTCCTTTACCTTTAATATCAATGATGACAAAAAAAAGTTGAAACCGCGAATTCTTCAGCAGAGGATGGTCCACATTGGTCCTTTATTTATAATATCAATGATGACAAACAAAAGTTGAAACCGCGAATTCTTCAGCAGAGGATGGTCCACATTGGTCCTATACTTTTAATATCAATGATGACAAAAAAAAGTTAAAACCGCGAATTCTTCAGCAGAGGATGGTCCACATTGGTCCTTTATTTATAATATCAATGATGACAAACAAAAGTTGAAACCGCGAATTCTTCAGCAGAGGATGGTCTACATTGGTCCTATACTATAAATATCAATGATAACAAAAAAAAGTTGAAACCGCGAAATCTTCAGCAGAGGATGGTCCACATTGGTCCTATACTTTTAATATCAATGATGACAAAAAAAAAGTTAAAACCGCGAATTCTTCAGCAGAGGATGGTCCACATTGGTCCTTTATTTATAATATCAATGATGACAAACAAAAGTTGAAACCGCGAATTCTTCAGCAGAGGATGGTCTACATTGGTCCTATACTATAAATATCAATGATGACAAACAAAAGTTGAAACCGCGAATTCTTCAGCAGAGGATGGTCCACATTGGTCCTATATTTTTAATATCAATGATGACAAAAAAAAGTTAAAACCGCGAATTCTTCAGCAGAGGATGGTCCACATTGGTCCTTTATTTATAATACCAATGATGACAAACAAAAGTTGAAACCGCGAATTCTTCAGCAGAGGATGGTCTACATTGGTCCTATACTATAAATATCAATGATGACAAACAAAAGTTGAAACCGCGAATTCTTCAGCAGAGGATGGTCCACATTGGTCCTATATTTTTAATATCAATGATGACAAAAAAAAGTTAAAACCGCGAATTCTTCAGCAGAGGATGGTCCACATTGGTCCTTTATTTATAATATCAATGATGACAAACAAAAGTTGAAACCGCGAATTCTTCAGCAGAGGATGGTCTACATTGGTCCTATACTATAAATATCAATGATGACAAACAAAAGTTGAAACCGCGAATTCTTCAGCAGAGGATGGTCCACATTGGTCCTATATTTTTAATATCAATGATGACAAAAAAAAAGTTAAAACCGCGAATTCTTCAGCAGAGGATGGTCCACATTGGTCCTTTATTTATAATATCAATGATGACAAAAAAAAAGTTAAAACCGCGAATTTTTTCAGCAGAGGATGGTCCACATTGGTCCTTTACCTTTAATATCAATGATGACAAAAAAAAGTTGAAACCGCGAATTCTTCAGCAGAGGATGGTCCATATTGGTCCTTTACCTTTAATATCAATGATGACAAAAAAAAGTTGAAGCCGCAAATTCTTCAGCAGAGGATGGTTCACATTGATCCTCTACTTTTAATATCAATGATGACAAAAAAAAGTTGAAACCGCGAATTCTTCAGCAGAGGATGGTCCACATTGATCCTTTACTTTTAATATCAATGATGACAAAAAAAAGTTGAAACCGCGAATTCTTCAGCAGAGGATGGTCCACATTGATCCTTTACTATCATTATCAATGATGACAAAAAAAAGTTGAAACCGCGAATTCTTCAGCAGAGGATGGTCCACATTGGTCCTTTATTTATAATATCAATGATGACAAACAAAAGTTGAAACCGCGAATTCTTCAGCAGAGGATGGTCCACATTGGTCCTATACTTTTAATATCAATGATGACAAAAAAAAAGTTAAAACCGCGAATTTTTTCAGCAGAGGATGGTCCACATTGGTCCTTTACCTTTAATATCAATGATGACAAACAAAAGTTGAAACCGCGAATTCTTCAGCAGAGGATGGTCTACATTGGTCCTATACTATAAATATCAATGATAACAAAAAAAAGTTGAAACCGCGAAACCTTCAGCAGAGGATGGTCCACATTGGTCCTATACTTTTAATATCAATGATGACAAAAAAAAAGTTAAAACCGCGAATTCTTCAGCAGAGGATGGTCCACATTGGTCCTTTATTTATAATATCAATGATGACAAACAAAAGTTGAAACCGCGAATTCTTCAGCAGAGGATGGTCTACATTGGTCCTATACTATAAATATCAATGATGACAAACAAAAGTTGAAACCGCGAATTCTTCACCAGAGGATGGTCTACATTGGTCCTATACTATAAATATCAATGATGACAAACAAAAGTTGAAACCGAGAATTCTTCAGCAGAGGATGGTCCATATTGGTCCTTTACCTTTGATATCAATGATGACAAAAAAAAGTTGAAGCCGCAAATTCTTCAGCAGAGGATGGTTCACATTGGTCCTTTATTTATAATATCAATGATGACAAACAAAAGTTGAAACCGCGAATTCTTCAGCAGAGGATGGTCTACATTGGTCCTATACTATAAATATCAATGATGACAAACAAAAGTTGAAACCGCGAATTCTTCAGCAGAGGATGGTCCACATTGGTCCTATACTTTTAATATCAATGATGACAAAAAAAAAGTTAAAACCGCGAATTTTTTCAGCAGAGGATGGTCCACATTGGTCCTTTACCTTTAATATCAATGATGACAAAAAAAAGTTGAAACCGCGAATTCTTCAGCAGAGGATGGTCCACATTGGTCCTTTATTTATAATATCAATGATGACAAACAAAAGTTGAAACCGCGAATTCTTCAGCAGAGGATGGTCCACATTGGTCCTATACTTTTAATATCAATGATGACAAAAAAAAAGTTAAAACCGCGAATTCTTCAGCAGAGGATGGTCCACATTGGTCCTTTATTTATAATATCAATGATGACAAACAAAAGTTGAAACCGCGAATTCTTCAGCAGAGGATGGTCTACATTGGTCCTATACTATAAATATCAATGATAACAAAAAAAAGTTGAAACCGCGAAATCTTCAGCAGAGGATGGTCCACATTGGTCCTATACTTTTAATATCAATGATGACAAAAAAAGTTAAAACCGCGAATTCTTCAGCACAGAGGATGGTCCACATTGGTCCTTTATTTATAATATCAATGATGACAAACAAAAGTTGAAACCGCGAATTCTTCAGCAGAGGATGGTCCACATTGGTCCTATATTTTTAATATCAATGATGACAAAAAAAAGTTGAAACCGCGAATTCTTCAGCAGAGGATGGTCCACATTGGTCCTTTATTTATAATATCAATGATGACAAACAAAAGTTGAAACCGCGAATTCTTCAGCAGAGGATGGTCTACATTGGTCCTATACTAGGCTATACTATAAATATCGATGATGACAAAAAAAGCTAAAACCGCGAATTCTTCAGCAGGAATGGTCCACATTGGTCCTTATTTTTAATATCAATGATGACAAAAAAAAGTTGATACCGCGAATTCTTCAGCAGAGGATGGTCCACATTGGTCCTTTATTTATAATATCAATGATGACAAAAAAAAAGTTAAAACCGCGAATTTTTTCAGCAGAGGATGGTCCACATTGGTCCTTTACCTTTAATATCAATGATGACAAAAAAAAGTTGAAACCGCGAATTCTTCAGCAGAGGATGGTCCATATTGGTCCTTTACCTTTAATATCAATGATGACAAAAAAAAGTTGAAGCCGCAAATTCTTCAGCAGAGGATGGTTCACATTGATCCTCTACTTTTAATATCAATGATGACAAAAAAAAGTTGAAACCGCGAATTCTTCAGCAGAGGATGGTCCACATTGATCCTTTACTTTTAATATCAATGATGACAAAAAAAAGTTGAAACCGCGAATTCTTCAGCAGAGGATGGTCCACATTGATCCTTTACTATCATTATCAATGATGACAAAAAAAAGTTGAAACCGCGAATTCTTCAGCAGAGGATGGTCTACATTGGTCCTATACTATAAATATCAATGATGACAAACAAAAGTTGAAACCGCGAATTCTTCAGCAGAGGATGGTCCACATTGGTCCTATACTTTTAATATCAATGATGACAAAAAAAAAGTTAAAACCGCGAATTTTTTCAGCAGAGGATGGTCCACATTGGTCCTTTACCTTTAATATCAATGATGACAAACAAAAGTTGAAACCGCGAATTCTTCAGCAGAGGATGGTCTACATTGGTCCTATACTATAAATATCAATGATAACAAAAAAAAGTTGAAACCGCGAAATCTTCAGCAGAGGATGGTCCACATTGGTCCTATACTTTTAATATCAATGATGACAAAAAAAAAGTTAAAACCGCGAATTCTTCAGCAGAGGATGGTCCACATTGGTCCTTTATTTATAATATCAATGATGACAAACAAAAGTTGAAACCGCGAATTCTTCAGCAGAGGATGGTCTACATTGGTCCTATACTATAAATATCAATGATGACAAACAAAAGTTGAAACCGCGAATTCTTCAGCAGAGGATGGTCCACATTGGTCCTATATTTTTAATATCAATGATGACAAAAAAAAAGTTAAAACCGCGAATTCTTCAGCAGAGGATGGTCCACATTGGTCCTTTATTTATAATATCAATGATGACAAACAAAAGTTGAAACCGCGAATTCTTCAGCAGAGGATGGTCTACATTGGTCCTATACTATAAATATCAATGATGACAAACAAAAGTTGAAACCGCGAATTCTTCAGCAGAGGATGGTCCACATTGGTCCTATACTTTTAATATCAATGATGACAAAAAAAAAGTTAAAACCGCGAATTCTTCAGCAGAGGATGGTCCACATTGGTCCTTTATTTATAATATCAATGATGACAAACAAAAGTTGAAACCGCGAATTCTTCAGCAGAGGATGGTCTACATTGGTCCTATACTATAAATATTAGTGGTGGCCTTAAGTTGGTCGATTGTTGAATTTGCAACGGGGACTTTCGAATTCGATAATATACCTCGAAATATGAAATACGTTTTTATTTTTTTTTTTTAGGTCAAGGTTTAGGGGGTCGCTACCAAGGTTTGAATTTTAAGGGTCTCCATACAAAAAAAAAAAAAAAAGTTCGATTTTTATTTTTTTTTTTTCATAAATAATTTCAGAATCTGAATACAAAACGTTGACTAAAATGTGAAGTCGATCCGAATAACAGTTTCGGAGATACAGGCCCTTGAATGTTATGTTTTGCATGTAATTTTGATAAGCAGTGCATTTGTGCATTTCGCGCACATTCAAGGGCCTGTATCTCCGAAACTGTTATTCGGATCGACTTCACATTTTAGTCAACGTTTTGTATTCAGATTCTGAAATTATTTATGAAAAAAAAAAAAAAAAAAATCGAACTTTTTTTTTTTTTTTTATGGAGACCCTTAAAACTCAAACCTTGGTAGCGACCCCTAAACCTTGACCTAAAAAAAAATAAAAAAAAAGTATTTCATATTTCGAGGTATATTATCGAATTCGAAAGTGCCCCGTTGCAAATTCAACAATCGACCAAATAAGGACCACCCTAATAAATATCAATGATGACAAAAAAAAGTTGAAACCGCGAAATCTTCAGCAGAGGATGGTCCACATTGGTCCTATACTTTTAATATCAATGATGACAAAAAAAAAGTTAAAACCGCGAATTCTTCAGCAGAGGATGGTCCACATTGGTCCTATACTTTTAATATCAATGATGACAAAAAAAAAGTTAAAACCGCGAATTTTTTCAGCAGAGTATGGTCCACATTGGTCCTTTACCTTTAATATCAATGATGACAAAAAAAAGTTGAAACCGCGAATTCTTCAGCAGAGGATGGTCCATATTGGTCCTTTACCTTTAATATCAATGATGACAAAAAAAGTTGAAGCCGCAAATTCTTCAGCAGAGGATGGTTCACATTGATCCTTTACTTTTAATATCAATGATGACAAAAAAAAGTTGAAACCGCGAATTCTTCAGCAGAGGATGGTCCACATTGGTCCTTTAGTTTTAATATCAATGATGACAAACAAAAGTTGAAACCGCGAATTCTTTAGCAGAGGATGGTTCATATTGGTCCTTTACCTTTACCATCAATGATAATAAAAAAAAGTCCACATTGGTCCTTTACTTTTAATATCAATGATGACAAACAAAAGGTGAAACCGCGAATTCTTCAGCAGAGGATGGTCCACATTGATCCTTTACTATCATTATCAATGATGACAAAAAAAAGTTGAAACCGCGAATTCTTCAGCAGAGGATGGTCCTAATGCGTTTAGCAACATTCTGCGATTCAAAGCGAATTTTTGTGCAAGGTTGGTAAAATTATGACTTTAATCGCAATCTGTGAACAAACTTTTATTTTAGACCAAAATCAAAATGACAAAAATTAAATTTATTTTTAAACCGCGAATGGCTGGACCAATTTTGGACTTAAAAAAAAAATAACAATCATCACTCCTCCCTGCACCTTCACTAAAATTTATATGGCAATCGGTCGAGCCGTTCTACAGTTATGGAGTGACAATCAAAATGTAACTTCTTTTTATATATAAGATATCTTAAAGCTATCATACAAATGTTAGACTAATTTTTTGTTTCAGTAAACTTTTCGCTCAGTATAAGACGTGTCAACTTAGAACTTTTTCAAACGTCTTTTTTTATGTTCCAGTAAGTTTGGTGTGAAAATCTTGACAATCGGATGACTATGTCATGCAGCTGTCATACAAATCGACTATTTTTTGTGTTTCAGTAATCTTTTCACTTACACAATTTAAAGTTGATCACTTAAGGGGAGGTTCTTTTTTATTTGGTCGAAATGAGAGCAAAGTTTGGGAATTTTTTGTGGTAAGACGGAAAGAGATACAAACTTCCAGTTTTGAGCATTAAATGACTTTTTTATTCTAAAATTCGAAAACAACTTTCATTTTAAGAAAAACAAAACGGCAGCTTTAAGAAGGCGGCCTTGGTCGGTCTCTCCTTGGACAAAGAGATTATTTGTTTCTTGTGCTTTTTATTAACTGTAGTATTTTACGTATTATTAACCAACAATTGTCAGTAAGAGCATTTTTACTGAAGAAATTAAATTTCCATATACATTTTGTCTGTGTTAAGTTGTTTATCAGAGCAACATGATTACTGATCACTGAACGCGTACTGAACTGATCAGGGAGTGTAAAAATAGTGGGCTGCCTTTTCTTAATACACGGTGGATGACTACTTTGGCTATTTAAATTTATTTTCATTGCCTTAGCTGCGGCAGTTAACTAAAGCGATTTGACAATCTGTAGTTTTAAGAATTAGAAGTCCCATTTCAATTCCAACTCCAAGATCACGTTTAACACTAGCGCTTAGACCAATTTAATGAACGTTTTAGAATGTCGGTAAAGTTTTTTAAACTAGCATCGACCTTATTTAAATTAAAGAATTTTCTTTTTTCAATACGCGAGTTCAGTTAAGTTAAGGGCGATGGTTTTGATTTAAGCGACTTTATGTATATAAGAATAAGAAATTACTTTTTGAAGAGGATAAGTGTAAAAAAATGATATTTAAACAATTTTTCAACAATTTTTTTTCTTTTATTCAGTTGTTTTTCGGCCCGGGTCATAATAATACCGATAAGTTCCAAGCCGATTTTCGATTGTGTGCCATAAACG
Organism: Drosophila oshimai; assembly: GCA_018150695.1. NCBI lineage: Eukaryota > Metazoa > Arthropoda > Insecta > Diptera > Drosophilidae > Drosophila > Drosophila oshimai. Next base: position 390,516 of record JAECWM010000269.1, on the reverse strand, counting down.
TTGAGCATGATAAATCCGTGATCAGGCATTGATTTCTTTTGAGGCCATTTTGTAACTATTTTTATTTGCGATACTCGAAGAGTAAGCAAATACTGTAAACGTTGAAATGTCTGTCTGTCCGTACAAACGTCGAGATCTCGGGAACTATAAGAGCTAGAACCACCAAATTTTGCACACAGACTTATATAAGCAAAGCGCAGATCAAGTTTGTTTCAAAACCTGACCACGCCCCTTTTTACGCCCACAAACCGGGAAAAACTCTGTGGTGTCCACATTTTTAATGCTAGAGAAAAGTGGCCCTTATAAATGTTGTTCGTATTGAAAATATCTACCCAAATATCTAAAGAGTGATAGTAGGCTAACCATTTTTTTTGAAGAGGACGCTAAAAATTGTAGCAATGAGTATCGCAAATTTTATAGTCGGGAAACCCGACTATAGCGTTCTTTCTTGTTTTAATTAAGAAAGTAACCAACAAAACTTAAGTGTTGCACATTGTTAAGCCTTAAATGGTTTCCGCACTAAAGTTTAGGAAAAACTGCAATATTGAAGAAATTATAAACATCCCATTGATCTAAATCAAACAACAGAAATAGTACTTGTAAAAAAAACCACATATATGCACATACGAAAGGGAGGAAAACTCGCAACATTCGATTAAGCAAAATATTTTCTAGCAACATTTTATTATCTGTCTACAATAGTTTATCATGAGATGAAGCCTACCCGATAAGGATATAAGTACTGTGATAACCAACAGTAACATGAGCGTGGACAAACAGACGATAATAATAATAACAGTATACAACTCACTCAGTCAATTGGAGTTGGTAACAATGGAGCTGGCGACAGCTAAGTGGAAAGTCAGCCGCAGTCGAATGCAGGCCGTTGAGAGCAACATGCGTCACAGGGACTAATCAGGTACCCACCCTCCATTTCGCCCCTTGTGGCAGTGTCCGCCCCTGTGGCTCTATACACCCGTCTAGAGTTGGGCCTGAGCACGTGGTGTGCATGTCTAGAAACTCCAAAACACAAGCCACCCCGTTGGGTGCATGGGTGGGGATGTTTTGTTTTGGATCTGCATCAGTAAATATGTATGTATGCTAGACTGGGATAACGTGTAATGTGATAAAGACTATGGTTTAGAACCCTTTAACATTATGGAGCGTATTGGTTTTACATATATAAAGGTACAGTTAATTTAATCACTGCTTCTTCAATACGAAATCTGTACAGAAAACTTGTTCAACCCTTCATAGCTCATTGACAAACATCACCAGAGAATAGGCGAGTCAATATAGACTTGTCCGCATGTCAGTTTCTAAGCAATGCACTTGCTAATTTTATGAGCGTTTGAACACAACATTTGCAATGCTATTCATATACTTATATGACTCAAAATCTATTGGATTACACAAATGTAATAAATTAAAATAAATCAAAATAAAGAAAACTTATACGAATGAAAAAGGATGCTTACAATTTTGTTATAAATTATATCTGCCATTGCAAATTGGGCCAGTGGGCTCGAGTAATGGTAAAAAATATGTCTTTTTTGGAAAACTGAATCAAACTACAATGGGATCTTGTTTGAAATACTTTAAGCTGATTCATGCCAAACGAATTTACACTTAAGTTTTTAAGTTTTCTTAGTTAAAGTTTGGTAAAATTTTGAAGAACAATTTTAAAAATCTTGCCAAATCTTTGGCATAGCGAGTAATACCTCTTGAAATATTTTGTTTGATCAGTTATTAAATTTCCCAGGTGCACGCTTTTGGAGCTTTTGGAAAGAAAATATTGTGAAATTTACAAATGCCTGTCTTTCTGTCCGTCTGTCAGTAAGAACGTCGAGATCAGGGAAACTATAACCATATTTTGCACACTGAATTCTATATACATCAGATCAAGTTTGTTTTTAAACTTGACCACGCCCATTTTAACGCCTACTAACCGCGAAACTCTGTGATACTCACATTTTTAATGCTAGAGAAATATAACCTTAATAAATGTTGTTTGTTTTAAATCTGTTTTAAATCTGGCTAGTTTTAAGGAATTGTGTTTAAAAATTAAATGCAAAATTAAATGCAAATTAAATGCCCCACATTTTTTTTTTAAAGGGAAATGGAAATCTAGCAACCTAAACATTTTTAACAAAGCGGATGTATACGATTTTTTTTTTTTTTTTGGTTAGATGTTTTTATACATTTTTGTGTAGTGTCCATCGAAAACTGGCGCTCTCAGCGCGCTCGCAAAAAGTTGAGAGCGTAAAAATCTAAAAACAGAATGCGCTTGCTTGTCTTTTTCTTCTCGATCGATTTGTTTACTTTTGAGAGTTTCACTTCTGTCGTGCGTAGGCTGGACACACCCCTTTTTGTTTTGGTAACATATTTGAATTTCGGTATTTAATTTTACATCAATTTTTGGGTATCAATAATTCGAGCCAACTCGACCTAACCTCAAATTTCCTTCGGCCCACCCCAACTTGCCTACGCTCAATTGCTTAGTAAAGACAAAAACAAAATTACATAAACTCACTCAAAATTCAATTCTGTTTTTGAGCCTTTTCAGTTGTTCTCCATTCGCCAGTCGGTTTTCACTCAGGCGTTCGTGCGGGTGGAAGCTCCAGCCCCTCTGTTGGGTGGACTTGTTGCTCGAATCGACGCTCATCGGCCAGGCTTGTGATTCGCCTTTGGCCGGACTCGGGTCGGCCGATGCCGCCGCTTCGTTCCTGCAGCCATTCCACAAGTGGCCGTCATCCTCACCGCTTTCGCGTTTCCGGTACTTGTTGTGCGCTCAGTTTCGTTACTTGATGACACAAAATTAATATAAGATTAAAATATTAAAAATATATTCATCTAGTGCTTTGCGTCAAAACTTTTCTTGATATATATTCAGGAAGCAAGAAAGTTGTAGTGTCGATTTAGACCAGCAAAAATGGTTTAACAAAATAATTTGAAAAAAAAATATTATAAAGTGGCCCATAAAAAGTGAGAGTTGTTAAAAAAGTGTTTTGCATTATCTGAAAAATCACTCATCAAACTAAACAACACTACTGTATCAACAGTTCATGTGAGTTAACAATATAATAGTGTTCCATTGTAAAACACTGGGTAAAATTGAAAAATGTTAACAAATACGAAACGAAAAAGGCAAATAAATGCTTTTTTGTTCAAATGTTATAAATTTAGAGCTTTTGAATCATTAATACAATAATGTTGTACCTAAAATATTTTAGCGGACAGATTTAAAAGTTTTGAGCTAAACAGCTGAACAGGTCAGGCTGCCTAAGTTTTACAATTATAATTGGTTGACTGGAATATAACAATCTGTATTTAAACTTTTGGATTTGACATAATTTCGATTCATTTAATACATAAACAAACGCACTTGTCAAATGCAGTTCAGCGTTATTGCAACCTTGCTCAACCCACACAGAAAAAGAGCAAACAAAAGCTCACAAAAGTATGCTTTATTTAGTAGAAAGCATAATAAATATTACACAAGACCAGGTGCTGACTGCTGGCTACATTGCTAAGATCCTCAAACCCCTGTTCACCGCCAGACAAAGGAGCAGCAAATTCAGTTTAAGCACCAAGAGAAGGAGTAAGAACGTCCAGCATGTTACTAGGATCTGCATTTAAAGCCATCCAGGGCAACAAATCGGTGACTTATTGGGACTTCATTTTACTTTTCTTTTCTTAGAGTTCTTTTTATACCAAAGTTCCATTACATAAAACCCAGACTTCAGCTTAGTGCAATATTACCCTTCTACCCTGCTAGGTCGAGGTAAAATAAATAAATAAGAAATCTTTGATTTGCAAAATATATCGTGTGAGTTATATACAAAGAAAAAATTGAATAATCCCTCAATGTGTTAAAATTTATTGTTATGTTAAAGGCCATTATAACAAAACTTAATACATTTTTTCTTAAGTTAAGGATTTTTTTCTGGGTGTGGCCACCCTATTTTCAACAACATTGGTTATTTTTCAACAATACTTAGTTTCATTCAGAGGAATATTCCGAGGTTTTTAGGATTTTTTTTTTTTCAAAAATGTTCGAGTTTAGCTTTTCTTGTAGAAAAAATGATGTAAGTTTAAAAACTTTGGGCAACACAAAAAAATAATAATACTTTTGAGACTATTTGGTCCTTATAGACTTTGGTGTGCTTAACTAAAAAATAAATTGTTTTTTTTCATTTGCGATACTCGAAGATAAAGCAAACACTGTGAACGTTCCAAATATCTCTCTGTCCGTCAGTCCGTCCCTCCGTATGAAAAGCGAAATTGAACTTTTACCAAAAACACTTTGTCATTTTGTGTAACACACAACAAATTATTTTATAGTTCGTAAAAAAATAAAATGAAATGTCCCCAAGACAGAACAGAGTTGCGTTTTATCACTACACAAGTGCAAAAGTTTTAGGAAATCAACACACCGGTAATGGCCAAAAAAAAGGAAATAATTTTTTTTATTCACAATTCTTTAATTTTTATGTTCTAATTACTTTTTTAACAAACTATCGAATGGAATCCAAAAGTCTTGCATCTGTGGCAGACCACCGCTGTGTGTTAAGCTTTGTCAGTTTTCTTAACATTCTTTAAAAGGCTTTGAAGAGTCTAGAGTCAGAGGAGCTGTTGTCGTTAAATAATAGCGACACTTTTGTTTCACTCAACGCCGACCGCGAAAGGAATGCAGTGCAAAGTGCGCGATTTCTATTACAACAAAGTCGATGTTCATGTCCCGGTCCGCATGTCCGTTGGTCTGTCCCACGCTTTAAATGCTTGCGCACTGTTCCGGGTCAAATGCTGACAAGCCAAAGGGCATAACCATAACAACGACAACACCGCAAAAGCGTTTCATCGCTAACTGTTTTGCTCTCAGTTTTCTTTTTATACCCGTTACTCAAAAAATATAAAGATATACTGTGTTCTTGCTAAACTAAACCTGTTGTGTAACCAGTAGAATGAAACGTTTTCAACCTATTTTTTACTTGATCAACATTATCGGTCGAGTTGATCTACCCATATCCAGCTATCAGTTTAAAAACCTGATTATTAAGCCGTACTTAGCACTCACACTTTTGTGATGCCCATGCAGATTATAAGTGTTTTCATTTAAAGGCATACCTTCTTAACCTACACTTTTTTGATCGCACAACAATTGTGCTACCATTCTATAACAAGAATTCAAAATAAAGAATGTGAACCCAGTAGTAGTAATAGATCTCGGTGTCTTGAATATCTCTTCAACCTCGAAATTGCTCTCATAGCACAATTGGCGATTTGTCGATTTTTGCGGCATAGTTTAAAGCTAGAATAATACTCATGTAAACTAGAATTTCGGGAAGAAAGTTTGTTGGGACACGCCCTAACTTTCCGCCTAACCCACTACCTGAAAAGATACAGACAAAACGTCAATAAGTTTTAAAATTACATAGGTCTTTATGTACCAAAGTGGCAAATTAAATCTTACTTATGTATTTACGAAGCCTTTTGCCACTTGTCCCTTCCTATCCTTAACCTCATTATCATTCGACAATATTTAAAAAGCTTATTATGTTTTTGAATATTTTTTTTCAAATTATAAGAAAGCGCAAGAAAGATTAAAAACCATTTAGAAAAGCGGCTTCAACTTATAACTTGCTTTTATTAGTTGTTTGCGAGAGCTAAGATACAATAGTTTTTACTTCATTGAACAAAAACCACAAAAGAGACATAAGCGTCAGCTTTAATCTCTACCTAACTGAAGTGTTTACTTCTAAAGATTTATTTTTGTTTGATAAAATAAAAAATGTCGATACTATCGAGAATTGTCGACTGAATACCTGTCAAACTATCGATAGTTTTAAACATCAATGTTTTTGCAGAACAGATATAAAAATGTTGAATTCCACTTACTCGAGGAAAATATGAAAATACTTTGATGCCTTATAACACCCAACAATCCGCAAGCTAGAGAGAAGTGTAAATTGTAAATCAATGTTTTTTGTATTGAAAACATATCCAAACGTTCTAGTAAATCTGACCATTTTTAAGAAAGTTTTCATATGTACACTTCTTTTAAAGAGGACAATGAGTAACGGAAATCTGATAGTCAGAGTGAACTAGAACTAGAATTGAGTGCAAAGAAAAGTATGAGCACACAGAAAAAATTTGCGTTATAAATTTGTATGAAACAATTTCCTTTTAAAAATAATGTGAAGGGCTAGTAGCTGGGCGGCTCGTTTCAAATTGTATTTGAGTTAAAATGGATAGAAGTTTTATCTTCCCGTTTTTTACCTTATCATACCGTCAATATTTTAACACAATAACAATGATTACGAAAATAAAATAAGACACTAGTTTTGAAAAGTGCGCCCAATGGCTTCTGTTTTTAGAGTTTTGGAATACATCTTTGTTTATCACTAAAAACCTCGAAAACCTTGATATTGGCAAAATCCGATTTTTTAAATGACATTTCGGTTCAAAAGCTTGCAGGTATCCATTAAATTGGACCATTTTATAAGATGGACGTGCTTGTTGCTAGATTTTTTTAAAGAGCTAAAATTACGTCAACATTGCTTGGTTAAAAGCTATAATTCCCACTAGCCGCTAGATCACAATTTATACCGTTTTTAGCTTTTGAAAACAGCCAGATCTAGCCGTGAAGTCGAAATCATTTCTGTGACAAAACGAATTGTGTGAGAGATGTGTGTGAGAGGTGAGAGGTGTGTGTGTCAAAAGATCTTCTGATTGAACAGGTTGCATACAGATATTAACAGCTTAATTGATGTTTTAGTTTCACTTCTGTCGTGCGTAGGCTGGACAGATCCCTTTTTTTCCTCATTGCTACACCCAAAGAAATCTAGCACAAATTTCTATTTCCGATACTGAAAAAAAATTGCAAATGTCTGATTCCGTCCGTTCGTACGTTTATCCGAACGTCGAAATCTCGGGTACTTTAAGACTATAATTTCTTATTTTGTCTTAAACCTTCTACCTTCAAGCAGATCAAGCTTGTTTCAAAATTTTGCAGTACTCATAAAAAAATTAACCCTAAAAACAATGAATTCGCCATAAATTTGTCTTCAATGGCAGCTCACCATATATTATAGGAAATTTTTTTCTAAATTTAATGGTGCATCTTTTTTAAAATATAAGGCGAGTAGCACTTAAACTAAGGAAACTTTTTCTAAGACATAGGAAAATATTTCTAAAAACTAGGGTGAGCTTTTCTAGATTTTAGAAAATACTTTTCTACAAGCAAGAAACACTTTTCTCAAATTTAAGGTTTTTTTTTTCTTAAATCTAGGGCAGGAAGCAGTAAAAACAAGAAAAATATTTATTTTGACTTTTCTCATTTTATTTTCTTGGAATAAACTTATTGAATGGATTTATAATGCAGAAGAATATTAATTATTAACATTTGATATTATTTATAAACTTACTTTCCATTTGACTCCACTGGGATTCGAACCTCTGACCCGTGAGTCCTAACATCTGCTCTACAGTCGCATGTAGTAGCCGCTGTTTTAAACAGCTTTTAGGAGGATGTGTGTATGCACATCGAATTTATAGTTTTTAAGTGTTTCTTAAGTTAAAAACTACGTTAAATAGTTTTTTACTTTTAAGTAAAGTGTTACGCCAAAAAAAAAAAAAAAAGTTTTAGCAAAAAAAAAAAGGAAAAATTTCGTTTCGACACCGCTAGAAAGTGAACCCAGGCCAATTTGACTCCCATGCGCGTGGGTCCACCTGCTTACCCTCTAGCTAGTATGAAATAATTTTTAAGGTAATTGGACTATTTTTCGGACAGTAGATTCCTTAAAATGTATTGCCTTGAATGATCAATTTAAGGGCAAAAATCCAAATATGTTCACTTTTTAAGTCCATTGTGCCCTTAAAAATTCAAATTTGGCAATGAAGTCCATAATTCCTAAAATTTAGGAATTTTTTTTTCTGAGTGTGGAAGCATAAGCTTTGAATGCAGCAGCGTCATGCTGCTGTTTAAACGATACTTGCTTACTCGCCCGTGCAGAAAACAGTGTGAATGAATCTGGCTGCCGACATCACCGGCATCTAAAATATAATGTACTTTTTAAAAAATAATGTTAAAATAAAAATATAATGTACTTTTTAAAAAATAATGTTAAAAATCATCATATTTTTAACAAAAAGTGCACAAACGTACCTTTAATAAGGGGTGATGCAATTTGTTGCTAATATTGCCAATATTGCCAAATAATGTGCTAGACAGCTTAAGCTTCCATATAAAACATTCCAATTTCAAATATGTTAGGAATTAGTCATTTATTGCGTTGAGCGTCAAATACGGGGGTTTTTTTGTATTTTTTAAAATACTAAGCGTTATAGTTTAAAATGTAAATGAATTTTGTAAGTTATGGAGAGATGACAACATAAAGTTTTGATAAATGCTAAAAAATTATGTTTCTAACTTATTTTTTGTGGGTTTTAAAACAGTTTTATGTAAGAAAAATAGGTGTGCAGAGGTGCATTGCTGAACCTTAAACCTTCTTTGAAACACTTCCAGTCTTTCAAATTAAAAAAGCTTAACCTTTTTGAAATTTCCGGATTGTTACCATTATAAAACCGATAGTCCTGATACATTTTAAACTTATCTTATAGTTTTTCTTGACTTTACATTAGTTCCCAACAAAAGTGATGTTTATTAAAATAGTAGTGCTGGGAGCTACCTCTTCAAAAAGAAGAAAGAGCTAAACATAATTTAAAAATAAAGTCCCAATACTTAAATTCGCTTTAGTTATCAATCGTTTTAATACGAATTTTTTTTGGAAATTGCTTAGGAAAGGAAAACACCAAACACCACCAAGTAGAGAAGAAAAACCTGACAAACAGCTTTACAAATTTTGGCTTAGAAATGCTGTAAAATCATTATTATTATTTTATACAACGGTTAAAGGGGTTTTTAGGCAGAGAACTATGGTTCTGAAAACAATAATAATAAGAGCAATTCGTGGTTTTCATACAAACAATCCGAATCCTTATCTACACAGATATCCAACAAAACCCGGCCAGTCTAATAAAAAAAAGGTATTATATACATACATAACTATGGTGTATTGAGAGCCCTGCATAATTGCATTCAATTTTTCTGCGTCGCTGAAATTTCTAGCTCAATTCACTCAAACAACAAATTTACCTAACCGAATTTAAGTTGTATTGATTTTAATTTTGACCAGGAACTCAAAGATTCACTAGGAATGAATTTGGTTGAATGAATGTTTTAGTTTGAATTTCTTGGTATTTACAAAAGGGGTTATACAAAAAATTTAGCCGCGAATTTATCAGAAGAGATGGTCCAGCTTGGTTCTTTGTTTCTTATCTCAAAAAAAAAAAACAACAAACAAATTCATTAAAATTCATACAGCTGGTCTTTCAAATTAATTCACTCTGCAATTTCAATGCACACTAAGATACTACAATCTAGCGCCCCCTGGTAGCGCCAAATATGTATGTATATGTCGTCTGGTAGAATCTGATATCTTATCGATTTCATGACATTTTATCGATTGGAAGTGAAGTTATTGCGTTATGTGTCAGTATGTTTGTGTTATTTTGAAACAAGTTTATGGCGATGATTGCCAATAACGAGTGGTTTCAACGATTTCAAAGTGGTCGTGAGGACATAAATGACGATCAAGATGTGGGCCAATCAAAATTCGTGATCACCGAAAATTCCATCGAAACTGTGTGTGAATTCATCAAATCATCATTGCAATTCGTGGAAATGGAATTGTACATCTGAAACTGTACATTTCTCGCAATTTGACCGAACATTTGGGCTTAAGAAAGGTGTGTGCACGTATTGTGCCGCACAAATTGATTGACGACCGAAAATTGATCGACGCTTGTGACCGATTATTTGACCAAAAATCGCATTTTAACCATTACGGCATTCACCTGATATGGCACCATGCGACTTCTTTCTTTTCGGAAAAATTGCATTTTCCCATGAAAGGAAAGCGGTATGCAGACGTAGAGGACGTTCAAAAGGCCTTTCCGTCCGTCGAGATCTCGGGAACCACAAAGACTTCTATATAACCCACGTAGATCAAGTTTGTTTCATAACACGACCACGCCCCTTTTAACGCCCACAAACCGCAAAACTCTGTGGTGTCCACATTTTTAAAGCTAGAGAGAAGTGACCTTTATAAATGTTGTATTTACAAATTTTGAAAATCTGGCTAGTTTTAAGAAATTACGTACACAAGTGCTTTAAAAATGTATTGCGCTTAAAAGCAGGCTACACTATTTTAAAAGAGCCAGCGACTCTAGCGTTTTTTCTTGTTTTGTTTTTTCAAAGAGGGCAATGAGTATCGCAAAGCTGATAGTCGGTAAACCCGACTATAGCGTTCTTTCATGTTTTTTTTTTAAATGTTTTTGCATTTATATTTTATATTTTTTTCCAATTTTTGAAAAGTCGTGGCATGCTTAGTTGGTCCATTAAGAAAATGATATTAGCATGTGTGTTTAAGATTGCCATGACTTTTCAAAAATTGGGAGAAAATATAGTAGTAGAAATAGTAAAAAAAACTTACCTTAATTGCTATAAGAATTCCAATAAAACCTTATCACGAATATGCACAAAAACCAAAAATGAAGCGAACATAGGGCTACAAATTTTAGGTAAAATAAAAAATTCTACTATTTTAGGTATATTTTTAACAGGCTGGTGAATATGAACTTAACTTGTACGGGAGATTTCAACTTTGACGTCTTATTCCAAAGGCATGGACAAATGTCCAAGCCGGGGACATTTTTTGTTCAGTGTAGTGGTGTTTTGAGTGTATAATCCAGCTAAAAATATCACGGAAAGATTTTTGGCATAGGCAACATAATTCAAAAAGTCGTCCACTTTCTATTCGGTATAGCGTACCGCGGAACCTATAGGTGATGGAAAATAATTTTGTATGGGACTTGAACTTAGGAGAACCCAAATGTTATGGAAAACTGCTAATGATTCGTGGTTTTTTTTTAGTGTTGCCCTGTGTTAAGAGTACTTAAACTGTTCAAGTAAAGACAGAAACAACTAATCAGACATTGGTATGTGGCATCTAAACTATGTTTTTATGGAAAGTTGTATGAACGACTTGTAATCCTTGAACATTGGCTTATAACTTCGTCCGTATCTCGGGTTATCTTCGTCCGATTTAAAAGACCTCATTTTGTTGGGCTTTTAGTCAGTAAATAAACAATCCGATGCATGCATAACAAAATTTTAGTTATAGTATAAAAATCTTACAAAAAGTTTCATAACCTCACTAACCCACCCATGTAATTGAAGCTTTTAGCTGTTTCTGTCATTACTTGAACAGTTTTTAGTGCTCATAATTATCAGAAATGATAAGACCAATTCAGAACAAAACGTTATTTCTTAAGTTTTAAGTCTAAAAATCAATTTTTTTTGACATTTTAGTGCTTCAATCAACTCAATCAATTCAATACAGAACGCTTAACTTCCTGCATATGTGCAACACTACACCAACTGTATGCTCAGTTTTTTTGGGGAACTAAAAAAAATCGAAAGGTCTGCAAACATATTTTTAAAAAATTATCAATAAAATCATTGTATAGGGTGCAAAACTGTAACAGACTTTTTTTACATTTTCATTTGTCATATTTCTTCCGGCTTATCAAATGGGTTTATATTTTTAGGAAACATACTTAAATAAGTCACCAATACAATGAGGCTAAGATCTTAAGCATGCGGTGCTTAGAAGGGATGAGAAGGTTATGAAAACAACTCAGCAATTCGGTATTTTCTACTTTACGCAAGTTGGCTTTTTGGTCATTTTGTTGAATTAACACAAGCAATTTTTTACGAGCCGGATTTATTATTATTATGCTTAATTTTAAATATAACAAGAGAAGACAAGATATAACGCTAGAGTCGCAGCCCTCTTAAAAAAAAGTAACCTGCTTTCAAGCGCAATAAATTTTTAACGCACTTGTATAGGGTAAATCCGGGACAAGTGCCCCACGTTTTTGAAAATCGAAATGGTTGTTTCACAAATATGTTTACGAGGGCTTTTGTGATTGTTGTAGGTCGAGTAGTATATCCAGAAGTAAGAACAACATTTTATTCATCAATATTTTACGTTACAAGCTTTCTGTGGGATGATTAATAAAAAGTAGCAAATTTGCTAGTTCAAACATCTTCAGGGACAAGCGCCCCGCTTTTATGCTTAGGATTTAAATTATTTTGCAAACAACAACTCGCGAAAAAAAGCCATTACATTGATTCTACGGTACTTTCTAACACACATCAACACTTAATAATAATGATATAAATAACAGATCTGGTTTTTAAAGATAATAATAAGATCGAGGTACCAAAATTGAATCACAATACGAAAAATTTTATTTATACAAAAAAAACATTAATAAACAATTGTAAATTATGTAAAAACACCATATAGAATATTTTTGTTAATAAATAATAACAAACGTTTACAACATAAAGTGCTCAAACCAGATTATCAGTAGGGCGTTTGTCCCCGAGAACAAGTGGGGCGCTTGTCCCGATTGCATAGCATATAAAAATTATTAATTAAAAAAATATTGGCGAACAGTAAATGTAAAAATAGTTATCTGCTAAATGATCTTGCTACATAGGAAGGTTATGATACTTCATCTGACGTCTGTTGACATTTTGACGATGAAATAACAAACATTTTGGAATCGCTAAAAAATGTTCGCCTGTTTTTGGACCTACTGCGTATGGATTTCATAAATTGTGAATAGTTAACTTACCAAAGTACGAATTTTCCACACAAGTTTTTCATTTTGACACTTAAACACAAGTTTTCCCGAGATGGCGCTGCAATCTTATCGATGCATGATAACAATAAACAAAGTGGGGCACTTGTCCCGGCGGGGCACTTGTCCCGGATTTACCCTACACAATTTCTTGAAACTGGCCAGATTTCAAAGTTTATATTTTCAGTACAAACATTATTTATTTAGCATTAAAAATGTGTGCACAGTGATTATTTTATCGATAAAAAATAGTGATTATTTTTTAAACGTTATTTTATCGCTCAAAATATCGCTTAAAGTGGAATAACTTTAAATTTTTACTCCGCATTATAAAGTAAAGCTCAAAAACCCAAAAAAAAACATTTTTAGATTTAAAAAAAAAATTTTAAATTTCTATTGATTAAATTCAGTTTAATTTATTTTTTCGCTCATAGTGCAATATCCACTTTCCCAGAGGTTTCTTCGAAAAAAATGTATGCTCAACCTTATAAGGTAAGCCTCGACGAACCCAAACAACCAATTTTTAGAAAAACAATATTCACATATACCTAATTTAGAGATTTTTTTATTTAATTTAACAAAAAGCAGCTCTCTTTAATTTATTTACTGTATTTGATGCCTCGAGCGGCTGTGCATTTTGTACTCCTAGTTGCGAACTTGTGGATGGTTGAGGGCTATCACTGCACGACACGGAAACCTATGAACAAAATTGTAAATTAGGTTTGCTTTTTACTAAAAAGTTTTTAGTATTATAGTTTGTATTTTGTTTGCTTTGTATAAAAACAAAGACAAAGATGCTGTTATTTGACTAACAACTGCAAAGATAACTGGTTATTAAATTATGATCATAGACGGTTGCGGTCCATATATGTAATTGCACTAGGGCTATATAAAATGCTAAAGTTTTTTAAAGCGTAAAACTACAAATATATATAAATTCTTTAAATTAAAATTTTTAAGTTTCTTTCTTTTTTATTTGCATATTTAAAAAGTGTAAAATATGTTATACAGGCCTGTTCCAGTTTTCACTCGGAAGTGGATTTGATAACATTTGCGGATTTCCCTTTTACATTGTCGAATTTCCCTTCTTCATTTGGGGATTTGCCTTTGAATTTCCCTTTTGTTCCCAAGCAAAATCAGCTGACTGGCAACTGGCCACTTTTGACAAGAGCGTTTGACTTCTTTGAGTTTTGCTGCCTTGAGGATGATTAAATTTTGGCCTGCTGGTGTCCATCAGCCATGGGCATAAATGGTTTACTAATTTAACGCATAAAATAGAAGAAACAAGCATTGGCGGCCACAAATACAAAGTTTTAAATATTTGTTTATTCGATCAGCTGTTTTGGTGGCAGTCTTGTGAAACCAGAGTTGCCGAAGCCGATAAAAAAGGTCCTAGCCACACGTGTTTACACAATTATTTCATTAAAAAGGGCTTGCTTAAAATAAATCCCAAAAAAATACTTCCTTTTTTTCTTACAATGACAACCCTTGCATTTTCTCTACAAATTCGTTCGGAAACTGGAACAGAGGCGGCGGATTTGCCAAATGCTGAAGGTTAGAATCGAACCTATTTTGAGGTGCAGCTGCAAAATAATTTTTAAATGGTCAAATATGTTGTTATCAACAATATTATATTGCATATTTATATGTTCTTAAAGCATCAAAGAATAAGAAAAAAATATCATTTGCACGTTAAATTATCGCAAAGTATTTTTAAACAATTAATTTCTGTGCTTGCGGATCTGAATCCGTCAGCCAAACGGCTGGCGGAAAGTTTCTGTGAGGTTTCGCTCGGAAGTTAACAGAGAGTTAACGGAGGGAAATTCATTTCCGTGAGGATTTTTCGGAAGTGAATGTTAGAACAGGTCTGGGAAATTCGAATCCGTGCGAATCTTTCGGAAGTGAAAACTGGAACAGGCCTGATTTTCTTACCTTTTGCTCTATGTTGAGAATTTGAGCTATCAAAAGTTTAAGTTGAGCTTTAGCCAGCATCAAACTTATTGCATTTTTTAGCAACACTATATGTTGATATTTATATGGCTCACTGCGCCAATTGTCAGTTTTAGCTCTAACCACAACTTGTAAAAGTCACCCATACGGGGCGTGTTCAAAAAGTAAGGTGACTTTTTAAATTTCGCGGGCCACGAACTTTCGATTATTAACTTTTTATTTGCGTTACTAGAAGATTAAGCAAATACTGTAAACGGGCAAATGTCTGTCTATCCGTCCGTCCGTCTGTTCGCACAAACATGGAGATCTCGAGAACAACAAGAGATATAACCACCAAATTTTGCACACAGAGTTCTATAAGCAAAGCGCAGATCAAGTTTATTTCAAAACGTGACCACGCCCATTTTAACGCCCACAAACCGCGAAACTCTGTGGTGTCCACATTTTTAATGCTAGAGAAAAGTGGCCATAATAAATGTTGTTTGAATTGAAAATATCTACACAGTTCTTTAAAAACTTTGAAAATCTGACCATTTTCAAGAAATTGTGTAAATAAGTGCGTTAAAAATGTTTGCGCTCGAAAGAAGGCTAAACTTTTTTTGAAGAGGGCGTTAAAAATTTATTGCGCTCGAAAGTAGGCTACACTTTCTTTAAAGAGGGCAATGAGTATCGCAAACCTGATATTCGGGAAACACGACTATAGCGATCTTTCTTGTTTGCTTTGTGATGTTGGTATACTCTTTCAAGTGTATATCATTTTTGGTTTGGTTGTGAGAGGTGTAAAGTTTATAAGTATTTTGCGCGCTCAGCGAAAATCATCGAATCACTATCAGAGAAGTTGCTGAGGACGTTGGTATATCTCTTGGCTCGTGGCACGCATTTTTTTCTAACATTTTGGCAGGGTTCGGAAAATAACACAAAATATAAAAAACATTTGTTTTTTACTTGTCAAACAACAAAAAAAAATGTGAAAAACGAATTACTGACATATTTAGTGTCAAAAATGTTTTGTGTTAAAAACGATTCCTGGGTGTGTGTAAAAAACTAAAAATCGTTTTTAACACGTGTGTTAAAAACACATGTAAGCTATTCATGTCAAAAACGTTTTGAACATATGTACACTACCATTTTTAACACACATGTCAATAACTGTTTTTCACACTGTAAATAAAAATTTGACGTGTTTTTATTATGTGTGTTATTTACGAAGCCTGCATTTTGGGCATAAGACGTGTGTGAGCAAAGTTTGTTCCGAAATTGCTAAATTGCCCTGCTCACTAATCTTTGCTGGTAAGACATTTTTTGGTCAAAATCAACACCACAATAATGCCTCAGCCACCATATTCGCCGGATTTGGCCCCAAAGTGGCTTTTTCTTGTTCCCAAAACTAAAGAGACTTATGAAAGGACGAAGATTTCCAACGATAGAGGAGATAAGGAAAAGAAGAAACTGTTTAATACTTAACACTACCGATTCCTATCGATGGCTTATAAGGTTGAGCATGATTTTTTGTGAAGAAACCTCTGGGAAAGAAGAAACAGGTACAATGAGCTAAATTTTGAGCGAAAAAATAAATTTAAATTAATTTAATCTAAATATGTTGCAAATGATTTTTTAAATCTAAAAATGGGTTTTTTGGGTTTGTTGAGGTTCACTTTATAATACGGCTTAAAAATTTGTCCAAAGAAACCTCTGAGAAAGAAGATATCCGATTTTTTTGAGCGAAAAAGTAACGGTAAAAAAATAATCACTATTTTTTTTATCGATTTTTTTTTTCGGTCACAATAATAATAACAAAGGCAACAATAAAAAAAAGTCCACGGATCATTTGGACTTTTTTATAATACTTGGATTCTCCTGAGTTAAAGTCCCATAAAAAATTATTTTCCATATAGGTTCCGCGGTTTCGGAACCCTTGTTGCCCTGTGTAATTATTCTTTGAGCGATTGCAAAAAACTCACCGAATAATTATTAAAATAGAGTAAGATTTATAAAAATCAAGAAGTAAAAAGTCATTGCGGATATGGAAAGAGCATCCGATAGTAGCCGACTGGTATAAGTGGATGGTTATTTTGTTTAAAAATTACATTGATAATCATTATTTACGGTCCCTGCATATAACACATACAATTCATCGCCGTTGTTTTAAATTAGTTTTTGTTATTTATAAAAACATGCAATTGTGCTTTTTTATAAAACCGTCCTTTAAAGTACGGAACATTTGATACCAACTAAAAGACTTTTTGTGGCTTCTACGGTTTGGTGTTTGTATGGCTCTTGGTTTGAATTGGATTAAAACGGTTTCTGTGGCTAAGACATATTGCGCTTGAATGTAAAAAATTTAAACTTAAAACGTATTGTAAATGTAAAATGCAAGAAAGAAATCCTTATTTATTAGAAGAGCAACGAATAACGGGAATCTAATAGTCGAGGAACCCAATTATAGCGTTCATTCTTGATTATAGGGGTTATACGCAGTTCGAATTTTCAAAAAAACCAATTTGCATTTCTGGAATGTACGTACAGTCAAGTGTATTCTCTAAAAATTCTTAACTTAAGGCAGTCCTCTACCGTCAGGACTAAATTTCGAGCTTATTATCAAAAATTTATTGGGAAAGAACTAGGTATGTAGGTACTGAAGATGATTTCATAAACGTTTTTTTTTTTGATTGGTACATCTGCCGAATTTAAAATCATTTAATCAAAAAGTATGCCTAGTGGTTTTTTTGTCCTTGGGATGACCTTGAAATGTCCTTCTCAAATTTGGAGGCCCGACTTTGTGGCAAGGTTTTTGCGATGTCGTTGTCAGAAATGAAGAAAGTGAAATTTATCTATAATTATTGTTACGTTGGCTTTGTTTTCCCGATCGGGAATTTTTTTTATCTTGAAATTTGTAAAAAATATACAACTTTTTACAAAAATGTTCAATTTTCACCATGTTTTTTCATAATTTGGAAGCTGTAAAACAGTGATGCCCACCCCATAGCTCTCCGAGCTCCTTTGTTTTTGTAATTGCTCTTCGCATAGGAAGAGCCGACGCGTGTACATGCACATGGCTCATTCATCGACAAAGCAAAATACAATAACAATTTTTCAGTTTCTCTGTTCTCCGCGCATTCGGTGAATTCAGCAACAACACTTTCAAAGGCTTTACAGTTAGCTCGCTAAACCGAATGTTAATTGTTGTTGGATTTTTGCACAGTCTACACTCCAAGAAATCAGTTGAACGAAAACTTGCAGGCACGATGGTTGACGTTTTTATTCACCCCAATTTTTTTCAGTGCAGAAAGTTAAAATAAAAAGAACGGTTGCGTTTATGTATTTGTGCATTTGTGTGTGCGTATTGGTGAATTGCTCTCCCATAAGCAGCCCGTGGGCACCACTGCTGTAAAAATTCGGAAAATTAAAATTTTCAAAATCCGGATCGGAAAACATAGCGACGTTTTCTGAATAATTGTGCCAAAAATGAGATAAATCAAATGAATATTATTGGTAGATGTCTTACCAAAACTTTCACAAAAGTCAATTTTTGGGAAAACGCGTTTAACCCTCAAAGGTCACACCTTCGCTGTGGAACACGACGGTCACACTGGGTGTATTTCACCCATTCGACTTTTCCCGTTAATAACTTTACTTGTAATTGTCCGATTTAAAAAAATTTTTTTTTCTAGTATGGAGAATTCTCTTAAGAATAAAATGGTATATGCTGTCAAGTTATAAATTTTATTATTTGCGATACTCGAAGAGTAAGCAAATACTGTAAACGTTGAAACGTCTGTCTGTCCGTCTGTCTGTCTGTCCGTCCGTCCGTACAAACGTCGAGATCTCGGGAACTATAAGAGCTAGAACCACCAAATTTTGCACACAGACTTATATTAGCAAAGCGCAGATCAAGTTTATTTCAAAACCTGACCACGCCCCTTTTTACGCCCACAAACCGCGAAACTCTGTGGTGTCCACATTTTTTATGCTAGAGAAAAGTGGCCCTTATAAATGTTAATTGTATTGAAAATATCTACTCAAATATCCAAAAATTTTGAAAATCGCCAGATTTTCAAGAAATTGTGTATACAAGTGCGTAAAAAATTTTTATTGCGCCCGAAAGTAGGCTAACCATTTTTTTTGAAGAGGGCGCTAAAAATTGATTGCGCTTGAAAGTAGCAATGAGTATTGCAAATCTTATAGTCGGGAAACCCGACTAAAGCGTTCTTTCTTGTTTTTCTTTTAATAATTCGTAAAAAACTGATTGGTGTTTGTCAAAAATTCATTTTTTTTCAATAATAGTTATTAAAATGAAAAATGGGATTAGTCCAAGTAAGAAGCAATTTTTTTAAGAGTTCAGGGTACAAACTTTTAAATTTTAATAGCAGTTTAAGCGTTCTCTCCAAAAAGTATATTTTTTCTGTCATTTGAAAATATGCCAATTTACATGTAAAGTGTAGTATAGAATAACGCATTTCCGGCCGGACCGCCGAAAAATCGCGCTGGGTGAAATTCAAAGTGTGACCTTTGAGGGTTAAAGACAAAGTAGCGCTTGAAAACGGCCGCGAGTGCATGACTTCCCAGTCCCGATTACCCATGAAGGAACGTTTTTTCCGCGCAACGCTTTTACTGGCGTATTTCTATGATCGTCTTCTTCAAAATTATGCAAAAAAAAAAATCGATTTTTGAAAACCGCAACGGTAGAGGATTGCCTTAATCCGATAAATATTTTAGGGGGTATACCACAATTTTTAAGGCCATGCCAGAGTGTTTTAAACATTACTTTTTAAACTTCGATCTGTCACAAATTTTCACACAATCTTTTTAGGAATTTGATTTTAGAAAGTTATTAATTTTTTTTTTTATCAATTTGGAACGAAAATTTTAGTCAAAAATGAAAAACCTTTTTCAAAAGACGCCATATTGTTAAAAATTAAAATTTCAATTATCCTTCCGTTCAATACCTGCATTAATCTATCCTTAAAAAGAATCTACCATCTTTTTTTCTTGAAAATCACCGTAAAGCGTTTTTTTTGGAGGTCGTTTGGTAGATCATCTACAGGAGTGGTGTGGACAAATATTTTTACATGATCGACGTGTTGTTGTCTTCTTAAAAGTACAACTCTATCCTAATAATCAACAAATATTGTTGGTACAAATGAAATGGCTCCGTAGAAAATTTATAAAAAGACGTATTTTTATTTGCGATACTCAAAGAGTAAGCAAATACTGTAAACGTTGAAATATCTGTCTGTCCAACATTTTTTGGCCAAAACCCATTTTTTTAAAATTGTTAAAACATGCATTTTTTTAGCGCGTTGCATTAACAGAAAACCAATCTTCAATGTAACGTTTCAAAAATTCCGATAGAGGGCGCTACTGTCAAGAAATCAGATGTTAAAACAGCTGTTGCAAAAGCAATTGGCGTTGCTGTAAAATTTAACGTTTTCGGTCCAATTTAAAAAAGGAAAAAAGTATACTTTAAAGGCGTTTTGAGTAAAACTTTTGCAATGAACATTAATAACTGTGGTTTGTACTAAGTGTTTGTGAGTGTACTTTGTAGAAATCGTTCGTGATGTCCCCAAAATTCTGTGTCAAAGTAAGCTGTATAATATGTATAAGTTTGTTTAGAAACTAAATTTCAACTAGACTAACAAAGTGAGTCCCGCCTAGTCCCAGGCTAAAACCTATTGCAGTTTTTAGAGTATTTAATTCTTGTTAAAACGATAGTTTTCTCCATAGCCACAAATACCCACTAGTCGAGATATTTTGTTTTTTAGATCATAACCTCAAATTAAGAAATCTTATTTATTTGACAAATTGTTAAGCTAAAACCACAAAAAAAGATGATATTTTTAAATTCTTTAATATTTAAAATAGTTTGCTAAGTGTTTGACCAATTCGAGCTTACTTCAGTTATACAAACTCACAATTTTGATCTGCTTGCATACAAAATGCCTGTAAAGTTAAGAAAATCCAAAGCTATAGGATATAGTCATCCGATATTGACGAAATTTTCAAAATTATAATAAAATCGTATACTAAAGCCGATTCTTAGTTTTATGAATTTATCTTTAAAAACAAAAAAGTTGACCCGATTGTTTCTATGGCAGCTAAAAGATATAGCTGTCTGATCTGAACGATTTTTAAACATAGGTAATATACTTAGGGGTACAAAATTATGATTCGTAAAGTTTCATGCATTTTTCTTTTAAAATGAGCGAGTTATTAATTTTGGCCACAAAAAGTGGCCATTTTCAAAAATTGTGTATACAAGTGCGTTAAAAATTTATTGGGCCTAAAAGGATATTCTTTTTTAAAGAGGGCTAGCGACTATAGCGTTTTTTCCTTCTTTCTTTCTTTTTTTAAAGAGGGGAATGAGTATCGCAAACACCCGACTATAGCGTTCTTTCTTCTTTGAGCCTCGCAACTGCGTATAACCCCTTAAGTAAGAACCATGTTTATCTTGTAAATTGTCAGATTTGTCTGTTTTAAAAACCGCTTTAGCCATACGACACAACTTCAGGAAACTAGATAACCAAATTAAATGGAAACAAGATAGCTTAAAAAAACAACTTTGCGAATATGCAATTCGGAAAATTCGTTTTGACCGTGATTTAATTTGTAATGAATTGACCCATTTTTACAAACATTGTTTTCTCATAAAAGTGTGTAAAAGGTAAAGGAAAGCGTTTCCGACCTGTAAAGTAGTATACACTTGTCTTAATTAACCAAGTCTATATATAATATTACAGTTAGCGTCATGACCACGACCATTCAAACTAATGTGCTTGGTCCCTCAATAGCAATCGTTTTGGACTTTGTTTAAAATTGCGTTACTTAATTTTATTTTTTTAGTATAAACTTCCTGCACTGAGGTCGATTTTGGAAATTTCCCCAGCCATGGATGCAACCCAGCTGACGGAACTGATGAGCAGTCATGATTTTATGCAATTGCAACATCAGTTGCATCAGAATAATAACAACTACAACACAGACGGACACAATGGTCTATCTTCAGAATCGGCGGAGGGAAGCTCGCGCCCCGTGCGACGTGCTACCAGACGCACCTCACAGGTAGGTTGATACCAGTCCTAGACGACGCTGAAAGTGTTCTAATTCGTATCCTTTGTTTTATTTTGTTCCAGTTAAGCAATAACACCTACGACCTGGAAATTACAGATTCCAGTTCGCAAAGCGATGACACTAGCGGTGGGGGCGGCAGCAGCAACGGAGGCGGCAGCATCACCAATACTGGGCATCCGTCGGGCAGCTCACTAGGCGGCCAGGGTTCCTCGAGTCGCGGTCGAGGCCAGCAAGCTAGCTCTGGTGGCTGCCAAACAAGCCTCACCCCGACCAGTGCTAACTCCAGCTTCTCCAATGCGAACGCTAGCGCCAACAGGCGGCGCAAAGGGGCGCTGAACGCTAAGGAGCGCAATATGCGTCGGCTAGAGTCCAACGAACGCGAGCGGATGCGGATGCACAGCTTGAACGATGCGTTCCAGTCGCTGCGAGAAGTCATTCCACACGTGGAGATGGAGCGACGATTGTCAAAGATCGAAACGCTGACGCTGGCCAAAAATTACATAATCAATCTGACGCACATCATACTTTCCAAGCGCAACGAGGAGGCAGCAGCTATGGAACTGAACTCCGGAGCCGTTGGCGGGGTCTTGCTCTCCAATCTCACTGCCGAGAATGGCGGCGGAGGGGCGAGTGGCATTGCTGCAAATGGCAGTGCTGCGACGCTCTGCTTCGAGGACGCCTTGACCAGCGGTGGGGCCTTTGATTGCGCACTTCTGGCGGCCACCGATGGCAGCCTGCTGAATGCTGCAGCAGTGACCGACAGTTCCACGATGCAAAGCCTCCAGTCACAACCCATGCACATGCAGACGCCGCTAGAGCAGCAGCAACAGCAGACCAGTCACCTTCCCCACCACCAGCAGACGATGCTAGGCCCTGGCCACATGGGAGCCACCATGATGCAGTCACAGCAGCCCACGCTTATACTCAATGGCAATGAATCAGTGGGCGTGGGCGTTGGAGTTGTGATCGGCGTTGGAGTGGGTAACAACGCCGGAAGTTTTGCCGATATCAATGATAACTTTGACGAGCCGTTTCGAGAGTTTCTCTAAGTCATCATTGAGCCGGGGTCTTATATTGGTCATGGGGGTCCGTAATAAATGTTTGCATAAATGTATAAAGCATAAATGTTCGCGAGATATTTAAAGTCCATAACCAAAATCCTTTGGAGCCAAGAGATTTTTGGTTTTGAGCCCATCGATCAGTTGAGATTGTATGACCATTAAAGTGCGTTGATAAGCGGGTGGGTGACTGAATCATTTGAGAATTCTAAGCACTGTTGCCAAAGAAATTATATTTAAATTTCAGTTTCGTAAGAAGTAGAAGTATACCATGATGTTTATATATAATTATGTACCTAAATATGTATGGATGATCAAACACAGGGGTGCTCAGCCCTACTGCTCCAGGTGCTAATTTGTTTTTGTATATATATATGCTCTTTGCTTCTGGATGTAGCCTTCAGAGCACAAGCATAGCTCGGCAGACAGTAAATTTTATGTCCCGCAAATGTTTCTTTTATCTGTGCAGAAACATCTGTTTTTTTTTTCAGTGTACTCAAATCGCAATAAAAGCATTTTCGTTACACGTGTGCGGATGTTCTTTTTTGTTTGTATTGCCATGCCATAAGCACATAAAGTTGAGAACTTAGCTCCTTCTACAAAATCGGCCCAACCAAAAAAACATTGAGTTATAAATGAAAACAGCTTGCTTTTAAATCGCTGAAAATTAGTAAATTCTATGCCAGGATCTGCACACCACTTTAAAGTCTCCAGACATTAAAATAAAAAATGTATTCTCAAAATGTAGGGGAGACCGGGGCTAGTTGGACCCTGGGGCAAGTAGAAAAAATGAATTTTTAATTACTTTAAATTACTCTAGAGCTGCCATCTTTTTATGGTGTATGTGCACTGTGAATACCAACTCGCAAACAAAGTTTCATTGAAATGGTACCGTTATTTCGACAAGTGTAAAAGATTTTCTGTTTTTTATAGTAAATTTGTACTATTTCACATCTCTAAGTTTGTGTTTTTTCACCATTTAATGTTGTTTTTTCTCAAAGGTAAATTCACCATTATTACGTGTATCTGTAAGCTATTAAAACAGCCCACTCTTTAATTTGTCCGTTTATTCAAATATAAGTTATGGTACAATACAGCTTGGAAAAAGCAACGGGGCTAGTTGGACCTTATTCAATGAGGTAAGTTGGTCCCCTAGATTTATTCCTTGGCGTGTACCAGTCAATTAATTTTGTGTGAACAAACAAAAATTTATCCCGATTTACAATAATTACACTCTGTTACTATTTTTGAAACTAAATTTTCGTGTAATACAAACTTACCAAAATGGTTTTACTAATGTGAACTTACAAAAAGAAACAAATAGAAGAACCGAAGAACTCGTAATAAAATTTATGGTTTTATCCCTTATCAACGTATAAATGACTATTACTGACCAAAGTACAGTAATAAAAACGATTTATCCAAAGTAGAAGTCTTTTTTTTTAAAGGGTCCAACTTGCCCCGCACAAGGGTCCAACTTACCCCGTACCTGGGGAAACTGTAGCTGAATGTTCATCTGATACTATGGTGCTTTCCATTTTTTTTAACATTCGCCATTTAACCAGAAAAAATCCATAAGTGAAAAAGGGTCCAACTAGCCCCGGTCTCCCCTACTTTTTAAACTTAACCTTTTAATCCGACCATCGATCTTTACTTATGTCGGTTATTTTTTTTTTGCAAAAAATTCATAATTAACAATTTTGTTTTTGCCCTTCTGTGAGCGAAAATTAATATACGTTTTTGAGCGAAAATACCAGTATTGTGCCACTATTTTGAGCTATTGTCTTGAAAACTAAAGTTCCAATTGAAATGAAATTTTAGACTGATATTAACTGACATATTAAATTGTTAATGCTACAAATATTTCATTTTATTTCAAAGGACTATTAGTTATTTTAAAACTGAAAAAATTTAAAAATGATTCATTGTTTGTTGCTTAATAAAAATATGTTTTTATGAATGAGTAGGAGTATCGTAAATACTGTGAACGTTGCAAATGTCTGTCTGTCCGTCCATTCGTCCGTCCGTACAAACGTCGAGATTTCGGGAACTATAAAAGCTACAACCACCAAATTTTCCACACAAACATATATAAACGAATCACATATATATCAAGCTTATTTCAAAACCTGACCACACCGCTTTTAACGCCCACAAAACGTGAAACTCTGTGGTGCCTACATTTCTTGGGAAACGTGACCTTAACAATTGTTGTTTGTATTGTAAATATCAAAACAGATATCTTAAAATTTTAAAAATCCAGCCAGTTTAATAAAATTGTGTTCAAGTTCGTTAAAATTTTATTGCGCTTGAAAGCAGGCAACATTTTTTTTTTATGTGTATCGGAAATCTGATAGTCGAAATACCCGACTCGCGTTCTTTCTTGTTTTTATTTAAATTTGCATAATAGGCTAGCTTTAAGAAAAAGTACAATTTTTCAAACCTGCTTATGGGCGAATTAGTTCAAATGTCTAAAAACTTGAAACAAAAAGAAGCGGAGACCTGTGCGCTGGTTCTGCTTCTGGTTACTGGGTACTCGTTTATTGGTAATTTCCTTTCATTAATTTCATTCCAAAAGGAGTTCTTGACTACTAGCGATCGTAAATGATTTGGAACCGTTTCTTGAAAGTTACTTTTATTAGCAAGGGAACCTGAAATAAAACAAAAAATCAGAAAATCCTTGTTGTCAACCTTATTCTAATCCAATAAACGTATTGTTTTTTGTCCATATATATTTTTATATTTCTTTCTGGGTAAAAATTGTATAATTTTTTTTTTTTTTTTAAATTTCAAATTATTTTTTTTCCAAATAGTGGCACCTAAATGTTTTTTCCGCTCTACACGTAGTTTCTTTATGATATCTTAGATTACAAACAGATTTGTTTAAAAATTGACAAACTTGTTTAGACATAATTAAAATAAGGACAAATTGCAGACAATAGAAAATAGAAAGCCCGATATAATTTATATAACTGGAGATATTCACACGAAAAATCGCTCACTCGAGGGTTAAAGCATGAACTATTATACTTTATTTTAAGCATAGGACGCTTGAAAACTAAAACACGAAATTTTAAAAAGTATTTTTGTCGGTAGTGCTTTCATTGTGATTGATTAAATTGATTAATGATTTTTATAGTGATTTGCGACACTCGAAGAGTAAGAAAACACTTTAAACGTTAAAATGTCTGTCTGTCCGTCCGTCTTTCTGTCTGTCCGTCTGTCTGTCCGTACAAACATCGAGATCTCGGGAACTATAAGAGCTAGGACACCAAATTTCGCACACAGACTTCTATAAGCAAAGCGCAGTTTGTTTCAAACCCTGACCACGCCCCTTTTTACGCCCACAAACCGCGAAACACTGTGGTGTCCACATTTTTAATGCTAGAGAAGAGTGGCCCCAATAAATGTTGTTTGTATTTAAAATGTCTACCCAAATATTTAACAATTTTAAAAATCTGGTCATTTTCAAGAAATTTTGTATACAAGTGCGTTAAAAATATTTATTGCGCTCGAAAGTAGGCTAAACTTTTTTTTGAAGATTGCTAGCGACTCTAACGCTTTTTTTTTTGTTTTCTGTTTTTAAAGAGGGCAATAAGTATCGCAAATCTGATAGTCGGGAGACCCGACTATAGCGTTCTTTCTTGTTTTATGGTATAGTTAACAGATACAATAAAACAATGTTCAAAGGTTTTAAGGTTTCCAAACCTAAACAGTTTTAAAGCTTCTTTTTATCAACATCTCATATTATATTAAGTTGCTGCTGGAAAAAGTTTGAATAAATTTTTCTAACGATTTTTTAACCCAACTTCCTCGAGATCTTATGAAATATAAAACAAAACAAAGCGTTTTTTTTTTTAACAGCATAGCTACACACCACCATGGCTGCTATAAATACGATTAATTTACGAAACTATAACAGGCTAAAATATCAGAAACTTTAATTCTTATAAGACAATACACGTACGCCTAATTAAAAACACAAAACACCAACGAAAAATGGAAAAATACAAATAACCAAACTTAAGCTTTCTGAAAACAGATAAGGCTTATTTAATAAATAAATAAATAAATTTGTGAACAAACAATTAAAAAATTTTACGCCGTTACATTATTAAGATTGAACTTGTCGCAATATGTACGGTAATACATTTTACTGTCTGCACATTATAATAACTCGTCCGAAAAAATATACTTTGATAAAGAGAAAGACCTTGAAGTATAAAAACGAGAATTTATCATATGTAAGTTTTTTACCTTTGTATTGTGCTTTAAAACTGTATCTAAACGTCTTTAATGCGGGCAAGAACCTATATCCAAACAGATAAAATTCGTATGTCTTATGTGTACATATATTTTTTTGCGATACTCGAAGAGTAAGCAACTTTAAAAATGTCCCTCCGTACGAATGTCGAGATCTCAGGAACCATAAGAGCCAACAAATATTGCACACAGACTTCTATATACCCCACGCAGATACAGTTTGTTTAAAATCTCCATCACGATCCGCGAAACTCTGTGGTGCCCACCATTTTAATGCTAGAGAAAAGTGGCCTTAAATAATTTATAAATCTACAAAGCAGGCTCTTGAAAGCAGGCTACACTTTTTTAAGAGGGCTAGCGACACTAACGTTTTTTTTGTTTTGTTTTTTTTTTTAGCAAGGGAAAATCTGATAGTCGGAAAACCCGACTATAGCGTCCTTTCTTGTTTCGACGAAAATATAAAATTGCCTTCAGTTTTAGGGCGATATCTTTATTCTCGTTACTCGTTTAGTAAGTTTTAGTGCGATATCTTGATTCTCTTTGTTCATATAGTAAAAGAGAATAGTGTCGTTGGAAACGTCTGTCTGTCCGTTTGTCGAGATCTCGGGAACGATTAGAGCTACAACCACCATATTTTTTTTACACATACTTTCAAGTTTGTTTCAAAACTTGACCACGAACCTTTTACCGCCCACAAACCGCGAAAATCGGAGGCGCTCTCATTTAACAGGAATACAGTGATATGTGCACTGTCGTACTATATAACTAATCACTTTTGTGCAAAATATGGTGGCTGTAGCTTTTATGTTTTCCGAGATCTCGACGTCCGTACGAAGTAACGGATGGACGGACAGACAGACAGGCATTTAACATTCACAGTTTTCTCTTTTACTCTACGAGTAAAGAGAACAAAAAGTTATAGAACATTTTACGTCGCCGCCCATATAATCTACATGCAAATTCTACATACATATGTTTGTATATGTAAGCTATGTTCATATGTGTTTATGGTAAACTAACAGCAGATTGAGTGTTTTTATACCAGCCAACAGATTGCGTTATTATAAAAAAAAAAAATTTTAGTACAAAACGATTAAGGTAGTTTTTATTTAACTGAGTAAAGAGAATCGGTTTTTTTCGGCGATTTAATAAAGTGTATAAAAATATTTCTATGAGTGTAGCTTTAAAAATGCGGGCACCACACAGTTTCGCGTTTTTTTGGCGTTCAAACGGACTTGGTCACATTTTGGGGATTATAGAAGTATTTTAGTCCCCGTGATCTCGACGTTCGTGCGGACGGACAAAGGCAGTCATTTGCAGCGTTCCCGGTATTCCCTTCTTCTTTACGGGCAACGGGAATAATAACGCTGATCAAATGACTTTATCGGATCACAATATTGACATCAATTACATTTACTATTCTTTTAATAGGTAAGATGCAATCTAGCTTTATTTCCTGTTGTCATTAAAATCTTTTTCAACCAAACGTCAGCCGATTAACACCATAAACTAACTGAACTTTAAGCTATGATCTTTATATGGGATGTTCCATGTCAACGCAAAATTCTGTATGGATTGATGGGCACCACACTAAGGTAAACTCATACTTCATTTGCAAACACGACCACTCTTTCGCTCAAGAATCGCAAAAGAAGTTTAACTTCAAAACAGTTACACTGACACAGACACTGTTATAAGGAATCAAAAAATTTTGATTTGCTTTTCAATTTCCCATCAGCAACAAAAAAAGTCTTAGAAAAGTAAGACCATAGATGACCAAGCTATCGAATTTATAAAGTCTTAAAGTGGATTAGCAGCCAAAGGCCAGTCTGAATTTTACCAATCATATTTTTCACAAAGAGGTCCTATAAAGACTCATATTATTTCACTTGTTTCAAAGGGGATCTTTTTTGAGTAATTTCCAAACATTATTGTGCGGAAAAGTTTATTTTAAATCCCAATGCGAGGGCACGCAGAACATAGCGGTGTCGACTGTAAGTCATTGTGAAATACACAATGTATAAATTAAATGTAAATGTAAAACAATTTATTACATACGCTACTTTATTTTCATCGAATTTTCTTTCAGTGTTAAAGAGTCGGTTAAGTGACTGAAAATTAAATGACTGAGGTCATATACCGCGAGAAAGAACAACATTAACGAAATTATTGTCAAAAAGCTAGAGAGTGTGTGAACATCGTAGGCTTTCATACAAAGTATTAAAAAAAAAAAAGTAAAAGTACTTACACAACTTTTACTTTCTTTTGGCACATTTTTTATTTCGAATTTAAGCTGTGGGCCACTGTACACAGTGAGCCCCAAGAGGTCACAGGTTTGATAAAAATGGTGACGCAAACTATCCTTGGATCTTGGTTCGTATGTGTCCCTGATTACAAAACTGAAGAGACCTAAATCCCAGCTGATCGCGTTCGCGAGATATTTGTAAATGTAATTTATTACCAGACTAAATTAAACAGACAACATAAAAAAAAATACATTAAACCGAACCGAAAAATTTTTTTTTGGTAGAGTTGGTTTTCTACTTTAAGAATATATAGGTATATAAATACAAAAAAAAAGTTTTTTAAAGCAAATTTTATGTTTTTTACGATTTTTTTTAAATATAGTTTTTATTTTTAATTTTTTTTTTGTAAAAATAAAAATAATAAAATTTAAAATATAAAATAATATTTATATTCAAAAAAAAAACACTTAAAACAAATTACAAACATCAACAAAAACTTGTAAATGGGAGCATTATATTATAATTTAGTCTTGTAAAAAATTACATTTACATCGCGAACGTGATCAGCTGGGATTTAGGTATCTTCAGTTTTGTAATCAGGGACACATACGAACCAAGATCCAAGTTTAGTTTGCGTCACCATTTTCATCAAACCTGTGACCTTTTTGGGCTCACTGTGTGTAGCTGTAAGTTATTCTAAAATGAGCTTAAAAAACGTTTTGAAAAGATAAGTAAAATATTACAGACACATAAAGACACATAACAAAAATTTGTACATTCCTGTGTGCATATGTTAATGTATATATGTATGTATTTGTCAGCATTATACAAACAAAACGAGGCATCAATTACCGTTAACTAGTAGCCCCGGCGTCTGAGGAACGACAGTCGCCTACGAAGTGACGCCCCAATAAGTTAATTTACCACCCATGATCTTTTTAATGCACTTGAAACTGATGTGGAACATGGAGAGGGGAGAACAAAGCAAGCAAAACAATTAACACGCCGAAACACGTTATATAACTTTCTGCAATTGGCACACTTCCGTTATTGCTTGCCACACTGAACGCACAGCGAGCGAGAAAAGGGACAGCGATAGTGAGCTCGAGCGGTAAACAGTAATTAAGTAACAGTAGTCAATGGGTGGTAAATTCGGAGACAGAGTAAGAGTGGGTGGTTGTGTGTGTGAGGGATGTTTGGATCTTAGCAATAACGAAGTGAAAAATGGTAGTTGGGGTGTCTCTGCTCTCTCGGGTGTCGAGTTAAGCTTGTTGATTATGTTTGATTAAGTCAGGATTTAGAATTTTAGGTTGGCGGCAGTGCTGCTAGCAGTCAGTTTAATAAAAAGGCCAGCTCAGCCAAAAAAAAGTGCAAAAAAAGGGACAACACATGTAAAACAAGGACAAAAAAAAGGCCAACTTATTGTTTTAACAAATTTATGTTATAAGGTACGATTTTTTTTACTTCAAAACTTGCAATTAAACAAACATTCTTGATGGGATAACATGAAATTTACAAGCTCAAAGTAAGCTCATCTTGTAAGTTTTTTTGGGTCTTGGCACAAAAACAAAAATTTTTTGTCCAATACTTTTTTTTTCTTCATGGCTTTTGGTGGTTAGTGGTATAAGCATAAATGTTTCGACTTAGCTTTTAAAAGAAGGTCATTTAGTTTTTGAAATTTATGGTCAAAAAAAGGCCAGATTTCCGGACAGGGGCTGTTTGAAATTTTTTCAGGCTAACGCCGCACATAGGGAAATTTTGAGCATTAAGGGCGACAAAATTATTTTATTGTTTTTTATGGTAGTAAACCCGATATAATATGCATATTTGATACTTTAATTATTCTGACTCAAGATTTGCAATCGTATTGGTTCATAGAGGGTAAGACGCCAATATCTCGAAAACTAGACCCAATCCAAACAAACGGATTTCAGATTTGAGATCAGGGCACCAATGTTCTTTACGAACTGTACTCCTCTTTACTTTTTTGTATCTCGAAAGAAGCTTTTTGCCTAATATTATATTACAGAAACAATACTTTGCTTACTTATTCACACAACTTTTGCACCTGATTTTCTCGCAAAGTGGAGCAAGGTGGACCTTGATTTTTTTTTTTTAACTAGCTGGGTTAATTATTAATCGATTGTCATAGAAAGAATTGCTTGGACGAACTTGGAAAGGTATTATTTTCACTAATGAAGTAGAAAAAATAAAGGAAAAATTGGGTGTATCTTTGACGGCCTTAAGCTGGTCGAAATGTAGATATTGAAGGTAGTTTTCTTAAAATACTATAAAACAAATGCCTGTATTTTCAAAATCCATCGCTTTTATTATTATTTTTAACTTAAAAGACCAAATTAAATTAGTACCTTTTGTTCGTTTGGGTGTCTATTTTTTTTAGAAGTGATTAGTTTCCTCATTGGTCAACTTTAAAAATAATATTTTTGTCGCCCTAAATGTTCAAAATTTCCCTATGTGCGCCGTTTTAAAAAGGACAGATCTGTCCGGAAAAAGGCCAAATTGGCAGTACTGGTTGACGGTGAGAATATTTATTCTTCATTCAGATAAAAGCATACAAGTGCATACAATACGGCGGGTCAATGAGTACATGTGTTTAAAAAAAGCATCCTCCAGAATCGAAATCTATGTATGTATATACAAAAATTTCTATGAAACTCATCTCACCTCACTCTTAGAAGCATAAAGTTTTGAGGTTTCAAAATCGGAAAAGAAAGTCTTAAACTTTACAACGAAGCAAAGTATCGATATAAAACTTTAAATGTGTACTCTAAAAACATAACACAAAATGTCGTATATCGTTTATTAGAAAAAAACCCTGAGGAAAAATAATTGGTGACAATTGGTTCATTCCGGCGCCTTTAATTATTTACATAGGTCCGAAAAAGTGGTTATCAGAAAAACGCGTTTGTTTTTCTGACGACAAAGGGCGCTGTTCGTTATTCGTTATGCCCACGTATGTGGGCAAATCCCAGGAATCAGTCCACCAGGTCCAAAAACTGTAAATCTAATTTAAACATATTTTTACCCAGTTTTAACCCGATCTTATTTTCTTAAAGCATTAAAACTGAACTAATCTTAGCAACTGTCTAGTCTAATCTGTATTATCTAGCAAAACTGTTTAAAATCAACAAAAAATTGTGTTTTTGGTAGTTTTTAGGTATTTTTTGTCTGTTCTTTTATTTTTTTCCCCTATTAGTATGACAAATTTTGATGAAATTTTCGAAAATTTTAGCGATAGGATGACTATTTTTATATAGCTTCCATACAAATGTTTGACTTATTTTCTGTTTCAGTGAACTTTTTCGCTCAGTGTAAGACTTATCAACTTAAAACTTTCCAATCTTCTGTTTTTATGTCCAAGTAACTTGGATGTGGGTGATCACTTTTGCTTATTAAAAACGGGCCACTGTATTCTGTATATGCAAGGGTATATTAACTTCGGCTTGCCGAAGTTAGCTTTCTTCCTCGGTTGACTTAAAAAAAGCATTTTAAGATATAGGCTCTTGTATGCTTTGTTATGAATATTTCGCAAAAAATTGCAAATGAAATGGAAAATTAAAAAGTAACTTTTATTTTGTGTAGCGTGCTACGCAACACATTACGAGCGATTAATTCGCAAAAAATTAACTATAACAAAATTATGCTTTATGTAATTTTAAACAGCCCATATGTATGTTTTTGATAGAGTTGTCAAAAATGTATCAAAATACATTAAAACGATATTTTAAACGGAAAAACGGGTATTCCCTAATCATGGGCTGGGGAAAATAAATCCAAAGTTTTGGCTCCAGAGTAAGTTTTGGGAATACCCTATATTTTCCGTTAAAATACCGTTTTGATAAATTTTGCAGGGACCGTAATCATTATAAGTGATATTTAAGAAAATCAAAAATAAATATTATTTTTGATTTTTATTTGTATTTCCTCAGTAATAATGATTATTTTAGATTTTTATTATATTTTTCAAAAATAATAATTATTTTTGAGCGAAAAAATGTCAATCAAAAATAATGATTATTTCTGAGCGATATTTTTTCGATCGAAAATATCACTCAAAGTCCGATTGCAGGAGTTCCATGCGGAATCATGACAAGATCTTTATATGTGCTTGTTGGTTAAGCCACGGCCTACAGTATAGGCTAACAAAAAATTATGATTTCGTTTATATATACTATTTTACAAATTTTTTAAGCTTACGAGCGTTAGTTTATTGAAATTATTGGCCAGAGTTCATTGTTCAAACAATTTTTAATAAAACCAAATAAATAATTGCAGAAGTTGGAATCTTCTAAATATTAAAAAAAGCTTTTTATGTGGTAAGTGGTAAAAAAATAAAAAAAAGTTTTCTTAGCTGGGGGAAATGAACTCGTTCCTACCAAACGCTAAGCTACAACACTAACACCCAGACTACGACCTATTTGATTTTCAGGACTCATTTTGTATGTGTTATTTATGGTTAGTAAGCTATAAGCGTTAGTTTTTTTAAATTAATGGCCACAATTAGTTGTTTAAAAATTGAATATAATTGAAACCAAATAAACATTTGCAGAAAATTAAATATTCTTAATATTAGAAAACTGGTGCAACACCACTTTGAGCGATATATTTTCTGTTAAAAAATATCGCTCAAAGTCCGATTGCACAGGCGTTCTATACGGAATCAAGTAAAGATTTATACATGTATTTTTGGTTTATGCACTGTCCACCATTGCAAGTAAAAAAAAAACATTTTTTTATATAATCCATTTAAAAATTGGGGGTTATTTGTCTAACAATTATAATATCTAATTTAAAGTACCCATACAAAATCGTTCTTAATGTTTCAAGCGGTGTGTTGCTGTTATTATTAAAAGAAGCGATAAAACGCTTTTTTAATTAACAAATGTTTTTCTTTAAAAAAAAAATTATTTTGGAAGCAAGAAATAATTTGCTTAAGTCATTTGAATTCTGCCACCTAATAGTTAAATAGGTTTTAGTCTAGGTGTTAGTGTTATAGCTTAGCGTTTGGTAGGAACGAGTTCATTTCCCCCAGCTAAGAAAACTTTTTCTTTTATTTTTTTTTACCATTTACCACTTAAAAAGCTTTTTTTAATATTTTGAAGATTCCAACTTCTGCAGTTACTTATTTGGTTTTATTAAAAATGGTTTAAACAATTTACTCTGGCCATTTTTTTCAATAAACTAACGCTCGTAAGCTTAAAAAATTTGTAAAATAGTATATATAAACGAAATCATAATTTTTTGTTAGCCTATACTGTAGGCCGTGGCGTAACCAACAAGCACATATAAAGATCTTGTCATGATTCCGCATGGAACTCCTGCAATCGGACTTTGAGTGATATTTTCGATCGAAAAAAATATCGCTCAGAAATAATCATTATTTTTGATTGACATTTTTTCGCTCAAAAATAATTATTATTTTTGAAAAATATAATAAAAATCCAAAATAATCATTATTACTAAGCAAAAAGAATAAAAATCACTGATTCGCAAATCATTGCGGATATGCAAAGATAATTTAAATAGGAACCAAATGGTATAATTCGTTTGCTTCTGCGACTATTGTAAGTTTATGATTTATTTGAATAAAAAAAAAAAAATAATGATTATTTTCGGTCCCTGAAATTTTGATATATTTTTGATAGCCCTTGTTTTAGAATAAGTAGCCTCAAAGTTATTATATGCTAAAAGGACCATTTTGTAAATGCAGCAAGGTACTGCCCAAGCTGACTTAAGAGCTAAATCCGAAAATATTAGTTACAATTTTAAAAGTTGGCTACGGCTAGCCAAAACATAAAAAAACGAGAAAGGTCCGATAAAAATTACCCTGTGCAACAATTTGAGGTCGATGAAAAAACACATTGGTTCCACTGTATAGGTCTAATAAATCTTGGTGTGCTGAACACGCCCTCATCCTTAGAATTTCTCGATTAGCCTCAGTTTTCGAGAAAAAGGACTTTAGAGTCCCAAAAAACGCGTTTTTTGGGTTACTTTGACTCTAAATAATGGCGGAACTGAGTTTTTCTGCCTGAATCTAAAAGCATTTTGCTATAGTGCTACTGTTTAGCTTGAGATCCTCTAACCTATAACTCAAAACAGTCAGGGAATTTTTTTTAATTTTATGTTTGAAAAAGAGTGCAAACACCTCAAAAGACCCAAATGTCCTGTGTTTGGTGGTGCCTTAAAGGT
The DNA here is from genome assembly GCA_018150695.1 of Drosophila oshimai. Taxonomy (NCBI): domain Eukaryota; kingdom Metazoa; phylum Arthropoda; class Insecta; order Diptera; family Drosophilidae; genus Drosophila; species Drosophila oshimai. Next base: position 354,944 of record JAECWM010000269.1, on the reverse strand, counting down.
ACAATACAAAACTGATACAAACTGTGAGCAAACTGCACTTGTTTTATAGACATTGTCCATTCCTCGAGTTATCTTCGCCCGATTTAAATGAATGATACCTCATTTTCTGGAGCATTTATTCAGTTATCAAACAAGCTGAAGAAAATTTAAAAAAATTTAAGTAATAGTATGAAAAACTTTAAAAATGTCACATAACCTCAAAAACCCACCCAAGTTATTAAGGCCTTTAGCTGTTTCTGTCTTTACTGAACAGTTATTAGTGCTCATAATTATCAGAAATGATAAGATTGATTCAAAACAAAACCTTTTCGTATGTTTTGGCCATTATGATGCTTAAATGTTAACGCAAGTTATTTATGGAACGCTTATCTTCCTCCATTTGTGCAACGCTACACCCTCAGTATGCCCAATCAGATTGAGGTCTGTAAACATATTTAAAAAAAATTATCAAACAAATTATTGTCTAGGGTGCATTTGACTTTTTTTTACATTTTGAATTGGCATACTTCTTTCGGCTTATCAAACGGCTTAAAATTTTCAGAAAACATAGTAAAATAATTCTCCAACAAAATGAAACTAAGATTTTTTGCAGGCGTTCAACGTAAGAGAAGATACAGACCGTTGAAATCAGAAAATCGGAATGCTGTTACAGTTTTGCTCGTCAGTGTACATATATTTTAGGCTGTTGCACAGTGTTATCGGCCCCCAAAGTCAACATACTGAATTCCAATGGCAAATCTTAGGACAGGTATTCAACAAATATTTAAATGCAAAACCAAAGATAAGTAAAGATCTCTGAGCTGTTGTTAAGGTATCATGAAAGAATATTCCCCAGAATGAATGCCAGAGTTAAGTCAATTCAAAGCCGATACGTTGTACTGCTATTGTCGCACCCAATGGAGTTACAAAAAAAAAAAAAAAACTCAACAAAAAAGCGGAAACATTTTTTGGAATTGTTGACGCCCCAATTTCATCGACAAATCCATTTTCAATTTTCGTCTGATGTATTAAATGCCTTAAATGTTTTCAAATTAGTTAAAGAATGATATACATTTTAAAATACAAAAGTCCCAAAACATTCGTTAAAACAATATCTTTTATGAACATTTCTCAATAAAGTCACTTTGATGCTATTTTTTTGCCGCAGCTTTTCTTTTGTATGTGTAGTTGGGAAATCGGCAATTCAGCAAAGTCAGTCAAAAAAATGCTGGGCTGGGTTCATCGAGCAATATTTGTATTTGTTAGGTTTTTTACAACAAACACGTAGAGTCACGAGATAGCGTAGACACGTTTTTCTCAAGACCAACCGTAAAAGACCGTTAATATTTGGAAATTGCAATATAGATGTTTAGCAAAACCTAAGGTGTGTGTTGTAAATGTTTTCCAACAAAGTCAAATCTATTATTCTTTATTAAAAAATAATTCCAAATAAGCAAATATTAATGTGACACAACACTTATTAAAAACACATTACTACAACTGTATATAAAGTTAAGAATTTGTTGAGCATTTGTTGGGTACAAGAAACGAAAAAACAATGTAATAATAAATCTATATAAATTCAATGTAAAAACTATGCTATATATATTGACTCACTGTATACATTTTTAGGTGCAAAGCAAATTTGATCGAATAAAGCAAAAAAATACAAATGTTAAATACTTTTTTTGTAATAACCATTTGCAACTTTTCTTTTTCTAATTATTTTTATTCGTAAAGTAAAGGACATCATTTGTCCGAATTCACAGCACCGACATATGCAAAAGCTTGAATAAAATGTGAGATTTCAACTACGACGATTTAATCCAAGGCCATGGGCAAGGGTTCAAGCTAAGAAATATTTTTTTTCAGTGCAGTGTTATTTTGAGTGTATATGTATTCTAGCTAGAAATATCACAGTAATTTCTTTGGTATAGGCAACATAATTTTAAATGTCGTTCAACATGTTTTTATTTGCGATACTCGAAGAGTGCGCAAATAGTATAAACGCGCAAATGTCTGTCTGTCCGTCCGTACGAACATCGAGATCTCGGGAACTATAAGAGCTAGAGCCACCAAATTTTGCAGACTTCTATAAGAAAGGCGCAGATCAAGTTTGTTTTAAAACCTGACCACGCCCCTTTTTACGCCCACAAACCGCAAAACTCTGTGGTGTCCACATTTTTAATACTAGAGAAAAGTGGCTTAAATAAATGTTGTTTGTATTGCAAATATCTACCCAAATATCTAAAAAATCTGGTAATTTTTAAAAATTGTGTACACAAGTGCGTTAAAAATTGATTGTGCCTAAAAGCAGGCTACACTCTTTTAAATAGGGCTAGTGACTCTATCGCAATGAGTATCGCAAATCTTATAGTCGGGAAACCCGACTATAGCGTTCTTTCTTGTTTTTTTTTTTTTGCATGTGCTTTATTTATTGGATCTTCTCCATAAGGAGACTAACAATAAGTCATGTTGACTGACGCAAAATGTAAGGGGCTCTAATAACACAGGGCAACAAAATCGAACTTTTTGAAAACTCCACGGATCATTTGCACTTTTCCATGGCAATTGGGTTCTCCTAAGTCCAAGTCCCATACAAAATTATTTTCCATCACCTATAGGTTCCGCGGTATAGCGACAAATAGAAAAGTCGCATGTTGGACGACATTTTAAATTAAGTTGCCTATGCCAAAGAAGCTACTGTGATATTTTTAGCTGGATTATACACTCAAAACACCACTGCATTGAACAAAAATTATTCCCAGCTTGAATATTTGTCCATTCCGTTGGAATAAGTCGTCAATATTGAAATCTCATATTTTACTCAAGTTTTTGTCGCAATTATCAAACAAATTATTGTCTAGGGTGCAAAGCTGTAACATTTGACTTTTTTTTACATTTTAAATTGGCATACTTCTTTCGGCTTATCAAACGGCTTAAAATTTTCAGAAAACATAGTAAAATAATTCTCCAACAAAATGAAACTAAGATTTTTTGCAGGCGTTCAACGTAAGAGAAGATACAGACCGTTGAAATCAGAAAATCGGAATGCTGTTACAGTTTTGCTCGTCAGTGTACATATATTTTAGGCTGTTGCACAGTGTTATCGGCCCCCAAAGTCAACATACTGAATTCCAATGGCAAATCTTAGGACAGGTATTCAACAAATATTTAAATGCAAAACCAAAGATAAGTAAAGATCTCTGAGCTGTTGTTAAGGTATCATGAAAGAATATTCCCCAGAATGAATGCCAGAGTTAAGTCAATTCAAAGCCGATACGTTGTACTGCTATTGTCGCACCCAATGGAGTTACAAAAAAAAAAAAAACTCAACAAAAAAGCGGAAACATTTTTTGGAATTGTTGACGCCCCAATTTCATCGACAAATCCATTTTCAATTTTCGTCTGATGTATTAAATGCCTTAAATGTTTTCAAATTAGTTAAAGAATGATATACATTTTAAAATACAAAAGTCCCAAAACATTCGTTAAAACAATATCTTTTATGAACATTTCTCAATAAAGTCACTTTGATGCTATTTTTTTGCCGCAGCTTTTCATTTGTATGTGTAGTTGGGAAATCGGCAATTCAGCAAAGTCAGTCAAAAAAATGCTGGGCTGGGTTCATCGAGCAATATTTGTATTTGTTAGGTTTTTTACAACAAACACGTAGAGTCACGAGATAGCGTAGACAGGTTTTTCTCCGTTAATATTTGGAAATTGCAATATAGATGTTTAGCAAAACCTAAGGTGTGTGTTGTAAATGTTTTCCAACAAAGTCAAATCTATTATTCTTTATTAAAAAATAATTCCAAATAAGCAAATATTAATGTGACACAACACTTATTAAAAACATATTACTACAACTGTATATAAAGTTAAGAATTTGTTGAGCATTTGTTGGGTACAAGAAACGAAAAAACAATGTAATAATAAATCTATATAAATTCAATGTAAAAACTATGCTATATATATTGACTCACTGTATACATTTTTAGGTGCAAAGCAAATTTGATCGAATAAAGCAAAAAAATACAAATGTTAAATACTTTTTTTGTAATAACCATTTGCAACTTTTCTTTTTTCTAATTATTTTTATTCGTAAAGTAAAGGACATCATTTGTCCGAATTCACAGCACCGACATATGCAAAAGCTTGAATAAAATGTGAGATTTCAACTACGACGATTTAATCCAAGGCCATGGGCAGAGGTTCAAGCTAAGAAATATTTTTTTTCAGTGCAGTGTTATTTTGAGTGTATATGTATTCTAGCTAGAAATATCACAGTAATTTCTTTGGTATAGGCAACATAATTTTAAATGTCGTTCAACATGTTTTTATTTGCGATACTCGAAGAGTGCGCAAATAGTATAAACGCGCAAATGTCTGTCTGTCCGTCCGTACGAACATCGAGATCTCGGGAACTATAAGAGCTAGAGCCACCAAATTTTGCAGACTTCTATAAGAAAGGCGCAGATCAAGTTTGTTTTAAAACCTGACCACGCCCCTTTTTACGCCCACAAACCGCAAAACTCTGTGGTGTCCACATTTTTAATACTAGAGAAAAGTGGCTTAAATAAATGTTGTTTGTATTGCAAATATACCCAAATATCTAAAAAATCTGGTAATTTTTAAAAATTGTGTACACAAGTGCGTTAAAAATTGATTGTGCCTAAAAGCAGGCTACACTCTTTTAAATAGGGCTAGTGACTCTATCGTTTTTTCTTGTTTTGTTTTTTTTTAAAGAGGGCAATGAGTATCGCAAATCTTATAGTCGGGAAACCCGACTATAGCGTTCTTTCTTGTTTTTTTTTTTTTTGCATGTGCTTTATTTATTGGATCTTCTCCATAAGGAGACTAACAATAAGTCATGTTGACTGACGCAAAATGTAAGGGGCTCTAATAACACAGGGCAACAAAATCGAACTTTTTGAAAACTCCACGGATCATTTGCACTTTTCCATGGCAATTGGGTTCTCCTAAGTCCAAGTCCCATACAAAATTATTTTCCATCACCTATAGGTTCCGCGGTATAGCGACAAATAGAAAAGTCGCATGTTGGACGACATTTTAAATTAAGTTGCCTATGCCAAAGAAGCTACTGTGATATTTTTAGCTGGATTATACACTCAAAACACCACTGCATTGAACAAAAATTATTCCCAGCTTGAATATTTGTCCATTCCGTTGGAATAAGTCGTCAATATTGAAATCTCATATTTTACTCAAGTTTTTGTCGCATTCAAGGGCCTTTTAAAAATATACCTAAAATGGTAGAATTTTTTATTTTACCTAGATTTTGTAGCCCTATGTTCGCTTTAATTTTGTTTTTTATGCCTATCGTGATAATATTTTATTGGAATTCTTATAGCAATAAAAGTACATTTTTTGTACTATTTCTACTACTATATTTTCTCCCAATTTTAAAAAAATCATGGCATGCATAGTTGGTCCATCAAGAAAACATTTTTTTAACTCCAAAATAATATAAGCATGTGTGTTTAAGATTGCCATGACTTTTCAAAAACGAGGAGAAAATATAGTAGTAGAAATAGTAAAAAAAACTAACCTTAATTGCTATAAGAATTCCAATAAAATATTATCACGAATATGCACAAAAACCAAAATTGATGCGAACATAGGGCTACAAATTTATTTATTTTATTGTTTTTAATATCCTAGCGACACAAGTTTGAAACTTATTTCTTACTGCGCTAGTCAATTTGTACATAAAATCTTACATTAGATACATTACAAATTCAATCACAAATTCATTTACATTACAATTACAATTTCAATTACATTACTATGACAATTTCAATTACATCTAATATTTTTTGTATTATATATATATTTTTATTTTATTAATTTATTTTATTTTATTTTTTTTTTTTTTTTTTTTTTATGATGCCTTTTACTAATATTTTTACTTCTACTTATTGTATTATGTGAGTGTGTTAAAATGTTGTTTAAGCTTTACACTAAATTGTAATGTGCCAGTAATAGTTTTTAAGGAATGAGGTAGAGAGTTCCAAATTTGTATGGCATATACAAGAAATTGTTTCTCCGAGCTTGCAAGTTTTGTTCTAATGCTAATTATATTGTTCGTTCTTTGTGAGGATGTAAAACGAATCATGTCATACAGGTAATCAGGTTGCCTAGAATTAATAATTTTATGAAGAAGAACTAATATTTTTAGGTCAATCCAGCTGTCAACATTCAAGTCGAAGATTTTTTTTGCGCTTTCAGTAACATGGTCAGTCCTACCCAGTTGGTATATGTATCTGGCTATATTATTAAATGTCACTTTTATTTTATGTCGACTTGCTACATCACAGGTACTAAAAACTTCAACTCCATAAAAATAGTCGGTATAACTAAAGTTTTAGCGAAAATTAACCGGACAGAAATAGGCAGAAAAGTTTGTGTCGCATATAATTGTCGCAACAATCCATATGTTTTCCCTGTGGCTGCTCTTACATGATCATTCCATGACAAGGTTTTGTTAAACAATATGCCCAGGTTGTTTGCTTTCTCAACATAGTCCAATTCTACATCTCCTATTCTAAGCTTTTGAAAATCATTTGTGTTTATATTTTTCTTGTAGATGACCAAGCACTTTGATTTCTTAGGATTTAAGCTCAAGCCATTCTTCTTAGCCCATTTATCAACGTTTAACAAACAAATATTAGACAAATTGATACATTCATTAACTAAACTCAACGGTCGACTAACATATAATTGAACATCATCCGCATACATGTGTACGTTACACATAGACAATTCATTAGACAGATCATTAATATACATTGAAAACAATAATGGCCCTAATACCGATCCCTGAGGAACACCAAGATAGGTTCTTTCAAAATTTGATGAATTTTCTTTTACAACGACAGCTTGCTTTCTATTTGTGATATAGGACGACATTAGTTTTATTCATGTGTCCGAAAATTTAAATTAATTCTTCAGCTTTTTTATTAATATTTTGTGGTTCACTGTATCAAATGCCTTACTAAAGTCCAGCAATGTTAAAAAAGTTATTTTGCTTTCATCAGTTTCCCTTCGTATTTCCTCAGCAATCTTAATAATTAATTAATTCTAGGTTAAATAAAAAATTCTACCATTTTAGGTATATTTTTAACAGGCCGGTGAATGTGACAAAAACTTGACTTATACAAGAGATTTCAACTTTGACATCTTATTCCGACGGCATGGACAAATGTCCAAGCCGGGGAAAATTTTTGTCCAGTGCAGTGTTGTCTTGAGTGTATAATCCATAAGTGTCGAAATGTTTCATTCTGCGGCGATGCCTCACAGGTATGTATATTAGAGTGTATAGTTAATATTATCCTTTCGAGTTTTCATGAAAATTCCGAAATTTCAAGGACGTTGCGGGGATAGTAAATATTATTTTTTCGTGCTGAAACTTTTTTGTGCTTTCATTTGACGTTGTTTTAGAACTTTTCCGCACCCAGCGTCATCGAAAAAAAAAAAAGAAATCGAGTTTCCATGAAAATTTCAAAATTTCAAGGACGTTGCGGGGATAGTAAATAATGTCCTTTCGAGATTAAATTTTTTGTGCTTTCATTTGACATGGTTTTACATTATATCCGCACTAGCCGTCATCGAAAATCAAAAGATTTCGATACACTCTAATGTATATCCCGGAAACCACTTTTTTTGAGATGGCCGGACACATAACTCTAACAAATCATAACCGATCGATTGACAGTATATTCAAAATACCTTTGTCTATCGATACTCGTAGGATTTTTTTTATATTGCTTACTTTTTTTTATAAACAATTTTGTGACGTTTTTATTCGTGAAGATTGTAATTTTTTTCAATGACTCACCATTTTGCAAAAAACCAATATATCGCAAAAATCTTACGAGTATCGGTAGGATATCGTTGATGTAAAGAAACTAACCATCGTGGGGGTATCCGCTGCGTACAGGACAAAAAGAGTTGGGCCAAGGGTGCTACCTTGAGGAACTCCAGCTTCCAACATGGTAAATTTATTTTCGTCGCTTTACCTCGGGCTGGGGCTGGGGCTGGGGCTGTAAGAAAAAAATATGTTTGCTTATGATGTTATAAAACTTGGCTAACTGGTTGGATTTATTTGTCAAAATAGTGCAGCTCTTTAAGCCTTATGGAAAGTTGTGGTTGTTAGAGCAGCACCACACTACTGTCAACAGTGAAAAACTACTTTTTAAATACAATTTTTTCACTTCACACCTTTATCCGAACCCAAGCTGAGGTGTTTTGCTCGTATAACTGCTACCTTAAAAACAAGAAAATTTAAGTTTTAGGTGCACTTTCTTAGCTTCGATGTGTCTCCGCCATGTATGTAAGTCGCCTGTCAAGGTGGTCGCCAAGGTATGTTCTACAGTCGGGTTTCCCGACTATCAAATTTGCGATACTCATTTCCCTCTTTAAAAAAAAGAAAACATGAAACAACGCTAGAGTCGCGAGCCTACTTTCGAGCGCAATAAATTATTAACGCCCTCTTCAAAAAAAATCTTAGCATACTTTCGAGCGCAATATTTTTTTATATTTGAATAAACTAACTAATAACTAATTTTTTTAGACATAATTATTATTTAACAACTTACTTATTTTTTTTGAATAATTTTATCTCTTATGAATAACTTTTAAAATTTAAAATCAATAAATAAACATAATTTCACTGAACAAAATTATTGGCACACCCGTCTTGTTGACGGGTTAGTTTATTGATTTAACTTTCAGAAAAGGTACAATTTGCCATACCTGATTTAGGGAAAAATCACTACAAAGCTAGTTAAGGGTCTAAAAACGTGCAAAAATATGGTACTGTTTTATGACCCATCCTTTTTTGTAGGTAGGCACCTGCACCTGGCGATCATAAATGATTTTGGCAATTTGTGACCGTTACTTTTATAAGTAAGAGTACCTAACACCACCAATACCCCTTTATCGACATTTATAGTATTAGATAAGGGATTAAATGAATGTGTTTTAATAAGAACGATAATTTTGAAATTAAAATTATACTAGTTTTCTAGTATATTTGTGGTATTATTTATCCATTTTCGAATAGTTTTTTCAAAGAAGGGTATGACAAATATTTGACCATTTTGGAGAGCTTATTGAAAGCCCTATAACGTAATATGTCACGTTTTACTATTGTTTGACTAGTTTGTGAGTTTTACGTAATTATTTATTACGTAAAAATTAAAACTTTTTAGTGTATGCCTAATTAAAAATTTTAAATTTAAATTGGTGTCTTCCGCTCAACAACGCAATCAAAAATTTAAAATTTTAAATTATATAAATGGCTTTAAAGATATACTCAGTTAAGACTAGACGCACAAAATTGTGTCTTCTGCTCAACAAAGTAGTTAAAAAAAGTTTGACTCAAGAAAACCCAAGATTACCAACAGATTGTTCTTTAAATAGATAAACTTGTTAAGAATCGTTAAAGACGAGTTGTCAAAAATTTCAGCTCGATATCTTTCACACAACCCGAGATTTTTGCACGCGAAATCTAAATGGTCGAAAAAATCGATTTTTATGTTTAAGCATTGTCTTGAAATGTTAGCGTTGAATGATAAGAATCCATTTCGTAGGGCACTGAAGATAAAACTTTAAATGCGCCTTTCTCGATACCATGTTTTCCGCCAGAAATTCATGGATTTTTTTTGCTATTGGTCCGTTTCTTTTCATTTTATGCTCGTTCAAACTCACAACCTGATCAGAGCCTCTTTCACCAAATTTTTGTTAAAAAAGTTATATTTTCAATACTTATTTTCAAACTGCTGATTCTAGAAAAATGTTTGTTTAGTGATTCCTCTATTGACAAACTTGTTCACCTACAGAGATAGAAAAAACAACACAATTTTTTTCAGTTCAGCAATTAAACCAATGTTTTTAATACTTTGAGAAATTGTTATCCGTAAAAAAAACACTGTGAGTGGTTTTAGGTTACAAGTCCTTTATTTTAGCTTCGCTTTTTTTTCGACAGATATAACAGCTGTATTGGAAAATTTGTAGAAAGATCAGATTTTTGATGTGATAACGGTGATAACGCTTCTGGCCAAACGGGTCAACTGGAACCATAAAAGTAAAACAAAATGCATTTGTTTAAAGTATTTCGGTGTTTATGAACTAACGTTTTTTTTTGTGCATAAGGGAAAGGTAAATGCAAAAATAGTATTTTTGTCGGTAAACATTCCACTAAAAAATGAATTTCGGCGAAAAAAAAATTATTTCTCATTCATATACACCCATTACGAACATTTAAAAAAAAAATTTGAAAAAAATCGGTTCAGTAGTTTTTCACCAATCCATATCACCGCAAAGTCATTTTGCAAAAACACCATTTTGAGATATTCGTTTGGGGCCGGCACGAGGCGCGCGGCTAGGAGAGCTGTTACTTTCTTTATACTGCTCAGATCTCTATGAAAATTTGAGAAAATGTTCTCGCAGAGTTAATCTTCAGATAAAAGTTTTTGAAAATAAAGAAGGAATATCACCCCTTAAGACTTGTGCTTCCATATCATGTATTTAAAGTTAAAATATGTTGAATATTAACAAAGTATTGAAAAGTTTTTTTTAGACCGCATTCGTAGGGGAGAAGTGGGGTTTGTGGGCATGGGGGGTTGTGGGCACCCCTACGTATCTTTTCACAAAATGAAGATTGACTTTTTTTGGTAATGTCATTCGCAAGCAATTACCCTATGTATGATTTATGCCAAATATCAAAGTAAACGAACGCGTTTGCTTTTTGAAATGAACGAATTGGTTTTTTTTGTGCTTGGAAAAGGTGGTGAAGTTTTTTTCAAAGATTTTCAATAGTGTATTAATCAAAGTGAATCGATTAAGAAGGTAAGTGTGATGCATTTTTATTTAGTCAAAGTATTATACTAAATGGAACAATATCGATTTGAACCAAAAAATGTATGCAAACACATTTTTTAATTACTTCTTAAAATGTCTGCTAAAGTTGGTTGTGGGCACCAAAATTGGGTGGGTTGTGGGCACCCGTTTTTTTTTTGGCAAATTTTTTTATTACCTACAATTTCTTGTAAAATTGTTTTCATAAATTTGTTTGGAACCCTCTAGAACATTCTTGTAGAAATCTTAGGCTCTTGGAAAAGGATCCTCTCCCGCTGAGAGGGATTATCACCAAGATTTGTAATTTTGCGATCGAGTTTTTCGTCTGAAATGTGTTGACATGCGGGCCAGTTATTACACATAACAAAATTGTGTTTCCGACGATGAATAACGCCTATGTAGTCTTTGAAATAAATAAATTGTAATTTTGTTGATATTGGGTGCGGTTTTTTTTCCATATTTTTCCATTTGCAGCATTTTTACCCAGGGTGCCCACAACCCCCCCCAAAAAAAAATGTTAGCTGAAAATTACGATTTTACAAAAGTGCATATGAAATTTTTTCGCATGACGAAATCAAGTATGTTTCTTCATAATTAGTTAGTTTAGGTCTCTAGCTTTACACAGATACCCATATGTTTAAATAATATGCACTACTTCAGAAATTATAAGCCAAAAACAAAACTATGCCCACAACCCCCACTTCTCCCCTAATTATTTTGCTAAAAAACACTTTGTAAATAAAATAAATAACTATGATGTTCTACACAATTTTTCCTTTCTTTTATCACCTTTTTCACTTCGATGTTCCTTATAAATTAAGCTTAACGGACAGTTAAATTATAAATTCTCAAGTATATCAAATTAAATTATATTGAAAACTAAAATTGGCTTAAAAATCACAAATATTCTCTAACCAACGTTTAATTTTTATTACCTTTAAGTAACATTTACAAAGGACAAGTATTTCACTACACTTTTTTTGTAATTTGTCAATTTTTCTGCGTTTAAGTTTAGTTTTTTTTTAGTACCACGCAGTGTTGGATCCACAGGGGGGGTTTTCGGGTCCGGACCCCCCCTGTGGGCTCATATATTTTCAAATTTTATGCTTTTATTGGGCACGTTGGTGAAGTTTAAACACAAAGTTATTAGTTATTGTTATGCAATAGAAGATAATTACGAAGAAGACAATTACGAAGATAATCAGTCACTCTTAAATTTTCGAGGTTTTTCAAAAAACTTTCTGAGAATTTCGTCTTAAGTCAAAGTTATGCGATAATGAATGTTCAAAGATGCAAGACCATTGAGACGCTCTTGACCCATCGTGTTTCTCAGATAATCTTTCAGTCTCCTCAAAGTCGAAAATGATCGTTCTGGATGCTGTGGTCACAGGTATAACCGCCAAAACTCGTAGGATTTTGTTGACGTTTTTGAAAGTTTTGCCATTTATGATCTGCAAAAATTCGTTCTATTTAGACTTTCAATGGATATTATTTATTTTACTTTGTTTCAAATTGCACCAAGAAAATCTCTTACTCAATTAATTTGTCCTCAAGAACTGGTGAGATGGTTCGAAGGGAAGCTTAGCTGGGGCCACCAGGCGGGTCGCAGGTTGCGGATAGCGAACGGCCTTCCGGGAAGGTTAGTTGCGAATAAGCGTAAGCGAATAAGCAGCCCCGGACAAGCATCGGGTATACCTACGAAGGTATACCGGCAAGACGCTTGTTTGGCCGTCTTATCACCGTAGCCTTACACACCCCCTCCCTCACAACCACCTACCACCATCCTATCCCCCACATCTCACCTCGGTGCCGGACTAAGGTGTCATGTCATCCGACCCGTGCCGATAGTCAGCCTGGCTGGGGGCCCGAGTCAACAAATAGCCCAGTCGCAAACGGAGGGTTCAGACAAGTGGCGACCGTCTGTCCTATCTGCGCCTTACCCGGGTACGGCGGATCTCTGCCCGGGCGGACCTATATTTCTCCGCAGCTCGTGGGACTACAACATGAAGAGAAATATGAATATAAAAATCCCGCAGGATATCCCTGCAACTAGTGTCGCAAGACACTTCGAGGACACATCCCTCGACGACGAGAGACCCCAGGCGGCAGCGCACACGCCCAGGGATCTCACCTGCAGTTCAGGCCAGACCTGCGCTGCAGGTGTTTCCAGCCAGGGAGCGCGGTGTGCCAGCAGGACTTACCCTGCCAGCACGTCCACCTCTCGCGTCTGATAGGCCACACTCTATTAGACAGCTGAAGAAACAAGACGCCCTTCCAGCCCTAGGACAGCCCGGAGTACTGGATGACCCGAACAGGCATGGCCTGCCAGCGTCAAAAGTCAAGTGGTACCTCAGGCACCTCTTGCAGGGCTTGACGCCAGAGGAGGTCTGGAAGAAGGCAAAGGAGCCGAGGGAGCAACCGGCATCAGGAGCAGCACCGGCTGGCAACGGCTGAACACCAGCCGCACACCACCCACAGACACCCCGAAAAGGTCCAGGCATGGCAAGTGGCTAGTGAGACAACCTCACGGGCCCCTAGGCAAGATGGACCTAGTACATCAGCAGCAGCAGCGGTAGAGAAGGCAAAGGTGCAGGCCAGGAAGATACCTTCCCAGCCTCGCCGAGACCAGAAACCGACACCCGCCGGAGGACGACCCTCTGGCCCGGCACCACCGCCCACCGGACCCCGTCCGACATACGCGGAGACTGCCAAGAAGGCATCGTTCGTAAAGGTGGCCATCCTCCCGGAGAGGTTACCGGAGGTCAGCCTGACCAACGAGGAGCTGTCCGGACTACAGGAGTCCATCATGGAGTGTGACCACCAACTCAACTTCCGGTACGGTCACGTCACCGTGAGCGGTCTGAAGAAGACCATGAAAGCTCCGGAAGAGGCGTCCAACGAAGGCACCTGCGAGGCTGTCGAGGATACCCTCGAACCACTGACTGCGGAGCCGACGTCGCAGAGTGGGAGGACAGTCAATCTGTCATGGAGATTGGGGATGACCAGGGGGATGGACACCCCATGTCATCCCAAGAGCTGGCCCAGGAGCTCCTCCTGGACGACAGCTGTGATGAGGCGGAGGTCACCGTGATAGACGGTGGTGGAGAGACTTGCTCGCTCTCTTCACCAGAAATCACTGGGCACCAAACCCCCTTTTGATGGCTGCAACAAGCAGCACTCGGCTAGCCCAGGTGAGCATCCATCGGGCCAAAGCAGCATCTGCTGTCTTGGCCAGGATGATCACCTCTCAACACCTAGGGCTAGCCCTTGTACAGGAACCATGGTGGCACCATGGCATTAAAGGCCTGTACACGAAGGATACAAAGGTAATATGCGATCCAGGAGAACTACCTCCCAGATCATGCATTGTTATAAGGAAAGATATCAATTACAATATCTTTTCAGAGTTCCTGAGCAGGGACTGTGTCGCCATTTCCATCGACGGCACAGGAGCTACACAGAAGCTAGCAGTGGCCTCCGCCTACTTTGCTGGGGAGGAAGCCTGTCCACCGCCAGAAATACTCGGGCTAGTGGACCACTGCCGGAAGAACAAGATCCCCCTTATCATCGGATGTGATGCCAACGCACATCATGTGATCTGGGGCAGTACTGATGTTAACAACAGAGGTGAGCAACTACTAGAATTTGTTTTAAACAATAACCTAGAGATTTGTAATGTCGGCTCCACGCCGACATTTGTTACCAAGGTAAGAGAAGAGGTGCTAGACATAACTCTGGCAACCAATTCAATCAAACCCCACATTAGAAACTGGCATGTGTCACCAGAAGAATCCATGTCCGGTCACAGGTCAATTTTGTTTGAGGCTACTGAAGGCTACTTCAACACAAAAAGATATAGCCCTAAAAGAAACCCCAGGAAAACAAACTAGGATAAATTCAGGTCAACTCTAGAGCTAAATCTTTCCAACGAACTGTCAGGATACCCTAGACATCCTTTGGAACTAGATAGAGCAGTAGACAACCTAGGTCACCAAATAGTGAATGCCTTTGAAGACAGCTGTCCACTAGGCAGACAGAAACGGGAAACAGACGCACCATGGTGGAATGCTAAGCTTGAACGGCTACAACGCACCACTCAAAGGCTCTTCAACAGGCCAAAAACTGAAAGTAACTGGGAACGGTACAGGCAAAGCCTGACGCTCTATAACAAAGAGATCAGGAAAGCCAAACGGAAGGACTATAGAAACTTCTGTGAGGCAATAAGTAACGTCAACGAGGGCGCAAGACTGCACAAGGCAATGGCCAAAAGTGCAATAGATAGTAATTTAGCCCTGAAGAAAGGTAATAACACCTTTACTTCCACGGATCGGGAGAAATTAGAACTTCTCTTTGACACGCATTTCCCGGGAAGTACTCCCATTACGGGAAATATTATGCGTGATCATCGTAGAACCCCTAGGACAGTAGCAAGTGACTGGGCAACAGCCAAGTCTATAGTTACGCCCGAGAAACTTAAATGGGCTATTGGAACCTTCCAACCATTTAAGTCACCGGGATTAGATAGGATCTCTCCATCCTTCTTACAGCAGGGGCAGGAGCTACTCCTAACCCGCTTAAGAAGACTAATGGTAAGCAGCCTAACCCTTGGCTATATCCCAAGTGCATGGTGCAGCGCTAGGGTGGTCTTCATCCCCAAGACCAAGAAGAAAGATATCACCAGCCCAAAGTCCTTCAGACCTATCAGCTTAACTTCGTTTTGCCTTAAAACGCTGGAAAAACTGGTAGACTACAATATTAGGAGAACAGCTCTCAGAGACTGTCCGCTGCAACACACGCAGCATGCATACAGAGCACGCCGTTCAACAGACACGGCACTTTATCAACTATGCCGCACCCTAGAGGGGGCAGTTGACAGCAAAGAAATTGCTAGTTGTGCCTTCCTAGACATAGAGGGAGCCTTTGATAACACATCACATGATGCGGTTCGAGCTGCCCTGTTTAGAAGGAACATAGATGTTACAACGAGTAAATGGATTGGTAACCTACTACAATCCAGACAAGCAACATGTACACTGGGCTCAGATAACATGACGATAGCAATCAGCAGAGGCTGTTCGCAAGGAGGAGTGCTTTCCCCTTTGCTATGGAGTCTGCTGGTAGATGACCTTCTCAGCAAACTTGCTGAAAGTATTTTCAGTAATACTATGAAAATACTTTAAACAAATGCATTTTTTTTTACTTTTATGGTTTCAGTTGACCCGTTTGGCCAGAAGCGTTATCACCGCACGACACTTCAAAAAAAAACGTCTACGGGAAACAGCCACGCCTTAAAAACTACTTAACATTTTTAAACAAATTTTTGCACAAACATTGTCAACATTGTACAATCAGAAAATAAAATCATTCATTTCATTAAAACATTTCTACGTACCTAAACAAAATGCAAACTTTCCTGTTTTTTCCACCATGAAGGTATATAACCCCTTAAACATTTTTAAACATTTTTGGGACTAGCTCTATTAATTTTGGTAAAGTTTCTGGATGTAATTATTAACTCTGTAGCCTCTTATGGCTTATTTTTGCTTAAAAACGTATACTTTTAAACATTGTTTTTAAATATTGACTTTTAGTTTTGCATAACGGTGATGTTTAACACTGATTCGGCAATTGTTTAAAAAAAATTGGTTTTTAAAAGTGTTCTAGGGCCGTTTTTGCTTTGAAACTTTCGCACAATGATCTTCAAACTATTATTTATAAAGTTGCGAAAAAAAAATTGTTGCACTTTTGCCTTGGACAGTCGGAATCGCATTTTTTGTCCCGAAAATTTTATACTGAAATAAAAAGCGATAATTAAAATCACTACCAAACCGATGCACAATATTGCTTTTTGCATAATACAAAATGACCTTGTTTTTTTTCACTGACACGTATTGGTGCAAATATTAGGGGAGAAGTGGGGGTTGTGGGCATAGTTTTGTTTTAGGCTTATAATTATCGAACTAGTGCATATTATTTAGACATATGGGTATCTGTGTAAAGCTAGAGACCTAAACTAACTAACTATGAAGAAACAAACTTGATTTCGTTATGCGAAAAAATTTCATATGGACTTTTGTAAAACCGTAATTTTCAGCTAAAATTTTTGTTTGGGGGGGTTGTGGGCACCCTGGGAAAAAATGCTGCAAATGGAAAAATATGGAAAAAAACCGCAACCAATATCAACATAACGACAATTTATTTATTTCAAAGACTACATAGGCGTTATTAATCGTCGGAAACACAATTTTGACATGTGTAATGACTGGCCCGCATGTCAACACATTTCAGACGAAAAGCTCGATCGCAAAATTACAAATCTTGGTGATAATCCCTCTCAGCGGGAGAGGATCCTTTTCCAAGAGCCTAAGATTTCTACAAGAATGTTCTAGAGGGTCCCAAACAAATTTTGAAAACAATTTTACAAGAAATTGTAGGTTATAAAAAAATTTACCAAGAAAAAATCGGGTGCCCACAACCCCCCCAATTTTGGTGCCCACAACCAACTTTAGCAGACATTTTAAGAAGTAATTAAAAAATGTGTTTGCATACATTTTTTGGTTCAAATCGATATTGTTCCATTTAGTATAATACTTTGACTAAATAAAAATGCATCACACTTACCTTCTTAATCGATTCACTTTGATTAATACACTATTGAAAATCTTTGAAAAAAACTTCACCACCTTTTCCAAGCACAAAAAAAAACCAATTCGTTCATTTCAAAAAGCAAACGCGTTCGTTTACTTTGATATTTGGCATAAATCATACATAAGGTAATTGCTTGCGAATGACATTACCAAAAAAAGTCAATCTTCATTTTGTGAAAAGATACGAGGGGGTGCCCACAACCCCCCCATGCCCACAACCCCCACTTCTCCCTAATATTATTGCAACTCACGGAATATTAGGTAAAGGGCGGTGGCAGGAATTCCCCAGGTGCGAGATCACACCACTCTCTCCTACATACAGTGATGGAAAAAATAAAAGAAAAAAATATTCATTGGAAAATTACACAGGGCAACACTAAAAAAATTCCACGGATCATTTGCACTTTTCCATGACAATTGGGTTCTCCTGAGTCCAAGTCCCATACAAAATTATTTTCCATCACCTATAGGTTCGGCGGTATAGCGACGAATAGAAAAGTAGCATGTTGGACGACATTTTGAATTATGTCGGCTATTCCAAAGAAGTTACCGTGATATTTTTAGCTGGATTATACACTCAAGACACCACTGCACTGAACAAAAATTGTCCCCGGCTTGGACATTTGTCCATGCCGTTGGAATAAGACGTCAAAGTTGAAATCTCTCGTACAAGTCAAGTTTTTGAATTTTTTATTTTACCTAGAATTTGTAGCCCTTTGTTCGCTTCAATTTTGGTTTTTGTGCATATTCGTGATAATATTTTATTGGAATTCTTATAGCAATAAGAGTACTTTTTTTTTACTTTTTCTACTACTATATTTTCTCCCAATTTTTGAAAAGTCAAGGCAATCTTAAACACACATGCTTATATTATTTTGGAGTTAAAAAAATTTTTCCCTAATGGACCATCTAAGCATGCCATGACTTTTCAAAAATTGGGAGAAAATATAGTAGTAGAAAAGTAAAAAAAATTTACTTTTATTGCTATAAGAATTCCAATAAAATATTATCACGATAGGCATAAAAACCAAAATTGAAGCGAACATAGGGCTACAAAATCTAGGTAAAATAAAAAATTCTACCATTTTAGGTATATTTTTAAAAGGCTCTTGAATGCGACAAAAACTTATGTAAAATATGAGATTTCAATTTTGACGACTTATTCCAACGGAATGGACAAATATTCAAGCAGAAAATAATTTTTGTTCAATGCAGTGGTGTTTTGAGTGTATAATCCAACTAAAAATATCACGGTAACTTTTTTGGCATAGGCAACGTAATTCAAAGTGTCGTCCAACATGCGACTTTTCTATTCGTCGCTATACCGCCGAACCTATAGGTGATGGAAAACAATTTTGTATGGGACTTGGACTCAGGAGAACCCAATTGTCATGGAAAAGTGCAAATGATCCGTGAAATTTTCAAAAAGTTCGATTTTGTTGCCCTGTGTTATCAATACTTTCTCTTGTACAAATTTTATTTTACAATTTTTTATAATTTTAAATTAATGATAAGTCTTTTAAAACAACCGAAAAGAAAAAATTTGTTTTAACAGTTTCTTACCATTAACATTTTTTTAAATTCTTTGATTTTTTACAATGTTGGATCATTGAAGAGCCATGGAAAAAAAACACTAGAAATACAATGCTAAAAGCTACGAAAATCTTGTTTTAAGCTTAGATTGAGGTCTTAGAATCCCTTTTAACATGTGTATTTGTATGAGATGGTAAGAATTTTTACAATTGTGGATCATCGTAGACCATGGAATCCACCAGTTGGGCAATTACGGGAGGATTAATAGACAAATATTAAAATTTTATTTTTCCCACAAAACATTCTTATTTTGGAACTTTTAGGCAGTCGATTTTTTTTTATGTTTTGTTAAGAATCTTCCATTGCATTTAGATCGGGTTACCGCAATGCCCATTTTAACCCTTCTGTGAGCGGAAGATTTTTTATACGTTGTTGAGCGAAAGACACAAATTTGTGCATCGTGTTTGAACCGCGTATATCTTAAAAACCTTTATTCAGAATAATTTGAAATTTTTACTAAATACGTATTAACTCAAAATCATTAAAAAGGAATGTTTTGTTTTGCGATACTCGAAGAGTAAGCAAATACTGTAAACGTTGAAATGTCTGTCTGTCCGTCCGTACGTCCGTCATCGAGATCTATAAGAGCTAGAACCACCAAATTTTGCACACGGACTTCTATAAGCAAAGCGCAGATCAAGTTTGTTTCAAAACCTGACCACGCCCCTTTTTACGCCCACATACCGCGAAACTCATTTTCAGTTTAGCCATTTTAAGTGCTCATTTGAAAAACCTCTTAGCCTCTTATATAAAATGTTTTTTTAAAGGATGGGATCATTTCACCTTTATTTCCCTAAAAATTCACAAAAATTTGACTATTTCCTAATAAGGTTGTTAAAGTTTTTTGATGTTGCGTCATTTCTACATCTTATTATTATTTTAAGCCCTAAAATGTCCTAATTTTTTAAAAGTAGTTTAATATTTTCATTTATATCCGTGCAATGTACACTGCTATTCATGTTGTAAATAAAAACAAAAAAAAAGCTCTCGGCAGAAAATGTTTTACTTTCTTTTTGTTAGTTTCAACTTTGTCAAATGGCACCTTAAGTTTAATGTTTCAACCAATTGAAAGCAAAATAAGACAAAAATAAGACTGCATTTATATTATTTTTTCCAGTCAAAAATCTGATCTTTCTACAAATTTTCCAATACAGCTGTTATATCTGTCGAAAAAAAAGCGAAGCTAAAATAAAGGACTTGTAACCTAAAACCACTCACAGTGTTTTTTTTACGGATAACAATTTCTCAAAGTATTAAAAACATTGGTTAAATTGCTGAACTGAAAAAAATTGTGTTATTTTTTCTATCTCTGTAGGTGAACAAGTTTGTCAATAGAGGAATCACTGAACAAACATTTTTCTAGGACCAGCAGTTTGAAAATAAGTATTGAAAATATAACTTTTTTAACAAAAATTTGGTGAAAGAGGCTCTGATCAGGTTGTGAGTTTGAACGAACATAAAATGAAAAGAAACGGACCAATAGCAAAAAAAACCCATGAATTTCTGGCGGAAAACATGGTATCGAGAAAGGCGCATTTAAAGTTTTATCTTCAGTGCCCTACGAAATGGATTCTTATCATTCAACGCTAATATTTCAAAACAATGCTAAAACATAAAAATCGATTTTTTCGACCATTTAGATTTTGCGTGCAAAAATCTCGGGTTGTGTGAAAGATATCGAGCTGAAATTTTTGACAACTCGTCTTTATCGATTCTTAACAAGTTTATTGATTTAAAGAACAATCTGTTGGTAATCTTGGGTTTTCTTGATCCAAACTTTTTTTAACTACTTTGTTGAGCAGAAGACAAAATTTTGTGCGTCTAGTCTTAACTGAGTATACATATCTTTAAAGCCATTTATATAATTTAAAATTTTAAATTTTCGATTGCGTTGTTGAGCGGAAGACACAAATTTAAATTTAAAATTTTTAATTAAGCATACACTAAAAAGTTTTAATTTTTACGTAATAAATAATTACGTAAAACTCACAAACTAGTCAAACAATAGTAAAACGTGACATATTACGTTATAGGGCTTTCAATAAGCTCTCCAAAATGGTCAAATATTTGTCATACCCTTCTTTGAAAAAACTATTCGAAAAATGGATAAATAATACCACAAATATACTAGAAAGCTAGTATAATTTTAATTTCAAAATTATCGTTCTTATTAAAACACATTCTTTTAATACCTTATCTAATACTATAAATGTCGATAAAGGGGTATTGGTGGTGTTAGGTACTCTTACTTATAAAAGTAACGGTCACAAATTGCCAAAATCATTTATGATCGCCAGGTGCAGGTGCCTACCTACAAAAAAGGATGGGTCATAAAACAGTACCATATTTTTGCACCCTTAAACTAGCTTTGTGGTGATTGTTCCCTAAAACAGGTATGGCAAACTGTACCATTTCTGAAAGTTAAATCAATAAACTAACCCGTCAACAAGAACAAGCAATTATTTTTTAAACTTTTTTATTTGTCTTAATCTTAAAATAAAAAATGTTTTGTGATATTTAAGTGATTAAGTTTATTATAAGATCTTAGTATGTCAATCAATATTGGTTTGAAATTTCAATTTAGTTTGAACAGTAGTTTTTAAGTTATAACAACTCAAAAGTAGTGCACAAAAATGTGTCTGCCGCTCAATAACGCACAGTGGGCCAGAAAGTTAAAATTTGGTCAAAAAATCTGCCCTTTTTTTTAAAGATATATGTAGATAATCTGAGCCAAAAACTACAAATATTTCCTATATCCTAAAAACTAAAAATTTATCCTATTTTATAGTTTTTTATTTATAAAACAAAAACTAATGCAGAGATTTAACCCAATTTAACACAAACTCAACCACAATAGATTGCAACTAAAAAAAAAACATTAGGTGGTTAAAACCTTTGAATATGCTAACTTTCCGTGGAACGGAAAAAAATTGTACCACTAATTTTGTTACGTCATTACTTTTGCAACCCCAAAATAAAAAAATTTTTGGTTTATTAAATATTTAACTTTTTGGCTGCTAAATCATATTTTAACACCAGGATGTACAAGTATGCAACAAAATGTTGATTTGGTTGTTTATAGTTCACAAATTCACTCAAATCATGTTCGACTTCCAATTGGGTCTCAACTTTGAAAATTCATTAAAAAAGCGCCCCCAAGCGACTTAACAACTGATTAAAATATTTGCAGGTTTAAAGCAAAGTACATTTTTATAAAAAAAAAATAAACTTATAGATTTTTAAAAGATGTGTGTTGGAATAATTTCAATATTATATTTTTTTTATTAACTACGTAAAATATGTGTGAAACTTTTGTTGTTTCGTATTGCTGTAGGCGACGACATTTTGACTGTAATTTTCAAAAAATTGTGCAATATTTTACGAAGTTTTAACTTTACAAATCAATTCGTTTACAAAGTTGGAATAAAATAGCTTTAAGTATTCTAAACAAGATCCCATTGTAGTTTTATTAAACTTAAAAAAAAAAATGATTTTTTTGGCCAAAATGTGAAATTTTTGGACCATAGTGCAACATATGTATGTTCCGCTCACAGAATTATTAGGCGGCAGTATTCAATCATTACATTACTCTCGCGGTGATGGTTTTTGATTCGTTTTCTGACACTTTCCAACGTTATCCAAGCCATGACCCTAAACGGGAGAGAACTATGTTTGTGTCCAGCTTAGAGAGCCCCAAGTCGTCAAGAACCCATTTGATGAAAATTGGTGACGAAAACAAGGTGCTTTTATCTTGGTTCATGTGATTGTGTCCCCAGATTACAGAACGGAACATCGAAGCTAAAGAGAGGCCTAATTTGTCTGCATTTTTCAAGATATTTAGATACAGTCACTCTTGTTTGCGGCTCAAAACTTAATCCAAACGTCGACAATCATCTCCAATTTTATCCAAACCAATGACATTTTGAACCGAAATGTCCGAACAAAGTTTTTTGTCCAGGGTCCAGAGGGGCTTTTTTCTGGTTCTTTTTGAAAAATATCTAGAATTTTTTTAAAAACCGCATTCCAAACCCAACAGCGCGGCCTGAACGTAAAAATTTTTTTTGATACGAGCGCAGTCGGATAAATCAAAAAAACTTCAGGCCGGATTTTTAGCAGGTATACACAAAACAAAAGTTACTGAGAACGTATTTAAGACCATACATTTTTATTAGATACAGTTTTAGAAAATAAGTATGTTTATGTTAGTAAAGACTTTTTTTAGGTTCACGCTTCCCACTAGCTGCTTGTTGTTTCGTCGTCTTAAAGGCCTTTATCTAGAATTTGCTTCATATCTGACTGTGTGTGTGGGCCGGGCATTTGGATGTTTGATAACCAAATTTGTTGTACCAATAAACTGAGTTCTTTAACTTTAGCCATACAGATTCATTTGCATTCGATAAGTAATTTGTCAGCAAGAGGTCAACAAACACAAAACTTTTGAATTTTTCGGTTTTTTGCTCACCATATCTTAAACACTCGAAGAAAAGTCGATGAAAACAATGGTATGTAATAAAATGTTTGTATTCACATACACTAACAATATGTAACTAACAAATCCACATCAAAATATCACTCTTAGACTTGCCTCAAGGACCAACGACAAGGACGCGGTGATAGAATGGTCCCAATTTTTAAAATTTTTTATGGGCTTTCCGTATTTAGTATTTTTTTTTATAATTTTTTAAAAATAGTTTTTCTAGTTTTTAGTATTAAGAAATTTAAACATATTTTAAAAATGTTGTATTTTGAAGGTTTTATCCGAATATTATTTTTAAACATTAAACCAACAATACAAATTTATAAACTTTTTAAAATACCAACATTAGCAAAATTTTTTTTAACTTTTTTTTTTTGTTGGAATTTTGTATGTTAGGAAAATAAAAATATATAAAATTCAAAATAACAACAAAAATGTCAAATCGTGTAAAGAACAAAAACCACATGATTTAGCTAAAAATGCATAAATATAACCAACGTAAAATTTAAAATGAAAATTACTTTTTATAACAGGGCCTAATCCTTTTTCTCTAAGCTAAGATTGATATGGTGATGAAATCACTTTCAACATTTATTTCTTTATTTTTTATATCTGACTACCATATTTTGTAACGTACGCCACGGAACGTTAAGATAGCCAACAAAACCGAAAAAACAGTTAATCTTTTTGTTTATATACTAGCTGACAAATCTTATCGAACGCAAATGATCTGCTTTAAGGCAATAAACTCAACCATTCATTGTATTTGGCATCACTTCTAACAATGTGGGTGCTGTTCTAGAAGAAGCAACTGCAACCGCAATGTTGGATCTCTAAAACTACTTTTCATAAAAAGTCCTAAAAATTCATTTAAAAAATTATAAAAAAAACTTTTATTTTCGATTGCTTCATTAAAGTAGAATAAATGTTTATACTCTGGTACGAACGTAATCAAATTAGCAGGCCTACTCGCTTCAATGCAATTTTTTTTATGTATACGTAAATGGTGTCTTGTTCATGAAATAATTACATTTACAAATGGGCTCATATAAACCAGTACCTAGATTTAAACTTTATTTTGTTAGGTCTGTAAACTTTGGAACATACTAAACCAAGATCCATCGATAGTTTTCGTCAACATATTCATCAAACCTGTGACCATTTATCAAACGGGGTGAATATGATCACTTAGAACACGAAGTCGTGCAACGAACCCATAACTCAAAATTGCGGGCAAAACGGTGCTTTTATATATTTCTCTATGTGGATTGTGGGCACTTTATAGAAAGGAACATCGAATCTAAAGAGAGGCCTAATTTGTCTGCATTTTTCAAAAATCTAGATACAGTCACTCTTAGTTTGCGGCTCTCTCTCTCAAAACTTAATCCAAACGTCGACACTTTCCTCTGCCAATTTTATCCAAACCAATGACATTTTGAAACCCCGCTAAATGTCGAACAAAGGGTCGTGTCCAGGGTCCAGATGGGGCTTTTTTGACTGGTTCTTTTTGAAAAGACTATCTAGTATTATTTTATATACACGAGTCTGCATTTTTCCAAACCCACCTTACAGTCTGCGGCTCTTGAACGGTAAAACGATTTTGTTTTGATACGAGCGCGAGTGCGGATAAATCAAAAGAAACTTCAGTGCCGTGATTTTTAGCAGGTATACACAAAACAAAAGTTACCTGAGAACGTATTTAAGACCATACATTTTTATTAGATACAGTTTTAGTAAATAAGTATGTTTATGTTAGGTAGAGAAAAGGACAGTACGGGCGAGGGGGTGTGTATATACAGGTACTTCCTTTTTTTCAGGTTCACGGCTTCCCATCCACATAGGCTGGCTTTTGTTTTGGTTTTTTGTTCGTCTCGTCTTACCTGAGATCTAGAATTTGGAGCATGGAACTATTTGACTGTGTGTGTGTGCTGGGCAGCTTGAATGTTAAGCCAAAAACTGAATGCGCGCCTTGTGTTGTTGTGGTGTTCGACGCTTGAGTTCTTTGCAGTTTGTTAACCCCTTTCAGCTCGGATTTTCGATTTCATTTTCGTCTTTTACGTTTCGGAAATAAGTAGCACATTCGGTTAGTAAAAGGTTGCCCAGTGTGTGGGAATTCCTGGCTTATGTCTGCTCGCCATGCCTACGGGTGGGATTCCGGAATTAACCGATGGCACGCAACCAGGTGTATCATTATACACACATGCACCCACCACAAGAGACATATTGGAGCCCAGCCCAGATGGGGTCACTCATGCTCCTTCCACTACGATGCGAAACCCCCCCTCAAAAACCCTCGCGACCTCTATAAGTGGGAGCGAGAGCAGCTGACAACGGCATAGTGCAAAATAAAGTGGTTTTAATGTTCTTGCAAATTTGCTACACATGGGCATTTCCGCCAGAGGGTCAACCAGGCCAACATACTTGCAATTTCTTTTCAAAATTATACTCAAAAACTCAGCTTTTCTAAGCAATCGATACGGGCTATTCCAAGAAATTTGAAACCAGGCCAAATTACAAAACCACATGTGTTTCTTAAAGGTTTTATCCGAATATTATTTCTTAAATCATTGAAACTCAACTAATTGACAACGAAATTTATAAACTTGTTTGAGAAAACTGACCAACATTAGCAAAATGTTTTTTTTTAGACTTTTTTTTTATTTTGTTATTTTGTCATGTTAGATTGACAATATATGTATAATAACATTTGGTTCTTGTTGAACTGTTTTATTAACAACAAAAATGTCAAATCGTGGCTTAAAGAACAGAAAACCACATGATTTAGCTAAAATGCATAAGTGTAACGTCTGCAACGTGAAAATTTAAAATGAAAATTACTTTTTATAACAGGGCTCCTAATCCTTTTTCTCTAAGCTGGATTGATATGGTCATAAAATCACTTTCAATCATTTATTTCTTTATTTTTTATATCTGACTACCATATTTTGTAACGTACGCCACGGAACGTTAAGCAAGCACAACTTTTTTTCAAAAACAGTTAATCTTTTATTTATATACTAGCCGACCCGTCGAACTCTGTTCTGCCTTTAAGGCAATAAACTCAACCATTCATTTATTTGGCATCCTTCTAACAATGTGGGTGCTGTTCTAGAAGAAGCAACTGCAACCGCAATGTTGGATCTCGCTAAAACTACTGACATGAAAAGTCCTACCAGTTCCACCAGGGGCATCTAGAAATTATAAAAACAACATTTTCATTATCGATTGCCTTCATTAAAGTATCATATACTATGTTTATACGATGGTGACGAACGTAATCAAATTAGCAGAGCCTACTCTTGCTTCATGCAATTATACCTAGCGAATACAGGAAATGGTGTTTTTCCCCATTTCATGAAATGATTGTATGAAATGGGCTACATATAAATACAGTACCTAATAAACTTTATTTTGTTAGGAAGTAAACAGTTTGATTGAACTACTAAATCTAATTCCCGGTGATAATATTCCTAAAATATTCAACATATTCATAATCGTGAAAAGAATGACGCATTTAATGAAGAATTGAAACGGGGAGGGTGAATATGATCACTAGGAATTAGATTTAGTACTTCAAACGAATGTAACCCAGTTTAATTCCCAACAAAAGGAAGTTTATGATACTTTAATGAAGGCAATCGATGATGCAAATGGTGGATACCCAGGAATTAGATTTAGATATTTTACATTTAATCGAGAGTTGGAACGGAACGTGAACATGATCACCAGGAACAAGATTAAGTAATTCAAACGAATGTACCCCTGTTTATAATACTAAAGGCAATTGATGATGAAAATGGTGGATAGCCAGAAATTAGGTTTAGATTTAATTTAATAAATAATAAAGAAGTTATAGAACATTTAGCTTTGCCTTAAAGCTAGTCTACATACATATTTTACATACACGTGTTTGTGAATGTAAAATCTACAAATGTCGGTAATGTAGCCCCATAATAGGTGGCGACTCTATCGTTTTTTTCTCTTTTTGTTTATATATAGCGTTTATTGTTTTTATTGTGTACGATTTTATTTTGAATTCCGAATGAGCTTAAAATAATTGTCATAAACACATTTAATATGATTCAGTATGACTAGCTTCTGGTTTCAAGTTAATTATATTTATAAGAAAATTTTTAATGAGTTTCAGGCCACAGTTGCTTGACCAAAGGTTTATTGACAAAGCGATTTTATTATTCAGCATACTCCTACATATGTATGTACATATGAGCGGGCGAATGTATGTTTATTTGATTACTACACATGCGCGTCTGAGCGACAGGTGCTCATGCAGAACATTTCTATCCACTTCTTTTATTTAGTTTAATCATGACGTCCCACTTATCGTTGACACAATTTAAGGACGATCGATTTTGACGTGGCACACTGTGTTTTAGAATTTTTTATAGAGTATTATGCTTTGGACAGTGGCGTCATTCCACTAATTGAAAAAGCGACCTCTTTAAATTGAAGAGTTCAAACTGATCCATTGGCGTTCAAATTGCTTAGCAAAGACATTTTAAATAAACTTAAATTAAAATTTTGAAACAATCGTAACAACTTTTCTTTTCTTAAAGAACACGTCCTACAAATTTCATTTTCATTGTTTAAGTAGGTACTTTATTTTGAAAAAATTTACGTCAGTATTTAGAACAAACCGTCAACATTTCAATCGAATCAGGTAATATTTGCTCGAGTTAAGAGTCCGCGGAATTTGAACGAGGTGGTTTTAAGAAAAACGTGTTTGTTTTCCAGACGACACACAATGGGCTATTTTATTTATTTTTTTTATATAAAAAGTGACTTTGTTTAAAACGTGTTTTTGCGATTTCAAATAATTAAGTTTAGATTTTGTTCTTAGGTATTGCGTAAAGCGTAGTATTCAACAAGCTACGAACAAAAATTTCTATACAAAATGACAAGCGACATTTTTTTCGACATTTTGTGAGCGCTATATCATTAAAATTTTTGCAACTTGTGTTTTTATTTTTATTCTGGATCAGGCCACGTCAACTGTGTCAAAGATTTTGGGGTGATTATTCTCGTAACTTGTAGAGTAAAAGAGAATACTGTGAAAAGTGGCCCCAATAAATGTTGTTTTTATTGAAAATATCTACACAGATATTTAACAATTTTAAAAATCTGTTCAGTTTCAATAAATTGTGTATTCAAGTACATTAAAAATGTATTGCGCTTGAAAGCAGGCTATACTTTTTTTTAAGAGGGCTAGCGACTCTAGCGTTTTTTCTTATTTTGTTTTTTTTTAAAGAGGGCAACGAGTATCGCAAATCTGATAGTCGGAAAACCCGACTATATCTTTCTTTCTTTTTTTTTGTGATACATGTCAAACCGCTTGTACGCTATAAACTTTCTTTCAAATTATAAAAAATATTTTTTCAACTTTAAAGTTAAAAATATCAAAAACGATGCAGAATTTCGAAACCGATGCAACATTTCAAAAACGGTTTAAAGTGTTTTTAGGTGCCTGACCCTCTAAAGCTTTGAACATTTTTTAACTTTTTCGTAAATTCGTTATTTAAAATAAAATTTTTTTGGTTTTTAAACAGTTTTCTTCCAATAGTCTATAAAACGTATGGATTTACCCGCGACCCGCGATCAATTTTTTTTTTAAATATACTTTAAAGTAACACTTAAATGTTTATGAAGTATCGTCGTGCAGTTTTGTGCGATCAGCGAGATATTTTTGATACAAGTTTGTAGTTGTTTGTTTTGTAGACACACTATTGAAGAGGTATTTTACCAATTTATAAAACAAAAAAAATATTTTTTTACTTAGTTGTTCCCCCCTTAATAAGCAGAAGTTATTATAAAAATTGAGTTGATGTCAAAACTTAAGGGTACCCCCCCCATTCTCGGTTTTAAAAAATCGATTTTTTTTTATTGTCTTATTCGAATCTTCATCTCTTCAGAAATATCCCCTGAAAGTTTCGAGTCGAAATTCAAAAAAATTCTTCAAGTTACAGCCATTCTACAGTAGACGCGTCAGGTGGAGCCAAGAGCACGCACAAAACTTTAAACGCATTTTTCTCGAAACAGTGTTTTTATGATTGGCGGGCATTCTAACTCAAAAACTATTCAACCGATCAATCTGAAATTTTGATATGTTGTTTTGTACATCAGTAGCTATAACTTAAACCTTTATAAAAAACAATCGATAAATATTTACATTAATTTTCAGCTTAATTTTTAACTAAAAAACGTTGAATTCACGAGAAAATACATTCAAAGGTCCGCCATTTTGTTAATTTTTGCCCGATATAAAAAAAAAGGTCTATTCTATAGTCAAACATGTACTTTATCCAATCCTTTTTAATTTTTTGATTTCAGAGATTCCAGTCACTTGCAATCGTGCCCGCCGTCAAAAAAAAGGACTTTTTGCTAAATGTTAATAAAATGTTTATAAAAAAATTATGTAAAACTGTTTTCTCGTTCTTTAAGTTTCGAAAAACATATGTGAGAAGATCTAAACCCTCGAAATTGATTTTTGTTCATTTGCCAGCCGATTAAATATCACAAAAATAATGAATCGAGAATGGGGGGGGGTACCCTTAAGACAAGCTTAGCTT
The DNA here is from genome assembly GCA_018150695.1 of Drosophila oshimai. Taxonomy (NCBI): domain Eukaryota; kingdom Metazoa; phylum Arthropoda; class Insecta; order Diptera; family Drosophilidae; genus Drosophila; species Drosophila oshimai. The sequence continues at coordinate 324,780 of JAECWM010000269.1, read as the reverse complement.
TCTGCCAATAGTACCGAGTCATTATTCTTTTCAGTTTGTTATTTGCATGTCCATAATATTGATTTTTAATGCAGGTCGTCCATGTAACAATTTCTTAGAAACCCTTCGCCATTCCTAGAAAACGTAATAAAAAATAAAAGTGTGCCTAAAAACTAGGCCACACAAACGCAAGGCGACAAAACAATTCAAAACGGAAAAAGCTTTCATCAGATGTTAAAGTCTATCTATTACTATAAATGTGTTTATACGATGGAGACGAATGCATGTAATTAAATTAGCAGAGCCTAATTGCTTCATGCAATCATACCTAGCGAATACATAAAATGGTGTTTATACGCACACTTTTTTCTCCATTTCATGAAATGATTGCATGAAATTGGCTACGTATAAAAACAGTATATTTCCACTGGACACTGGTTGTCAGGCATGGGTCAAAGTTAATTTCCAGGCAGACGGGGGGTGGTGGCATGCAATCGCGCTGTGACGTCATAATTGGTCAAAGATTTCGTCGTGTTTGAGGTCGTGTGTGTCGGGGTGACCAATTTATTGATTTATGTACTCCCTGGCCCTGCCCAATTAATAATTATTGTGCTTCAACCCATCTTGCTTTGCAGTGTGGAAAAAGAAACCATTAAAGAACGTAGTAACACTTTTGGAGCACAATGGCATCCGGCGGCTTGACATGTGTCAAATACTTGACATTTTTTTGCAATCTTCTCTTTGCGGTAAGTTGACCATACATTTGTTATCTTACAAACTAGTTATAAATTTAAATATGTAACAATAGCCCTCTTAATACATTTAATCAAATGCAGTTTTTAAGTTCGATATCTGAACAAGATAAGACATTTTTCAAGGTCGCAATCTGTTTTAAGAAAAGTAAAAAAAAATCGTGTATTTGCAAAAAAAAAACAAGCCAATTGTTTATCAACTTGTACTCTAACTTAAAATGTAAGTTTTACTTTTACAACTTTAATTAATGTTACTTTTGCTGTCTTTGTTAAGCCATAAATTTACCAACTCAATTTTTAAAGTAGGAAACTAGTGTGGTTCGAACATTTAACATCCAATATTTCTGAAATAGTACATTTTGGGAAATATATTATAAATTGCTTAATACATTTTTAGAAACAATGCTTCTTCTTTTTGTACGAGAACAAAAATTAAGTGTAAACTTTTTAGTTAAATAATTGAGACTCAAAATTGTATACTTTGCTGTGACGTTTCCGTGCACCTTTTAAGGATTTACCAAAGCTGCCTATGCTTATCATATTGAGTTATCCAACTTAATACCTGCATGCTATAAGTGTTATTCTTTACGTAAGTTGATGTACTCAAACAATTAATATATAAATGAGTTTAAAAAATGTTACAATTTTGAATTATGTACACATATCAATTCACATGACATATCGTTTACCCAACTTAGCTTACCGGACTTCTTATCTTCCTGGTTGGTGGCATGGTTCAACTGAACTACGCGCACTATTCGAATTTTGTTAGCGATCACATCTGGACTGCTCCCATTATACTGATGATTGTGGGCGCCGCTGTAGCTGTCATCTGTTTTTTGGGATGCTGCGGGGCTTTGAAGGAGAGCAGCTGCATGATCCTCAGCTTCGCTATTCTCGCCGTGGTGATTTTTCTCTTTGAGATTGGATTGGGCTTTGCTGGTTACGTAAAGCATACCGGCCTACAACAGCTGATGGAGGGACAGTTTAACTCGACCATGAAGCATTACAAGGAGCGCGACGATTACCGTGATGCTTGGACTCTGCTGCAGACCGAGCTAGACTGCTGTGGAACCCATGGGCCCAACGACTGGGAGTTAGTTTTCCCCAACAAAACCTTGCCCCCGGCCTGTTGCTCCGTGATTAATTTGAGCGAAGCAAAGGAGTGCACATTTGTCCACGCTACCCAGCAAGGCTGCTTGCCCAAACTCTTAGAAATATTGGACTCGAAGACACTGATCTTGGCCTCCGTAGTTTTGGCTGTAGCAGGTATTCAGGTGAGTCGACAATATGTTCTGGATTTATTCTCGAATCTAAAATCAAATTTTCCATAGATGCTCACTATACTGTTTGCTTGCTGCCTATATCGGTCGTTTCGCAGGAGCTACGATCATGTTTAGACTGCGCAGCGAGGATCCCGTATGTCGTCTTTAAAACGGGAACACCAATTTTTGTAGTTTGTAGTTGTCAAATACAAGCGACGTTTTAACGTTTGCGAGTCTGAAATGAACACAATCGCACGCACTCACCCAAAAATCATGTTTCACTTGCCCACTGAAGGCTGATTAGTACATATATCTTTGATAAGGGCACACGTTTCTTTTTATTGTTTTCTTAAGTTCTTTATATAAAAAGTGGTAGAGATGGCTAAGGCAAAAGCTATTTCTTTTAAAATTATACGTAATTTCATCAGGTTTTTCGTTATAATGTTTTTGTGGTACATAAAGAAAACATCGGAAAAAGTATATCCAAAAACAATTTGAGTTGTCATTCATGTTATTGTTTCTATATAATTTTGTCACCCTTAAAATGCCAACATATTTTAACACCACACATATTGTACTACCGTATTCATATTACTGATTGTATTATCGTATTAAATAATATTTGGCTAACATATTCGTTTATCATTGTTACTGATTTGATAGAGTGACCTATAACGATATTACCTTAAACTCGCATTTTGGATAAATCTTACATATACAGACATACATATGTATAACTTGGGGTGTGTGTGGCCTTTTCCTCCCTCCAAAAGAACCCCCACTAGCTGTGAATTTATTTCATCCAATGTGTAATTGTTTTTAAGAATTGCCGCATTATGAAGGCATGCTTCCCTATGGGACTCCTTTTTTGTGCGTTATCAAAGGCAGTTTTGTTGTACTTGTTTTGTTTATACTGTTTTGCACCATTAAATATAAAAAAATGTCTTAAAAAATAAAAAAAACACATTAGTTTCCGCATACAAAAACCCCTTTAAAAGGTGCTAGCAGGGGTCGATTGGCGATCGAAAATCTGTCTTGTTAAAGACAAAATGTAATAAAAATTTTAAGCAATGTATCTGTTTAATTTGTTTCGACGGCTCTAGAATAAAAGAAATTCCGGGCACATCGGCCTTCTTCGTTAAGTCCATCAACTCAGAGCGGCAAAAATAATTGAAATAATATGAAAGTTATTTCCATTAGTACTTTTATTTAAACAAAAAAGTTTCATGCTTCTTTATTGTTATGCATTAACTATGGTTTTCATAATTAAGCAATGATCGTCATCGACCACAATGACCGAAAAAGAAATCAAGAACGAACGCTCTTAACAAAGCTTATTTTGTAACTAGAAGCCTTGTTTCTTAAATGATTGGTTTTCCTTTCCGACATTTGGCTAAAATATCTTAATGTCAAGGCTGTACCCGTGTAATTTTATAGAAGGAGGAGGAAATATATTGAAATCCTAGTTTTCGGTAATTTTTTGCGATACTCGAAGTGTAAGCAAATACTGTAAACGAGCAAATGTCTGTCTGTCCGTCTGCGGACGGACGTCCGCACAAACATCGAGATCTCGGGAACTATAAGAGCTAGAACCACCAAATTTTGCACATAGACTTCTATAAGCAAGGCGCAGATCAAGTTTGTTTCAAAACCTGACCACGCCCCTTTTTACGCCCACAAACCGCGAAACTCTGCGGTGTCCACATTTTTAATGCTAGAGAAAAATGGACCAAATAAATGTTGTTTGTATTGAAAATATCTAGCTTAATATCTAAAACTGTAGAAAATCTGGCCATTTTCAAGAAATTGTGTATACAAGTGCGTTTAAAATTTTTGTTGCGCTCGAAAGTAGGCTACACTTCTTTTTTGAAGAGGGCTAGCGACAAACGTTTTTTTTTTTGTTTTCTGTTTCTAAAGAGGGCAATGAGTATCGCAAATCTTATAGTCGGGAAACCCGACTATAGCGTTCTTTCTTGTTTTTTTTTGCGAAAAGACAGATTTGATGAGATCGATTAGGCTGTTGATTTTTAATTATAGAGATATTGCTTACATTCTTTCTAAATTAATACAGTTTTTTTGAGTTCATTAAAATCGACCCCTCTCTAACATATATACATCTTAACCTTAAAAAAGATACTCAAATTAAAAAATGTGTGTCAAACGAATTTACAATTTCTATTAAAATTTTAAATTTTAACATGCTTTTAAGTCTTGAGGCTTTAATGTGACACTTGCTTAAATTTGGGTTGATTTATTTATTTTTTTAAAGGGTTCTTTTCTACTCTTAGTGTTTTTATAATTTTATAGCCCAAATTACGGAAATCTTATTATTGTTTTTTCCCCCCTCGCACTTAGAGTAAAAACAACCTTTTTTACAAAAAAAAAAAAAAAAACTAATAGCCAGTAAGAATGTGTCATAACACCGATAGCAATAGATCACAAAAAAATAAAATAAATTGATGTTTAACTAATTTCGTACACAGCTGCATGTGTGCAAAAAAAGTACCATAGAAAAATTGTCTACAAGTGTAAAGCTAAAAATTGACATTTATGTATCACGCTTTTTATTTCCGTTACTCGAAGGGAATTTTGATGAGGAAGAGGAAGGAAAAATTCCTGTCTGTTTTTCCGTCTGACCGTACGAATGTACGTCTCGGAAACTATAAAAGCTAGGACCTCCACATTTTGCACAAACTTCAATACATAAAGATCAAGTCAAATCCTGACCACGCCCTCTATAGCGCCCGCACACCTCAAAACCTTGGCGTGCCCACATTCAAAATGGCTTTAAAAATTATTGTTTGTATTGACAATATCTACACAGATATCTACAAATTTTGAAAATCTGGCCAGTTTTAAGAAAATGTGTGACATGCACATGAAATGCCCTTGTAGGCCACTCTTTTTTTCAAGAATACAAAGAGTAACGGAAATCTGATAGTCGGGAAAACCGATTATAAAGTTTTTTCTTGTTTAATATGTACTTGTATTCGTATTGTATTGTGTTAAAAAAATTTGTCCATCACTGAAAAATCCTTGAATAAATGATCAATTTTGATTCAAACACACAAAATACGTAGAACTACATAATTAATAAAAAGTGTCCAAATCATTTGGGGTAGACTAAAGATTGTTTTTGCTAATTTAAGCAAGCTTGTCAAAAATTAAATTTACTGTCGTTTACTTGAATCTTAGTCTTTCATAAATTTGGCTACAGAAATCCCTTCCGATTTAATTTCTTCCTTTCCCCCATTTATAAATCGGAAACTATTGTGCCACCGATTTGGCCTAAAAGACAGAACACTTTCAACGGCTGTCGCTAAGTGACGAGGAGTATTTTTCTTAAAATAAAACAACGTACTTAAGACAAATATGGTTTACGTTTGAAGTTTAATTGTCTAGCGCTTTAATTTTTTTCTGAGAAAACGGTTAAAGATACAAAGCTAAAAATTGATAAAAGTATGAAAACACATTTATTTAAAAATACAAATACAAATAAAAAAAGTGGGGAAAAACGTCCCTCAATGTCGGCATTTCGGCAAAAGGAATCGATTTTCACATGTTTTTGTTCACTTATTGTATTTTTTTTTTTCAGGGAGCGAAAATTATCATTATTATTTTTTTTTAATCAAATAAATCATAAACTTACAATAGTCGCAGAAGCAAACGAATTATATCATTTGATTCCTATTTAAATCATCTTTGCATATCCGCAATGATTTGCAAATCCGGGATTTTTATACTTTTTGCTCAGTAATAATTATTATTTTGAATTTTTATTGTATTGTTCAAAAATAATAATTATTTTTAAGCGAAAAAAATATCGCGAAAAAAATATCAATCAAAAATAATGATTTTTGCTGAGCGATATTTTTTTCGCTCGAAAATATCACTCAAAGTCCGATTGCAGGAGTTCTATACAGAATCTTGACAAGATCGTTACATGTGCTTGTTGGTTACGCCACGGCCTACAGTATGGGAAAACAAAAAATTATGATTTCGTTTATATAAACTATTTTAAAATTTTTATTTAGCTTACGAGAGTTAGTTTATTAAAATTAATGCCTAGAGTTAATTGTTTAAACAATTTTTAATAAAACCAAATAAATAATTGCAGAAGTTGGAACATTCTAAATATTAAAAAAGCTTTAAGTGGTAAAAAAAAATAAAAGAAAAAGTTTTGAAAGCTGGGGGAAATGAACTCGTTCCTACCAAACGTTAAGATTCAACACTAACACCCAGACTACACCCTTTTTTGATTTTGAGGACTCATTTTGTATATGTTATTTATAGTAAGTAAGCTATATTTATGATAATATTAGAAACAAAAACAGCTTTTAAATTTGAATAAATTTTTAAAATGGTTTACTTAGCGGAATCACTTAATTTTTGTTAACTATATGATGCACCGTGTTGTAACCAACAAGCTCCTATAAAAATCTTTTTATAATTCCGTATAGAACTCCTGCAATCGGACTTTCTGCGATATTTTCGAGCGAAAAAAATATCGCTCAGAAATAATCTATTTTTGATTGACATTTTTTTCGCTTAAAAAAATGATTATTTTTTAAAAATATATTAAAAATCCAAAAATAATAATTATTACTGAGAAAATACAAATAAAAATCAAAAATAATAGTTATTTTTGATTTTTTTATATACCACTTATAATGATTACGGTCCCTGATTTTTTTTTAAAAAGCGATCAATATTGGCTGATTGTAGCTCATTTTTTAGAAAAAAAACCTAACGAACATTTTGAAAAAAAAAATTGGGTGACGATTGATTCACCCCAGCGCCTTCAATCATTTACGTAAGATCCAAAAATGTGGTTCTGAGAATAAAGCGTTTGTTTCCCAGACGACGTAGGGCGCATAGAATAAACCGTGCAACTTTGAACTCCTGTAACTTACAAAGTACTTGGAATTCAAACATAAAAATTGTGTCATACAGTGGGGAATTATTCAGGTAACATTTCTTATTGCGCTTAGATGAATCTTTTGCTTATTTGCAAGAGATCCACGCCGATCATGAACAAAACGATGCAAAAACGTCGCTAGCCAAAAATAAAGTAATTTCTTCAAAAAAAAAAAAAATCTAAACCCCAAACCACACACAACTATTCTGACGATGCTATGAGTGATTCATAACTTCGCCATTTGCAAACCTTTTCTTATGCCGCTAATTAAATAATATCCCCCGTTTCTTCCCATTTATGTCTCTTAAACTAGTACAGTGGAACATGAATGGTTATTTCAACAACTACCATGAACTACAACTTATAATTAAAGATCTCAACCCTGATACTATTTGCTTGCAGGAAACCCACATTAAAGCTAATGCTACACAAATTTTCCCCCCGAAACCATTTATTGGCCATTTCTTTAACCTCAGTTCCAATCTCTACGCCAAACAAGGGGTTAGTATTCTTGTACGAAAAAACATTCCACACAAACTTCTACAACTAAACAGCAGTACCTGCTCTTTGGGTATTGAGATCCTATCTCAACCCAAGGTAACTATCTTTAACACATATATACCACCTTGCCAGTCCGTAACAGCCAATGAAATACTAAATATAGTAGATCTTACACGTAACCCAATATATATATGTCGGAGATTTCAATGCTTGGAGTCCAATGTGGGGATCCCACTCACATAGCTCTAAGGGCCACCAAATAGAAGAAGTTATTAACAGGTCACTTTTAGCTCTCCTTAACGACGGTTCCGCGACCCACCACTCCACCCACAACTCTTTTACAGCAATTGACCTAACATTGGTTTCCGCATCACTGCTCCCATTTTGTAAGTGGACTCTTAAAGACTCACTATATGGTAGTGACCATTAGGGTAAATCCGGGACAAGTGCCGCGCCGGGACAAGTGCCCCACTTTGTTTATTGTTATCATGCATCGATAAGATTGCAGCGCCATCTCGGGAATACTTGTGTTTAAGTGTCAAAATGAAAAACTTGTGTGGAAAATTCGTACTTTGGTAAGTTAACTATTCACAATTTATGAAATCCATACGCAGTAGGTCCAAAAACAGGCGAAAATTTGTTTAGCGATTCAAAAATGTTTGTTATTTCATCGTCAAAATGTCAACAGACGTCAGATGAAGTATCATAACCTTCCTATGTAGCAAGATCATTTAGCAGATAACTATTTTTACATTTACTGTTCGCCAATATTTTTTTAATTAATAATTTTCATATGCTATGCAATCGGGACAAGCGCCCCACTTGTTCTCGGGGACAAACGCCCTACTGATAATCTGGTTTGAGCACTTTATGTTGTAAACGTTTGTTATTATTTATTAACAAAAATATTCTATATGGTGTTTTTACATAATTTACAATTGTTTATTAATGTTTTTTTGTATAAATAAAATTTTTCGTATTGTGATTCAATTTTGGTACCTCGATCGACAAATTCAGTCTTTTATTTTATTATCTTTAAAAACCAGATCTGTTATTTTTATCATTATTATTAAGTGTTGATGTGTGTTAGAAAGTACCGTAGAATCAATGTAATGGCTTTTTTTCGCGAGTTGTTGTTTGCAAAATAATTTAAATCCTAAGCATAAAAGCGGGGCGCTTGTCCCTGAAGATGTTTGAACTAGCAAATTTGCTACTTTTTATTAATCATCCCACAGAAAGCTTGTAACGTAAAATATTGATGAATAAAATGTTGTTCTTACTTCTGGATATACTACTCGACCTACAACAATCACAAAAGCCCTCGTAAACATATTTGTGAAACAACCATTTCGATTTTCAAAAACGTGGGGCACTTGTCCCGGATTTACCCTACCCCATTATCACAGAACTCTTTTCGCGATCCAAAACAGAAATTACCCGACCGACTCCAAAATTTAAAATTGATAAGGCCAATTTGGACCTTTATAGCGCCAAGTGCAAAGAAAACTTTAACTTTCCTGCAACAAACGATTTAAACCTATTTGCCGCAAAAATAACTAAATCAGTCAAAGCCTCAGCCAATGCGGCAATCCCCCAATCTAAGCCCGCTTTACACCCCAGGAATGTCGCCTGGATGAATCGTAGCCTCCTAGACCTAAGGCAACAAAAACACTCACTTTGGCATGCCTACAAAAGTACCCAGAGCACCACTGCTCTGATCACATATAAAAAAACCAATGCGTTATTCAAATATAAATCTAAAATAGCCAAACGGGAAGCTTTTAAAGAATTTACTTCAAATATATCTCCACTTTCTTCAACCAAGAAGACTTGGTTCGACCTGAACTGCCTTATAGGCAATTCACCCGATAAACTTAGAGCAATTATACATAACAACGAAGAACTGCATCGTTCGGTAGACATTTGCAATGCCTTTGGGAGCATATGGTCGGACTACTCCAAGGACGAAAATTTCTCCCCGGAATACAAGCTTCGAAAGCAAGAAATTCTCACCCGGGAATATTCTGTTACTAATCTTTCTTTCCCCAGCTGCTACTGACCTCGACTCACACTTTACCCTTAGTGAGCTTGAATATGATCTTCAATATGCAAAAGGAAAAACACCCGGTGCTGACCGAATCTCGTATCCAATGCTGAAACAGTTACCTCTCGAATCAAAATCTCGTCTTTTAGAAATGTACAACAAAATGTTTGCTGGAGGAACCTACCCACATGTGTGGAGGTCCGCCATTGTTATACCTATTTTAAAACCCAACAAACCTAATCACGAAATAACATCTTTCAGACCCATTTCACTACTCCCCTGTTTAAGCAAAACCCTAGAAAAAATGCTAGCTAAACGGCTAATGTGGTTCATTACGAAACATAATCTTGTCAGCCCTCACCAAACAGCTTTTAAACAACAGCATAGCACGCTTGATTCTCTCATGCATCTCCACCATTATGCATCCGATGCACTTTCTAACAAAAATCACGTTACCATTTTGGCAACTGATTTTGAAAGGGCATTCGATCGCGTAGGGGTGCATACAGTACTGGATCAACTTTCCCGGTGGCGGGTAGGTCAAAAGACCTTCGGTCTAGTGTAGGCTTTCATGACCAATCGTTCCATCCGAGTAAGAGTAAACAACACTCTCTCAAAATTCTACACACTGCACAACGGCATCCCCCAAGGATCGCCCCTTTCGGTAGTATTGTTCATGATCGCCTTCCAATCGCTAAACACCATCATACTAAGACATAAACAGATAGAACTTTCAATAGCAAATGCAAAAACAACACTACGCTTAACAATAAGTTTAAAGAAATACTTAACGATATCGCAATCTGGGGGAACGCCTCTGGTGCGACCCTCGCTGTAAATAAATGTAAACTTTTTCACATATGTAAAAAACACCGCTGTACATACCCACAATTATCATGTAATAATATAAATATTGAACAAGTTTCCTCACTGAAAATTCTTGGCCTCACAATTGATAAACGACTTACCTTTAAACAACATTGTAACGAACTTAGAATTAACCTTAACAACAGACTTAACATAATTAAATTCTTAGCTTCTAAGCGATCCTTCATTCATCCTACCACCCTTATCCAAGCGTCAAGAGCTCTGTTGCTGTCCAAGATTGAGTATGGTCTCCCCATCTACGGCTGGTGTGCTCCATCGACATTAAAAAAAATACTTCCCCCTTACCACGCTGCCGTCCGGCGCAGCATTGGCGCATTCCCAACGACACCCATCAAATGTATTCTCGCTGAAGCAGGATTGCCTGATATTAAGACCAGAGTCGAGCAAACGACCTTTAAACTTATACCTAAACTAATGTGCTCTACTAACTCTATCCTGTTCAAGGACTATCGAGTAGCCCTTAAACACCGAAGAAAGTTTAGAGTTCAATCAACTATCCGAAGATGCGTTCATTTCATAAAGAGACACAGTATAGAAGCGCCATATCGTTGGAACAAAGTCAAGTTCAAAGTTGGCGGGTAGGGCTCCGTGCCTTGCATTCATACCTGGAGTACGACAGGACATTTGGAAAAACATCCACAAAAAATTAATCGACACCGAAATGGAAGACTGGTCGTCTTTCAGCCACTGGTACAAACAATTCAATCCTAACAAAAAGTACACTCAGCTACCAGCGTCGAGCTCAAGAAGGGAATGCGCCATCATTACACGATTAAAAACCGGACACACAGATATCACCCACAAACACATCCTCAACGGTGAAAGGAAGCCAAACTGCCCCGACTGCGGGGCGAACTATCAGTCAAACACATTCTTGATTTATGCGCAAGCTACCAAATCCACAGAACAAGCTTCTTGGGACTGCCCCTCCATCACAACTCTTAACTACCCTAACAAGCAATAACATAAAATTAATTTTATCTTTTTTAAGCAAAACTAAAATCATTCACAAAATGTAGACAGAAAATATATTTCCTACCACACATTGTCAAATTACAAATTAAACGGTAATGTCACATCAATTGTCGAGTCGATGGCCATTGTAGCTAGTGCTCTTCTTTCTAAATTAGTTATTATATTGTAAACCTAGTTTATTTATAATAGTTAATATATTAAATAAAGAAATAAACAAAATTTATAGTTTTTATTTATTTTTTCAGGTAGTTTAACATGTTAATTGTACTTCGTAAACAATTTTCACCATAATTTGTCATTCTATAAGGAGATAAATTAAAAGTAAACAAAAACGCGTTTAAAAAACAAGCTTTTATTTGATTGCGCTAAAAAAATATAAGCATTTACTGTAAAACTTTTACTGTCAACTTTTAAAGCAATTTTTTTACATTTACACAATTTATTTGATATATGTAAAAGCTTGTCGCAGGATTTAAGTAGGTAGGTACCTACTCGAATCTTCTTATTTGTAAAATATTTATACTTGTGTGTATTGAATCACTCATATCAAGTTATTTAATTTGCTTGTGACTCTACACAAGTAAAAAGATTCGAATAGGTATCGACCTACCTGGCGATCCTAACAAGGATAATAGGAAACTGTTTTCAGATTATTGAATTGTGCAGATTGTGCATTGTGCGACCCCTGATACGTATGCAAAATTTCAGCTCAATCGGTTGAAGATATCTGCATTAAAATTGCGTTGAAAGATTCCACCCGAACACACATACAAAGCAAGTTAAATAAAAGCTGTTAATTACACAGAAAAAATTGTATGGGTAAATTTAACCAATTCTACAGTTAAAAAGCCACAACCGACAATTGTAGGTTAAATTTACTGTAACTGACTATCAACAACAGTAAAACGTAAAACACTACGTAACAATAACAAGTCTACAGTAAATTAAACCAAATATCTACCGTTAAATGGCCCCAGCCGAAAAATGGTTAAAAATACCAACTTTTACCAATAACTACAGTTCACATTTTTTTTGTAAAAGTAAAAAATAACAAATTTTTTGTAATTGAACAATCTAATAGTAATTTTACCAATTCTAAGAGTAAGTTCACCAAAATCACAGTAAAAGGGAAACTTACAAAAACATCCAAATATACACATACACATTGACTTGGCTTTCAGCTAGTGTGAAAGTATGTGAAGACTGACTATAGAAATTATTCCTTAAGTCTTAAGTCTTAACTTGTAGTGCCCGACGACTGGGTATTGGCTCGATACGTGCTAGAATCAGTAGGGAATTATAAGTTCACAAGTGTGGGGAAAATGTAACTGTATCCAGAGTTGTGCCTTTAAGCATTATCATTACTTTTTCATTATCATTAGAAAAAGTAATGCTTTTAATGCATTACTTTTGACAAATATAATGCTAATGAAAATTCAGTTCATTACTTTTGACAAATATAATGCTAATAAAAATTCAATTCATTACTTTTGACAAATATAATGCTAATGAAAATTCAATTCATTACTTTTGAGAAAAGTAATGCTAATGAAAAATCAATTCGTTACTTTTGAGAAAAGTAATGCTAGTGAAAAATATTTCAATTCTTTTGAGAAAAGTAATGCTAGTGAAATAGATTTCATTACTTTTGAGAAAAGTAATGCTAGTGAAAAAATTTCATTACTTTTGGGAAAAAGTAATGTTAGTGAAAAAGATTTCATTACTTTTGAGAAAAAGTAATGCCAATGAAATTTTTTCATTACCATTAATAATGATAATGAATAAATTTTCATTAAAATTTCATTAAATATTTTTTTGACAAGTATTGCACCCGCAAACCATGTCTTCATCCAAAGAGGCCTAAAGATTTCGCGGTTTGATTTTTTTAAAATTTTTTTTGCATTAGTTACAAGTTTATTCTTTACATACAAAACTTCTTGTTACTTAACCGTCACTTCAGTAAAAAATACACATGATAAACTTCACGTTAGAGTTGCAAAATTTGTGGGTGATGTTACCGTCAATACAGTAACCGAAACAACAACAAAATACACGCAGACAATTTTACGTAAAAGTTACAAATTTTTTGGTACATTTGATCGTCAATACAGTAAAAAATGCAATAACAAATGACACGTACCATAATTTTACATTTTTTTTGATTCAACCCATGAAAATTTTTTCTGTGTACTAATTGTTGTCAACAATTTTTGTTTTTGTACCTATTCTTTTCAAACCACATAATTTTTTTTAATATATACACCCCCACCTTTAAGTTTACAACCATTTTTATTTATACTAGCTTACAGTTTTAACCTATTGGTATATTTTAATTAAATGAAAACTGGCATTTATAATGGATTAAGAGAGGTATATAAATATTATTAAACATAAACATAATATATAAAAACTCTCATTCAATATGACTCGGCTGGGACTCGATCCTCGGACCTCAGACCTTTGTGCGCGCGACCTTTAACCACAGAACCACGCTCGCTCATAGCGGAGGTTGGTCTTAGCTAAGAACTTGTGGCTTTTTGAAAAATATTTAAACGTCGCGACAAGTGCATATTGTATATATGTAGGGGAGAAGTGGGGGTTGTGGGCATAGTTTTGTTTTTGGCCTATAATTACCGAACTAGTGCATATTATTTGGACATATGGGTATCTGTGTAAAGCTGGAGACCTAAACTAACTAATTATGAAGAAATATACTTGATTTCGTCATGCGAAAAAATTTTATATGGACTTTTGTAAAACCCTAATTTTCAGCTACCATTTTTTTGGGGGTTGTGGGCACCCTGGGAAAAAATGCTGCAAATGGAAAAATATGGAAAAAACCGCAACCAATATCAACATAACGAACATTTATTTATTTAAAAGACTACATAGGAGTTACTCATCGTCGGAAACACAATTTTGACATGTAATGACTGCCCCGCATGTCCACACATTTCAGACGAAAAGCTCGATCGCAAAATTACAAATTTTGGTGATAATCCCTCTCAGCGGGAGAGGATCCTTTTCCAAGAGCCTAAGATTTCTACAAGAATGTTCTAGAGGGTTCCAAACAAATTTTGAAAACAATTTTACAAGAAATTGTAGGTTATAAACAAATTTGCCAAGAAAAAACGGGTGCCCACAACCCCCCAATTTTGGTGCCCACAACCAACTTTAGCAGACATTTTAAGAAGTAATTAAAAAATGTGTTTGCATACATTTTTTGGTTCAAATCGATATTGTTCCATTTAGTATAATACTTTGACTAAATAAAAATGCATCACACTTACCTTCTTAATCGATTCACTTTGATTAATACACTATTGAAAATTTTTGAAAAAAACTTCACCACCTTTTCCAAGCACAAAAAAAACCAATTCGTTCATTTCAAAAAGAAAACGTTTTCGATTACTTTGATATTTGGCATAAATCATACATAAGGTAATTGCTTGCGAATGACATCACCAAAAAAAGTCAATCTTCATTTTGTGAAAAGATACGTAGGGGTGCCCATAACCCCCACTTCTCCCCTACGTATAACACAGGCCGAAAAAATGTTGTTGACTAAATGATGGTAGCCGATTCTTATAGGATTTTCGCCGTAGAATCCGATTTTGACCTTGAAAATATCCGATTGGCTCTAGTTTTCGAGCAACATGAGGTTAAAAGTGCCAAAAACTGTTTTTTTTACACTTTTTGAACAGCTATTAATGGAAAAAGCGATGAAAGAAAATGGCCTATATAGGATTAAAAGAAAGCTTAGACATTACTCTTTAATACCCAATATCAAAAAAGTGGATAGATGATAATTTAAGCAACTGGGAACAGTTTATGTGTAGGGGAGATTGGGGTAATGTGAATATACTGTATCAAATCAAAGGCAAAATATTTCAGAATTTGTAAAAAAAGTATATCTTGAATACTTCCACTTTTTTGATATTGGATACTAAAGAGTAATGTCTTAGCTTTCTTTTAATCCTATGTAGGCTATTTTCTTTCATCGCTTTTTCCATTTATAGCTGTTCAAAAAGTGTAAAAAAAACAGTTTTTGGCACCTTTAACCTCATGTTGCGCGAAAACTAGAGCCAATCGGATATTTTCAAGGCCAGAATCGGATTCTACGGCGAAAATCCTATAAGAATCGGCTACCATCATTTAGTCAACATAAAGTTGTCGAAATTTTGTCGGCCTGTGTAATTATCGATATTACGAGTTATCTGATTCCAAGAATGTCTGCCTTGGTAAGTTTCTATATTTTCAGTAAGCGTAACGGATTTATAAAAACAAAAATTGTGTCGTTTATGAAGGGAAAAAAAATTCGACCCTGCCAGGGAAATTAACTGTAACTCTTTTGTGTCCCCCTCCTTTTTACCATCTGAGCTACGTTTAAATATATAGGGGAGAGTGGGGATAGGTAAACCACGGGGATAGATGAACCACTACAAATATTTAACCTTCTGACATGATTTAGTGCGCCATTTATATGTGTGTTGCTTACTTAGTCGTTATCCTAACCTCACACGCACGCACAATCGCGTCAAACGATTGGTGTCGTTTTTATCGCTAGTCGAAGTTTGTATTCCCCGTTTGCAGCTTCAATTGTGACCTTACGTTTTCTAGAAAAAATTCTATCGTGCTTCGTCAGTGGCATTGAACTTCCTAAAATTGTATTTTATCGTAAGTAGACGCAAATTATGATATTTTCATGTATTGCTGACGCAGTTCAAATATTCCATGTTTTCTCCAAATCACTTCCAATTGGCTTATGACTTGTGGGAATACATGAACCAGTACTTGTGGGGAAAGGCTAAACCACGAAAACAGACGACTCGAGGAAGAAAACGAGGGAGGAGTATCATTGCCACTGACTCACCGCACAAAAATTGATCGCCAAAAAGCACAATCAAAAGACTCAAGAAAACCTTTGAAAAAAGAAAGAAAAAAAAATAAATAAATGATTAGCAAATTTGTAATGTTTGATTGGTTTATATTTGAACAGAAAAAAGGCATGAACAAAGAAAGAAATTACACTTTGTTTATACAATTGTAGTTTTTGTGTTATCCTGAAAGGTGGTTCAACTATCCCCATAGGGTGGTTCACCATTTGAGTCAAAAATTTGGAGAGGGAATAAACTTTACAAAACATAAGATAGTGTTTTTGCATAATACTTGATATTGCAAGGAATATGGGCTCTTCTAGATTTCTATATACAGCACACCCTTACGTTGAAATGTTCAGAAATAATAATGTTAATATAAAAACGTGGTTCACCTATCCCCACTCTCCCCTAAAATATTCAATATTCATTCCAATGCTCACTTGTCAAAATGAGTTGAATGGAATAGAATGAGCTGTTAAAAATATTTGAGTGAATGTTTGAGTTCGTGTAGGTCTATTTCAACGCACTTGTATACACAATTTCTTGACCAGATTTTCAAAATTTTTAGATATTTGGGTAGATATTTTCAATACAAACAACATTTATTTGGTCCACTTTTCTCTAGCATTAAAAATGTGGACACCGCAGAGTTTCGCGGTTTGTGGGCGTAAAAAGGGGCGTGGTCAGGTTTTGAAACAAACTTGATCTGCGCCCTGCTCATAGAAGTCTTTGTTCAAAATTTGGTGGTTCTAGCTCTTATAGTTCCCGAGTTCTCGATGTTTGTGCGGACGGACGGACAGACAGACGGACAGACAGACATTTGGTCGTTTATAGTATTTGCTTACTCTTCGAGTATCGCAAATAATAAAGCCAAATATGTAAAAATTGACTTTAAGCCCCAAAAGTGGGTTGAGGCACTTATTTACCTTTGATCGCTTTACAGGTGAACTACAATTAGTATATACTTTTTGAGGTAATTTTTGAACTTAAAAGCTACAATATACGCCAAAAAGTATTATCCAACTTAGCTTTTTTTTTAATATTTCTTTAATTGGGTTTTAAAGAGTTAGGTATGTTTGCTAAAAATGTAACCCCATTTGATAAGCCGGAATAAATATGAAAAATGATCGATTCAGAAAAAAGTTTTTTTTTTTTAATTTTGAACATAAAGGCCGCTTTCCTTTTTAATGTATTTTCGCAAAAAAAGTCAAAATTTGTACCTGTGACCTTGAATAATTCAATTCGCACACCTGGGATCGATGGGGACTTTTGACAATTTGTTCCTTGTGGTAAACCAAGGGCCTTCACCAAAATTTAGCTCTGTCGGAATTAAGGCTATTTCAATACTGCAATAGCTGACGCTGGAAATTTCCTTCCCCCCCTTCCCTACAAACAAGTGACGTAGCCAAATGGAAAGCGGGCCTAAAAATCAATCAATCAAAATCAATTGAATAGGGTGCAAAACTGTAACTTTTGTCATTTTTGCAATTTTATTTATCATGTTTCTTCTGGCTTATCAAATGGGTTTATATTTTCAGGAAACATACACAGAAAAAATTCTATGGGTAAATTCAACCAATTCTACAGTTAAAAAGCCTCAACCGACAACTGTGGGTTGAATTTACTGTAACTGACTGTCAGCAACAGCAAATTTTACGTAAAACACTACGTAAAGATTACAAATCTACAGTAAATTCAACCAAAAATCCACAGTTAAATTGCCTCAACCAACAAAAATGGTTAAAAATACCAACTTGTTACAATAGTTACAGTAAGATATATTCATACCAGAAAAATTGTAAGGTTACCTCTCCGTCACAGTAATTTTACTGTTACTGTAAAAATATTATTTTTGAGGTGATGTCACCACGCGTAGTAGTCAGGTGACCAAAAAATTGTAAAAATGAACATTTTTACAGTAGTTTTTAGTGTGAAAGTATGTGAAGACTGACTATAGAAGTCTTAAGTCTTCCCTTTTAAATGCCCGGCATCTGGGTTTTGGTTCGTGACAAGCTAGAACCAGTTGGGAATTATAAATTCACAAGAGTGGGGAAACTGTAACTGTGTCTACAGTGACTTTACCATCACTATAGTAAAAAAACATACAAAAATGTTCACGTTAGAGTTAAAACATTTTTTGGTTAAGTTACCGTAAATACAGTAATCGAAACAACAACAAAATACACGCAGGCGATTTTACGTAAAAATTACAAATTTTTTGGTAATATTGACTGTCAATACAGTTAAAAATGCAATAACAAATTACACGTACCATAATTTTAAAGTAAATTTACTGTAAAAGTTGGTTGATTCAACCCATGAAAATTTTTTCTGTGTACTTAAATAAGTCACCAATAAAATGAGACCAAGATCTTGAGATTCGATGCTTATAAGAGAAGATACGGACCGTTGTAGTGAGAAAATAAAATTGTGTTACAGTTGTGCAAGTCGGTGTGTAAGGAAGTTCTCGGGCTGGTACAGGACTCAGGGCTCCTAAGGTCACTTACAAATATTTATTAAGTTCAAGGACTAAAAGGGGGTGGAGAGATAGAACTAAAAATTACCAAGAATCTCTTGGCCGAAACTCGCAGCGGCTTCAGATTCGACGGCTTCAGATCAAACGAGCAAAACTCCGTCGAAATCCTCAGCTACCTCGCGTTCCGCCCGCGGGTCGTCAAAATGCGGGAGTGCAGTGCGGCCAAAATTCCAACCGTAGGCGATTCTTGTTCTCGAAACTCTAGTTCGGCACGTGCGAAGCCTCGAAAGTAATTTAATCCACGCCTCTCTGTACCCGGCTTACGCACCTCGTGTTGGGCGGGGCGTCGGCGGACGCTGACGCTATCGGACGCTGACGCTATCGGACGCTGACGCTATCGGACGCTATCCCAAGACAACGTCAGAGTTTCTTGCAATTGGTGGGGGGCTGAAGTTCTCTTACCGCGGAAATTTTGTCTGAATCGGTGTGTATTCCTACGCTGTTGACATGCCCTAAGTAGGTTACACTTCGCTGAAAAAATTTACACTTCGCCTTATTGAGTTTCAAATTCGCTTTCCTAAGTCGTCGGAGAGCTTCCAGTAGGTTGGCGATGTGCTCTTCTATCGAGGTCCCGATGACGATGGTGACATCTTAGTAACGAAAGCGTAAGGAAAGGAAAAATTCTAAAAACTCGAGTCTGAGGGACGTGTTAGGTTAGGTTAGGTTAGAGCGGCGGCTGACACAAGGTCAGCCCACTTAGGCCATCACTGGCCCATTGTGATACCGCAATGGATCATTGTATACCACGAATTTATAAAGAATCCCAGCCCGTTTCTCTAATGAAACCTGCTATTTTCTTCGGGGGAACAGCTGCTAATTCAGCTAGATTTTCAAGGAAATATTCTCTTATATACTTTTTCCTGCGCCTGATAAGGGCCACACAGGAGCAGAAGAAGTGCTCTACTGATTCTACTTCTTCCTCGTTTCGTTTCTCTAATGAAACCTGCTATTTTCTTCGGGGGAACAGCTGCTAATTCAGCTAGATTGTCAAGGAAATATTCTCCTATATACTTTTTCCTGCGCCTGATAAGGGCCACACAGGAGCAGAAGAAGTGCTCTACTGATTCTACTTCTTCCTCGATTTTGAAGCTTCTGTAGAAGTCGTTGTTTAGGACGTTAAGTCGGGATGCGTGGGCTCCTACTAATTTGCTCTAATTACAGCTGTGCACTGTGTGCGATGTAGACTGAAAAGCCTTTTGGTGCGTTTGGCGTCAACCTTAGGCCATGTTTGGCGACTAATGTTGCTGTGAGTGGTATTATCCCATGTTTCTTGTACAAGGGATCTAAAACCCTCCCTTGTCCTGAGCTTAAAAGTGGCTAGTGGCATACGGAAGTCCTCCTTGTCTGGAAGGAGAACTGTGGTAGTGCCGCGTCTGGCCAGTTCATCAGCTATTTCGTTCCCCTCAATATTTTGGTGCCCTGGCACCCAGATTAGGGATATAACGAACTGCTGTGCCATCTCTTGAAGAGATTTGCGGCAGTTGTTCACTATCGTCGAGTTTGAAGATAGCGCACGAATTGACTTTATTGCTGCCTGACTGTCTGAGTAACTGTTAATTACTCCGTTTGTAAGGCTAGAGTGGCGTAGGCAGCTGAGAGCCTCGCTTATGGCGAGAATCTCTGCCTGAAAAACGCTGCAGTGGTCCGGAAGACGGAAGTGTATTTTGATACTAAGTTGTTCACAGAAGACTCCTCCTTCAACTCGATTGTCGAGTTTGGAGCTGTCTGTGAAGAAATTTATACATTCGTTTTGTCCAAAGGGGCTTGCCGCCCAGTCCTCCCTAGAGGGGAAGGCTGTTTTGAACGTTGTAGAGGTGTGTTCTACGGGTGTGCAATAATCTGTTAATTGTATGTTTGCGCCTTCTGGTAGGATGGATGAGTGTCCGTATTTACGGATTGTCCAGCAGTTTGCGTCTCTCAGACGTCGTGCTGTGATGGTGGCGATTTCTTTTGCCACCAGAAGAATTGGGGATATGCTAGTAATAGCGTTGAGCGCTTCACTAGAGGTTGTTCTAAGAGCTCCTGTCATGCATAGTTGCGCTACCCTTTGCACCTTGTTGAGTGCCTTGAGTTTGGAACTGTACAGCAGCGCTGGCCACCAAATGGATACCCCATACAGGAGGATGGGTCTTACTATGGCGCTGTATAACCAGCTAACTACAGACGGGGACATACCCCATTTGAGGCCTACTGCCTTTTTGCAGGTGAAGAGTGCAATGTTGGCTTTACGCACTCTATCCGCTATAGTGAGATTCCAGTTCAGTTTCTTGTCTAGTACAAGCCCCAGGTATTTTGCACTGTCGCTAAACTCTAGAACGGAATCATTTAGTTTTGGGGCAGATAACTTAGGGATCTTATACTTCCTGGAGAAGAGAATAAGATCGGTTTTATTTGGGTTTACGTTTAACCCACTTTCAGATGCCCATTTTGACAGTTTTCTTAGTTTTACTGTCATAATGTCACAAAGGGTTTGCGGAAATTTTCCCCGCAGCATAACAACCACATCGTCTGCATAAGCAACAATCTTGCACCCCCCATCTTCTATGTCTCGAAGCAGCGTGTTTACTGCTAGGTTCCATAGAAGCGGAGAGAGTACCCCCCCTTGAGGAGTACCTCTGCTGACATGCCTGCACAGAGTAGATGCTCCCAGTGAAGAGGTCACTTTTCTGCTCAGTAGCAGCTGTGTGACTAATCTCACCAACTGAGCATCTACTCCAAGGCTCAGCATAGCATTGGTTATTGCCTTTAAGTCGATGTTATTGAAGGCTCCTTCTATGTCCAAGAAGGCGGCTAGGGTATATTCCTTGTCTTGCAAGGATTTTTCTATACTGGATATGACAGAGTGAAGTGCTGTTTCTGTCGATTTGCCTTTACGGTATGCATGCTGAGATTCAGATAGCAGAGAGGGATTGATTGATGTTCTTAGGTATAGCCCTATCAATCTTTCCAAGGTTTTCAGAAGGAATGAGGACAGGCTTATTGGCCTGAGATCCTTCGGTGTTGTGTGTGAGGCTTTGCCGGCCTTGGGTATAAATACTACCTTGGACGTTAGCCAAGAAGGGGGAATATGGCCTAACGCCATGATGTTCGTGAAGATGGCTTTTAACCAAGGGACAGCAAGATCTTCCCCTTGCTGCAATTGTGCCGGAAATATCCCATCGGGACCTGGAGATTTGTAGGGAGCGAAGCTATTTATAGCCCATTTAATGTTGGTTTCAGTCATGATGCCATCCAATACTTTGACCGAGTGGCATGGTTGAGGGTCGCTTGTGTGGGGACCTAAGGTGTTACCTGGAAAATGCGTATCTAGTAATAGTGTAAGTGTTTCTTCGCTAGAAGAAGTCCATGAGTCGTCCTGTTTCTTGAGATAGCCCAGATTTGAGGATGACTTTGAGAGTACCTTTCGTAATCTTGCGGCTTCTGAAGAGGATTCAATTCCCGAAGTGAATTTTCTCCAATCCTCTCTTTTTGCCTGCCTAGTGAGCTTTTTGAATTGAGCTAGACTGTGTTTGTATTCTGACCAGCTCTGTTCACAACTTAGTCTTTTTGCTCTGTTGAAGAGTTTCCTACATTCTACCCTCAGCTTGTCTATTTCTTGTTTCCACCAGGGTGGTCTCCATTTGCCTCTCGGCTTGCTGATTGGACAGGATGCTTTATATGCATTGTTACAGGCTTCAGTGAAGGCTGTCGTGAGGTAAGTGAGATGTTCCTCCGATGGAGGAATCTGCTCTGGAGGAGCTGGTAGGGCCTTAGCCAGTCTGTTTTTGAAGGCTGGCCAGTTGGTTCTGCGGGGGTTTGAGAACGTTACTGGGTCAGGATTGGGCGCACATAATTTTGTGTCGATATATTTGTGATCTGAGAAGGAGTGTTCTTTAGAAACACTCCACCCTGAAAGTTGGTCATGCATGAAGTTTGAGGTAAGGGTTAGGTCTATGACCTCCTCCCTGTCCTTGATTACAAAAGCGGGGTCGTTTCCCCTATTGCAGATAAGTAAGTTGGTGGAGAGAAGGTATTCAAAAAGTAACTCACCCCTCTCATTTGTGTTGGTACTGCCCCACATTTGGGCATTTGCGTCGCATCCGATCAATAGGCCAGTGCCACGATCTTCGCAAACCTTTACAAGTTCCCTCAGCTTGTGACCCGGTATTGGGTCCATGATGTCGTACACCAGGTACGCTGACACCACACATAGCGACCTTTCCTGGAGCTCCAGACTTATCGCTGTAGTGTCCGCATCGCTGTAATTATATAGCATAAATGCACTAAGGTGCCTTTTAGCTAAAATACAAGTACGGGTTTTACCTTCTCCTTGAGCTACGAGTAGCTTGTATTTAGGGGTGCTGAGTCCGCATATCCTATTGGATACAAACCAGGGTTCCTGGATCAGCACCAGGTCGGCTTCGTCTCTCGCTAGACGAAGCATGAGGGCAGCGGAGGCTGCTTTACAATGATGGAGGTTTATCTGCACGACTCTCAGAGACATCGTGCAGATTTGCCTCCACCACCGTCGCGTCAGCGTCCAGGTCCTCGGCGAAAACTTCGCTCATGGAGTCAGTACTCCCGTGACCCAGCTTGCTGAAGCCCTGGAGAAGGGATGCTTCGGATATCACCGACTCGCAGTCCTCCTCCTCTCTGCCTGGCTCCTCCATCTCGGTGGCCAGCACCTCTTCAACACCAGGCTCTTCCTTCTGCTTGGTGTCCGACTTGTACACCCTGATGCGCACCGAGCTAAAACCGAAGCTTAGCTCTCCGTGCATTGCATCAATGGGTGCAGCGGAGACCTTATTTAGGATAAGTATTACCTGACGCAAAGGGCCCTGCGTCTCTTCCACCTTTGCCACCTTCCAGTCGGAGGACGGCAGGTTGGGGTTGCATCTTTGCAACATCGCCAGGATCTTCTCCGGCTCCTTGAAGGAGGACGGGACCCATATGACGGCTCTTGGCCTACTCGGGATGTCCTTCCAGTCGACAGCGACCAGCTTGGCACCCGGGTAGACCTCACCCAGTCTAGATACGGTTGCTTTCAGTAGCTCTGCCGACCTAGCCCCTTCGCACGCCATCACCTTGACGTTACCCTGGTACCACCCTGCATCTTTGCAGATTGGTGGCGGTCCAGGGTCCGCTTCCAGCACCTCGAAGCATTGTACAGCCAGTGCTGCCTCAACCCACTTCCACTGGCTTCTCGGGATTCTCCCCTCAGCATCGCCTTGGTCCAGGACTCCTAGAAGGATCTTGTCCTTTGCCATTTCTGCGAAGCTTTTGGACGGCACGACGGGCACGTGCGTACGAATCTTCTTCGGGGCATTTTGAGCCGCGCTTTCCTGGGATCGCTGCCGTTTAGGATTTTTAGGTTCCTCCTTCGGCCTCTCCAATACGAAATTGAGCAACACAGACTTAGCCCAATCCACTTTCTTTAACCACTCCGCTGAGGGGGTGGTGATGTTGCTGTGTGCGTGTCTCTTCAGGATGGCCGCGGCGGATTTCCTCTCCCCGTACCTATCCATCTTGGCCTTGCTTGTGGATGACCTTCCCTTCACCCCCGCACCCGACTGAGCTGCAGCTGCGCTTGTGGTAGCACCTTGCTGGTCGCTCGAGGTGACAGGAGTGTCGGTTGCGGTCACCACCTTGCCTCTGACCAGGGGCGATTGAGCCCAGTCGGCTGTTTCGCCGGGGTGGAGTTGACTTTAGCCCCAGTAAGCTCTGTCATTCCTCCTGTCGTTTGGTTGACCTTGGGTTCAGTAACCCCTGTCTTAGGACCCTCGGTCCTCGCCGGATTTATGGGAGTGCCGGTCTCCTTTTTTGTATTCTTGTTTTTTGTTTGGTCCATATTAGTTCCCACGAGCTGCGGAGAAAGGGTGGTCCACCTCCCGCAGAGATCCGCGCTACGGAAGGTAAGGCTAGCTGATCCGGAGGGCGCCAGGTATCCGGATGCTCCGTTTGCGACTGGGCTATTTTTAAAGGGCCCCCAGCCAGGTTGATCATCGGCACGGGTCGCATGACACCTTGATCCAGCCCTTCACCTTAGCCATGATAAGAGATCGCAGAAACCTGTTTCATGGCTATGGAGAAAGCTCCGCCCCAGTCTACGAATCCCAGATTTTAGCTGGTGCCGTCCCGAGGGACACTGGAACACCATTACCAGTTGGCACCCTCGTGGAGGGTTCAGCTATAGGATTTTTGCCAACCGAGGGACGTGTTTACTTTTAAATTTTTTTTTTATTTTTTTATACTTTGTAAAAGTTTGCCCTGCTTGTGTGTGTGTTTTTATAAAAAAAAAAACAAGTTTCCCGACTATAAGATTTGCGATACTCATTGCCCTCTTTAAAAGACAAAACAAGAAAAAACGCTAGAGTAATTAGCCCTCTTTAAAAACGTGAAGCCTGCTTTTAGGCACAATCAATTTTTAACGCACTTGTATACATAATTTTTGAAAATGGACAGATTTTCAAAACTATTAGAAAACTGTGTAGATATTAAGGGAAAGTTCTTGTCACAAGCGACCAAAAAAATTTTTTTTATTGCTGTATTTTCATCTTTATGGTCCTAAAAATGTGAAGGCAAAAGGATATTTCCCTATCTAATTGATTTTACGAGTTATAGCCTATAGACGAGAGAGCGCGTCGGTCGAAAAACAGGTAGAAGCGCGTCTTCGTCAAACTTTAAGGGGGGACATCTGAGTAACTTTTTTTTTTAAAAACGAAAATTTTTTTTTCGCTTAAATAATTTTTTATGGTCTTAAAAATAACATACCAAAAGATAGAGTCCGGCAAAAGTGTCTAAGTGTCGAAATTTTCCATTCTGCGGCGATGCCTCACAGGTATATCCCATGGAACCTTTTGTGTTTAAACGCGTTTTTCTCGAAACCACTTTTTTTGAGTTGGCCGAGTAGAAAACTCGCACAAATCTTAACCGATCGATCTGAAATTTTGACAGTATATTCAAAATACCTATGTCTATCGACACACGTAGGATTTTTTCGATATATTGCTTACTTTTTTTTTATCAACAATTTTGTGACGCTTTTTTCGTGAAAATTTTAATTTTCTTTTCAATCACTCACCATTTTGCAAAAAATCAATATATCGAAAAAATCCTACGTGTGTCGATAGACATAGGTATTTTGAATATACTGTCAAAATTTCAGATCGATCAGTTAAGATTTGTGCGAGTTTTCTACTCGGCCAACTCAAAAAGTGGTTTTGAGAAAATGCTGCACAGCCGCCATTTTGTTTTTGATTTATTCAAAAAAAAATTTTATTTTGTACTTGCACCTAATATTATAAACATTCTTTACAAATTTTCGATTGGCTGTTTCATTTGGCCAATAAAAATATCAGAATATCCGATTTTTTTTCAGTTACTCAGATGTCCCCCCTCAAACGCGTTTTTCTCGCAACGCTTTTTTTTTTGCGCGCGGGGCGTGATTCCGCTTTAACGGCTACACCGATTTTGACGTTTGGCGGCTCTAATTAAAGCTTATTTAATTTAGGGGGCCTTCTCAAAGCGTTTTTGTTTTCTTTTTTTAGTATTTTTTTTAACGTAAAACAAAAAAAACAAGGCAAAAAGGTTGTTTTTTCTAAAAAGGATCTCCATTTTTTTAAAACGGGTTTTTCAAAAATCGGAAACCAAAAAGGCCCCCAAATTTCATCTACTTTAAGATTTTTTTTGGTTTTTTCGTTTTCGATCATTTGGCAGGGCTGTAGAGCACCCCGCGCACACTGTCATTGAGGGCTTGAGCCGCCATTTTGTTTTATTTTTACTAGAAAAAAAAAATTTGTTCTGGTCTTTTAAAATATAGACAAATAAATGCCAAAAAATCGTGGCTTGCGGCCGTTAAAAGGGGCGTGGTCGGGTTTTGAAACAAACTTGATCTACGTGGGGTATATAAAAGTCTGTGTGCTCTAGCTCTTATGGTTCCCGAGATCGCGATGCTCGTACGGACGGACAGACATTTTAACGTATACAGTATTTGCTTACACTTCGAATATCGCAAACAAAAACCATTTTCTACGCCTGATCCTATGTTTATTTTGGTGTCTTTCACATGGTTCTTTACGCCATTTAGATGAAAAAATTTCTTACACTTAAATTTTCCCAAACAAATCTTTGGAAAAAAAAAATTTAAATATAACAGGCTTAGCAAAATGCATTTTCCCAATGATCCAATGGTTCCCTACCGTGTTTTTGTGTGCAAATTTAAAGTCGAAAGATTTAAGCATCAT
Source organism: Drosophila oshimai (assembly GCA_018150695.1). Lineage (NCBI taxonomy): Eukaryota > Metazoa > Arthropoda > Insecta > Diptera > Drosophilidae > Drosophila > Drosophila oshimai. Next base: position 297,820 of record JAECWM010000269.1, on the reverse strand, counting down.
TTAAGCCAAACTCCAAAAGCACTAGCGTTTATTCTTCGCCAATCGATATTATTGGTATCGGCAGGGCCGGGTGCGAATGTCTCAAAAACACATTTATTAATAATTTTTTATTTAATGCCACATATGACACTACACTGTTCAAATCGTCGAAATGAGAGCAAAGTTTGGGAATTTTTTGTGGCATGACGGAAAGAGATACGAACTTCCGGTTTTGAGCAATAATTGTCCTTTTTACAACAATTCTAAGATCATTTTAATTTTTGGAAAAACAAAATGGCGGTTCTGGTCGGCCTCTGCACACCCGATATTCACGGCTCCCGCCTCTTGTACTGAACTGAAATGAAAATTGTTATTATTTTCTTAAAATTTATGAAATTCTTCGTGTTTTGAACTAAACTTCCATGAGTTTTGACAAAAAATGGATTGTTTTGTGGACGTTTGAAAAAAAAAAATTTATTTTACCACTTTTTTGCGACTTAATATAGTTATACAATTAAAATTTAATAATTTTGTATGAGAATTGTTTGTTTAAGTCATACAAAAGTTTTTAGAACGACCCTCTGCGCGCGCGACATGGGTGGGTTAAGGACTCTTTAATTCTGAAAATATTGGTCGGATTGAGAAATCCTTTCACACACATATTCTAAAGACATGTAGCTTTTCATTTTTGAAAACAAAATCGATTTTTTCGACAAAATGAAAAAGAACCTCCCCTTAATTAGACAACTGTATATGACTGTTGAAAAAATTTTTTTATTAACAAGGCTCGGTCACATAAGCTTCAACAAGGCGCCAAAACTTTCTGATTTAAAATTTGTTGAAAAATAAAAATTATATTAACAAGAAAAACATTAAAAATAATAAAGTTAGCTTTTAATTCGGCATGCTGATAAAGAAGTCCCTAATTAGAGGGCTAGTTTGGTTTTTAGCTAAAAGCCAATTACATAACAAACCGCCAAGCAGCCGGCCACTTTCTGTTTTGCTTTTCCCTTTGTTTTAAAACCATGTTGGCCGCAAAAAGTGTTAAAACACTCGAAAACAAAATTAAATTTTCCTTTGTTTGCTCTTCCATTTATTCTCGCCTTGAATGATGGCTTCATTTCACTGGCACATATTTCTTCGTTTTCGACAATGTAGATATTTTTACACGGGGTCTCCCATAAGGAAATATGTGGCATTAATGTGTAAAGAAGTCATTTGTCCCGACCAGGCCCAGCAAAAATACCAAAAAATTCCAGTTCCTATCGATAAGTTTTTAAATAGCTATTCATTTTTACCCAAGTGCAATTCAAAACACACCGCCAAGCAGCTTGCAACTCACATGTCGGCTAATAACGTACGTTAAAATCATGTTCAGTGGAACAACCCACATTCTAAATGTAAAAATATTTCGCAGAGGAATGGCGCTATTAAAGCCTAGTACTCAGATCGACGAAATGCGTTCGAAAGCAGTGAGAGAGAGACAGTCCAATTACATAGAAAAGAAAAATTCTAGAAACCGAAATCGCGTTGCCAACTGGCAGGAGTGAATTTTTTGTAGTATTTCGAGAACGAAAGGCATGGAAGACAGAAAAATGTAATTAGCTCATGTAATTACATATGTAATCACTCTCTCTCATAAAGCCTAGTACTCAGATCGATGATGCGACCAATAGACATTCTGCGCGTGCATTTAACCCTTTTAGGACCATTATTGCCTATAGGCAAAATTGGCTTTACTGTACAGAATGCGTAATTATTTTTCGCGGTTGGTTTTCATTTTCGATTTGTAAAGTATCATACATATTACTTATAAAACTATACTATTCAGGCCCAATGTTACCTATAGGCAACATATCATTAAGGACAAGCCAGGATTCGCAGGACTTTGAAATTTGTTTTGAAGTCAAATATTGGCCCCCAATTTAATTCCTGAAAGGGCTAAAAAATGTACATGAAAAATTGAATGTAAATAAACATATCATTTTTTTAGAAGGGCACTGAGTCGGAGAACCCGACTATAGCATTCTTTCTTGTTTTGTAATCTAAACCTTGACCACGAGTTAAATCGTTCATAAACCAAAAAAGAGTTTGCAGAAACAAGCCATTGTTTTTGCATAGTTTATTTTACTTTTTAAATTCAGAATAAATGGCTTGTTTATAGTTTAAGGCGTAGGTACATTTATTTAATTACTTTTTTAAAAATGTGGGCACCGTAGAGTTTTTAGACTTCTATGTACCCCACGCAGTTCAAGTTTGTTTCGAAACTTGACCACGCCCCTTTTAACGCCTACAAACTTTCATTTTTTAGTGCAACCGAAACGGTTTTGAAGGGATTAAATTGTATGTGCACTATCCAACTATACATAAATGAACGCACTTAATGCTCGAATTAATAATAAAGTAGTTTAACAACACTTCACGTAGCCGCCTATACATTCTACATATGTATATATGTTTGTAAGTATATGTAAAGTAGACATGTGTTTATGGCAAACTAACTGCAGCTAACTTATAAGCTAACAGGTGGTGGTAATTTAAAAATAAACGAGAAGAAAACCCTAAAATACCCTCTGCAGATAGAGAATGCAATAGTCCGATTTGATATGCTAAAGTGATCAGACACAATTTTGAAAAAAACCGACTATCAGATTCTTGTTACTCATTGCCTGTGAAGATAATTTCAATACAAACAACATTAATTAGGGCCACTTGTGGGCACCACGGGTTTTGTAAGAAATTCGATCTGCAAGGGGTATACAGAAGTCTGTGTGTAAAATTTGGTGGCTCTAGCTCTTATGGTTTCCGAGATGTCGACGTTCGTACGAAGGGACGGAGAGACGGACGGCCGGACAGACATACATTTTCAACGTTCACAGTATTTGCTTTCTCTTTGAGTATGGCAAATAAAAATTTATGCAGACTGTAATAGGTTCTTAAGATATTAAAATATAAGTACAACTCTAGTATAATTATTTAATTATTTAAATCAAATTTTAAATAGAGTTTCGCCACTGTCCGTAAGTTATGCACAGTGCTTGTTTGAATGGAAAATAGAGGTGCATCCCTTACGGTTGCTATTAACTACGTAGGTTTGTTTTTTGGTTGTTTGTTCAATGTTAAATGGAAACAAAAAAAAATAACTCAAGTATGCTATTCTGCAACTGTGTGAACACTTTTTTTTTTGATTAAATAAGATAACGAAATATATTTTCATCAGTTTTTTAAGAAGAATATTAACTTTAAAAATGTCCCAAAGAGCTGGAGTAGTGGCCCCACGCAAGGAGGTAACCGGCTTTAATCGCATGACACCCAAATGCCTAAAGGAATTGTGCAAGAAGGACAAGCTTTATTTGACACCGCGCTTAAATGATGTACTCTATTTGCACTATCAGGGTGAGTCAGCCGAAGCTTCTGTGACGTGAGAGTATTAAATCTATAACGTGCCTATTTCAGGCTTTCAGTGCATCGAGAGCTTGGAGGAGTACACAGAACTTAAGTGCCTTTGGCTAGAATGCAATGCCATTTCTGATATTCAGGGCCTGGAGCAGCTAAGAAAACTAAAGTGTCTTTTCCTCCAAAAAAATCTGATCACAAAGATCGAGAATTTAGACGCATGTCGCGAACTAGATACTTTAAATCTAAGCTCAAACCATATTCGCAAAATACAAAACATTGGCACCGACATTCTGCCAGTTTTGAATACGCTCAATATATCTTCGAATTATTTGAAGGACAGTGAAAGTCTGTCAGACTTGGTTCAATGCAAAACACTGTCGGTTTTGGACTTATCAAACAACCGAATTGACGATATTTTGATTGTAAAAATTTTTGAGCAGATGCTTAGTTTAAAAGTCTTGGTGTTGCAAGGAAACCCTGTAGTTTCAAGACTCCCGCAATATCGTAAGACATTGATACTGGCCTGCGTAAGTATTTAGGGTCGCCCGACTTTTAAAATAGGGCTATAATAAATGTATGTTTTCCATTCAGAAAGAACTAACTTATTTGGATAGTCGTCCTGTTTTTCCCCGTGATCGAGCATGTGCTGAGGCCTGGTAAGATTCCCTAATACAGCTTGATACTTCAATAACACTAAAATTGATGTTTTTAAGAGTAGGGGAGAGTGGGGTGACATGATTTCTTCAAGGCCATTTTTAGAGAAGAATATGGATCGTTTTTATACTTTTGTTTATATCCTTCTATGTGGTAAGCACTAAGCTTTAAAATGTAAAAATCCATTTTTTTTTAACGTACCATGGCGATTTAAAAAAAATAAATTACTGAGCGAAGCAAAGTGGGGCAACACACATAGTGGGGTAATTTTTCAACGCCCCTGGGGCAGTTTTGCCACCCATTCACACAAAAAAATAAACTGTAAAGTCAACCTAGAATAATTGTTATTCTACCATTTTTTTTATTTTTCATGTATTTTGTTGTTGGTTTTTTGTCCAAGTCCAACATACAAAAATTGTAACTTCAATATTCTACAATTTTTCATGTATTTTGTTTTTGCTTTCTTGGCTAAAAAAATTTTACGCAATACATTTTGGAGTACTTTGTTTTTGTTTTTTATACAGTCCCGTTTTTATTAAAATAGTAAGAAAAATATTTATATTTTCCTCAAGGATTTTGTTGTTGAGATTTTGGCCAAACTTATAGTGAAACTATTGTTAAAATAGTAAACAAAATATTTTAAGTTTTGTTGTGTGTTTTGTTGTTTTTCTATCTGGCCAGATTTATAGTGAAACTACTATTAAAATAATAAGACAAATATTGTCAGTGTTCTTGTGTATTTTTTTGTTTTCCATTAAAATAATAAGACAAATATTGTCAGTGTTCTTGTGTATTTTTTTGTTTTCCATTAGGCCAAATTTATAATGAAACTACATTAAAATAATAAGAAAAATATTTTCAGTTTTCTTGTGTATTTTGTAGTTTTACCTTCTGACCAAATCTGTGATGAAACTACTATATAAATAATAAGAAACATTTTTTAAGTTTTCTTGTGTATTTTGTTGTTTTTCCATTAGGCCAAATTTATAATGAAACTAGGTACTATTATATTAGTAAAAAAACATATTTTTATTTATCTCATGTATTTTGTTGTCGCAAAAAGTACTGTTCCAATATAGTAAGTGAACTATTTTAATAGTTATCATCAAAACCTTTCGTTTAAACATTTTTCCTAGGTCGAAGCGGTTTTCATCATTAAATCGTTACTTTTACAGAGTTTATTTTTTTGTGTTGAAAAGTTGAAACAAGAAATGGTAAATGGTTAAAGAATGTTTTATTTATTTATATTTAACTTATACGGTATTTTACGGTAAAACTCTGTGCTGCCCACATTTAAAAGTTTGTACATTTGTTTGTTTTGAAAATATCTGCACAAATACAAAACAAAAATTTAAATACCTATTTTCAAGAAAGTTATGTATGTGAGCCTTTATGCAGGCAAAACTTTAGGAGGGCAATGAAAAATGGAAATCTGATAGTCGGGGAAACTAATGTATAAGTTTAATGTCATCAGACGAATCGATATAGCCCTGTCCTTCTGTGTATATGTTTTTATATGGAGGCAGATCAAGCTCGAAGATTTTTACGATCGGATATATAGTCATCCTACAGCTGCCATACAAATGTTATACGTACTTTCCGTTTTAGTAAACTTGTTTCGCTCAAGTAAGACGAATAAACTTAAAACTTTTTCAATTGTAATTTTTTATGTCAAAGCAGATCGATTTACAAAATCTCGACGATTGTTTCGCTCAGTTTACTTAACTTAACTGCACTGTATATGTTAATACACATTTTGACTTTTACTGAATAACAAAAAAAATTCAAAGCTAATCTAAACTTTAAAGTTAAAAAAAATTCTTGAAAAAGATAATATTTAGGGGGCTCTAATAAAGCCTATGTTCTGAGATGCAACTTAAAACAAGAAAGAACGCTATAGTCGGGTTTCCCGACTATAAGATTTGCGATACTCATTTGCCCTCATTAAAAAAACAAAACGAGAAAAAACGATAGAGTCGCTACCTATGGGGCTACATTATCTACATTTGTAAATTTTACATTCACAAACACGTGTATGTAAAATATGTATGTAGACTAGATTCAAGGCATAGCAAAACGTTCTATAACTTCTATATTATTTATTAGAGCATAAAATGGTTCGGAATGTAGTAAGGCAGTGCACACATTCTTTTAAAACCGCAAAGATTGCATAAAAAATGAGAGCGCCACAGATTTTCGCGGTTTGTGGGCGTTAAAAGGGGCGTGGCCAGGGTTTGAAACAAACTTGATCTGCGCCTTGCTTATAGAAGTCTGTGTGCAAAATTTGGTGGCTCTAGCTCTTATAGTTTCCGAGATCTCGATGTTTGTGCGGACGGACGGACGGACGGACGGACGGACAGACAGACAGACATTTGATCGTTTACAGTATTTGCTTACTCTTCGAGTATCGCAAATAAAAATGATGACCTTTAAAAAAAATATGGTTTTTCCATGCATTTATTACCTTTTATGGTAAAACAACAAAAATTTTGGAATCGGATCTGTACGGCACGTTTTAAACGTGTTTTCGAGTAAAACGCCTTTGAAGTAGTATGATCTGACCTTATTGATGTCGAGTATTATGAAAGATAACGAAATAAATTGTTTTCTGCACATACTCAGTGCGTAAGGACGGCAGTCAAGAAATTAAAATAAAAAAGATTTTTTCGCGGAGAACCGCTGAGAACCATCTATCGAAAACTAAAAAATTTGCTTGTTATTGGTATTGTATTATATAATTTTCCTTACTCAAAAAGTATGAAAATACTGTGAACGTTGCAAATGTCTGTCGGTCCGTCCGTCCTCCCGAAATAGCGTCTAGATCTTGGAAACTATAAGAGGTACAGCCGCCATATTTTTTAAAGAGGGCCATGAGTAAAGGAAATCTGATAGTCAGGGATCCCGTCTATAGCGTTTCTGCTTATGTTTGTAATGTACGTCAATCTCAATATCACCCGAATTCATATAAATTCATTTAACAACAATGTCGTAGCTTACGCCCAAAAAAATAGCTTATAAATTATTATTAAACCAAATTTTTACGATCGGATGACTATATCCTATAGCTGCCTTACAAGTGCTTGCCTAATTTTCAGTTTCTTAAGCTTTTCAGTGAGATGCGTATTAACCTCAAACTTTTTCTTTCCTCTTTTTAAAGTTTTAGTTTAAAAATCTCAACGATCGGATGACTACATTGCATAGCTGCCATACGCTTGTTTTAGTCAACATAAAACTTTCCCAACTGTTTTTATTTGCGATACTCGAATAGTAAGCAAATACTGTAAACGTTGAAATGTCTGTCTGTCCGTCCGTCCGTCTGTCCGTCCGTCCGTCCGTCTGTCCGTCCGTCCGTCTGTCCGTCCGTCTGTCCGCACAAACATCGAGATCTCGGGCTAGAAACTCTGTGGAATGCTAGAGAAAAGTGGCTCAAATAAATGTTATTTGTATTGAAAATATCTAGCCAAAAATCTACAAATTTTGAAAATCTTTTTTTGATGGGCGTTTCGGATGTTTCGGTCCGCTTCAATGTTTGTTTTTTTTTTGTTGTAATTTAGTCTTGTAAAAAAATTACATTTACAAATATCTCGCGAAACCGATAAGCTGGTATTTAGGTCTCTTCAGTTCTGTAATCTGGGGACACATACGAACCAAGATCCAAGGTTAGTTTGCTTCACCATTTTCATCAAACCTGTAACCTCTTGGGGCTCACTGTGTAAAGTTATAAACTAAGGCTATAGGGGGGGGCCACCATAGCTACATTGGCTTTCGGCTTGTTACATTTGTTATTTTATTAGTTCATAAGTCTTTGCATATGGATTTTAAAAATACTCTTTCGGTTATATGGCGGTCGGTCATGCGGCTGCGTGTGTCGCAGAAAACGCTAACCGCTGCGCACTCAATGTGTTTTTCTTCCAATAAATACGTTACCTTAAATCAAAAATACATACATTTAATAAGTGTCTTTTCTTTTGGAAATGAAAGAAATATAAAAAATACTTGCTTTTGAGCGGCTGGGAGTGTTATATTTGGGGACACATGTCCCTAGGAAATTTATCATTCCATGCTTTTCGACGCATCGAACAGGCATGTTGTCCTTGGCAATCATAAACACCAAAGCGTCCGTAATCTTGGATTTATGTCCTTTGTCTAAAAATTATAACAAGAATGTGCATTATTATAACAAGCTGCATTTAAAATTAATAATATTAATATTTACCGTTGTAAGACACTGAAATTGAAAAAATTTCTTTTATTGTCGGCTGGTCTGTAGATTGCTTAGTTTTGCTGTGGTCATCATCGTCTTTTGCTTGATTTTTTAAAGAACATGCTCAAATAGATATGTAGGTATGTATATACAAGCATACGCAGTTGAAAAGACCGCGTTTTTTGAGAATTGAAGCAAAGTTTCTTGCTAAATTTGCTAAAATGTAACTCACCTTGCCTATACATTTTATTATTAGGGGAGAAGTGGGGGTTGTGGGCATGGGGGGGTTATGGGCACCCCTACGTATCTTTTCACAAAATGAAGATTGACTTTTTTTGGTGATGTCATTCGCAAGCAATTACCTTATGTATGATTTATGCCAAATATCAAAGTAATCGAAAACGTTTTCTTTTTGAAATGAACGAATTGGTTTTTTTTGTGCTTGGAAAAGGTGGTGAAGTTTTTTTCAAAAATTTTCAATAGTGTATTAATTAAAGTGAATCGATTAAGAAGGTAAGTGTGATGCATTTTTATTTAGTGAAAGTATTATACTAAATGGAACAATATCGATTTGAACCAAAAAATGTATGCAAACACATTTTTTAATTACTTCTTAAAATGTCTGCTAAAGTTGGTTGTGGGCACCAAAATTGGGGGGTTGTGGGCACCCGTTTTTTCTTGGAAAATTTGTTTATAACCTACAATTTCTTGTAAAATTGTTTTCAAAATTTGTTTGGAACCCTCTAGAACATTCTTGTAGAAATCTTAGGCTCTTGGAAAAGGATCCTCTCCCGCTGAGAGGGATTATCACCAAAATTTGTAATTTTGCGATCGAGCTTTTCGTCTGAAATGTGTGGACATGCGGGACAGTCATTACACATGTCAAAATTGTGTTTCCGACGATGAGTAACTCCTATGTAGTCTTTTAAATAAATAAATGTTCGTTATGTTGATATTGGTTGCGGTTTTTTTCCATATTTTTCCATTTGCAGCATTTTTTCCCAGGGTGCCCACAACCCCCCAAAAAAAAAAATGGTAGCTGAAAATTAGGGTTTTACAAAAGTCCATATAAAATTTTTTCGCATGACGAAATCAAGTATATTTCTTCATAATTAGTTAGTTTAGGTCTCTAGCTTTACACAGATACCCATATGTCCAAATAATATGCACTAGTTCGGTAATTATAGGCCAAAAACAAAACTATGCCCACAACCCCCACTTCTCCCCTATTAGTATTATATTATTGGGGTGTTAGTGTACCGAGACCTGTTTAGATCTATTGTACCCCCATTCGGAGCCTACAGCCCAGATATCAACCCATTTCCTCGAACAAAGTCGAGGAGTTTTGATGGGTTGATTCTTCCTAAGAGCTCATGTGATAGCGTTCTCGATCCTAAGGTTCTGCATCTTATATTTATTGAGGCCGGACAGTCTGCAATGATGTGTGTAGAGGTTTCGTCCTCCATGTCACAGAATCTGCAAGTCCTGCTGCTTGTTATTCCTATCTTAATTAGGTGACTTTTCAGTCTGCAGTGCCCGGTTAGTAATCCGGTAACGATTCTATGTGAATTCTTCCCTAGTTGCATAAGTTCCTCGAACCTCTTCTTGTTGTAGTTTTCTATTAGAGTTTTGGCTTGCCTTAGGTCTGGGGTATTCCTCCAGTGTTCTTGCCTCATGGTGCATTCCTCTTTCCTAATGTATTCTTTTATATTGTGCCTTCCTATGCCACAGTAGGGTTCTGGTCCTATCAGGGGCTGTTCGGCTCCTAATTTTGCCATTTTATCGGCAATTTCATTTTCGGATATGTCCCTATGACCCGGAATCCATCTGAGGGCCAGTCTATTTAGACTGCCCAAACGGTGTAGTTTACTCTTCACCTCTAGTACTATCTTTGAGGTGACTTTATTACTGCATAGAGCAGTAATTGCTGCTCGGCTGTCCGAAAGGATCGAGATGTCCTTATTCTTCCACGCTGTATGTTGAGCTCTGCACAACGTCCAATAGCGCATACCTCAGCCTGGAATATGCTGGTGTATTGGCCAAGGAATTTGTGGTATTTTATGCGGGGCCCTACCACTCCAAGGCCAGTGCCTTTTTGTGTCAGGGATCGATCTGTGTACCATGCTATGGTGCGTTTAGCCATAGGGTGCACTTCGGACAATGTGGTCCAATCTTTCTTATTGCCTAAGTGTGTTGTGAAATTCTGCTCGAAGATTAATTCGGCTGTCATTTCATCCCTAGGGGTTAGTATTAGGGGCACTTCACCTTACAGATTAGTCGCATCCCTGTTATTTAGAATGCAACCACTACCCGTGCCCTCAGTGCTTATTCTCAGGAGGGTAGCTTTGCGTTGAAGTTCAATTACACAATGGAGTGGTGTTAGCTCCATCAGTACTTGACAGACAGACAGAAACGGGAAACAGACGCACCGTGGTGGAATGCTAAGCTTGAACGGCTACAACGCACCCCTTTGAGTGGCGCCCCTTTGCCTAGTGGACAACTGTCTTCAAAGGCATTCACTATTTCGTGACCTAGGTTGTCTACTGCTCTATCTAGTTCCAAGGGATGTCTAGGGTATCCTGACGGTTCGTTGGAAAGATTTAGCTCTAGAGTTGACCTGAACTTATCCCAGTTTGTTTTCCTGGGGTTTCTTTTAGGGGTGTATCGTTATGTGTTGAAGGCTACTTCAAACAAAATTGTCCTGTGGTCGGACATGGATTCTTCGGCGTGGAGCCGACATTACAAATCTCTAGGTTATTGTTTAAAATAAATTCTAGTAGTTGCTCACCTCTGTTGTTTACATTCGTGCTGCCCCAGATCACATGATGTGCGTTGGCATCACATCCTATGATGAGGGGGATCTTGTTCTTCCGGCAGTGGTCCACTAGCCCGAGTATTTCTGGCGGTGGACAGGCTTCCTCCCCAGCAAAGTAGGCGGAGGCCACTGCTAGCTTCTTTGTAGCTCCTGTGCCGTCGATGGAGATGGCGACACAGTCCCTGCTCAGGAACTCTAAAAAGATATTGTAATTGATATCTTCTTTCCTTATAACAATGCATGATCTGGGAGGTAGTTCTCCTGGATCGCATATTACCTTGGTATCCTTCGTGTACAGCCTTTAATGCCATGGTGCCACCATCCTTCCTGTACAAGGGCTAGCCCTAGGTGTTGGGAGGTGATCATCCTGGCCAAGACAGCAGATGCTGCTTTGGCCCCATGGATGTTCACTTGGGCTAGCCGAGTGCTGCTTGCTGCAGCCATCAGTTGGGGGTTAAATGCCCCGTGATTTCTGGTGGAAAGAGCGAGACAGTCTCTCCACCACCGTCTACCACGGCGACCTCCGCCTCATCGCAGCTTTCGTCCAGGAGGAGCTCCTGGGCCAGCTCTTGGGATGACATGGGGTGTCCATCCCCCTGGTCGTCCCCAATCTCCATGTTCTGGGCAGATTGGCTATCCTCCCCACTCTGCGACGCCGGCTCCACACTTAGTGGTTCGAGGGTATCCTCGACAGCCTCCCAGATGTCTCCACTGGTTGTATCTTCAGGAGCCTTCCTGGTCTTCATTAGACCGCTCACAGTGACTTGGCCATATCGGAAGTTGAGCTGGTGGTCACACTCCACTATCTCATCCCTTCCGGTCTGGTCCATCCCTACTACGAGAAGTGCACCAGCTCCGTCGTTTCTCCTGGAGATGACCTTCCAGGCGTCTGTTCCGACACGGTTTTGGAAACCGATTAGGGCCAGAATCTCCTCGTTTGTCCTATCTGCGCTCCTCGGGCAGAACAACGTCGCATTGTATACTGCCGGGATGTCGTCTCCCGTGCGTGTCTCAAGGGGTATTCCCTTCCACTTCCGCAGCTGAGGAACGGCATTCTTTCGCCACTCGGCTGTGCCTTCGTCCAGGCAATCGATTATCAGGTGACCCACCCTGAAGTGGATACCTCTGAAAACGACCGGACCGCTCCACGCTGACGTGAGCATCTCGTCCATGATGGACTCCTGTAGTCCGGACAGCTCCTCATTGGTCAGGCTGACCACCGGGAACCTCATCGGGAGGATAGCCACCTTTACAAACGATGCCTTCTTGGCAGCCTCCGCGTATGTCGGACGGGGTCCGGTGGGCGGTGGTGCCGGGCCAGAGGGTCGTCCTCCGGCATGTGTCGGTTGATGGTCTCGGCGAGGCTGGCAAGGTATCTTCCTGGCCTGCACCTTTGCCTTCTCTACCGCTGCTGCTGCTGATGTACTAGGTCCATCTTGCCTAGGGGCCCGTGAGGTTGTCTCACTAGCCACCTTGCCATGCCTGGACCTTTTGGGGGTGTCTGTGGGTGGTGTGCGGCTGGTGTTCAGCCGTTTGCCAACCGGTGCTGCTCCTAGTGCCGGTTACTCCCTCGGCTCCTTTGCCTTCTTCAAGGCCTCCTCTGGCGTCATGCCCTGCATGAGGTACCTGGCAGGCCACGCCTGTTTGGGTCGTCCAGTCCTCCGGGCTGTCCTAGGGCGTCCTGTTTCTTCAGCTGTCTAATAGAGTATGGCCTATCAGACGCGAGAAGTGGACGTGCTGGCAGGGTAAGTTCTGCTGGCACACCGCGCTCCCTGGCTGGAAACACCTGCAGCGCAGGTCTGGCCTGCACTGCTGGTAAGATCCTAGGCGTGTGCGCTGCCGCCTGTGGTCTCTCACCGTCGAGGAGTCTATCCTCGAAGTGTCTTGCGACACCGGTCGCAGGGATATCCTGCGGGATTTTAGTGTTTTTCTTAATGGACTTCATATGCTCCCACGAGTTGCGGAGAAGTATAGGTCCACCCGGGCAGAGATCCGCCGTACCCGGGTAAGGCGCAGTTAGGACAGACGGTCGCCTCTTGTCTGAACCCTCCGTTTGCGGCTGGGCTTTTTGTTGAGTCGGGCCCCCAGCCAGGCTGACTATCGGCACGGGTCGGATGACACCTTAGTCCGGCACCGAGGTGAGATGTGGGGGATAGGATGGTGGTAGGTAGTTCTGAGGGAGGCTACGGTGAAAAGACGACCAAACAAGCGTCTTGTCGGTATACCTCGTAGGTATACCCGCTGTTTGTCCGGGGTTGCTTATTCGCTTACGCTTATTCGCAACTAACCTTCCCGGAAGGCCGTTCGCTATCCGCAACCTGCGACCCGCCTTGTGGCCTCAGCTAAGCCTCCCTTCGAAACATCTTATTTCGAAGTTCTTATTTATGTACAATTAAATATAAAAGAATTGGGGATAATGCAACTGAATATTGATACATTTTCATAAATTATTTGTTGTTCTTTTTCTTTTTTTTCCCTTTTTTTTATTTATCTATTGGGTTTATAGTTAACAATGAACTATATGTCTGTGTCAATTCCTATACATTTTAAATTCACATCAAAGTATTTATTTTTCAAATGGGATAACATTTTGGATGTATTCCCACTTATTTTAATTGTTTTTAAAAAGATTTCGCACTATGCTTTTTTTTTTTTTTTTTAATTCGCCTAAAAAATAATGCACAGAGATGAGAGATTGTAATGAGAGAAAGATATGCAAATGTCAAATATTATCAATAAATAAAATATAAATGTTTTGATATTTGGCTAAAAAAACTTCACAATATAAATATATTTTATTTTGCAAAAATATCGATATATTGATATTTTGATATATTTTTGACATCCCTAGCTAGCTAGCTGTTTTTAAAGAAAGAGGGCAATGAGTATCGCAAATCTTGTAGTCGGAAAACCCGACTATAGCGTTCATTCTTGTTTTTTTTTTAAAAAGATGTTAATAAGTAACAAGAATCTGGTAGTCGGGAAAACCTGACCTTTGTATTTGTATTTTATTATAAAATGTCATGCTAACGCTAAAAGTTTGGAACTTATAAATTGATGCGTTAGTCACAATGCGTCCTTTCTTGTGTTTTTTTGTATGGTTCTAAACTTTTTTCTTATCCTTCGTTTTCGGCTTTTATTGCAAAAGTAGTTGAGAATGCTTAAGCTGCGCTTCAAGAAATCTAAAACAATTCCTTAGACCGTTAGATTTTTGTCGGTATATTTTATATACAATTTTGATAGTATACCTAGGGTAAACAAAAAAAGTGATAAATTGGAAAAACATGTTAATCGGGGTGCCACAAAAACCGTTCCGCCCAAAGAGGGTTGGAATTTACATAGAGAAGGGGTTGGACATTCGGTTGGAATTTGGGCGGAACGGTTTCTGTGGCACCCCGAATATGAGAATTCTGAAAACCGAAAAGAGAACAGAGCACAGACCAACTACGCGCCAAATAGACTCTCTCTGACTTGTTATTTTTCTCTAATTCGGAACTTATTTTTGTACCCATGCAGGCCATCATAGTTTTAGTTTGGTGTTTGCAAAGCATAAAAGGAGGCTTTTCCGCCCCTATAAAGTATATACAGTGACTCCAACGCCTAATCGGACACCTATTTTCCTAATATAAAACTGCTCTAAAACCCACAAAAAATAAGTTAGAAAGATAGCTTTTTCGCATTAATTTAAACTTTATGTTGACCTCTTTCCATAACTAACAAAATACAATTACATTTTTAACGATAACGCTTAGTTTTTAAAAAAATACAAAAATGCCTCCGTATTTGACGCTCAACGCATAATCGGACAGTGGAAAATAGTGAAGAAAAGTATTAAAAAATTGAATAATTCCCAACATATTTGAAATTGGAATACTTTATATGGAAGCTTAAGCTGTCTAGCACATTATTTAGCCCTATTGGCATTGATTCCGCTAATGTTGTTGTTGTTCCTGGCGATAAATTACATCACCCCTTTTAAAGGTACGTTTTTGCACGTTTTGTTAAATATATGATATTTGATTTTTTTTGTTTGACTTCTTGATTAACAAATATCTGCGCTCCTCGGGCAGAACAACGTCGCGTTGTATACTGCCGGGATGTCGTCTCCCGTGCGTGTCTCAAGGGGTATTCCCTTCCACTTCCGCAGCTGAGGAACGGCATTCTTTCGCCACTCGGCTGTGCCTTCGTCCAGGCAATCGATTATCAGGTGACCCACCCTGAAGTGGATACCTCTGAAAACGACCGGACCGCTCCACGCTGACGTGAGCATCTCGTCCATGATGGACTCCTGTAGTCCGGACAGCTCCTCATTGGTCAGGCTGACCACCGGGAACCTCATCGGGAGGATAGCCACCTTTACAAACGATGCCTTCTTGGCAGCCTCCGCGTATGTCGGACGGGGTCCGGTGGGCGGTGGTGCCGGGCCAGAGGGTCGTCCTCCGGCATGTGTCGGTTGATGGTCTCGGCGAGGCTGGCAAGGTATCTTCCTGGCCTGCACCTTTGCCTTCTCTACCGCTGCTGCTGCTGATGTACTAGGTCCATCTTGCCTAGGGGCCCGTGAGGTTGTCTCACTAGCCACCTTGCCATGCCTGGACCTTTTGGGGGTGTCTGTGGGTGGTGTGCGGCTGGTGTTCAGCCGTTTGCCAACCGGTGCTGCTCCTAGTGCCGGTTACTCCCTCGGCTCCTTTGCCTTCTTCAAGGCCTCCTCTGGCGTCATGCCCTGCATGAGGTACCTGGCAGGCCACGCCTGTTTGGGTCGTCCAGTCCTCCGGGCTGTCCTAGGGCGTCCTGTTTCTTCAGCTGTCTAATAGAGTATGGCCTATCAGACGCGAGAAGTGGACGTGCTGGCAGGGTAAGTTCTGCTGGCACACCGCGCTCCCTGGCTGGAAACACCTGCAGCGCAGGTCTGGCCTGCACTGCTGGTAAGATCCTAGGCGTGTGCGCTGCCGCCTGTGGTCTCTCACCGTCGAGGAGTCTATCCTCGAAGTGTCTTGCGACACCGGTCGCAGGGATATCCTGCGGGATTTTAGTGTTTTTCTTAATGGACTTCATATGCTCCCACGAGTTGCGGAGAAGTATAGGTCCACCCGGGCAGAGATCCGCCGTACCCGGGTAAGGCGCAGTTAGGACAGACGGTCGCCTCTTGTCTGAACCCTCCGTTTGCGGCTGGGCTTTTTGTTGAGTCGGGCCCCCAGCCAGGCTGACTATCGGCACGGGTCGGATGACACCTTAGTCCGGCACCGAGGTGAGATGTGGGGGATAGGATGGTGGTAGGTAGTTCTGAGGGAGGCTACGGTGAAAAGACGACCAAACAAGCGTCTTGTCGGTATACCTCGTAGGTATACCCGCTGTTTGTCCGGGGTTGCTTATTCGCTTACGCTTATTCGCAACTAACCTTCCCGGAAGGCCGTTCGCTATCCGCAACCTGCGACCCGCCTTGTGGCCTCAGCTAACCTCCCTTCGAAACATCTTATTTCGAAGTTCTTATTTATGTACAATTAAATATAAAAGAATTGGGGATAATGCAACTGAATATTGATACATTTTCATAAATTATTTGTTGTTCTTTTTCTTTTTTTCCCTTTTTTTTTATTTATCTATTGGGTTTATAGTTAACAATGAACTATATGTCTGTGTCAATTCCTATACATTTTAAATTCACATCAAAGTATTTATTTTTCAAATGGGATAACATTTTGGATGTATTCCCACTTATTTTAATTGTTTTTAAAAGATTTCGCACTATGCTTTTTTTTTTTTTTTTAATTCGCCTAAAAAATAATGCACAGAGATGAGAGATTGTAATGAGAGAAAGATATGCAAATGTCAAATATTATCAATAAATAAAATATAAATGTTTTGATATTTGGCTAAAAAAACTTCACAATATAAATATATTTTATTTTGCAAAAATATCGATATATTGATATTTTGATATATTTTTGACATCCCTAGCTAGCTAGCTGTTTTTAAAGAAAGAGGGCAATGAGTATCGCAAATCTTGTAGTCGGAAAACCCGACTATAGCGTTCCTTTTTTTTTTTTTTTTAAAGATGTTAATAAGTAACAAGAATCTGGTAGTCGGGGAAAACCTGACCTTTGTATTTGTATTTTATTATAAAATGTCATGCTAACGCTAAAAGTTTGGAACTTATAAATTGATGCGTTAGTCACAATGCGTCCTTTCTTGTGTTTTTTGTATGGTTCTAAACTTTTTTCTTATCCTTCGTTTTCGGCTTTTATTGCAAAAGTAGTTGAGAATGCTTAAGCTGCGCTTCAAGAAATCTAAAACAATTCCTTAGACCGTTAGATTTTTGTCGGTATATTTTATATACAATTTTGATAGTATACCTAGGGTAAACAAAAAAAGTGATAAATTGGAAAAACATGTTAATCGGGGTGCCACAAAAACCGTTCCGCCCAAAGAGGGTTGGAATTTACATAGAGAAGGGGTTGGACATTCGGTTGGAATTTGGGCGGAACGGTTTCTGTGGCACCCCGAATATGAGAATTCTGAAAACCGAAAAGAGAACAGAGCACAGACCAACTACGCGCCAAATAGACTCTCTCTGACTTGTTATTTTTCTCTAATTCGGAACTTATTTTTGTACCCATGCAGGCCATCATAGTTTTAGTTTGGTGTTTGCAAAGCATAAAAGGAGGCTTTTCCGCCCCTATAAAGTATATACAGTGACTCCAACGCCTAATCGGACACCTATTTTCCTAATATAAAACTGCTCTAAAACCCACAAAAAATAAGTTAGAAAGATAGCTTTTTCGCATTAATTTAAACTTTATGTTGACCTCTTTCCATAACTAACAAAATACAATTACATTTTTAACGATAACGCTTAGTTTTTAAAAAAATACAAAAATGCCTCCGTATTTGACGCTCAACGCATAATCGGACAGTGGAAAATAGTGAAGAAAAGTATTAAAAAATTGAATAATTCCCAACATATTTGAAATTGGAATACTTTATATGGAAGCTTAAGCTGTCTAGCACATTATTTAGCCCTATTGGCATTGATTCCGCTAATGTTGTTGTTGTTCCTGGCGATAAATTACATCACCCCTTTTAAAGGTACGTTTTTGCACGTTTTGTTAAATATATGATATTTGATTTTTTTTTTGTTTGACTTCTTGATTAACAAATATCTGCGCTCCTCGGGCAGAACAACGTCGCGTTGTATACTGCCGGGATGTCGTCTCCCGTGCGTGTCTCAAGGGGTATTCCCTTCCACTTCCGCAGCTGAGGAACGGCATTCTTTCGCCACTCGGCTGTGCCTTCGTCCAGGCAATCGATTATCAGGTGACCCACCCTGAAGTGGATACCTCTGAAAACGACCGGACCGCTCCACGCTGACGTGAGCATCTCGTCCATGATGGACTCCTGTAGTCCGGACAGCTCCTCATTGGTCAGGCTGACCACCGGGAACCTCATCGGGAGGATAGCCACCTTTACAAACGATGCCTTCTTGGCAGCCTCCGCGTATGTCGGACGGGGTCCGGTGGGCGGTGGTGCCGGGCCAGAGGGTCGTCCTCCGGCATGTGTCGGTTGATGGTCTCGGCGAGGCTGGCAAGGTATCTTCCTGGCCTGCACCTTTGCCTTCTCTACCGCTGCTGCTGCTGATGTACTAGGTCCATCTTGCCTAGGGGCCCGTGAGGTTGTCTCACTAGCCACCTTGCCATGCCTGGACCTTTTGGGGGTGTCTGTGGGTGGTGTGCGGCTGGTGTTCAGCCGTTTGCCAACCGGTGCTGCTCCTAGTGCCGGTTACTCCCTCGGCTCCTTTGCCTTCTTCAAGGCCTCCTCTGGCGTCATGCCCTGCATGAGGTACCTGGCAGGCCACGCCTGTTTGGGTCGTCCAGTCCTCCGGGCTGTCCTAGGGCGTCCTGTTTCTTCAGCTGTCTAATAGAGTATGGCCTATCAGACGCGAGAAGTGGACGTGCTGGCAGGGTAAGTTCTGCTGGCACACCGCGCTCCCTGGCTGGAAACACCTGCAGCGCAGGTCTGGCCTGCACTGCTGGTAAGATCCTAGGCGTGTGCGCTGCCGCCTGTGGTCTCTCACCGTCGAGGAGTCTATCCTCGAAGTGTCTTGCGACACCGGTCGCAGGGATATCCTGCGGGATTTTAGTGTTTTTCTTAATGGACTTCATATGCTCCCACGAGTTGCGGAGAAGTATAGGTCCACCCGGGCAGAGATCCGCCGTACCCGGGTAAGGCGCAGTTAGGACAGACGGTCGCCTCTTGTCTGAACCCTCCGTTTGCGGCTGGGCTTTTTGTTGAGTCGGGCCCCCAGCCAGGCTGACTATCGGCACGGGTCGGATGACACCTTAGTCCGGCACCGAGGTGAGATGTGGGGGATAGGATGGTGGTAGGTAGTTCTGAGGGAGGCTACGGTGAAAAGACGACCAAACAAGCGTCTTGTCGGTATACCTCGTAGGTATACCCGCTGTTTGTCCGGGGTTGCTTATTCGCTTACGCTTATTCGCAACTAACCTTCCCGGAAGGCCGTTCGCTATCCGCAACCTGCGACCCGCCTTGTGGCCTCAGCTAAGCCTCCCTTCGAAACATCTTATTTCGAAGTTCTTATTTATGTACAATTAAATATAAAAGAATTGGGGATAATGCAACTGAATATTGATACATTTTCATAAATTATTTGTTGTTCTTTTTCTTTTTTTCCCTTTTTTTTTATTTATCTATTGGGTTTATAGTTAACAATGAACTATATGTCTGTGTCAATTCCTATACATTTTAAATTCACATCAAAGTATTTATTTTTCAAATGGGATAACATTTTGGATGTATTCCCACTTGTTTTAATTGTTTTTAAAAAGATTTCGCACTATGCTTTTTTTTTTTTTTTTAATTCGCCTAAAAAATAATGCACAGAGATGAGAGATTGTAATGAGAGAAAGATATGCAAATGTCAAATATTATCAATAAATAAAATATAAATGTTTTGATATTTGGCTAAAAAAACTTCACAATATAAATATATTTTATTTTGCAAAAATATCGATATATTGATATTTTGATATATTTTTGACATCCCTAGCTAGCTAGCTGTTTTTAAAGAAAGAGGGCAATGAGTATCGCAAATCTTGTAGTCGGAAAACCCGACTATAGCGTTCATTCTTGTTTTTTTTTTTAAAGATGTTAATAAGTAACAAGAATCTGGTAGTCGGGAAAACCTGACCTTTGTATTTGTATTTTATTATAAAATGTCATGCTAACGCTAAAAGTTTGGAACTTATAAATTGATGCGTTAGTCACAATGCGTCCTTTCTTGTGTTTTTTGTATGGTTCTAAACTTTTTTCTTATCCTTCGTTTTCGGCTTTTATTGCAAAAGTAGTTGAGAATGCTTAAGCTGCGCTTCAAGAAATCTAAAACAATTCCTTAGACCGTTAGATTTTTGTCGGTATATTTTATATACAATTTTGATAGTATACCTAGGGTAAACAAAAAAAGTGATAAATTGGAAAAACATGTTAATCGGGGTGCCACAAAAACCGTTCCGCCCAAAGAGGGTTGGAATTTACATAGAGAAGGGGTTGGACATTCGGTTGGAATTTGGGCGGAACGGTTTCTGTGGCACCCCCGAATATGAGAATTCTGAAAACCGAAAAGAGAACAGAGCACAGACCAACTACGCGCCAAATAGACTCTCTCTGACTTGTTATTTTTCTCTAATTCGGAACTTATTTTTGTACCCATGCAGGCCATCATAGTTTTAGTTTGGTGTTTGCAAAGCATAAAAGGAGGCTTTTCCGCCCCTATAAAGTATATACAGTGACTCCAACGCCTAATCGGACACCTATTTTCCTAATATAAAACTGCTCTAAAACCCACAAAAAATAAGTTAGAAAGATAGCTTTTTCGCATTAATTTAAACTTTATGTTGACCTTATGTTCCATAACTAACAAAATACAATTACATTTTTAACGATAACGCTTAGTTTTTAAAAAAATACAAAAATGCCTCCGTATTTGACGCTCAACGCATAATCGGACAGTGGAAAATAGTGAAGAAAAGTATTAAAAAATTGAATAATTCCCAACATATTTGAAATTGGAATACTTTATATGGAAGCTTAAGCTGTCTAGCACATTATTTAGCCCTATTGGCATTGATTCCGCTAATGTTGTTGTTGTTCCTGGCGATAAATTACATCACCCCTTATAAAGGTACGTTTTTGCACGTTTTGTTAAATATATGATATTTGATTTTTTTTTTGTTTGACTTCTTGATTAACAAATATTCTTACCACCATATACAAATAAATTTTTTCGCCTTCCACCAATACATTTTTTCGAGGCATAAAACTGTTTTCATGCAGTTTTGGCTCGTCTAAAAGTATCCCCAAGTTTTGATTTTGGGGAATCTGGCTGCCGACATCACCGGTATCTCAACTACATAAAGTAATTTTTAAAAAATAATGTTAACAATCATCATATATTTACCAAAAAGTGCACAAACGTACCTTTATAAGGGGTGATGTAATATATCGCCAGGAACAACAACAACATTAGCGGAATCAATGCCAATAGGGCTAAATAATGTGCTAGACAGCTTAAGCTTCCATATATAAAGTATTCCAATTTCAAATATGTTGGGAATTATTCAATTTTTTAATACTTTTCTTCACTATTTTCCACTGTCCGATTATGCGTTGAGCGTCAAGCACGGAGGTATTTTTGTATTTTCTTAAATACTAAGCGTTATCGTTAAAAATGTTAATGAATTTTGTTAGTTATGGAAAGAGGACAACAAAAAGTTTAAATAAATGCGAAAAAATTATGTTTCTAACTTATTTTTTGTGGATTTTAGAGCAGTTTTTTATTAGGAAAATATGTGTCCGATTAGGCGTTGGAGTCACTGTATATTGCTGATCTGCGTTACCAGACGAATCGATATAGCCATGTCCGTATATCCTTCTGTATGTTTCATTAAGCTTTTTTCGCTCGGTGTAACCCCAATGAACATCAAACTTTCCCAATCGTCTTTTTTTATGTATGTATGTATGTATGTATGTACGGTCGGATGACTATATCCTGTAGCTGCCATACAAATGTTTTAATAATGTTCGGTTTCAGTAAACATATTTCGCTCAGTATGACCTATCAGCATAAAACTTTCTCAATCGTCTTTTCTTATGACCAAGCAGCAGTTGTATAGCTGCCATACAAATCGACAAATTTTTGTGTTTCAGACTTTTTTGCTTTGTGTAAAATCTATAAACAAACATAAAAATAAAAACTTCTCACAAAGCAAAATTTAAAGTTAATCACTTTCGCTTATCAAAATAGGACCACTGTATTCTTTATCTGCAAGGAAATACTTTTAAACCTTCGGCTTGCCGAAGTTAGCTTTCCTTCCTATTCTTTCGGCTTGCCAAAGTTAGCTTTCCTTTCTAATTCAAACCAAAGCTATATTCAATGTTAAACAAAATCGCATTACCAAGTTTTTTCCATTTTACAGGAAGCAAGGGGGCTATGAAGCAGAGCGCAAGGAAAACAACCGTTGGAATCGATCAGAACGAAAAAAAATACGCGACAGTGTTAACTGTAGGGTGACTTAAGACACCTTAAACTTTTATTAAACTGTTTTTTCACTCAGGTACCATACGTATGCGGAACAGTCACCGTCCACCTGATCAGCAGGATCCGCTGCTAAGATCAAGCGATTCCGAAGACGAAGAAAAGGATAATGCATGTGCCGAGCAAAGCCGCAAAAAGGCCGAGCTTGAGAACAGTGATGTCGATGATTTATGGGATGAGGTGTCGGGTGAACAGCCTAGTTCGGAGCACAGTACGAACAGTTCTTGTTTTACAGAAGACAACATGAGTGTCGGTTCTCAGGCTGATCATATAGCAGAGGAATTGAGTAATCGCATTGGTAATCCCCTCGATCGGCATTCAGAAGTCTTGAACGAAGCAAAGTTGTTTGGTGTGGAGAGACTTGAAAATCTAGTCGAAAATGTGAAGCAGGAAAAGTCGAAAAGCACTGAAACCAACGACTCTAGGGATATTGATAAAAGTACTAAAGGTGTTGGAAACTCCACAGCAAAGCGTGTTTTGATTGAGGAGGCAAAGCTAGAGAAAATAAATATTAAGAAAGTACATCAGGATAATGATATCACAGGTGCTTTCATAGAATCTTCCTCAAAAAAATCAAATGATGATTTAACAGACGGTAGTTCGGAGGTAGATAACACTGAAGATCTTGAACACACTTGCGAAGCCCTGATAACTGTAGCTCAAAATAACGAAATGGGCGTGGATCCAATCCCGGAAGAGACTAAGATCAAACTAACTGATGTAGTGTACGAAAGCGTTGAAGCTGAAGTCAGTGATGAACTCAACGAGCCACTCGAACTGCTTCTTACTGAAGATACAACTGATTACCAGCCAGAACCCAGACTCTGTTTTGAGGAGCCCAAAACGCCGAGGGACTTTTATCAAGAAGATGGGGAGCCCGGCTTAACGGCCGTAAGCAAAGAGCAACTGGAATTTCAGCAGGAATGTGCCTTTGCCAATGATAAGTGTGCTCATGACTTGGAGGAAATGGGTTGCCATATAGAGGAGGACCTTAAAGAACTCAGGCAGTCCACAAACTATTCGTTTGATTTTACGAAGGATGCGACAGACCAATCAGACAGTGAAACAGACGAGGAAGACATAAAAGCCCAGCCAGATCCAAAATCGCCGGTTCTTATGCAGCAATTCATCGAACGGCGAAAGAACATGAAGGAAAGAGATGAAGCCAAAGCAAGTGTAAATCCCTGGCAAAAAACTAAAGGGTCGATCCTAAAATCCACTTACGATGACGACAAGCAAGATCAATTGTTCGCAAAAATACTAGACGATGCTACGGATAATGTACCCAAGCGCATTTTCGGGGCTGGGTGTGATGCACCATGTCAAGATTGGCAGCAGGAAGAATGTAGGAGACAGTTGACTTTGAAAAAGCTGAATGAAATTCCAATTCGAGAAAATATTGTTAAAAAATTCGACCCAAATGTTCCTTGTGTCCAAAAGGCCGAGGAAATTATCCTTCGGATGGACCGCAAATTGGCTGCCGATGAGGAGGCCCTACATAAGCTGCTGCAGGACTTGGAGGACGAGACTGACACCATAACCGATATTGAGGCGAAGGTGGAAAGCGAGGAGCTCATAAAAACAGAAGTAACAGATGTTGTCAGCCTTTGTACCTCCTTGTTAGACGATATCATTGTTGAGGTTATGAGCAACGAAAAAATGCTGTCAGAAAAACCCAAATGTTTTGAGTTCGGACCAATTGAGTCCGACGAGGAGTTCAGTTACTCCACCGAACCGCAACTAGACAAGCTAGTGCCCCCTGAATTAGAGGACCCAGCTCATGGTAAAAGTATTCACGAATGCCTGGACACCTTCATGGACTTCTACAATTCTATAGCTCTTCCTAAGGTCCCTTTGATGCAGGGTCGTAAGCCGACCTTGCGTGTTGAGAAAACCCGTGCGTCTCAGGACCTGTTAAATTCGAATTCGGCTATAAACTTAGACCCCTTTGTAGCTAAGGAAAAGGAAAATCGAAAACGTCTCGTGGCAGCCTCCGCTGCGCGGTGTTTTGATCAACGCGAGAAATACGAAGACACCTTGGAAGTGGTGGACAACAGGTTGATGGTGGTAAAAAAGGATACTGGGGAGCTGGAGGAGCTGCCAACTCCACCAGCCCTGATTAGTGACACAGAGTCCGACGAATACGGTACGGCCCAGGAAGAGTATAAGCCTGGAAAGCAGGAACTTCAACGTCCGTGGACCACCCCTTATAAGCCAAAACCACGGAAGTCGGAGGAAAATCTGGTTAATGAGGCAATGCAGCAAAGTCAAATGGAATCCCTATTTCAAAAACTTTCAGACGAAAGCAAAGAAAACGAGCCCGTTCAAGACGAATTCTGTTCGCTAGAAGCTATGACAACCTTCGGTAACCTTGACTCCGAATTTTTTCAGAAATTGGATCTTAAGAAAGTCACTGGAACCGACGATGCACAGTCAGCCACAGAGTGCATGCGAAGCTACAACGAACTTAAAGCTTGCATGAAGTCCGGATCGGTAGACCTCGAGTTGACGAATGAGGAAAACGAGATGCTACAGGCGATGCTCTCCAAGGAAGACTCCATAACTTCCAAACCCAAGCCTAGCAATCCTCTTATGGAAGAGGAAGATGAGCTTTTGGTGAAAATGGTTCATCGCATGAAAGAGTACGAAAAACGGGAGCGTCAGCTTCTGTTAACACCTCAAGTCATTCCCAAGAAATTCGAGCCCACCAACTTACCCCAGGGTGGATCAAAGCTTTTCGAGCAAAAAAACCCAATAGCGGAGATTGACGGCTCAGAAAATAAAATCATGATTAACCAAAGAAGTGAAAATAGTGTTCATGATAGCGAAGAAGCAAAAGTGGTTCCCGTTGAGTCAAAGT
This sequence comes from Drosophila oshimai, assembly GCA_018150695.1. Lineage (NCBI taxonomy): Eukaryota > Metazoa > Arthropoda > Insecta > Diptera > Drosophilidae > Drosophila > Drosophila oshimai. The sequence continues at coordinate 272,304 of JAECWM010000269.1, read as the reverse complement.
TAAGAGATGCTTTATTTGTCCAGGTCCTAAGTCCCGAAACCTGCCGTGATAACAGTATTGACGATGATGTAAAGTCGGATGCGCCAACCGATTACGAATCTAGTGAGGAGGTTGTTGTGGTAAAACCTCTAAAACTCCCCGAGTCAGTGCTTGGTTCGCTTTTCTCTAGCACGGTTCAGTCGGATTTAAAAATAACTCATGAATGTAAAGAAGCCACACCTCGAGCCCTCTACAGCCAACATCATAACATGCAAGCAGGCACTAATCCAAGTAGTGATCTTTTGCCCAGAACTAATTTGCAAGAAAAACAAACAGAATATTCTACTACTTTGGAGCCGACCGTAGGCGCTAAGACTAAGTGGGCCAAAATAGCTCAGAAATTAAAAGAGTTTATAGATCCTGAAACGATTGCATTGTTAGATAAACAAGACTTTGCAGATAGCGATGAATGTGTAGATGACGAAGAAATAAAATTTTTGAAGGACTTAAGCAGCCCCTTAGAAAATGTTTCCGACGAAGCAGCGATATATGAAACAAATGGCGAAAAGCTGGTTGTTTCAGAAAAATATAATTCTGATTCTGAAGAAAAATTTTTAAAAAAGGAAACTGAAAAAAAAACTATTCTGCCACAAAATACAATTGAGGAACAACTAGTTGCACCGGATGAAAAGCCAATCAATAAAGAAACTTTCAATTTAAATTTCTTAACAGAAAAAGGCTCCGTAATTAATTACTTAGAGGCCGCAGAAGCAACCGTATCCGAACGCCGCTTAGTTCAAGCCGAATCTTTAAAAACAAAAGAAATTATATGCAACCTGGAAGTCCTAAGCGAAAATGATGATGTTGTAGTCAAAGAGGTCAGCGTCAGTGCTCAAGTTACTTATAAGTAGGAACAGCTCTTCATGGATTGGTTTAAAATTATTAAAAAAGTGTTACCACTTTGGAAGTGTTAAATATTTTTCAATTTCTGCACGTAAATAAATGAGCATTCCAAAAACAAAACATATATTGGTATACTAGCAGACACGAGCGGTTCGCTGCCTATTAAATGAGATCTTTTGGACAAATATTTAATTTTTAAGGAACCTGTTTACAGAAAGGTAAATATTTTCACTCCCGTTACTGGTAGATTAAAAGGGAATACTGTAAACTTGTCAAATGTCTGTCTGTCCGTCCGTATGAACGTACATAATTTGCACACTGATTTCTATAAACCCCACGCAGATCAACTTTAACTCAAATTTGAACACGACCTTTTCAACGCCCAAAAACGAAACGTTGTTGTGCCCAAATTTGTATGGTTAGAGAAAAGAGTCTAATGTTGTTTGGATTGAAAACATATACTCAGATATCCAAAAGTTATAAAAATGTGGCCATTTTTAATAATAAGTAAAAATATTCATTAAAAAACGAATTTTTAATAATTTTAGTATAATTTTAGATAAAGAATCTGAGAATAAGAACAACCTAATTGAAAAACAAGAAAGAACGCTATAGTCGGGTTTCCCGACTATCAGATTTGCGGCACTCATTGCCTTCTTAAAAAAAAAAAAAAAAAAAAACCGCTAAAATCGCTAGCCCTATTCAAAAAAAAGTGTAGCCTACTTTCAGCGCAATAAAAATTTTTAACGCACTTGTATACACAATTTCTTGAAAATGGCCAGATGTTCAAAATCAATACAAACAACATTTATTTAGGCCACTTTTCTCTAGCATTTAAAATGTGGACACCACAGAGTTTCGCGGTTTGTGGGCGCAAAAAGGGCGTGGTCAGGTTTTGAAACAAACCTATAGAAGTCTGTGTGCGATATTTGGTGGCTCTAGCTCTTATAGTTCCCGAGGTCTCGATGTTTGTAAGGACGGACAGAGAGACATTTGCCCGTTTACAGTATTTGTTTATTCTTCGAGTATCGCAAATAAAAAACAAAATTTTATTAAATCTTAAATCTTATCAAAAATCCGTTCTTAAAATGATACCATAAGTGTTATACCAAATGGTATAAAGCTGATTTAGAGTTTTTTTTCCTGAGTGTAGTCTTACTTTTGCGCCAGCAAGAAAGAGCACCCTCTCTATTTTAGGACAGCAATGAATAAAGGGAATCTGATAGTCGGGGAATCAAACTATTATGTTCTTTTTATTTGCGATACTCGAAGAGTAAGCAAATACTGTAAACGATCAAATGTCTGTCTGTCCGTCCGTCCGTCCGTCCGTCCGTCCGCACAAGCATCGAGATCTCGGGAACTATAAGAGCTAGAGCCACCAAATTTTGCACACAGACTTCTATAAGCAAGGCGCAGATCAAGTTTGTTTCAAAACCTGGCCACGCCCCTTTTAACGCCCACAAACCGCGAAAATCTGTGGCGCTCTCATTTTGTATGCAATCGTTACGGTTTTAAAAGAAATATAATGATATGTGCACTGTCTAACTACATTCCGAACCATTTTATGCTCTAATAAATAATAAAGTAGTTATAGAACATTTTGGTATGCCTTAAGTCTAGTCTACATACATACTTTACATACACATTTGTAAAACTTTCAGTACGTAGCAACTTGGCAATAGGTGGCGCTAGTTTGATGCCTTGGGTAATATATGTAAATGTATAAAGACAAATTGTGTATACAAGTGCGTTGAAAATTTTTATTGCGCCCGAAAGTAGGCTAAATTTTTTTTTGAAAAGGCGCTAAAAATTTATTGCACTCGAAAGTAGGCTACACTTTTTTGAAGAGGGCTAGCTGTTTTTAAAGAGGGCAATGAGTATCGCAAATCTTATAGTCGGGAAACCCGACTATAGCGTTCTTTCTTGTTTTTTATAAAACCCACATTATTTGTCTACATGTTTATAGTAAAGAATAGTTGCCCCACAATGATAAGGTGTGAAAAGTTCAGTTTAAAATCTGGTTCGAACCAAATGAGTGGCGTTCATCAATGGAAATGTATATAAAATAAAAAACACTTGAAGCATTCGACGTACTTTGGTTTTAACGTTTGCCCTGACTGCCTATCAAAATTGGCACATCTTGAGCCACTTAAAACCGGATCGTAGTTTTCTGGTGCAACACGGAAACCGGTTTGTTTTATTGTTTGTTTGCACGTTCCTAACGGAGGGCAATCGTTTGGGTTATCATTTAGCTACCACTGATAATGTTGCGGACGGCTAGGCTTCCAGTAATCCAGTAGCACCAAAATTACCGCACCAAACAGCTATTAGATGCGTGCTAAGATCGGTTTACTGTATTGACTATATACATACATATACAAATGCTTGAAAATATAGACAAAATAAATATTAATTCGGTTGCATAATACGGAATTTAAATTAAATTCTTATCAGTCGATTTATTTTGGACCCCCTGCATAACTTGACAACAGCTAAACTTTGCTTAAGATTTTGTCGGTGGTCAGATGTTATAATATTGGACAGGTACAAACCTATTTATAATACACTCCTTGTCAACTGAATGGGAACAGTTGCTTTAGAAAAAAAAAATGGTTATATCTTTTAAAGCAACTGGCCGATTTTTATCTTATAATTTAAGGATATAGATTAATTTATTGTTAATGTAACAGGAAAGTTTGTGCTTTAGTATTTTTATTTTTTTCAAAAGCACAAGTTTTTTGGTTTTGTTTTGTGTTTTGTTTACCAGAATAAGAACAGCAATTTAAAACGAGAAGGAAAGCATATCTCAATGAGCCAAAGAGAGAGGAAACAATAGTCCGATTATTGTGTAAAAACCACATTTTTGGCAAAAAAACCGAGAAGGAATGCTATCATCGGCAAGCTGAAGTTGTTATATCCTTGCAGATAAATAGTACAGTAGTCCGATTTCTATAACCTTAAATTGTGTTAAGCCACATTTTTGGCAAAGAAAATCATATTTTGGAGAAATTATTATTTTTGTTTATGTTGATAGATTTTACATTAAAAGAAAAAATTTTCTGAAACACAGAAATTAGTCGATTTGTATGGAAGCCTTAGGATATAGCCATCCGATCATCGAGATTTTCAAACTCGATCAGCTTGGCCATAAGAAAAGACGATTGGGAAAGTTTTATTTTGATAGGTCTTACACTGAGCGAAATTTTTTTTCACAGAAACAGAACATTATTCAAGCATTTGTATGTCAGCTATAGGATATATTTTTCCGAGCTGGATAAAAAAAAACCGATTGGCAAAGTTTTTTGTTGAAATGGCAATAAGCGAAAAATGTGTACTGAAACAGATCAGAAGCATTTTATGGCAGCTATGGGATATAGTCCTCCGCAAGTTTAAGAAACAGAAATTTGGGCGAACAAGGTTTTCGTCAAGATTCTTAAACTCGTTTTTTGTTGGACATAAAAAAAGGCACAGTTCTAAGTTGATACGTCTTACACTGCGCAAAAAAAGTTTGCTGAAACAGAAAATTATTAAAACGTTTGTATGGCAGCTGCAGGATATAGGCATCCGATCGTAAATGTCTACGAACTGGATCTACGAGGGCGGTTTGATAGCTCAGTGACCTTTTGAATAAAACATTTTATTTTTCTACATAATCACCTTTTAGCTCTATATATTTAGTCCAGCGTTTTTCTAATTTTTTTCCCCCTCAAAAAAAAAAAGGTTTTCTGAAAGCTCTTAAAATACGCGCTTGTTTCGGGTATGACTTCCTTAATCGTCTCAAACCTCTTACCGCCCAGCCATGACTTTAGGTTGGGAAACAGAAAATAGTCGCAGGGGGCTAAGTCTAGAAAATAGGGTGTTTACGGCAGTGATTTGGACCTCAATTCGTTTATTTTTACCATTGTTGTCATAGGCTTGTGGCACATTGCATATCTTGGTGAAACAGCGGTTTCTTCCTTACCATATATGCCCATTTTTCCTTGATAATGAAATGTAATATTATATTCGCTGTTGATCGCTTTATTTTTCTCCCGATAGTCTATGTACAAAATCCCACTTCATCCCATAATACGGACGCCAAATCCTTTTCCGCCAATATTTTATTTAAAATGTAGACAATAAAACCCCTAAAAACCAGAAAAACTATTTCAAAGAATTAAAAAAATATTTTTATACAGTAGAAAATTATTAATTAAAAGTAGAAAAGTTACAAAAAAGTTTACAAGTCGATACATGATGATACAAGTCTCTTTCGATGATTAAAGTTTGGAAATTGGCCTTTTAGACAATTAAAAAATTACGAAATATAGCGGAATATTGCTAATAACTCAACTTACATGTATGTATGTACATAAGGGTTTGTCGATTTGGGTGCCCAAATCACAGGGGGTTCCTCCCTACAATCAATTGACACTTCTAAGCAGAAATACCGTTTGACCCTTCGCATTTGCAAAAAAAGAAAACTGATTTTTTTGAAAAATATTATAGAAGGCCTTTTCATATATATGTAGGTATAATTGTACAAACTAAAAATATTTTTTGTTTTTATTTAAAAATAAGTTTTTTGGGTTTGTCGGAGTTTACTTCTTAAAGTTACGTACATATGTATAAATTCTTAGGCTAAGTTTCATTCGGATGTTACCCTTTTTATTTGGAAAACTACAGTGAACTAAACTGCATGAGCACAATTAAATAGGTAACTTTTGCAGCCAGTATCTGGAAAGATAAAAATAGATTGGAGTGGTTCTTAGAGCGGAAGTTCATAGCGTACTGACCGACATTAGCAGCGAGTTATCGATGTCCATGAATCCCTCGGCGTTGATTGCCAACAGATTGTGTTCCACTTGCATAATGAACTCAAAGAGCAGATCGTTATAGACAGGTTCCTTTTGGGGGGTATTGTGACAGGCCAAGCTCCGCAAGTAGCTGCCTATAAGCATGTTCTAAAATAAGCCAAAACAAAAATAAAATTAGGTTTAAAAAAAAAAAAATCTCAAGTTTAATATAGACGCTCTCCTGGATTTGGGCGAACTTTGTACGATTTTTGTGGGACACTAGATCCTTCTAGATAATTTTATTTGTTTATTATTATAATATTATTTATTCAACCCAAAAGGTGTTTGGTATATAGATAAAAAGAGCACATAGTCAAATTTGGTGCTTCACGGCCGAAAAAAAATTAAACGCCTAACTTTAAAAATCCACCAGAAATCTAATTTCCAATGAATTTCTTGGATGATAAGCTTTTCCGATATTTTCGGATACCAACATTCAGTTTAAACCGATAATGATTTTTCACCGGATTTTTTGGTATAGTTTTTAGGGTAAAAAGTTTCTGTTTGTCGAGCTTCTGCATATAAATCATATCCAATTGTTTAGTATGACAATGTCAAAAATGTATCTATTGGCTGTCGAATTTTTGTAAAATTCACCTGCATCGGTTAACAACAACTCGAGAAATAAATAAAACTCGAAGAGACAGCCGATAATTTTAATTTAAGCTTAAAAAAATCATTTAAAAAAAAACTGTCCCAAAGAAAAATTGTTTTGTGACATTTTCGTTATCTGGAAGTCCAACTCTACCAGAAATTGGTATCATCGGCTCTGGCGTATTTTGGCTGTAAACTAGTAAAGTAAGGAAAAAGCAGTGGAAACTTAACTTGTTTTTTCTTACCTGTCTCTTGCTTAACTCTCCACAACGACAAAATTCGAAAATCATCACTAGTGACGGTATAAAAACTGAAAATGTTGCATAGAGATACTTGTATTCGTAGACCTCAGCGATAACCTGCTGAGTCCAGTAAATGTTGACTGTACTGTCCAGAAACAAAACTACATAGATGCTGAGTATGGTCCAGCCAAAGAGGTCGTTGAAGATTGTAAACAGTTGATAGAGCTCCATGTGGCACTGTTTAAGCTCCAACAAAAACTCCAGGGAGCAAAGCTGGTCGCAGTTGCCATCCAAAATATAGGTGGCACCCATGTAATGACAGTTAAACACGTTACGGAGACGCCTTCCCAGAAGACTAACATGGTGGCCCAACAAATCTGCATAGAGCAGCAGCAACACACACTTCATTCGAATGATGAGGACTGACAAGAGTGAAGACCAGAAATACAGAAGGCTTCCGCTCAGTGCAACATACACAGATGGTAGTATTGTGACTAAACAGCCAATACCTAATCCTACAATTTTAGCGTACCACTTCCAGTTTAACCCTCCGACATGCATCTTTAGTTCGCACTGAAGTCGTAAGCCCAAACACCTTATTTTAATGCAGAACTCGTAATATTTGTTATATTGAACCATTATCTGCACCACAATGACAGTTACGCACATAATCTTGGCTACAAAAACTATAACGTTGACCATCAGGGAGATAAAAAGTTCTGCCTTCTGAGGCATATACATTGAAACGGTGAAGGTGACCACATTAAAAAAAATTAATAAAACCGAGTACATCCTCTGGATAACCTGGGATTTGGCACAGTTTTCAGACCAAGGAACAAGGCCCAGCAAAGCAAAGTATTTGAGGTACGCTTGTTGGGAGTACAACATGGCGTGTGTTTAACCGTAAACTAGGTGTCATAACTACGTGTGACCTGAAAAACCTTTTATCTAGTAGCAGTGAAGTTAAGCCAGCAATTAGCTAATTGATCATATTATTTTGTCTTTTAATTTATATCTAACAGCAATAGCCTCTTTTTTGTTCCTCTTGTCAATGTAATTAAATTAATTTTTAATGCGACCTTTCAATTAATCAGTATACCATCTTGCTGTAAAATTACTTAAGGATATTACCGGATTACCTTTTTAGGAATGAAAATATAAAGCACCACCCATCACAATAAACAATCATTTCCGGTGAATCACAAACGTTAAGCCGTTATTCCAACATATGTAACTTTTACAAATGTGTTCCTTCACCTGGAAAATGTAGATTCCCAGTAAAAAAAAACCATTCCGCCATCTGATTATACACAATATTTATTTTCAAAGGCTCGTGCTGCACTTTATTTCTAAGCTCAGATTGATACGAAATCTTACGTTGCTTTCATATAACTATGAAATATATGTACATATGTGAAGTGCGCCAACAACAGCACAGCGCGTGTTTATGTTGCCCATAAAATTGTTCCGTTCGTGTTTTTGTTTATAATCAGCTGATAAGAAGTACTCGTTTTCTGACAAAGTATAAATAAGACCCGATTCGTTTACTCGGTTTCAGTTGATACTTTTCCGGGCCTCCGCCGCTTAAAATGCAAAAGTAACAAAAAACTTTAAAAGACAACTGTGAAAATAAATTAAATAAATAATTTAAAAAAAATAAAAGCAAGTAAAAAAGTGTGGATCTCGAAAGTGCTGAAAAAAGGTCATCAGCCATGGCTGTTAGTATAAATTTTGCTGAAACTTCGTATTCTGTTACATCCAACCATTATGGGGCTAGCCACATGTGGCTTGGGAACCAAATTTTAACTGATCGGTTTCAAGTAAAATAAATCAAAAAGTGTTTTTTTTTCTCTTAATTTGTATAAATAAGTTACACTATTTCTAAATCTTTTCTTTCGACGAGGTAAGAACAAAGCGACGATCATACCTTTAAATCCCAAAAAAATGGTAACATCTTTTTTGTGAAGGATAAATAGTTAGATCTATAAAAAACTTAAGGCAGGTTATCACCTTGTGGGGTCAAAAAGTGCACTTTTTTTAGGAATTTTTTTTTGAGAAAACGGTTAAAGATACAGCGCTGAAATTTTCGTCTAAATATGAACATATATTTATTCAAAGAATACAATTTTCGAACTTGAAAAAATCCAAAAAGGGGGGGGAGGGGCCAGGCACGTATCCAGAAATTTATTTCGGGGGGTGCTCAAGGACAAAAATCAATCAAAAATGTGGACTTATTCGAATAGATTTAGAAAAAGGCAAGGAGGATCGAGGATTTCGGGGGGTGCCCGGGCACCCCTGGATACGAGCCTTGGAGGGGCGCCCATTGGTGGCGGCATGCACTTCGCTTCCGTGCACGATTGGCTCAAAGCCCGTGATCTGAAACACAAAAACCGAACACATTCTTAATTTGTATCGTATTATCTATTGAATTTACCTACGATCATGAAAAAAAATTCCAAAAGTTATGAGGTTTTGAAAAAAAAATGTAAATTTTCGCATTTTTTTCTTCACTAATTATTTTTTTAAATAAACAATTTTCAATATTTTTGGCTGATCGGGGATCATTCATTAGAGGAAACCCTTAGGAACATTTAAAAAAAATTTTGATGACGATTGGTTCATTGTAGCGTCTTCAATCCTGCACGTAAGGTCCGAAAACATGGTTCTGAGAAAAACGCGTTTAAAGTTTTGTCTTTGGCTCGGCCGGTGCTCGACAGTGCTCTATGTAACGGGCTATAACTTTCGAAATTTTTCAGATTTCGATCTGAAACTTTTATAGCACATTTTCGGAACATATATCTACACGATAAGACCCCACAAGGTGATAACCTGCCTTAAACATTATTTAGTTTAAAAGCCGGAACGCTGTTTGAACGTTTAAGTAACAGGACTTAGTTTTATTGTGTAGCTATGTGCCTTTTACGAAACTTATTAAGGGGTTATATATGTAGCAATGTTTTCATTAAATGAATGATTATTTTCTGATTGTACAGTTTGTTGACAATGTTAATGCAAAAATTTGTGAAAAATGTTAAGTAGTTTTTAGGGCGTGGCTGTTTCCCCTAAACGCCGTTTTTTGTAAGAGCCTTGCGGTGATAATGGTTCAGGTCGAACAGGTCAACCGAAACCATAAAAGTAGATAAAATTCAATAGTTTAAAGTAGTTCCGTTTTTTTTTTTTTTGTGCATTTTGTTGTTGCTAAAAGTTTGACTAAAAAATTAATTTCGGCAAAATAAAAATGTTGTCACAAA